>JACEFO010002351.1:0-600000 GCA_015342445.1 Digitaria exilis
GAGGGTTGTAGTAGAGAGAGAATTAGACGGAGCCTCGGGTTGGGTTTAATATTATATGGGTAGGGTTTGGAATTTGGAGATGCGGCTCGCTCCGTCGCGGGTGCCCCCGCCCAGGCCAAGGCTGATGATGTTGGGTTGGCTGGCTGGCTGGCTGATGATGTGTTGGGTGGGTAGTGCGAGACAGAGAGCAGCAAAACGCCACGCTGCCCGTGTGGTCTGGGTGGTTTGGTTCGATGGCCGCGGCTGGAGCCTGTCCGGCTCGGGGGTTTCCGCGGGATTCCCTTGGCCCCGTCCCTCTCCCGATCGATCTCCATTCCCGCCACCGTGAATTTCGCTTCGTCCTTTGGTTCACAGATGCTTCGCTTTCCCCCGCGCGGCGCGGCAGGTCGTTTTCGGCGAGCGGAGCCAACGGGGTTCTGGTTTACCCAGCTGGCCGTGCGTGAGCTGGGCGCGTGGGTGGAATGGATGGACACGGGAAGGTGGTGACGCCCATGATTGGGCATTGATGGGTACAGACAGGCGACCGGGCGCCATCCTCCTCCGCGTCATCATTTGGTGCACGGTTCCAGGGAGCACCAGCGGCCCAACAGGACTCTGGACGGACTCGTCCAGGGTGCTGCAAATCTGTGTGCTGTGGATTTTTCTTCCTCCGGTATGACCAAGTGCGAATGTCTTGGTTAGCTATCAATGCTGTGTGCGAGTGTACTATGCATTGTGATGCCAATGGAGGGGCTAGTATGTACAATATGTGGTGAACACACGGCGATTGAGATCCTTGTGCTCATTTCTTTTGTTTTCCCTACATTGGTGTTGTTTGCTCTAGAGATTGCGGTGCAAAAGCAAACCTAATGGGAAACAATGGCAAGGGTAGCATAGCAACGACAAATTGGCGTGACGTGATAAAAGAAACGAGAAACGGCATGGCTTTATGATGTTGAAAACTAACAAGGAGCATTCATGGCGTTGTGACGTTGATGAATGTAAACAAGGATCTGACATGGCGTTATGTCGTTACTCCGAGTAACAGGAAACCGACCCGGTGTTAAGCCTTTAACAGTAGTAACGGGAAACTGACGTAGTTTAAGCCTTTAACAAAGTATGGGTGTTGTCGTTATGTTGAGCCTTGGACAAGGGTAGTTGGAAAATTGAAGTAGTGTTGTGCCTTTTAACAAGCAACGAGAGACTGGTTGTGACAAGTAGCATACATGGAAGTGGGGAGCTACCACTAAAGGGAGAAAAGCGACGCATAGAAGAAGGGAGTGAGTTGTGCAAACAAAGTGGTGTCTTCTAGTGCGCTAATAATGATAATTTGGGCATTGTCTACTTTTCATGGGTGACAAAAATCTCTTCTCGGAGCGTCCTTTCTCTTCTTCACCCCATTGAAGTTGCTTGCTATTATCATCGGTGGCTATCTCATGTTGTGGACAACCTCCGCTTTTGGCGGTATTATTTGCTTCCAATGCCAAGTAGGTCACCACCAAGCAACTTATCTAAACTATCCCTCTCAAGACAAATCATCTTTACCTTTTTTTCAACCTCCTATGAGGTCCATTACCCTAGTAGTTATGTGGATGATTGTCACATTTACATGCCACAACTATGACTCTTCTATACAATCAATTCACTCGCTCACTCTGAGAAGCTAAAAATTCCATAATAAGACACACTATATGGTATTGGCTTTGAGACCCATGTATTGAAAATGTTTTTAAAATACAATCAGGTGATTGAGATATAGAGCTTGCATATATCTAAAATTTTATTTGGGACGCACGTGCACAACACATATGTCTTATTCACCACGATGAATCATGGACATATTATAGCTCTCAAGTATCAGCTATGTGCCCTTCTCAAATAAATTGACGGGACCTCTGTTGGGGGAGGCGCCCCTTGGAATCGTATTTTCTATTTTTGCAGGAGAGACTGAAAGAGGTTAGAACGAAGAAGACAAATGAGAAGTTATTTCGAAGAGGTTAAAGTTGCGGGTGAAGTTAGAGAAAGTCAGGACGAAGCTGACTAACGCGAAGCTAAGTCGAAAGAGATTAAAGCCTTTTTGAGCAGGGACCGAAGAAGTCAAGGCAAAGAGGACGATAATACGAGGCTGGTCGTGAGACATTACGGAGATGCTAAAAACGAAATCCAATCGTCTACGACGACGGTTAAGATGAAGGTTGGCGGGAAGCAACGGTCGTCTAGAAACTAGAATGTGTATAGGATTTCTGGCGGGAAGCAACGGTCTTGTAAATGTACGAGGTTGACCCTATAAATAGCGGATCAACAGTAACTGTAGAGGACAATTTTTGAAGGAACGAAAAAGAAGTCAACTGCGACTTTCTTACTGTTTGTAATACAAGAAAAACAGTGTTACAACAGTTGGCGTCGTCCGCGTGTTAGGATCGAAATCAAAACTCACGATGCCACCAAAGAAAAAGCGAAGGTCAGATGATCCACAGACCTCCAAAGCTCATGTAAATGAAAGAGAAAACGATGAACGACAAGTTGCACCAGAGCCAGTCACTACCAATGATAACCAAAATCGAGAAGAAACTAGCCTCGAACAACTCTTACAAGAAATCGAGAGGCTTAAGCAAGAGAAAGAAGCCCTGTTGAAAGAAGCAGAGAACCAGAGAAACGAAACCGAGAAAAAACGAAAAATTGCAGAGGCCAAGAACGAGCTCCAGAGACTACAAAGCGAGCTCAATGCGAGCAAAGAAACTGTTCAAGAGCCCGAGAGAGAACACAACACCGAGACAACAAATTACAACACGGGTTTCAGAAGCTTCGACTCGAATTCACCATTATCTCCAGGCCTTCAAAATGCACCATGGCCAACTTCGTACAAGCCCATCACCTTGCCCAAGTACAATGGTACCTGTGATCCCAGGCAGTTTCTGATGAGCTACGAAGTTGCGGTAGCTTCCGCAGGAGGAAACGAGCTAGTTCTCGCAAAATCATTCATCATAGCTTGCGAAGGACCGGCTCTCACATGGTTCACGAGACTAAGCCCAGGATCAATTTTCAGCTGGGAACAACTCAAAGCCAAAGTACTTCAAAACTTCCAAGGATTCAATAGACAACTGTTAACCTCGGGAGATTTATTCGCATGCAGACAGGAGGAAAGAGAGCCATTAGCTCAATATTTCAAACGTTTCATTCAATTAAAGGCCCAAACAGATGATATCCCAGATTCAATAGCAATTGATGCATGCATTCACGGGTTGGGACCAGGGCCATGCGCATCAGAATTTGTCAAAAAACAAACCAAGGAATCTCCCATGAACTATTCCACGAGATGGAAAAATTTTGCAGATCAGACGACGATCACAGGAGAAGAATCAACGAAAGAGCCATGCTCAGAAAAGCAAACGGAAACTATAAGCAGCCCACATACGAAAAGCAGAACTACAACAGACCAACCCAAGTTTTTCACATAGAAAACGTGAGTGGCCAACATAATAACGAATCAAATGCAGCGAAGCAAAACTTCAACTCCTCATCCACACGAGGAAGAGGCGGACGAGGCAGAGGCCGTGGAAGAGGTCGAGGTCAACAAGACAACCAATCGCGATCTTGGTTCTGTCAATTCCATGGCGAAAACCCAGATCACAGTACAGGAAGATGTCCCATAACCATCAGGGTAAAGCAAGAAATGAACCAAAACAACAGTCAAGGTCGCGCAGTCCAAACAAATTCTTGGCAGTGCACCACCCATAACACGCCGAATCCGCAGCTACAACTCCCGACGAATTCAGAATCCTTTTCAACATACCATCAGCCTCGTTTGGCTTGGCATCAAACCCAGTCCGAATCAAATCAACAAGCGCACAGCTCAATCCAATCCACCACAGCAAGAAAAGACGAAACTGTAATGCAAGCAGCTCCAGCACCGAATTCAACACCCGCCAAGGGTCCCATTCCCTCTCGCGGAATGATTCTGCCCATAGCAGGAGGATCTTCAGTTGATTTCGAAAGCAAAAGACAAAGAAAAGACTACTTCAGAAGAGTGCACGCAATACTACCAAATGGCCCAGTAATAAAACCCATTGGTCGCATGTTCCAATAACCTTTACCGAGCAAGATCTCAAACTTCAGTGTTATCCTCACACTGATGCCATGGTCATCGAAACAAATGTGGCGGGCTGGGAGCTGACAAAGATACTGATAGACAATGGCAGTTCAGCCGATATTATCTTCGCTAGTGCTTTTGATCAAATGAATATCAGCAGAAGTTTGTTACAACCATCAGAAACTCCACTCATTGGTTTCGGAGGAAAAAGAATCCGGGCCTTAGGAAAAATCGAATTACCGGTAACTTTGGGGGACCTCAGCAATCCCAGAACGGAACGAATCACTTTCGACGTAGTGGACATGTACTACCCTTACAACGCAATCTTCGGAAGAGGTTTTCTCAACACGTTCGAAGCTATTGTACGACAGGCATATCTCTGTATGAAACTCCCAGCATCAAATGGAGTAATCACAGTATTTGGAAACCAGCAAGTCGCAAGGGACATCGAACAAGAAATTACCCTAGGCGAGAAAAACGTCAACCTCTTGCAGACAGAAACGAAACAAACAAGCAATAAAGTTCAAACAGAATCGATCAAAAAGACACCAACGCAACCCAGAGTGGAAAAAGTAAAAGAAGCTATTCAAGCACAAGACACCAAGCGAGTCTCTCTCGATCCAGGAGTCGAAGGCAGAGAGGTCACGATCGGAGCAGACCTTACCCCTCAAGAAGAGGAGGAATTGATAACTTTCCTAAGAAAGAATAAGGATGTCTTTGCATGGACAGCTGCAGACCTAAAGGGTGTCAGCAGAACCATAATCGAGCATAGCCTCAACATAAACCCGAAGACAAAGCCAAGAAAACAAAAATTGAGAAAAATGTCGGATGAGAAGATAGAGGGAATAAAATCCGAAGTTGAAAGGCTACTGAAAGCAAAAGTCATCAGGGAAGTGCAATACCCAGAATGGCTGGCAAATACTGTCCCAGTGAAGAAGAAAAACGGAAAATGGAGGATGTGCATTGACTTCACAACACTAAACAAGCATTGCCCAAAAGATGATTTTCCTCTGCCAAGAATTGATAGCGTCGTTGATGACGCAGCCAACAGCGAGATTCTATCCTTGCTAGATTGCTTTTCAGGGTATCACCAAGTTTGGATGAAACAAGAGGATGAGGAGAAGACAAGCTTCATAACACCTTTCGGAACTTTTTGTTTCGTCAGAATGCCAGAAGGGCTGAGAAACGCAGGGTCAACTTTCTCAAGAATGACCAAAAAAGTCTTCAACTCACAAATTGATAGAAACATGTTAGCTTATGTGGATGACCTCGTCGTAAAAAGCACCAAAAGAACGGATCACATCAAAGATCTCGAGGAAACCTTCAACAATCTAAGAATGTCAAACTTGAGCTTAAATCCAGAAAAATGCGTCTTTGGAGTAACCAAAGGAAAAGTCTTGGGATGCCTTGTAACATCAAAGGGAATCGAGGCCAACCCAGACAAGGTACAAGCCTTGGCATCCATGGAGGAGCCAAAAACGGTTAAGGAAGTGCAACAATTGACAGGCAGAATTGCAGCTCTAAACAGATTCGTACCAAGAGCAGCTGAACGAAGCCTTCCTTTCTTCAAAACTCTCAGACGTGCGCAGAAATTCAACTGGGGCGAAGAACAATCGAAAGCATTCAGAGAACTAAAGCAGTACCTCGCGACAATGATCAAACTATCACCACCAGCACAAGGAAAAGACCTTCTCCTTTACCTCGCAGTATCAGAGTCAGCAGTAAGCGCGGCAATAGTACAAGAAACCGAAATCGAAGGCATTCTGAAGCAATTGCCAGCCTACTTCGTTTCTGAAGCATTATCTGGAGCCAAGAAGTCATACTCTGAACTCGAAAAAATTGCATACGCATTGCTTATGGCATCAAGAAAACTCAGGCATTATTTCGAAGCTCACAAAATTACAGTCGTCACCAACAAACCTCTAGCCGAGTTATTTGCAAACAGAGAAGCTTCGAATAGGATCAGCAAATGGTCCGCAGAGCTATCTGGATTCAATATCGAATTCGTAAGACGAAATGCAATCAAATCCCAGGTATTGGCTGACTTCGTAGCAGACTGGACCTCTCCAAAGCATGAAAATTTAGACGAAGACGAAAAACAATGGACAGTCTATTGTGATGGAGCATATTGTAACAAAGGAGCAGCGATCTCTGCAATACTGGTTTCACCAGGCGGAATCAAAACAAGATTCGCTACACGATTGGAATTCATCAACCAGGAGATTCAAGTCACAAATAACGTAGCAGAATACGAAGCACTCCTGCTTGGGCTACGAAAAATGAAATCACTAGGCAAACAAAGGTTCATTGTGAAGACAGACTCGAAAATAGCAAGGGACCACATCGAAAAGGATAGCGAAGCTAGAAACCCAGAACTAATCGATTACCTCGAAGAGGTCAGAGAAATGGAGAAACACTTCAAAGGTTTCACGGTAGAGCACATCCACAGAAACGACAACAACGAAGCTGATGACTTAGCCAAGAAAGCAGCAAAGAAGGAAGAACTACCTGAGGACGTAATTTACGAGGTCATGACCATCCCCTCAATCAGAAAGCAGCATCTAGCACACATTTGCTGGGAAGATTGGAGAGCACCAATCATGGCATACTTACAAAATAATTTCACACCCTGTTCAGCAAGCGAAGCCAAGAGAATACCAGCAAGAGCAAAAGGGTATCAGATAATACAAGGAGAGTTGTACAAAAAGGGGATATCAGCACCATGGCTAAAATGCATCGCAAAAGAACAAGGAACGGCTATACTAAGAAGCATACACGAAGGGATATGCGGAACACATATTGGTCCAAGAGCCCTCGCAGCAAAAGCAGTCAGGCAAGGAATGTTCTGGCCAACAATGATAAAAGATGCAGACGAAGTAGCAAAGAAATGCGAAGCATGTCAAAAGAACGCAAGCAATCAAAAGATTCCATGTTCACTGTTGCAGCTCATCACACCTTCTTGGCCATTGCAAAGATGGGGAATAGACTTGGTAGGGCCTCTCCCAACAGCTCAAGGAAACTGCAGATTCGCAGTAGTTGCCGTGGAATATTTCACAAAGTGCATCGAAGCAAAAGCCCTAGCATCGATAACCTCGCATACAATACAAAAGTTCTTCTGGCATAACATCATTTGCAGATTCGGGGTACCAAAAGAAATAACAGTGGACAATGGAAAGCAATTCGACAGCGAAACATTCAGAGATTTTTGCATGACAATGGGAACCAAAGTGAAGTACGCATCCGTTTATCATCCGCAATCAAACGGCGCGGTTGAAAGAGCCAACGGCATCATTTTTTCAGCTATAAGGAAGATGCTCTTCGACCACAAAAAGGGAAAATGGATTGACGATTTGCCAATCGCAGTATGGTCACATAATACCACAGAATCCAGAGCAACCAAGTTCACTCCTTTCAGACTGCTATACGGAACTGAAGCAATGGTTCCAGAAGAAATCAAGGCCAAAACACTAAGGGTAACACCTAGTAATGACGAAGGTGAAAAAGAAATGGTGGAAAAGGATCTAATCGAAGTCGACCGACTTGTTGCTTCACATAACCTCGAATCATATCAAAGGCAAACACGAAAGTGGCGTGACCCAAAGGCGAAGATAAGAGAGATCAGAGTTGGGGACCTGGTAATCAAAAGAAAGCATAACGCAGAAAACCTATCCAAATTCGAGGAAAAATGGGAAGGACCATACATTGTCATCAAAAGCTCGAGGCCAGGGTCTTATCATCTGTCCACCGAAAATGGAGAAGAATTACCTCACTCATGGAACGTAGAGCAACTTCGCAAGTACTATAACTAGAATCGGAACAAATAAAGCTGTACAGTTTTTTCCAAGTTTCAGTTCTCTTTGTAAAGGTTAACTTCGTAAATGTGCGGAGCTATAAGCACAAATACGAAGTACTTCTTTTCTCTTTTTCTTTCATCACAAAAGGTCGTACTCTTTTCCTCACATAAGGGGCTCCAGGAAACTGGAGGTGAGGTTTTTAATGAGGCGAACCTATGTAAATCTCTCCAAAAATCGATAAAGGAGATTCCCCTAAAAGCACTTGAGCAAAAAATTCAACGAGGTTGAAAAATAACCTCGCAAAAAGAAGACCTCGAGCAAGATAGCTCGAGGCCGAGGTTGAAAATTAGCCTCGCAAAAGAAGACCTCAAGCAAGATAGCTCGAGGCCGAGGTTGAAAAATAACCTCGCAAAAAGAAGACCTCGAGCAAGATAGCTCGAGGCCGAGGTTGAAAATTAGCCTCGCAAAAGAAGACCTCGAGCAAGATAGCTCGAGGCCGAGGTTGAAAAATAAACCTCGCAAAAGAAGACCTCGAGCAAGATAGCTCGAGGCCGAGGTTGAAAAATAAACCTCGCAAAAGAAGACCTCGAGTAAAATAGCTCGAGGCCGAGGTTGGAAATATAACCTCGCAATAGAAGACCTCGAGCAAGATAGCTCGAGGCCGAGGTTGAAAAATAACCTCGCAAAAAGAATACCTCGAGCAAAATAGCTCGAGGCCGAGGATGGAAATATAACCTCGAAAAAAGAAGATCTCGAGCAAAATAACTCGAGGACGAGGTTGAAATATAACTTCGCAAAAATAAGACCTCGAACAAAATAGTTCGAGGCCGAGGTTGGAGATATTACCCTCGCTAAAAATCTCGAAAAAAATTGTCTAAGAAAGAGGTTAGAAACAAAACCTCGCAAGAAGACCTACAGTCTAGATCAAATCAGAGGAACGAAAAAAGCAACAGAGTTGCCCTATTTCGAAAGTAAAACAAGAGAACGTAATCTTTCAGATTCGTTGCTCGAAGTAAGAAGTAATGAATAAACGCAAAGGGGCTATCAAGGGAGGGGACGCCTTTTTCAAAGGCTAAAAAGAGAAGCCCCCACTTGCATTTATTCAAAAACAAGCCTTCACCAAGCGACGGGTACATTAAAAATGAATCACCTAACTTGCACTTTTCAAAAAGGACACGAGGTTAGGTGAAATCATAATTTCACCGAGGGTCCAAAGACCACTATAAAAGGGAAGGGCGGAGACGAGCCTTGGCAAGAAAAAGAGCAAAGCAAATGAAAAAGAAAAATTCTCCCTAGAAATGAGAGGCAGCAGGAATCAAAGGAACGCGCGACGGCATGATCTGGCCAGCCTAAAGACCAACAACACCGCAGGGCCCATAGATGCTTCGTACAGCAACGTCCTCTCAAGTTGTGCGATCATGGAGAAGAGCGCATCCGCTCCAAGGTTTTCTCGAGTTAACAAGGGAATTAGAATCCAATATATGGAGAAAAGTACATCCGCTTCAAGGCTTTCTCGAGTTAACAAGGGAACTAGAGGCCAAAGAATATTTAAGCGTTTTCTATAGTGAAAACGAGGCTAAAGGTCATGACCTTATAGAATCAAGATGATGTATAAACAATTTCAAGAAAAAAGAAATTGTACGAGTCCGACGCATGCACTTCGAAACAAAAACCGAAGATAATTACGAGGTTAATACAGACAAAATTGCGAACAATTTCAATGTTTAAGTCGCTCTGAAGTTCACAAACATCGCTCATGATTTATAACAAGTTTTTTTTTACATAAATCAACTTCGACTCGTGATCAGATTTCTCCTTCTTCTTGGGAAGATTTAGTTTCGTCTTCATCACGAGGCGAATCCAAAGCATCATCCTCTTCTTCCTCGTCCTCTTCCTCTTTTCCCTCTTCGGCTTCTGCATCCTCAGTTTCTTCCTGATGAAGAAACAAAGCAAAAGACTTAGAATTTTCGACAATAATAAAAGAGAAGAAGAAGCAAACTTATACAGAGAAAGTTTTTTACCTTCGAAGAGGAGTCCTTAGCCATATCTCGCCCATAGGCGTTCCAGAAGTCTCGCAAGAAACGACGTTTCATAGTTTCGACTTCTTTTGAACAAGGCAAGGACAGATCTCCGAAGTCAGCAAAGCGAAATCCGGGGCCAGAAACCCGAAGGAGCAGTTCCTTATCTTCTTTCTCGAGGAATCTGCCGAGGCCATCGGTGCAGGTGAGTGCGAAGTTGTCGCCAGCAATAGAAAACACGTCCCCGAGACCAACAAATTCTTCTTCAATCCAAGATAAGAAGTTATCAATGTTTAAGTCCATCGGAAGAGCATAAGGAGTGGCTCCGAACTGCTTAAGCGAGCTAGAATACGAATCAAAAATTTGTTTTATCTTCTCAGCGTCAAGAGTCTTGGACGAAGCTAGAGAATCTTCGGTTTCCTTCAACTTAAGCTCGAGGGAAGACACTTTAGTCTTAGCTTCTTTCGCAGCATCGGACTCGCGAACCACGGCATCACGAAGGTTCTCAATCACAATCAGGTTCTCGTCATAGTCCTTCTGCAAGGCTTTATATTTTCTATCTGTTGTGTCCCATTTGTCCTCGAGCTTAGTCAAATCTTTGTGAAGTTTGTCGTTGACATCCCGAAGCCTCTCATTCTCTTTCTCCAAGAAACGAAGTCGATCAACAACGGTTTTGGACTTTGAAGCACAAACCGCGTTGATCAGCTTAACCTAAGGAAGCGAATCGAAAACAAAAACGTAAGACAAATATAAAGAAAGGAAGAGACGAGGATAAAATAGTAAGAAGCAAGCACGAACCTTGCGCGCTGTGGAGACGCTCAAGCGAGATAGCTCTTCAAAGCTAAGATTTTCCAAAGATGTTTTATAACCTATAAAAACGAAGACAAAATATAAGAATCAAAAACGAAACTAAACATGAAGTGATGATAGAAATTTTTTCTTTCTCACCTCGCATCTCATCAGTATCTTCATCAAGATCAACAAAAGAAGAAGCAGCCAAGTCTTGAGGGAGCTTCGTAGATGTTTCCTCAAGGATCTTTTTACCCTCGACATCCACAATCTCGACCTAAAAATATCAAGCAAAGTAAGCAAAAACAATAAAAGAAATTTAGTGGTCAAGTATAGTACAACTAAAGTTTCTGACCTCGTGCTCAGCTTCGGCTTTCTTATCTTCTTCAACATTCACACCCTCGACGGCTGGTTCTGTGGAATACAAGCCGAAGTTATGCTCTAAGAGCTCAAGGAAGGTTGGATCGAATTCTCTTGGAGATTTCGAAGCAACACTCGATATTGAACCTGCGAGGCTCATTCTAGCACCGGGGCATTTCATGAAAGGAACAAACAAACCTTCACCCGAAGCAGCAGAAGTGCCTGCCAAATCCTTCATGAATCCCGACGTGCCGAGGTCATCGCCAACAACGCCAGCAATCCCTAGAAGTCCACAAGCTGCTTCAATAGTTTCTTTCTCTTTCTCAGCTTCAGCTTCGGCTTCAGGACTTTCAAGGAGTGACAAATCTACCTTTCGAGTCAGTCGAGGTTTCTTGTTAGGTGCTGAGGCAGACTGTTGCGCACAAGCAGTTTTCCTTTTCTGAGCCTCGAGCAACTTTGTCTTCGTCTGGGGAGCATCTTGACTCGAAGATATTAGAACCTTTGATGAAGTCTTTTTGTATCTTCGTGATACACCAGCTTGCTCGGACCCAATATTCCCAACAGGTTTCATGCGTTTCTGGGGTTTGGAGGGCTTTAATCTATCCCCATATTTAATGCCCATCTCCAACCATGGCCGATTCAAACGGCTGGGTTTTTCGAAGAGGTCAATCATTGACTTCTTCTCCTTCTCTGTAAGAGGGCCAATCAAAGCTTTGGCGGCCCATTCAACCTTAGAGATCACATCATCTTCGGACACATCTACAGGTTTCGTAAGTCCGAAGATAACAAAAGTAGTAGGCAAATCGAATCCAGGTATTTGCCTCTCCTCAATTCTGAAGGGTTTCCAATCATTCCCTAAAGGCCAGATCTCGGCAGCCAGAAACTCTTCAACCACATCACGGCCTGTTAGTCGCCGAGTAGCATGGATAAAGCAGCGACTTTCTTAAAAGCTTCGGATTTTTTGTCAAAGTCAATCACAGTGGACACTTCGACATTGCCAAGGGGGCCAGCAAAAGGATAGGTGATCTCGTTGGAACCTGAGGAGGCGAGGCCAACTTTGACATAGAACCACGACTTCGGCCAGTTCACATCCCAACGGTTCCATTGGGCGTAGGTGAAGTCAACTTTTGTGATCTTCAGAGCAGCGCTACGTCGGCGCGAAGTAAAAGTCGCAACTCCAAATTGCCCAATATGCTCTTCTCCACCTTCTTCCAAAAAAATTGACCTCTTTTGAAGATGAAGCTCGTTGAAACGACCAAAAGTGTCGAGGTCAATTTCTCCACCAAATGTCTTAACACCCCAGAAAAATTTCGATAGTTGAACAAAGGAGTTGGGTGTCAACTGATGAAGCTTGACATTGAAACGGTCCAGAATCTGAGGAAGCATCAGATCGCAGGGAAAACGAAGTCCTGCAGTAAAGAATTCGGAAAACACTACAACTTCTCCGAGTTGAGGATCAGGAGTAGTTTCGTTTCCAGGAGCACGGCCAACACCTTCAGGAAAATATCCATTCTGTACATAAGAAGAAATCATCCCCGCGGTAACAGAAGATCGACCGAAATGAAGGGTCTTAGGAGCCGACTCTCCAACGAGATCATTGACATTAGCCTCGACTCCTTCCAAATCCTCACTTCCCGGGTTAGAACCCAGGGGACTGTTCTCTCTTTCAGCATCAGGGGTTGGAACAGCAGCAGACGTGACTTGAGCCATTTCTGAAACTAATAATGAAAAACAATAAAAAACACAACGAAACAAGAAACGAAGACAAAGATTCTTCAAAAACTAACCTCTTTCTAACAGCAATGCACTTCAAAAGCCTCAACAGAAAGCAACAATTAGTGCAAAGTGAAGACACTAGCGCGAGGTCAGAATCGAGAGCTAAAGCAGAGCGAAGACAATTGCACGAGGTCAAAGGCGAAAGCGAAGGTAATTTTCAGGGGGGGTAATCTCTACTATTTATAGGCGCGGTAAGTTCCGAAGTTCGCGCTGTGAAAAGGCGCCAAAGTAACCGCCAAATTAATCCAAGGGGACGCCTTTTGGGTTTCGTCCCAGGAGTTCGAGGGATGAATTGTAACAAACTCGAATCCAAGGACGAAGGGGCTACTGTTGGGGAGGCGCCCCTTGGAATCGTATTTTCTATTTTTGCAGGAGAGACTGAAAGAGGTTAGAACGAAGAAGACAAATGAGAAGTTATTTCGAAGAGGTTAAAGTTGCGGGTGAAGTTAGAGAAGTCAGGACGAAGCTGACTAACGCGAAGCTAAGTCGAAGAGATTAAAGCCTTTTTGAGCAGGACCGAAGAAGTCAAGGCAAAGAGGACGATAATACGAGGCTGGTCGTGAGACACGGAGATGCTAAAACGAATCAATCGTCTACGACGAGGTTAAGATGAAGGTTGGCGGGAAGCAACGGTCGTCTAGAAACTAGAATGTGTATAGGATTTCTGGCGGGAAGCAACGGTCTTGTAAATGTACGAGGTTGACCCCTATAAATAGCGGATCAACAGTAACTGTAGAGGACAATTTTTGAAGGAACGAAAAAGAAGTCAACTGCGACTTTCTTACTGTTTGTAATACAAGAAAAACAGTGTTACAACAACCTCAAATCAACTTAATGAAGCAGATTTTATGATCCATCAGCACATATCCTCAAAGAATCAATGGGGTTTCAAATCAAGTTAAGAAAGCAGAGTTTAAATTCCATCAGTTTCCCTCGAAAACTCGGTTATGAACTTCTGAATCTCAAGGCCAACTTGTCCATATCTTTCGAGGTAATACACACTTTGTTGTCTCGAGGAACCATTATTTCAGTTCTGCAACTCACTCAGATTTAGTCATGCCACGCCATTTAGTAGAACCAAGCGATCAAACGAGGCCTCCTAAACCAAGAAAAAGAAAAAAGAAAAATCGATGATAGTTTGATCATTGCATTATAATGTCTTTTTTTTTATCAAGGAGGTACTTGGTTTGGAAAATGGGATAAACCATCACTTTTGTAGTCCTCGTATTTTTACCTTTTTTTTTTATAATGGTGTAGCTTGGTCTATAAGCACCTTGTTTCTCATGGCCGCATTGTTTAATCATAGGGAATGTGTTCATCTCACAGTTCCTCCAAATACCTACATGATAAGTTTTTAGACAGAAGTATTTTTCTACTAAGCTGGCACGGTAAACTCAATAGCTTCACTGAAAGCATAACACGTCCAACTAGTTTTAACAAAAGCCCCTGTAAAATACGAAAGTTGCAAACAAAACACATATAAGCCCCTGTCTCGGTCTTTTTTATTGTCTTCTGTCGACTCTAATGTTCATACTTCATACCATGTACAAAATTTATGAAAGGGTTATCGGCTCATGTTTGGATTCACTAAAATTCTTGTTGCGTATTCAGATAGGCTGAAATCAAGCCGTGTTCAAGTCCAGACTCGAACCAAAAAGCTTGCCTTACATTTGCGCCTACGGCCTACCTACAGGCGACGGCTCCAAACACCGCAATACGTCCGACACACAAAACCACTGTCATTCTGTCCAAAAAAAAAACATAGCAGATTATCCGGCGGCGGCGGCTAGCCTAGTAGCCTGCCTCGTAGTGAAAAATTTTGGTTGCTTTTGCAAGCCCTTGGATCCCTCTTGTCCACGTATTGGTGTCCCCGGCTCAAGATGTGAAAAGCATCTCATGTCACACTCCCACCAAGAAAAGCTCCATTCTTCAAGCTAATCATCCAACGAATGAAGCCATAATGCATAATTTTCCACAAAAGAAGAAATATAATCAGCTCAAACATTCCCCAAACAAATAATTGACGGAAACAAACAAGCACATCAGTACTCCTGGAGGCACAAAACAATTCAGACGTCACATCAGCGCCTGAGTTCTCTAATCACATCGATGTACAAGCAAATGGAGCTGCTAATAGCCGAGTGGGTCCCACATAAAGCCGGCTTTCAAGGTACACAAAGTCACAAACAAACTCCACCTAAACAAGATAACATGCCGTCCACTTCACTTATAAAATTATAAACAAAAGAACAAACAAATGGTGCTATGTCCCCAGCATTGACACTAGAACGGAACAAATTTTCTGATCAGCACTCGACACTTTTTTTTTTGTAAAATTTTGATTTGACACGTAACGAGATGTGATTGTATATATGATAAATCATTGCCCAGCATTTAATTGTCAAGGCTTCTTGTGCCGCCGGCTCCGTTACTGGACCAGGTTGCACATCCCGGGCCGTGTCCGGCACCAGAGCGGCTGGATGGGCTCTGCCCGGACCCCTCTCCCCACCATACGGTCGCGCCAGTCGTTGAGCCTGTCGGTCGCCTCAGCGTAGCGCTTCCTTCCGGCCGCGTCGCGGTTGCCTGACCAGAGCGCCTCCGCTATGGCCGAGGCCCGCGGCCAGACCCGGCCGTCGAGCACCGTCGTGTCGACCTGCTCCGTCCACATGGCCACCTCGCCGCCGATGACCAGCCGGGCCTCCTCCGTGGTGAGCCCGTACGCGATGTCGTAGTCGTACACCCGCTGCCATGTCTTGTAGGGCCCGCACCATGACCCGCCGCTGCTGTTGAAGTCGCTGTCGGGGTCGTCGTAGATGCTGTTGTTCCCGACGAAGTCGCCATGGCCGCAGTCGAGGTAGTAGAAGGACGCCGAGGAGACGATGGCGCGGTACCCGGCCTGCACGATGAGCTTGGTGTTGTTCGGCCCGTTGTTCCACGTCTGCAGGATGGTCGTCGCCGGCGGGATCGCCGCCGCGCTCACGTTCACGGCGGCGTCCAGCATCACGTCCTCCCAGTACACGGCCGTGCGGTTCTTTGACACCACCAGCGGGTGCACCGTGCTCACGTAGCGCTCCAGGATCTGGCTCAGCGTCCCGCCGCGGTCCAGGTCGGCCTGGATCGTGGGGTCCGCCTCCCAGCAGCCAGGGGTGATCTCGTCGGCGCCGGCGTGGTAGAAGCCGTCCGGGAAGAGGGAGGTCAGGTCGTTGACCACGTTGGTGATTACCTCGTACGTCTTGGGCTCCAGCGGGTTGAGCTGCCCGGCGCCCGGCTCCGCCGCGAGACGGTTGTTCCAGTCGCCGCCGGGCAGCCAGAACTTGCCCGCGCACGACACGACCTCCGGGTACGCGCCGGCCCACGACGCCGTGTGGCCTAAAATGTTTTTTCGTTGAGAGAGAAGAATGGTCAGCTAATTGGGCCAGGTAATAGCACGACAAAATGGGCCGTAGAAAACAAAGCCCACGAAACAGAGGAAAAGACGAAGCAGAGGAAGAGACGAGGCAGAGGAGAGCCCCACGACGACGACTCTTACCTGGCGAGTCAATCTCCGGCACGACACGGACGCCACGGCTCATGGCGAACTCGACGATGTTCTTGACGTCCTCGACGGTGTAACGCATGTCCTCTCCGTAGGCGCCCTTCTCCGCGAGCTCCGGCTCGGATGGAAGCTCGATGGGGAACGACTGGGAGTCCGTGATGTGCCAGTGGAACACGTTCATCTTGTTAGCCGCCATGGCGTCGATGGTCCGGAGGATGTCAGCGACGGGGAAGTAGGTCCTCCCGGTATCAAACATCAGTCCACGGTGTGGGTAGATGGGCCGGTCGTCTACGCGCACGCCGGCGGCCACCAGCAGCAGGTCCCGGTCCTTGCCCCGGCCGCCGGTGCGCCACGCCAGCTGCGAGAACGTCTCGAGCCCGCGCATGGCGCCCCACGCGGTGGCCGCGGTCACCGTGGCCTCGCCGCCGGTGGTGGTGAGGATCTCCAGCGTGTAGGACTCGTCCACGCCGTGCTGCAGCGGCGCGGCGAGGTCGGACACGGCCACGGTCAGCTTCTCCAGCTCGCTCCCGTTGGTGACGTTGACCGCCGGACGGACGACGGGACGGTACCGCTCCTTGGACAGCAGCTTGGCGTAGCGCTCCACCGCCGAGACGAGGTAGGGGTTCTCTGACGGCGCGACGATGTGGAACGACGGCGACACCGGCACGGCCGCGTGCGGCTCCGCCCACAACATGGACACCGGCTTGGGCCACACATTGATGGGGAACGAGGCGTCCGCGGCCGCGCGTGCCAGGAGCAACGCCGAGCAGACGAGCAAGAGCAGCAGCCGGAGGAGGGGCGTCGCCATTAGAGCTTCGGATCGATCGAGCTGCTCCGTGCTGCAGCTTCCGATTGGTGAGCTCCTCGACGTCAAGGGCCGTTGTTATATATATAAGTGTGGTGTATATTTGCCCAAAAGAGATAATTGTGCGAACTTTGCGTGTTGGCGTGTTGCTAGGCTGCTCGCTAGCTGCGGCCTCCAAGTGTCTCCATCCTGTGTTCTTGGCGCTACCGTTCGTCTATTTCTTGTGCCGCTTCTGACCACGAACCTCTTTAAAATCTTCGTCTTCGGTTGCGTTTCGTATCTTATGCTAGCTTTGGAGTTTACGCTTCTGGGGTTAACTTACACGGCGGAACTTTCAGTGCTAAACAATTCGAGTTGATGCTCCATTTTGCACTGGTCGAAGTAGATATTGCGTCGATTTGACGTGTTCGTCGCGTACTCTCTTTGCTCTAGTAGTCACCAGAGGAGGCGCTGTGGCCTAGATGCAACGGCGGGAGTAGCTTAGTTTAAGAGGAATCGGACAGTGTAAGGCCTGCTGAATTTTGTTTTTCACGAGCTGGCAACTGAATATGATAACGCGTTGGCTCCTGCTAGTGTCTTTGCTTGTTAAGTATTGGAATGGTGTGGTTTGTCATCCATTTGGACAAAGCGAGTTGATTCGGCCTGTTTAATTTTGAAGACGAAAACTGAAAACCACACAGGTGGAACACACTTTAATTGTAAGATGGACTTCTATTTTTTTTTTCAGGATACTCTTTGTGTTCGATTCAAAACGTGTCATTTTCAGAGAGTGAAAACACAAGGAGCTACAAAAATGACATGTCACCTTCCCTCTGAGAGAACACTCATAGAGGATCCACCGATGCTAGTCACGGCTGGATTCGATGACATGACATACGAATCAAACCCTTCGTTCTGCATCAGCGACATCATGCTATAGCTCACATAGCTCGGTGACAGATCAGGAACCGGTTGGTTGGAGTCCAAGTACTGCACAACTCTTCTCATGCTGGGTCTCACATTAGGCATTGGATGTGCGCACATCAAGGCCAGCTTCAGCACGAGGGTTGCTTCCTCCGTCTCGTACTTCCCCACAAGCCGTGGATCCACAACATCAAGGATCGATCCGGCGCGGTGATGCTCAATCACCCGATCCACCAGCACGACTCGGTTGTTGCCGTCGTCGCGGTCGATAGGCCGCCGCCCACAGGCGACCTCCAAGAGGAACACGCCGAAAGAAAACACGTCGGTCAATGGCGTCGCCTTCCCGGTGCGCACGAGCTCCGGCGCGAGGTACCCCATGGTCCCGACCACATGAGTGGTCTGAGGATCGGTGCCATGGTCATACAGCCTCGCCAAGCCGAAGTCGCCGAGCCGGCCGTTCATCTCGTGGTCCAGTAGCACATTGCTCGCCTTGATGTCTCGATGGATCACGACCTGCTCCCAGTCCTCGTGCAGGTACAGTAGGCTTGCGGCGACACCCTTGACGATCTTGTATCTCTCGTTCCAAGAAAGGGTAGGCATCTGTTGACCATACAAGTACTTGTCGAGACTACCATTTGCCATGTAGTCGTACACCAAGAGAAGTTCGCCTTGGCGTCTGCAGTAGCCTAGCAACTGCACGAGGTTCCGGTGACGAAGGCGGCCAATGCTCACAACCTCGGCAACAAACTCCTTCACTCCTTGCCTTGAATCGTGTGACACTCTCTTCACTGCAATCTCCAAACTGGACGCTGGGAGTACTCCTTTGTATACTCTCCCAAATCCCCCGACGCCGAGCAAGTTCTTGTCCTTGAACCCACTGGTGGCATGAAACAAGTCCTTGTAGGAGAAGCGGTGTGGGCCGAACTCGTCCTCCCAATCTTCCCGCACCTCGGCGTAGCGGCACCGCCACCACACCGTCGAGAAGACGGCGGCGAGCACCGCGGCCACGAGCAATGCGGTGGCGAGTGGCAGCAGGACATCCAAGACCTTGGACCTTGGCTTCGGACCCACGCGTGGCAGGACGGGAAGCTTGGTGAAGTCAAGGGGTGGAGCAGGTCCATCCAAGCTGAAGCTCCACCCGAGCACGTAGTGGTGGGTCAGCACAACTCCGGTCGCCGACGAGAAGCCGACGTACATTGTATCCGCCATGAACGTGGAAGGATCGACAGACACGGAGAGAAGAGGCTTGTTGGGCTTTGGCACTTTGACTGGAGCTAGCGTCACGTTGAGCTGCCCGGCCAGGCCGTCGTAATCGATCCACACCTGCATCGGCTTCCGGCTGTTGAGCTGCAAATCTCGCCAGGCGCCGCCGGCAGCGTCGTCGTAGTATCCGGCCGCGTGTCGCTGCTCTGAGATCATACTGTTGGCGTCGACGCCGACGTGGTTGCTATTGATGTCGAGGAACTCCGGGTTCATGATGGTGTCGAGCTCGACGGCGAGGACACGGTGGCTCGCCGTGCCGTTGATCCCGGCGAGGAGGCCCAGGTATTGCCCCGCTTTGGCGGCGGAGAAGTTGGTGGTCGGGGCGACCACGAAGGCGAGGCCGTGGTCGCTGAGCGCGTCGTAGGCGGACACGATGGCGAAGACGAAGCACGTCGAGAAGGATCGCGCCGCTGCCGGCGGCGCAGCCGCGGAGGACGATGCGTTGAGGAAGTGAACGGGGGACGGGTGGAAGGCGTGTGCTTTCCCCTGGAACGTGGCGTTGGTGAGCGCGAGGAGGCCGCCGGGCGTCACGACGGCGAGCCCGTCCAGCGTGAGGTTCGCCGTGGTGAAGCCTTGGTAAACAAACTGGCCGCCGTCGGACGACGAGCCCCCATGGATCAGGAGGAGCAGAACGACGAAGGATACAATCTTGGCAATCATCATTTTTTTCACTTTGCTTTCCTTGACACCCTGAAAAAGCTTTGCTTAGCCACATGGCCAGAGTTATGTACGGTGACGACTGATGAGCCTTGGGGCACCGGATTTATTGTCACTGCAGTAATCGGACAGTGTAGTGATAAACTGATAACTACTGCAGCTTCCACGCGCGGATTTATTGGTGACGACGAAAAACTTTCCCGACGTGACAATTTCTGCCGTAACTTCAAAGATGGCTGCTGCTCGAGCTGTTATGCGAGAATCTAGCCTGGTATTCGCCGTGCTCAGCAGGCTGTTGACTGTGGAGTCATTGCTAGTGGCCTTGCTGCTGTCGCCGGCAAGAGTGATGGCAGTAGCTCATCTGGATCAATCCAGTCACGTGTTCAGCTGACTCTTCTACGCAGCCATTCTGTTTCCATGGACTTCTGGCTATTCTGTTTCCTGAGAGCGAACCATTTCGACTTCACACAGCAAACGCAGAAGGATCCATTCTCTCGTCGTCGCGGGTCAATTATGGAGTCGTGAATGATCATGACACGGATCTTGAGGATGGTTCTTTTTTGTTGGTATTTTCAGCATGCGCGTTTGACTGGTTCAGTGAGTGTTTGTCAGTTCATGAACAGATTGGTGTGATAAGGTATCGTCAATGAATGCATGATTGATCATCATCAGCTCATCGCCGTCATCTGCGTCGTTTTGTTTCATTTTGTGGAAGAAAAAAAAACTCCAGCACATGAGTACAGGTCCATTGCAAAATCAAAGTCAACTGTTTTTTAGATGAAACAAAAGAACAATGAACACCTATATAATTTGAGGTAGGGCTATTATCGTGTCCATGCTCTATAAATGTATTTCAAAATCACGGGCAGCTGCTCAAATGCATGGGCAATTCGCCAGTGTCCTATGGAAAAAGGAGACGCATGTTACTGATACTAGATATATGAAGAACCTTTTTTTATGACTAATTCGACTGCTTTCTCCTGACTATAAATTTTCAGATGAATGGCAACTCTCTACAATGTGTATGCCTAAGTACTTTTGGTTTTGGTTTATGGCATATAAAGTTGTCTGATGGAACGGGGTCAACCGTATGAAGAGCCTTACTAATACTGATTGATTAGATTCCTATTAGAGCTTCTACATTAATCCTCACTAGGCGCGCTAAACAAATAGGTAAATTCTTAAAATCCTCATAAAAACAAAAAGATATAAACCATCAATTCCGATAGCCCTGATCTTTCTAATACTTATGTATGTTAAAATTATTACACTGCATGTTCTTTTCCAAAAAAAAATAAAATAAAATATTACACTGCATGTTACTCTAGGAACCTAACGATCACCTTCCACCCGAGAGATCAGAAATGGCCCCCATGGTCGTGGTTGACACGCATGGCATCGTCGTACTCTTGATGAACTCCCCGCTACACATCCGCTCCACTACGGTGAAGCCAAAATACTCCGGTGACAAGTCTGGAAGGACCATGTCGCCATCAAGGTACTGCATGACCTCCCGCATGGTTGGCCTTGCATTGGGCAATGGATGCGAGCAGAACAGCCCAAGTTTCAGTAGCAGAGAGACCTCGTCAGGGTTAAAACCGTCTGGGATCATCGTGTCCGCGGCGTCGACGATCGATCCTCCACGCCAACGCTGAGTTACCCAATCCGCGAGCACGCTGTGATTCCCGTGCTCGTCTTGCTCGACTGGCCTTCGTCCACAGGTGACCTCCAGAAGGAATGCCCCAAAAGAAAAGACATCTGTCGCCGGAGTTGCCTTGCCGGTGTGGCCTAACTCAGGAGCCAGGTACCCCATGGTGCCGACCACATGTGTAGTATGCGCATCGGTGCCATGATCATACAGCCTTGCAAGTCCGAGATCTCCTAGTCGTCCATTCATTTCGCTGTCGAGGAGCACATTGCTTGCCTTAACATCTCGATGGATGACCACTTGCTCCCAATCCTCGTGGAGATACAGCAGCCCAGACGCCACTCCTCTGATGATGTGAAATCTTTGAGGCCAACACAACGTGCCCTTGCTTCGATCGTACAGGTATCTGTCGAGGCTACCATTTGGCATGTAATCGTAGACCAGAGAAGCTCACCTTTGCGCCGGCAGTAGCCGAGTAACTGCACAAGATTCCGGTGCCGCAGCCGTCCCATACTCACAACCTCGGCGATGAACTCCTTCATGCCCTGCTTGGACTCGTGAGACACCTTCTTCACCGCGACCTCCATGTTGGACTTGAGGAGAACGCCCCTGTAGACACTCCCGAACCCTCCTGCTCCGAGCAGCTGCTTGTCACTGAACCCTCTGGTGGCATGGAACAAGTCCTTGTACGAGAACCTGTGCGGCCCGAACGGGACCTCCCAGTCCTCGCGCAGCTCGGCGTACTTGATCCGCCGCCGCACCACGGCGTAGATCGCGACGCCCACGGCGAGCACCAGCGTGGCGGACGCCATGGGCAGCACGATCTCCAGCACCTTGGACCGTGGCTTGGGCCAAGCACGCGGCAAGGCAGGCAGCGCCGAGATGTTCAGCGCCGGGGCCGGCCCGTCGAGCGCGAAGCTCCAGCCGAGCACGAAGTGGCGCGAGAAGAGGATGCCCGTCGCCGACGTGAACCCGGCGAACGCCGTGTCCTGCTGCAACACGCCGGAGAGGTCGATGGTGGTCTGCAGCAGCGGCTTCTTGGGCCTGGCCAAGCCGAGAGGGGCCATGGTCACCGTGATCTGCGTGGCCGCGGCGTCGTAGTCCACCCAGACTTGCATGGCCTTCCGGCTGATCAGGGTCAGGTTCTGGAACTTCCCCGTGCCGTCGTCGTAGTACCCGGCGTTCGCAGCTACGGTAGAGTCCAGGCTGTCGACGTCGACGCCGACGTGGTTGCTGTTCATGTCGTGGAAGTCGGCGTTGAAGAGCGTGTCGAGCTCCACGGCCAAGACGTGGGAGCTCCGGTTTCCGTTGTCGGTGTCGTTGAGCAGGCCGAGGAACTGGCCCGGCAGCGCAGTGGATAGCACAGACCTGCCGGAGGCGACGAAGAAGGCCAGGCCGTGGCTGCTGAGGTCGGCGTACGGACCAAAGATGGCGAAGACGAAGGTGGTCGAGAAGGACCGCGCGGCGGTGGCGTTCCGGGCGTTCGGGTCCCGGAACGGCACCGGGGACGGGTGGAACGCGTGGCCTTTCATCTGGATGGTGCCGTTGGTGAGCATCAGGAGGCCGTTCGCCGTCACGGTGGCCGCGCCGTCGAGGGTGAGGTTCGCGCCCTTGAAGCCGTTGTAGACGAAGTTTTCGCCATCGCCGCCGGCAATGGCGTCCGCGCAGCGGCCAGTGAGAATGGGGAGGAGGAGGAGCAGAGTTGCCAGGTGGAAATGGTGAAGCGGCATTGCTCCGACGTCGCCGTAGTTTTTCTGAATAGTAGGCCTTGAGATTTCGTGCGGAGCCGCAACCGTCAGGATAAGTTTTTGCAAGTGTCTATTGGGTGGAAAATTCAGGGATCATCCGTCCTCATGGCCTGGGAAGAGCATCAACTACAAAGTTGAAGATTGTGGTTGCGGCGGACTCAGGACTTCGACGCATGGACGGGATAATTTAGCTGGTCGCGTTTCTGTCTGAACTTATAAACTCGGAGAAAGCAATACACAACAGCGGAGACATCGCTCTCGACGGCGCGGCCGCGGTGACGCCGGGCGGCCTCCTGAGTCCTGATGCTGACCAACGGCAGCCTCCAGATGAAGGGTCATTCAACACAGCTCGTGGAGTGTACTATGGTTCAATCGATTTCCTAAATAAAAAAAAGTCTATTTTTCACCCTCCAACTATTACAAAAGTATGATTTTTAACCCACAACTACAAAACCGGACACTAAGCATCCTCCAACTATCCAAACCGTGCAAAATTGGCCCTTTGGGTGGTTTTGTATTTTCTAAAAAAATAAAAAATAATTTTGTATTAAAAATTCATAACTAATTTATTTTGAACTAGAAAAATTAGAATCTGGTGTAAATATTTTTCTAAAAATGTGACCTACATGTTGGTGCACCATTAGAAGTTATTTACATATTATTTATTTTTATTTTAATTGTTTTTTAGAAAACAATAAGACACTAGTAATATAAATATGTAATACCAAAATAACATTAAATGGTGTGCCAATAGGTTGGTTACATTTTAAGAGAACTTTTGGAACTGATTTCATATTTTTTGGGTCCAAAATAAATTAGTTATGGTTTTTTAAAGTTTAAATAATATTTCTGCTATTTTTAGAAAATCTAAAACCACCCAAAGGGCTAATTTTGAATGGTTTGGATAGTTGGAGAGCCTTTAGTATCCGGTTTTATAGTTTGATGTTGAAAATCAAACTTATGTAACAGTTGAAGGGTGAAAAAAATCTGGTTCAATCGATCTGCATCAACAATTTCCATCATCGTAGTCCTTAGTTGAATGACCAATGGATCCATTCAGCCACCCATTTGTTAGTGCAGTGCCATAGACGTCACTGCATCTGTATCTTTCAGTTTGTAGTGCCTGTACTGCAGTCTGTAGTGCCGCAGTCCACACTCCGCAGTCAACCACCGGAACCGATCAGTCATTCAGACAGACGGATGGTATAATTGTACTACTGAAAAAACTTGAAAGTCACGGCGACGACGGCGAATCTTTGGGCAGCACGGATACAACCGCGGAACGAGTCTTTGGTGTAATGTAACACTGTAACCTATGCAAGGTAGACGACGAATCGTTGAATCACTAATTCCTACACGAGTTTGCACGGCACATGATCGCTAACCAAGAGACCGGACAGCGCACCTTACGTGCTGTGGCCAAGCGCATTGTTGCTGAGTGCGTGTCCAGGGAGAAGCTATGCTTGCCAGGTCCGCGTCCCTCGTCGTCCTCCTTCTGCTCCTCGTGATCCATGCGGCCTCGGCTGCCGCCGACGCCGACGGCCAGTTCGTCCACCAAGGCTTCGCCGCGGCGGGCCTCGCGCTGGACGGCCTAGCCGTCGTCACGCCCGACGGCCTCCTCGCTCTCACCAACGCCACGGACCAGGCGAAAGCCCACGCCTTCCACCCCACCCCTCTCCACTTCCGTAGCGAGACTGCGGCAGCGGCGAGGTCCTTCTCGACGTGCTTCGTCTTCACCATCGTGTCACCCTACGAAGAGCTGAGCTCTCACGGGCTCGCCTTCGTGGTCTCCCCGACCACCGACCTCTCCACCGCGAACGCCGGGCAATACCTGGGCATCCTGAACGCGACCAACGGCACTTCCACCGCCGGCGGCCGCATCCTAGCGGTCGAGCTCGACACTATCACTGACGCAGAGTTTCACGACATCAACAGCAACCACGTCGGGATCGACGTCAACAGCATGATCTCAGCACAGGCCCGGGAAGCCGGTTTCTACGACGACGGAGCCGGCGGTGCATTTCGAGAACTGACGCTGAACAGCCGCAAGCCGATGCACCTGTGGGTGGACTACGACGGCGAGGCCATCGATCTTTCCACGGTCGTGGCTGATCCGGTGTACGTCGGCTTCTCAGCGGCGACCGGAGTCTTGTCGACGCACCACTACGTGCTCGGTTGGAGCTTCAGCCTCGACGGACCTGCTCCTCCTCTCGACTTCACCAAGCTCCCCGTCGTGCCTCGCCTGGGTCCGAAGCCCCGTTCCAAGGTCTTGTCCGTGGCGCTGCCGCTCGCCACGGTGCTGCTCGTCGCTGCGTCGCCAGCGGCCGTTCTCGTGATCGTCGGGAGGAGACGCCGGTACGCCGAGGTGCGGGAAGACTGGGAGGAGGAGTTCGGTCCGCATCGATTCGCGTACAAGGACTTGTTTCGTGCTACCGACGGCTTCGAAGATCGTAACTTACTCGGCGTTGGAGGGTTTGGAAGAGTATACAAAGGGACGCTGCCGACTTCGAACCTGGAGGTAGCAGTGAAGAAGGTCTCCCATGGATCAAAGCAAGGGGTAAGGGAGTTCGTCGCCGAGGTGGTGAGCATCGGCCGACTTCGACACCGGAACCTCGTCCAGCTGCTGGGCTACTGCCGGCGTAGAGGCGAGCTTCTTTTGGTATACGACTACATGGCAAACGGCAGCCTCGACAGGTTCTTGTACGATCGAAGCAGGCCTGTTCTTTCTTGGCATCAGAGGCATTGGATCATCAGAGGCGTTGCGTCAGGCCTCCTCTACCTGCACGAGGACTGGGAGCAGGTCGTCGTGCACCGAGACGTGAAGGCAAGCAACGTGCTCTTGGACCACGAGATGAACGGGCGGCTGGGTGACTTCGGGCTCGCCAGGCTGTACGATCATGGTGCTGACCCTCAGACGACTCGTGTGGTCGGGACCATGGGGTACCTCGCGCCGGAGCTCGTGCGCGACGGCAAGGCGACTCCCGCGACGGACGTGTTCGCGTTCGGCGCCTTCCTCTTGGAGGTCGTCTGTGGCCGGAGGCCGATCGAGCGCGACGGCCATGGCGATCCCGTCGTGCTGGCTGACAGGGTGATCGAGCGCCACCGTGGTGGTTCGGTCCTCGACGTGGTTGATCCACGGCTTGCTGGAAGCTACGACGCGGCGGAGGTAACCCTCGTGGTTAATCTGGGCGTGGTGGTGTGCTTGCACCCGTGGCCAGATGCGAGGCCTAGCATGCGAAAGGTCGTGCATTGCTTGGATTCAGGCCAGCCGGTTCCTGATGTGTCGCCGAGCTATTCGAGCTATAGCATGGCGACGTTGATGCAGATCCAAGGGTTTGCTGGTTCGCACGCCATGTCGCACGATCCGTCTGCGACCAGCGTTGGCGCGTCCTCTTCGACTGTGTTCTCACAGGGGAGATGATTTGGCTGGTAGTACTATAGTCTGCTACTCAACGTGACTGAATCTCTACTCTCTAGGACTATCGGCAAGCTCAATGTTGCTGCACCTTAAGACTGTCAGTGAGAACAACGATAGTTATTGCCTAGTGCACAATATATACATCTTAAGGTAGGTTCCACATGATAATAAACAAGCGATTAATCCTTCAACTGCACCATAAAGAGAAGTGGGGTGAAGAGAAGAGAGAGATTTAAACAAGTTTTTATTCAATTATGATGCACCAAAGTGCACTCTAAGGGAAGCCACATTGTGCTCCAAAGTGGTCCTTATGACGTCATAAAGGTACCTATAAATATAGTGGAGGTGGTCTATATAGGGAAACATGTTTGCAGGTACCCACAAGGCTAAAACCCGACCACAAGGAATAAATAAATATTTTTGTGTCACCTCTTACGTCTTGCCACTGCTAGGAGAGCGCCTATGCACGTACGAAAGGGAGAGGAATCAATCTTGCTTAAAGCCATACATGGGCTCAACAATGTGAGATACTCCTATAGCCAAACACCACCTAGCTAGGGCCCACATATAAAGACCACTTGGTCTTTAAACATTGGTCTCGCCCTAAGAGATTCCTTCTTAAGTTCTTACCGTGCTATTCCATAATGGTTAACGTTAATATACTGTGGCAACATTGATGATTAATGCTACTTTTTTATTCTTATTGTGTCTGTCACCCAGTAGTGCCATGAAGGCGAGTAGACTAGCCATATATAACTGAACATCAGCAGCTTGTCAGTAGAGTGAACGTTGGAAGGCAATGGAACTTCTTTTTGAATTGTGTTATCTGAGGCGAAATGATTTGGCCGGTGCCTATACACTGCTCTCTACTGCTTCTTTTTTGCCCTATGCCTCGTAAGCCTGTTATCCCAACTAGTTTCTTTCTTCGAGGTGATTGAAAATTTATTTTTACCATTAATTCGACTCCAACAACTTAATGTGGTTTGGTTTTCATATTTTGAAATTACGGTGCACAAATACTAGTTTCATGTACTGGTGCAATATTTAGGCGAAAAAACGCTGCACAAGAACCGAACAGAGCACTTTTCACATCGTCGTCCAGCCGAGGCCCATGTCCCTAGTAAAAAATATGGCAAGTTTGTTACCCAAGTTTTGGCTTGCCAAGACTTTGGCACGCCAAAAGTTTGGCACTCAACCAACCTTACATCAAGTGCGTTAATAGTGGCTGGGCTGTGAAAAGATCAGGCGAAAAAAAGATTCTCTGCTTTGATTTAAATAGTCGATTACTCTATATTTTTCTAGATTTATTTTAGGAATCACCTACTCTTTAGCGAGACACCTATGATGACTTTCTCAATCTCAAGACGTGGCGGTCCAATCTCTCGAATGTGTTTATAATGGTAGGTTTACGTGCGTATATTATATACGGTTAAGTGCGCACGTTTGAATGTATGTGTTTGTGTTAGTATTTCATATTTTGTTTTTAATGTTGGCACAAATCATCCAAAGTCGCAAAATACAAACACGCACTAGCGTCATCGTTCTAGTTGAAAGTAAATTAGGATTTTGGATAATCCTTTTTGCGAGTACATGCAAGCAAATTAGTTATTTCACCATGCGCATGGATTTGCAACCTGTAATCATTTGACTTCTCCGGCCACGAGTTAAATGACGACGAATGGACTAACACGTCAAACTCCCGGTTGTATTTTGCACATTTCAATGTATACAAACAAGATTACAATTTACAATACGCATATGAGCCCAAGGAACATCGGTATAACCACCTGCACACGCACTACACATAATGTTTGACCATCAACTTCGCAATCCCTAATGCGTGATCGATCGATCTCTGACCGTCTGAGAGTGATACGAAAATACGAAACACGCCGGTGATGGTATCAGGCAGGCTCAATGGGCCTCCTTCTCGTCGTTTCTCCAGTTGCCGTGCATCTTGGGCCCCGTCGGCCCCTCGCCGACAAGCACCTTCTCCACCAGCTTCTCCAGCCGCTCCTTCAGCGAGCGCGGCAGGAACCTCGCCACGCTGTTGATCTCTCGCCCGATATCATACTCCTCCCTCGGCCCCCACTCGCGCTCGAACCCCAGCCACGCCGGCTCCGCGACGCCGAGGTACTCCGCCGACACCACCTCGCACCTCCCGGCGGCGCCGGCGTCCAGCCTGCTCCCCTTGGCGGTGTCGTTCCTGATCCCAACACCCAGCGTCTCGTCTCCCTGCAGCACCAGCCCAGCCTTCGGGTACATCGCGTGCCCGTTCTGCGACGCGTACGCCACCGGCCTACTTTTCCCACCGTCCCCGTCGACGAGGTACTCCAGCTGCGACGCGTCCACCCACGTCCCCGCGCTGTGCTGCGAGAAGTACATCCGGAGGAGCTCGCCGGAGAAGTTGCTCACGCGCAGCGTCACGTGCTCCCAGTCGCCGATGTGCTCGCCGATCTGGCCGAGCGGGATCGTGAAGAAGCCGACCTTGGCGCGCGCCGGCCCGTTGAGCGGGTAGAAGATCCACGCGGCGAGGTCGGTCACCGTCCCGCCGAGCATCGGCTTCGCCTGCACGTACACCTTCGCGCTGGCGAGGTCGCCCTTTTTTACCCTCTCCCTCTGGTTGCTGTCCACTGGCAGGTCGAGCCAGTAGCCTCCGTCGTTGCCGCCGCCTTGTGGGAGGTTCGACCCGTCGGCGGCCACCGGCGTCGGGGTCTGGTTGCCCTTCTGGGACAGCAGCGCGCCGTTCTCAAAGAACCACGTCACCGTCGAAGGGAGGTAGGCCTCGTTCGGGTGCAGGTACACGTGCGGCGCGTAGGCTGCCAGGAGGGAGTTCACCTGTGCCAGGTCAGGCATGGAGGACGTGTGACTCGCGGCGTTGTTCTTCAGGCACGCCATTACCGAGGCGCCCGACGGCGTCCTGCTGCTCTGCGCGACGAACGTGCCGACGCGCACGCCGCGGGCGTCGATGCCACGGACCGACGGCCTCAGAGTGGCGGCGCTGAAGGCGTCCATGTCGCTGCTCAACACGGACTCCTCTGTCTCGCATCCGTCGGTGAAGTCGGTGCGGACGCACCTGACCTCGTCGGGCGAAGGCTTGTCAGACGTGGCCGTGACCACCATGCCAACCGCCCAGTAACCTTCAGGCGCCTTGGGGAGCCAGAAGTGGCCGGCGCCGTCCGGGCTGGACCAGACGAGGATGTAGTCCACGGGCGCGGCAAGGAGTGCACCGGTGCCGGACGTGTCATGAGCGACGAGGACGTGGCCGAAGAGGGGCCGGTTGTTGGGTTGCGCGTAGTGTCCGAGCACGGAGAAACCAGCGGGGACTGGCGAGGGCTTGAAGAAGGTGGCGCCGACGCCATCCTGGCCGCCTTGCGTGGTGGACCAGACCTTGGCGAACGTGGTGATTTGGCGCACTTGTAGGCCTCCAAGGTCTATGCTGCCCTTTGCAAATCCTCCATCTGAAACTGAAACAACAGTGCCTCCAGTCAGCAGAAAATGATCCATCAGTCGAGCATTAGAACTAATTAAGCTGAATTTCAGACAAGTGTGATGGTTCAGTACTGTTTTTGCCCGATTGCACAAACATGGTGAACTCGCCTGATTGCACAGGCATGTTAAGTCGTCCTAGTACTTCTTTTTTTTATACCAACTAACCATTTATGCACCGAATTTCTTTGAAAAACATGAACACAAATAAATAATCATTGAGCTAGTGAACATGATGTACCTGCGGCCGGCCACGACGGTGGCGCAGCTGGAGGAACAAACTGCTTCTCGATGGGAAGAGCCGCCGTTCCCACGGGTATGCAAGGGAAGCACGACATGCTCCTTCGCATAACTCCGGCGAGGTCGACCGGCCGGAGAAGATAACAATAAGCAGGAGCTAGGCAGCTCGCGTTCCCAACTCTCTCTCCCCTCCTGATGACAAGTGACACGATGTGTGTTATCCTACGGTGATACTTGTCTCTTACAGTGGCCTGGGTTGGCTTGCCGGCCACCACTGATGCGAACCGGCGGTTACTTGCAAGAAACCTCGAGCTCCCTCCCAGTGTTCGATCGCCGAGGGCCGCCGTGGCTTGTTTGGCGACGACGACGACACTGCGTCGAGAGCCTTTAATGCGTCTTCCTCCACTTCACGGCTCAGCATCCTTATATCCCTGACGACATGGATCTGTTCCACATTATCGCTCAACCTCCCACGAGGTACACACGAACTCTACAAGTCTGTTGTTTAGTGTTCCATGTCGGCTTGGACTTGTATGGTGGCCGTGTGTTAGTTTGAGACCCAGCAGCGTGGACGGACGGACAGGGTCGTCGCTTGTGCCAGCGTCGCATGCTTCCTCACTGTTATCGTTGGATTGGAGGAAAACGTGCGACAACTAGGCGGCGAGGCCAGCGACGACGCGCTGGGGGCTGCGTAGTGGTTAGGCTTAGGTCAGAGTGCAGGTGCAGCAGCTCCGTTTTTGGTTGTTGGATGAGCTAGCAGACCAATAGACCATGGCTTCGTCAAAGGACGAACCCGAGCACAATTATTCAGAATCAATATAAGTTTATTAATACATTATATGTCTGCGGTTTGTTTAGTAAATTAACACTAGAAGGTTTGTTGGATGCAGTGCAGGAAAGATTTTCATTTTCGCAAGTGCCTTGCAACTTGCAGTGCTCCCTTATCCTCCCATAGCCTAGCCCCATTGGTAAGATGGAAGTTTCAAACCCATAGAACGAACGAGGGTTATACAGAGTATGCAGAGTGAACTTGCAAAGCAAATGCAACGATGAAGGCCGAATATCCGTTTTGTTTCTGAGCTGCTGGAAGAGTGGAAGTCACATAATTAGTTGGAGTATTGGTTGGAGTGCTCCATCACAAAATTTTCGTTGCATAGCAACTTGCAATTTTCGTCCCAGCACAAGAGGCGACCTGCAGTTTTTGTTTCTCGTCATGTACTGTGTGATGGTCCATTTCTAGGGGTAATCATTTGGGCGAGCAAACATTGTGTTCCCTGTTGCATGTACAGCTGTACAAGATCCATCCAACAACATGACGTATGGCCGGATGTGCGTAATCCAATAGACTATTTGGGCTCAAAAGTGTTTACAATTTCTTATCGCTGCTTCAACTCTAAGAACGTATAGATGCGCATTGCTAATTCGACCAATCCAATTTCAAGACCAGACGACACAACTGAAGTTTTGAATATTAGCATTTTTTTTTGAGAAAGTGAACATTACCACTAGCAGCTTGTCAAAAGAGCGAGCAGAACTGCGAAAGAGTGTACTTGACCAAGCCATGGCCCATGACCATCTGGCCCACATCATAGAGGCCCGAACGAGGTTGTGTTGTGTTGCGGGCCCATGCCTGGAGGACCGAGGCCCACGAAACCCTGGCCCGGCAGCCTCCCTGGCTCCCTCCCACTCCCCTCCTCTCTGAGGTTTTTTTATTTTTATATTTTTTATTTTAAGATTTATCAAAAATATATATCTAACCATTTTTTTTCAAAACTGTCACCCAGCCGCCGTTTGAATCGGCGAGAGGCTCCTATCGCCGTTTGAATCGGCGATAGGTGAGATGCAAGCCACCTCCCGCCGGATGAAACGGTTGAAGGTACCTTTAACCGTTTCATCCGGTTAAAGGTTCCTTTAACCGTTTCATCTGGCGATAAGTGCCACCACCGTCACGGCCGTTTGGGCCAGTTACCGCCGGTTGAAACGGCTATAGCCGTTTCAACCGGCTATAAGCCATATATTCTGTTAAAAATTAATAATTAATAATATATTATACAAAGTAAATATATTTAATGTATATTTTTGGATTGCAGTGAAATAACATATGAGGCATATTTTACTTCGAACTGAACGATAAAATATTTGATTGAATTAAATAAATATTAAAAATATACATTAAATATTTTCCTAAAAAATATAATCAAGGAAAATATATTTAATGTATATTTTTGGATTGCAGTGAGTTAAATAACATCTAGGCATATTTTTACTTCGAACTGTACGATAAAATATTTAATTGAAATAAATAAATATACGAGTATGACCTATTCTCATTGTCAAACAGGCAGACGACATCTTATTTCATGGGGGTATAATTATAACTTTAATATTTATTTCCAAACGCTATATATATATTTTTCCTAATTATTTCATCTCAGATATATTTTTTCCATCTAATGTATATTTTTAATATTTATTTAATTCAATCGAATATTTCATCATTCAATTCGAAGTAAAATATGCCACAGATGTTATTTAACTCACTGCAATCCAAAATATACATTAAATGTATTTACTTTGTATAATATATTATTAATTATTAATTTTTAACAGAATATATGGCTTATAGCCGGTTGAAACAGCTATAGCCGTTTCAACCGGCGGTAACTGGCCAGCATGCAAACGGCCGTGACGGTGGTGGCACTTATCGCCGGATGAAACGGTTAAAGGAACCTTTAACCGGATGAAACGGTTAAAGGTACCTTCAACCGTTTCATCCGGCGGGAGGTGGCTTGCATCTCACCTACCGCCGATTCAAACGGCGATAGGAGCCTCTCGCCGATTCAAACGGCGGCTGGGTGACAGTTTTGCAAAAAAAATTGTTAGATATATATTTTTGATAAATCTTAAAATAAAAAATATAAAAATAAAAAAAATTCCCTCCTCTCTCCTCCTGCCGTCCCGTTTCGCCCACGCGGCGAAACGCCCAACACCAATGGACCAGGAAGGAGCTCCTGTCCCGCACGCGCGCCGCTGCTTCTCCTCTCACTCCGGTTCCTCAGCCTCGGCTCTCCAGTCTCCACTCTCCACACACCACCGTGCGCGCAGCGGCATGGCGAGTGCGGCCGCAGCCAGGCCCCTCCCCGTGGCCTCCCTCTCCGCGCGCCGCAGCGCCGCGGCGGCCCCGCACCTGCTGGGGTTCCCGAGCCGTTTGAACTTGAAGCCCTCCACGGGAGGCGCTCCGCGCTCCAGCCTGCGTGTCGTGGCGTCCAGCTCCAAGGTTGAGCCGGTCGAGGAGAGAATTCCCGGTACGCCGCCCGCGGACGTCTCAGTTCCGGCCGACGCGTCCCCGCCGGGGCCGTCGCTGGGGCTTCTGCCCCAAGTAAGCACCGGGTAGGCAACGCCGCGCCTGACCTGATGTCACTCATCCAGTCGAAGTCCGATTAATGATTATTTTCTTATATAAATTGCGAGCAATCAATTTAGCATGTTGCTTAACGCCGTTCGCTACTTCTAATTTTCCCCTCTGCACGCAGCACGTGGAAATGGAGGGGCTACAACATTCGCTACCAGCAGGCTGGGACGTCGGGCCCTGCATTGGTTCTGATTCATGGGTTTGGGGCAAACAGGTGCGCATGATAGTATCATACACACGCATTTCAGTTCCCTATTTGCAAACTGCATTTCTTAAGCACAAATGTTTATTAGCATAGCACTTTGCCACTTCGTACATTTTTTCAGTACATAACCACAAACAGAAATGTAGAATTGCTGGGGGAAAATAGTCCATTAATTTAGTTGGTGATTGATAAATTTTAGTCATTGGTGATACAGCTTTAGGAGAAGAATTCTCTACCTATTACTTTGATCCATTATTTAGCTTGAAAGTTATGTTTGTTCCCAATTCCAAAATGAGACTAAAATAGCACCAGGACTTTAGTAACGACAAAGACGCCTCTCTGAAAGTTAATTGCTACCTTTGCTTTGCTTAGCAGTGATGTGCATATTCCTCTTCTTTTTTCTAGTGACCATTGGCGGAAAAACATTCCTGTTCTTGCCAAGGCAAATAGAGTATACGCGATAGATCTAATTGGTTATGGCTATTCTGATAAGCCTAATCCACGTGAGATTGGAGAGAACTTTTATACTTTTGAGACATGGGGAGAACAGCTAAACAAGTTTTGTGCTGAAGTGGTCAAGAGTGAAGCTTTCTTCATATGCAATTCAATTGGAGGTATGGTGACGCTTACATGATTTGACAAAAGCTACTAATTTCTGTTGTTGCATAGTTTTCCTTTTACTCCTAATGCCTTCCACAATTTTTTTTTCAATACAAGGAATTATGTTGCTCCTAATGATGGTTGGTTTTATGTATTCCACCTCCTTATCATTTAGATTTGAAAAGCTTACTTATAACGTCCAATTGTTATATTAGAATCGTAATTAGGAGTTTAGAACTCACCATGGCGAGGTCCAATTTTTTGGGGGTCAGTATTTTTAGTATGTTTCTGCTTTTGTTGCACCTGTACTCTCGTAACCTTTAATTATATATGATATGGACCATTTGATATTACATTTGAGATACTGATGTGGCAGTCTTTAGCAGAATGACACTGATTACTTGGTAGAATAAATCGAAAGGCATATTTCCAATATTGAAATGATTTATGCTCCAGCTTGGCATCCTTATTTTTAGCTGTTACTGATAATGAGTCAATTCATGAGTCTGATAAATTAGATGGATCTTGTGATTGTTTGAAATATCAGTGGAGTATCTTAAATCATTGTGCTGTCTTTATTATCCTGTAGGGCTTGTTGGTCTGCAGGCAGCCGTTATGGAACCTCAGAAATGTAAGGGGATTGTTTTATTGGATATTTCACTAAGGATGCTTCATATCAAGAAGCAGCCGTGGTTTGGGAAACCTTTCATAAAATCTTTCCAAAGTCTCCTAAGGTAACGTGTATTTTGTACTCCATCATGGTATCTTGGTGTTCGCTAGTTGCTTGTTATAATACCTTTACTGGTTTCTAGGAACACTGTTGTAGGGAAGCTATTTTTTAATGCTGTCGCTACACCAGAATCTGTAAAAAATATACTTTGCCAGGTATTTCTTTTCTAGCCTCTCATCTCATAAAATATATTGAAAGGATATATGTAAATTTTATGGCACATAATACTTTAGGTGAGAATTTCTGAAATTTCCACAATGAAACATGACTATTGCACTCAGTATCATGTTGCGGTAAAAAATACCTACGTGAAGTAAACTATATGTGTATTGCAAAACACTGCTCTAGTATATTGACACCAATTGCTTGGGCTTGTAGAACTGAAAGGTACCATTAGCTTAAGCCTTAACATGTACTTGTGAGTCAGAGTTTTTCTGTTTATAAGTTTAACCCTAACTTTCAAGTGTATATGCACAAGCCAGGCTCTCGCAGATGGACCCTAATATTTTCTATAACAATAACAATAAATTATATGTTTAGAAGATGTATATTATCCTAATATCCTCTGAGGCTGTGAGTGGTTTACATACTCATTTCTCGTATGTAATAGCAGAGAAAACAAGGAAAAATGGTTTTGACATTTTGCTGCTCAGTATTTTTCTGTTGATGATAGATGTGCTCTGTAGACAGGCTTAAGATCTGTAGCTGAAGAGAAACTCCCATTTGGAGTTTCATTGCACCAACATTTGGTTCAATTACTGAATTCCACTCCCCATCTTGAATGGAAATGTAACAACTTATGATTCACTATATTCTCCTTGAGAATATTGGGAAATTATAGTGTTCCTCAACATTTCTATTCTTTCCTTATCGAAGTCATAGGTAGGGTGTCTATTAGTCTCTGTCTTGTATTACAATTAAGACATGATTGTTGGCCTGCTCGGAAGATGACATCCTGTGATGTTTTGAATGAGATATTTGAGCACATAACGGCATGCATGTTGCAGTGAATATTTGCTGTATCCTGTACAAATTGCAGAAACCCATTCATCCATACTCTTGAAACCCTTTCTGATTTTTTTGAACCCACTTATAAAAAAACCTTGAGGAATGAGTTTATTACCCACATTTCCTCATTTTGCTTAGACTTTTGAGTGGACTGGTTGATGTATACTGGATACTACTTAACAATTTACATGGTACCAGAGCCAAAAGCTCTTGAGTTTGATCATGGACGTCACAATAGATGGAAATTATAGCACACTTTTGATCGGTATCTCAAGCCTTAAGAGCCTACAAGGGATTGTTGAAGTATAAGTGCATCTTCCACATTTCCTCGGTAGGCTGTTGGACTCTTGGTTGAACTTCTTATTGTACAAATTGCAACTCCATAAGAAACAATCATATTCAACTGAAGAACTCCATAAACTTTCTTTTTCCTCACTGATGCACATAGATCCTCTTGTTTCATTATTCTTAAAGTACAGAATGTGATTTTCTTGCCTACTTAAATGATAAGTAGCTATAGCTTTAGATTCTATACACTTCAACGTTGTGCCTTTTCTGGTTCTGATGATTTTTTTCTGCAGTGCTATTATGACACATCTGCAGTGACAGATGAGCTAGTTCAGATTATTTTACAGCCAGGGCTTGATCCAGGTGCAGTGGATGTATTCCTTGAGTTCATCTGCTACTCTGGAGGACCTCTTCCTGAAGAGTTGCTTCCGTTGGTGAAGGTTAGGGTGCTCCTAGTTGTGTGATTGGTTCATTTTTATTTCAAAATCATATATTGCTTTATTTTGTTTTCGCAGTGTCCAGTTTTGGTAGCATGGGGGGAGAAGGACCCATGGGAGCCTGTTGATCTTGGAAGAGCCTATGCATCTTTTGATACAGTTGAAGATTTTGTTGTCTTGCCAGATGTTGGGCACTGCCCTCAGGTCCTCTTTGTAACAGATTAAGTTATTCAGCTATTATCTATTGCAATCTGCCTAGTGTCTTGTAACTTTGCATCTGGTGGCTTCTGTTTTATTTTTTGGTCTGTCTTGCAGGATGAAGCACCTGAGCTTGTAAATCCACTTGTTGAATCATTTGTCCAGCGCCATAGTTAGCACATGATGAGCATCTTTCTATGCTTGTTGATGCCTTTTCCAGTAGGACCCTACTGGATTTGCTGGAAAGTGGGAGTGTGTGGTTATGTTATTGGCAAACGAGTCCCTGTGTTGTATATAGGCATGGTAAGTATTTCCAGTGCCAAATTGTCAGCATGGTCATATGTTTGTCTGAAACTGACAGCAAAAAGTTTATTATTGCCTATTTTCAGGAGGGGCTAGGTTTTGTTCTTGTGTCCTTTAGTGCATCTGAGTGCCAGCAGCAAATATCATTTGACTCATTATAATCAATTATAAGGAATCGATGGGAAATATTTGACTTCATTACAGCAAAAGAAGAACCTGTCTCCTCAGAGCAGAGAGGTTAGTACCAGGCTACCAGCAGCACTGTGGTTCTTTTCTTGTTGAAGTTCTGAAAGTTAGCACAAGTTCGTACATCTATATTTGTCCTAAAAAATGAGCCTTCACGATTTGTATAGACGTTGTTGTTGATCCTTGACATGAAGTATCTCTTTGGGCCATAAAGACAAAAGGAGAAATGAAAGTTGGTTAAAATTGTTCCTGTTTTGACGCTGTATGGACTGCATTTTCATGAATTTCCCTTTAATATGTCAACTGCTACCGCAACGACTTCACTTATGAATTGTAACACTGTTCATGTTTGTGGATCCAATTCTGAATTTTGCATGGTAGCTGGTCAATATTCCAAATAGCAAATGCATCAAATGAGATGTTTAATTCCATATCCACATGCACTTCCCTTTGTTACTGGTAGCCTTATAAAGTTATACTACAATTAATCTGTGGTATGAAACTCTAAGTATTCCACTTTCTGCAATAGTCTGTATTGTTGATTGGACAGATCAGCTGTACTGTCTAATTTATGTACGGTCTCCCTGCAACAGGGCAATATTTGCTCGTCTGCCTCATCAACAAAAAAAAAAATGTCCCGCTAGACTACGTGTACATGAAAACAAAAGGTTGCAAGTCGCCTCTTGTCCACGTCTGAAATAGTGAAATGTGGCCTGTAGCACTCATAGGCTTCACCCCGATGTGACTTCGAGCAGCTCAGAAAATGGATATTCCCCTTGCACAATTGCATATTCTGTGCAAACTCACTGTTCAAATTCCGGAGAAATTAACCACGTATGCAGAGTTTTCCTTCTATAGGCATGAAAACTTGCGTGCTCTTGCGAGCTGCGATGCACTTGTGAATCATATTTGTTGCTCTCATGCTCTGTACTGGTCCGCCATCCCGAGTTGTTCGTATGAAATACCAAATCATGAGCATAGAGCATCTAATCAATCAGTTAATCAATCAAACAAACAAAACCTACAGGCTGGTCCTTCCTTCGACGAAGCCATGGTCTGGTTCTGGTCGTGACAACCAAAACTAGCTGTCCTCCCCCAATAAAATTCTAAGACATGCATGTGGTGTTAGTAGCTTTATCTTCTCTACCTAATACCCAAGAAAACAATGATGCCGCCATACAGCACGTCGTCTCTGGCTTCGCTTTGCCGCACGTTTACCTCCAACGTTACAGCGCGAAAGCATGCGACGCGTCCACAAAGCCAAAAGGACCTGTCCGTCCGCCGCTTGTCCATGCCCGGCCGCTGGCTCTGTAACCAACACACGACCACCGCCACACAAGTCCAAGCCGACACGAAACGATAAACAAACGGGCAGGGGGCAGCCACTACGCGTGCTGTGTGAATCTCGTGCGACACTATGGATTAGCTAGAGACCCATGTCGTCAAGAACATGCGTGTATGGTGGACGAGCCGTGATTCCGTGAAGCGGAGGGAGATGCATTAAAGGCGGCGCTTGAGCAGTGGAGTCGTCGCCAAACAATCCACGCCGGCGAGCCCGATCGAGCTCGAGGTTTCTTGCAAGTAACCGCCGGTTCCTTGCCGCGGGCGGCAGCCGGCAGTGGCCAAGCCAGCAGCCCAGGGCCCAGGTCTCTGTGCGGCTGGATATATAGAGAGACAAGTGTCGCCCAAGGATAGATCCCAAACATTGCCACGCTTGTCGGGAAGGGGATCGAGTCGGGACGGCAAGCTGCCTCCTGCAGCTTAACTTCTGTGCGTGACTCTGAGCTGCGAAGCTAAGGAAAGGATACGCCTAGGACGGAGCTCGCCTTCTTCACCGGTCGACCTTGCCGGACTTATGCGAAGGAGCAGGTCGTGCTTGTGGTGTTTGCCCATGGGAACGGCGGCGCTGCCCATCGAGAAGCAGTTCGTTCCTCCGGCTGCGCTGCCGTCGTGGCCGTCCTCAGCCGGTACATCATGTTCATAAGCTCATCGCGTAGTATTACTACTATGGCATTATTCATGTTTTTTTTTCCCGAGGAATTCTGTGCATGAATGGTACTTAATTTGATGATAAATTTGAGTAATAGTACATTTCAGGGCACCTGTTTGTCTAATCAGGCCATTATATTGTGGAAAATGAACTCCTGCTGAGGGAGTTTTGCTTGCACGTATTAGGTGTTTTGGTGGCCTCTCGTTTCTAAAGGACGAACACTTAAGTCTATTATTCCCTCTCCGTTCAAAAAAAAAACACTCTATAGTTTAAATTTTGCCCTAAATAATAAGTCATTTTATCTTACACAACACGTACGTCCTAAATAATAAATCATTCTATAGTTTGCTGAATCCATTAGCTGCATGATCCTCCTTTCATCCATTATCTGCTCTATGCTGCGTGGAACGTAACAAGATGAGCATGTGTGAGCAAGGATAAGTTCAAGGCGCTGAACCCAGCCAGATAATGACCCTCCGTTGAGTCAAAGTTTATTTGACGTTATGCTCGTCTTGATCTAACATATTCGGAGTAGCAAAGCTTAAGAAGCTAGCTTTCTGCTCTTGTGGTTGTCACAAGTTTAGTTCCCTTTTTTTTTCCAAGCATATAATTCAACCATCCCTTTATAATACAGTTCGTTGAAAAATGATCGTCATGGTTCGTTTTATAATTCAACCATCCCTTTAGCAATTCTTGTTGTTCATTTTTTTCCAACCAAACAGAAGAAATTTGTCCAAAAACAAAATGATCGTCATGGTTCGTTGAAAAAAAATATTTGATAAAAATCAACAACATTTCGTTCATCTGAAAATCGGAAATAGCATGCAGTAAAGTAGAAATTATGAGAGACTGAAATTTAGCTTAGTTTGTCTGCTCTGAAACATTTTTTTGCTTATTCGGTGACACTGCTGTTTTAGTTTCAGATGGGGGATTTGCCAAGGGCAGCATAGACCTTGGAGGTCTAGAAGTGCGCCAAATCACAACGTTCACCAAGGTTTGGTCCACCACGCAAGGCGGCCAGGACGGCGTCGGCGCCACCTTCTTCAAGCCCTCACCGGTTCCTGCCGGCTTCTCCGTGCTCGGCCACTACGCGCAGCCCAACAACCGCCCTCTCTTCGGCCACGTCCTCGTCGCTCGTGACACCTCCGGCACCGGAGCACTGCTTGCCGCTCCAATGGACTACACCCTCGTCTGGTCCAGCCCGGACGGCGCCGGCCACTTCTGGCTCCCCAAGGCGCCTGAAGGTTACAAGGCGATCGGCGCGGTGGTCACGGCCACGTCCGACAAGCCTTCGCCCGACGAGGTCAGGTGCGTCCGCGCCGACTTCACCGACGCGTGCGAGACAGAGGAGTCCGTGTTGAGCAGCGACAAGGACGGCTTCAGCGCCGCCACTCTGAGGCCGTCGGTCCGTGGCATCGACGCCCGTGGCGTGCACGCCGGCACGTTCGTCGCTCAGAGCAGCGCCACGCCGGGAGCAGGCGCCTCGACATTGGCGTGCCTGAAGAACAACGCCGCGAGTTACACGTCCTCCATGCCTGACCTGGCCCAGGTGAACTCCCTCCTCGCGGCCTACGCGCCGCACGTGTACCTGCACCCCAACGAGGCCTACCTCCCTTCGACGGTGACGTGGTTCTTCGAGAACGGCGCGCTGCTGTACCAGAAGGGCAACCAAACCCCGACGCCGGTGGCCACCGACGGGTCGAACCTCCCGCAAGGCGGCGGCAACGACGGCGGCTACTGGCTCGACCTGCCGGTGGACAACAACCAGAGGGAGAAGGTCAAGAGGGGCGACCTCGGCAGCGCGAAGGTGTACGTGCAGGCGAAGCCGATGCTGGGCGGGACGGTGACCGACCTCGCCGTGTGGATCTTCTACCCGTTCAACGGGCCGGCGCGTGCCAAGGTCGGCTTGCTCACGATCGCGCTCGGCAAGATCGGCGAGCACGTCGGCGACTGGGAGCACGTGACTCTGCGCGTGAGCAACTTCTCCGGCGAGCTCCTACGTATGTACTTCTCGCAGCACAGCGCGGGGACGTGGGTTGAGGCGTCGCAGCTGGAGTACCTCGTCGACGGGGACGGTGGGAACAGGCCGGTGGCGTACGCGTCGCTGCACGGGCACGCGATGTACCCGAAGGCTGGGCTGGTGCTGCAGGGCGACGCGAGGCTGGGCGTTGGGATCCGGAACGACACGGCCAAGGGGAGCAGGCTGGACGCCGGGGGTCGGTGCGAGGTGGTGTCGGCGGAGTACCTCGGCGTGGCGGAGCCGGCGTGGTTGGGGTTCGAGCGCGAGTGGGGGCCGAGGGAGGAGTACGACATCGGGCGAGAGATCAACCGGGTGGCGAGGATCCTGCCGCGCTCGGTGAGGGAGCGGCTGGCGAAGCTGGTGGAGAAGGTGCTCGTCGGCGAAGGGCCGGCTGGGCCCAAGATGCACGGCAACTGGAGAAATGACGAGAGGGAGGCCTGATGAGGCTTTGGATGGGATCGGAGTCGTGAACCGTATGATTCGTGAGGTATATTTCTATCTTGGCGATTGATCCTGTACTCGTGTAGTATAGGTATTTGCTAGGGATTGGAAGGCTGTTGGATACGTACTTTAGCAAGCAGGTTTCTCCACAACAGTCAACTTTGCATGTGCCTGCACTCTTGCCCAACAACAACTAACAGTTAGATCAACGTTGCCCACGGATCGGACGACTCACGGTGTCGACTTACACAAAAAACATAAAATAAGTCAGCTTACAAACAACAAAACTGAAATTTTACTGAACCAACTCAATTGTCATTATCTGTAACAAAAATTCATGAGGCTTCCCTCACGTTCATCTCCCCGTCCTCACACAAAAGTTTAGAAAGGGAAAGCCACCCATGCGAAGAGCTAGGACTGAGCCTCAGCGGCCGCCACCTGACCAGGGGCCATGACGGACTCAGGTGCAGCGGCCGGCGCAGCAGCAGATCGAGCCGAGGCGGGCACAGGCAGCGCAGGGAACTTGGACAAGTCCAAGACCGGTGCAGGCGCAGGACCGCGCTGCTGGTAGCCTTGGCGCCTCTGGTTCTGCTGGTAGTAGCCACCATTGCCAGAGCGCTCCTGCTGGAACCTGCCACCGCCTTGTTGCTGCTGATAGACACCATTGCCAGAGCGCTCCTGCTGGAACCTACCACCGCCCTGCTGCTGCTGGTAGCCACCATTGCCATGGTACCCGCCGTTGCCCCTCCCGTAGCCGTAGCCACCGTTGCCCCTCCCGTGCCCTCCGTTGCCCCTGCCGTAGCTGTACCCGCCGCCGTTGCCACCGTAGCCGTCGCGGTGGCCAGACCGCAGAGCGCCGTCGCCTCGGCCATTGCCATTGTTGCCGCCAGCTTCAGCCTGCGATGCGCTTCCATTATCGCCAGGGCCGGAGACCCGGGGCTCGGTGCTGTTGTCACGTCTGGCGTCCTGGAAACGACCATTGAAGCGACCACGATCCTCCTGATCATAAAAGACACGCCTGGGTTGCCTAAACCCAATAATGTCTTGGAGGGGAACCTGAAACGGTTGTTCAATATTATTAGATGAACTATGACACATCAAGTAGACATTGAAAAAATCAACAGTTTTTATTTCGGAAATCTTTATACCTTCTTGGGTTTGGCATCCTTTGCAGCAGCCTCCTCCTTTCCCTCAGCCGTTTCTTCCTTCTTGCTAGCCTCCTTAGCTATGGGCTGGGTTTTTTCTACCTTGATGACAACTTCCTCATCATCCAGCTTCTTTTTCTCATACGCCTGCAGGCCCTCGAATTCTTCAGCAGTCACCTTCCTAACCACCTCAGTTTTTGAGACCTCTGAGGACTTCTTTTTCTCCTCACGCATCTTCTCATACTCAGCAAGGGTCTGTTCATATTACGAAGGTCAGCAAACACTTGGCAAGCAACAACTGAATGAAATCTCATGGCTATTCAGCGAGGACTTACCTTTTTCTCTTCTTCTGGCAATGGTTGCTTGTCAGCCTGTTGAGCTTCTCCAGCAGAATCTTGCTTCTTCACTTTCTCTGTCTCGTTGCCACCGTTTTTTTCTCTTCTTCTGGCAATGGTTGCTTGTCAGCCTGTTGAGCTTCTCCAGCAGAATCTTGCTTCTTCACTTTCTCTGTCTCGTTGCCACCGTTTTTCTTAGCATTTCTCTTCTTCCTCTTCTCAGAGCCGTTTACTGTCCCCTGTGACTTAAAAGCCTTCTTACGACCATCTTGGGCAGCACCCCTGGCAATTTAATGCATAACAGCATTGATAAGTTTAAGATCAAATAACTATATCTAGATGATCATACAAATAAATTTGACAATGGAATATTAGAACATACCCTGCAGACTCGGATCCAGAAGCAGGCACGGGTTCAACAGCATTGGCTTCCTTCTGTTCTGTCCCGCTAGGAGACACGACATTCTCGGCCTCGGTTCCAACCTCAGAGGAAACCTTGTGCTCAGGCTCTGAGCCAGCATCGGAGGATGGCTTGGCCTTGGGTCTGTACACCTGCTTCTTGGGCTTATTGGGCCCCTGCCTCTCCCCATGATTAGAGTGGTGGTTATGACCTCTCTCAACGTGCCCCTCGCCAAATCCATCATCACAAGCCTCTTGTTGATAGTGGCCATTGTTCTGACCGCAGTCACTGTGCCCAGAGTTGCCACCATCGTTATTGTTAACGGCATTGCCATTGGCATCATTGGGATTGCTGCCTGAATCTTCAGGGGTGCCATCGGAACTGTTGTTGGCCCCGTTCTGGCCCTTGTCCTGGTCCTCCGGCAGAGGGATCCCATACTCTCTATAGAAAGCTGTTCTCTGCGACGACAGTACCTCTTCCTCCTGCCTGAGATTCCACTTCTCCTGCCTGAGATTCCTTTGCTCCTCTCGTATCTCCTTGACACGGGCTTTGGCGGCCTGGACTTTGGCTTCGTTCCCTTGTCGCTCTTGCTCCATCAATTTTGTTTCCTCCACCCTCAGCTTCTTCAGAGTCTGCCACAACTTTCTCTGGCATTGCTGGCATATTCTTAAAGCTGGCATCCAACAAGAGAATGCGGGGTGAGACGTGAACCCAAAGAGCGCATAAAAACACATAAAGATAACAAAGCCAATATATATGTACCACTGAGTAACGACGGCACAGCTTCACTTACTATTTATAATTTATAAGTTAATTAGCAAACAGAACAATCACCACAAAGGGCAAGATTACAGACATGTAGATTCAATCGAATAAGCTAGATCGCAATTAGGAGTCACGTAGCTAACTAGAGAGCAGATTTAATCGATCAAGATCGGAATCATGAATCATACAGCTAGCATTAGATAGTAGATTTAATAGATCAAGATCGGAATTAGGAATCATATTAACCAGCTCAGTGTTCATAATGAACCTTTCCACCACATGACAACAACACGCACGCGCACACATAGATTGACAAGAGCAACATAGATTTGGTACCCTAAATAATACTAATGCTAATGAAGAAACAAACGAATCTATAGTAGTGGTCTAGATTAGGCGTACAAGCACAAGAAGTGCAACAACCAGTACACGCAGCAACGAGGGAGCCAGATTTTTGCACAAGTCCAATGCAAGCAATCGAGATACGGGGCGCCGGATCGGGTGAGTACGTACCGTTGTCGTGCTTGAGCTTGTCGAAGTGGGAGAACTTGGGCCTGACGTAGGCGGCGGCCTGCTGCTGGGCGGGGTCGGCGGCGTCGGCGGCCTTGGCGGCGGCGGCGTCGGCCTTCTTCTTGCTGACGACGACGGAGACGGCGGCTTCCCCCGACTCGCCGTCGGCCAGGTCGAGCAGGTCGAAGTTGTAGGCTGAGGCCATCGCGGCGGGCGGTGGCGGCGGAAACCCTAGCCCGCGGCGCGGGCTACTACACTAAACCCCTCTCGTCGAGTCGTCGTCGAGTCGAGCCGAGAAAGGAAGGCGGCGGCGGGCGCTGCTCTGGACTCGATGGATGGATCGGTGGATTTGCTTGGCTTTGGCTTTGGTGCCGATGGCGGCACGAGGCGGCGGCATAAAGGCCAGCGCCAACATGTGGGCTCTCCTCGCCAATGACGACCCCGGCAACAGCGAACCGGCGGCCAACGGGGAGGCCAGGGGCAAGGGGCTAACCGGGGGCAAGCACCAGGCCACCGGCGATCAGCCGGAGACCAGCAGCGGGGTCGTCGGCGGCAGCTCTGCAAAGAAGGACGACAAGAGAGCGCGGAAGGAGCGCAAGAAGAAGCAGAAGAAGCCGGCGACGACGACGACCAATGGCGAGGCGATCAACGTCGTCCCAACCACCACCGCCGGCGGGGAGCGCCAGAAGCAGCACAAGGTGGCGGCGCCGGCGACGAGCACAGAAGCAGAGCCCGAGGACGATTCGGGCCAGTACGACAGCGAGGAGGAAGAGGACGGAGCCGCTGCGGCAGGTGGCAGCTGGTGCCGGAAGTTTCTCCGCGGGCTGATCCGAGCGGTCCTTATGACGGCCATCACGGCAATCTTAGTCAATAATCTTGCTGTGCCACTGCCTTCTGCCACCTTCGTCGGCCGTCCAACCTGATCGCTCGTCAGTGCACTACTGCATGGACATTATAGACGACGACGGCGAGTCGTCCAACTTTCATCAGATCGTACGTCTTAGCAATGTGTATTCACTACTGCTGGTCGACAGCCATACAGATTATCGCATGTACATACACGTCTTTTATCAGTGGTATTTTGTATTCATCAATACGTTCTACACATATATATATGCTCTCGATTTCTTATTCCATCTGCCGCCGCCTGCACTCACGCAGGAAACACTACTGTACTACGTACTTCCATGTCTCACTTGAACAGCGCTTCGATCTCTCTCTGGTATTTTGATGTCACTTTGTCCCTTCTTATTTTCATCGTGGGTGTCATCAGACCATTGTCAATCTGAAACAGGAAGTATTGTTATTGTCAAGCTTTGCAAGCAAGAGAACTACTCAATTCTTGATACCAGGGAGAACTTACTGTAAATGGTTCGTCGACAACCATAATAGGGCCGACACGGAAAGAGCAATGTGCAGTCCTGAAATTTGTTGACAGAACAATTCAATGCCGCTCTGATGTATAACTTGTATAAATTAAATGTCAGATATGCATAAAATTACTGCGCATCATGGAATAGTGTCACGTGCACATAAAAGAAAGGCGTCATCCAAAAAAACCCACGTATATATTTCTGAAACTATCCCCCAATCAACCAACGGAAAACATATACCTCTTTTTAAATTGCTTTTGCCCATGCATGTTTGAAGATTCCCAGCAGTAAGAAGATGGTAACAGAGAATGAAAGAAACAACAACAGATATCAGACAACTCTTACCAGGTTCTCAGCTCATCATATAGTATGTGGTTGAAGGACGTCGTCGGACTCCATCGTCCACCACAAGCAGGTTGGCGCGATCAACTCTGAAGTTTCAGTATACTAAGTTAGAGTGTACATCTCAGAAATTTGAAAATAAAAAAAAAGATCTCAATGGATGACGCACTATTGTTTCGTGGAAGCTTAACACTAGATTATTGTCTACACTACAATAACAATTGAATTACTTCTGGGACGTCTTCTACTTCCGACCAACAGCCAACAAAGAGACTCGTTCCTGTGCTTCTGCACGGTGACGCCCCTGCCACCGCCCAGCCACCCTAGACGCCGCTACGGTAGGTTCTCGGTGGAGGCTCCGTGTCTTCCCCCACGCCCCAGCCCCTACCACGGGGATAGACTCCCCCCCCCCCCCGACCCAGGCCCAGCCGCCATCCACACCACCCGGCCAACGCCCCCACGCACCACCACCGTCGGGCCGGCCTACCACCCCCAGATTCCTCTAAGGTCGGAGATGGTGAGGGAAGTGACTGCGCACCCAAACCCCCAACAACCCTAAACCGAAATCTCGTCGGAGAGAGGGAAACAAAAGACTCACCCCCCTGAACCTAAATCTCACGGGAGAGTACACCGGAGCTCAAGAACACATGGTTGCAAGAAAAATGAAAAGATCAAACCTTTGAGACGCGCTGATCTGCTTCTCCTCTGCTCTTCTGTGTCAATGGGATCTGGCGAGTGGAGGGGACGAATCAATGAGCTGGGCATAGGCGTGAGGGGAGGATTCAATTGAGAGAGCTCAGGGCACAAAGGAAACAAAGTATTTTTTTAGATAATGGAACTAAAAAGGTCCCGGTCTCTAAACCATCGTGATAGTGCACGCAGCGGTAGGAAACAAAGTATGGCGATGGGAAAAAGTGTTCTGGCGCTGGGTACATTAATAGCAGTGTACAAGAACTTGCCTAACTGCACGGGCGGGTAGGTCACGGGGGGCAGGTCACCGGCGTGAGGCTCAGTCCGTGTTGGATTCGCGTGATGGCGTGAGGCAGATGCAGTACGAAAACTAAAGCGCATTGGACGGCAGCAGATAAACTGAGGTGCGACACACGGTTGTGGTCTGGATTTTTCGGTAGCTTGGAAATGTCTTGTTCGTCGTATATAGATATTTGTTCGTGTTCACGCGCAAGCGGCACAGCTAGCGCATGCACTTCGATGCCAGGCGTGTGTATTCTTACTCGTAGTACATATTTTTTATATAAAATTATTACGACATTATTACACTCATTATGCAGAGCAGAAACGATACACCGACGACGGGGCTTTATACGTAACATGTGCAATGCCCTGCCCTCCTTTATTCTTTTCTTTCTTACATTATTGGTGAAAGTATATATGAGAAACACTCGGAAAATCCTAGCCGCGCGCACGTACGCACCACCGTAGGAGATCGATCCATCGAAACGCTCGTGGCACGGGGCCGGGGCCTCACCGGCCATGGTGGTAGCAGCCGCTCGAGCAGCCGTTGAGGCAGGCGGTCGAGCACTGCTGGACGATCTGGGACTGGCAGCTCCCGCACGACCCGGCCGGGCGCGGCGGCGCAGGCCGAGCTGCACGCCGTGGCGGCGTACAAGTTGCATATCGAGCCGCTCATCCCGAAGCAGTTCTTGACGCAGTCGGCGGTCGTCCCTGCCGCCGCCGGCCGCCCCACGGACGTCAGGGCCACCAGCACGACGCAGGCGGCGGGCGAACCCGGAAGCCATGGCACGTATATATGGGTCAGTGCTGGAACCGGCGAGGTTAACTGTATATTGCTAGATCAGGAGACGAAGCTCTGCGTAGATACGTATAGATGGAGCAGTCCGGCCGGTACAGGGGGCTGCTATTTATGGGCAGAAAATGTATGAGACGGCCGATCACTTGGTCATGTACGTATAGATGGAGCAATTGATCAGCACTTATGTGCTACGTGTAGCTTGCTCCACGCAATGCATGTTACAAGTTGACTTCATGGACCGATGCAGATTTTTAGTACTACTCTTGGGGAGCTGCCGGAAGCGTTGAATTTCTCTTCTGACTGGTGATCGATGATGTGGTGTTTGTGCAGACACGCGTGTCTGTAGTGTGTATGCACGGAATCTATGCGGCTACATGCAAGTGATACACCTCTCTCGACGATGGAGTCTTTTGTACTTCAAATCAGATTAAGACCTTGTTTAGTTGGTGAAATCTGGTGGAAAATTGTTACACCGAGAATGTGAGAGGGGGCATGCTTCTCAATGTAAAATGTTTTGGTGAAATTTCACCATCTAAACAGGGTCATAATTCGTACATCTACCACTTGTTTGCTACAATATTTCCTTAATAATACGGGGGAATTGAAGATAGAAATGTAGGGTAGGGTTATGGTCTCCCGACGCACTCGTTGGATGCCTGTAGTTTAAACTATAAACACGACCAAAGATTCATTCATCGGTATCGGTAACGAGCCCCTTAAAAGCCTGTATGAAAAGGCTATCCCCTTAAATAGTCCTAGAGCTATTTTCGCAAAAAAAAAGAAGTCCTAGAGCTAGTAAACATATTTCAGAATTATCTAGAAATGGAAAAAGTCCATATTACTCCCGTCAACTATAAACAAAGTCTACATAATCCCCTAAACTATCTTTTGATTCATTTTACCCCCTAAACTATGTCACTTGGTCTATTCTACCCCCTAATACAATTTCTCATTTTTCTCTCTATGCAAAAAATGAATTTTAAGTTCAAATTTTGTATGATTGTAGTGAACATCACAATGTATGTCAAAAAAATATATTATGAATTTTTCGTTATTATTATTTATATAATGTTGTATGCTAAGTATTAATTAATTATTAAATATCTTACCCCATCAAAATAATGATAAAAAAATCATGTTATATTTTTCTATCATGCATTATGATGTCTACTCTCATCTCGCAAAATTTGAATGTAACGTGATACTTGTGCATGGAGAAATAAAAAAGAAAAATTATATTAGGGGTAGAATAATCCAAGTGACATAGTTTAGGGGGTAAAATGAACCAAAATATAATTTAGGGGGTTATGAAGACTTTGCTTATAGTTGAGGGGAGTAATGTGGACTTTTTCCTCTAGAAATCAACTGCTCCAATTTTTTTCTCAGACACCATAATGTTTTATCGACATAAACAAGTGCGATTGAGACAAGTTGGGTCGATAACTCACTATGGCAGTGTTCAGCTGGCTTCAGCTGGCTGCTCTGCAGCTGCTGCTGGGGGGCTGACGGGTGGGGCCGGCCCCACCCGTCAGCCCCCCAGCAGCAGCTGCAGAGCAGCCAGCCGAACACTGCCTATGAAGGTAAAAATAGAAATTTGTATGTGCGTGTATCAGGGGCATATGCCCTCTTAGTACCATTCATCGGTGTACATAAAAATGTGTAGATCCTAACATTTAGAGGGTCTGCTGAAGTTGCTACCGGTGAGCATATACTAAGAAGAAAAAGGATAGAGGAAGACAAAAGTTGTTTGACATGAACTTGACAAAAAGATCCAACCGCCCACCCAAAAATGATATAACGTATAGTTGTGACACATGAGAAAATCAACTTTCTTAGTAACGAGCGTAACTAGTTTAGATGAAGCAAAAGTTATGAATGACTTTATTATGGTGATATAGAAATCACACTTCCTTATTAATTAGCTTTGCCCGTTGATATAACGCAGACTGGGTTGGACGAATTCTTATTTTCTTCATAGCATTTCTTATTTTCTTCGTAGCATTTCTTCCCTCCGTCTTCAACTGGACGGGCAGAAGACGACCTTGTAGTTGGTTCCGGCAGGGCAGGTGAAGGTGCTGGTGGCGTCATCCTTGGGGTAGCTGTACGCATCCGGGCACTGCCCCTTGAAGTACCTCGAGTAGTTGGTCGGCCCGCAGTTGTTGGCCGCCGAGCCGACGCAGCAGTACACGTCCTGCTTGAACACCGGGCACGCGTTGTTGCACACCCCGTCCTGCCTCAGCTCCGCCGGGCACCTCGCGTTCACGTCCACCGCGCACCGGGGCCCCTTGCTGCACCCTGACCCGCCGTCGGGGAGGAAGTTCATGGGCACGTTGAAGCCGTCGATAAGGGAGATGTCGAAGAAGTCGAGGTTGTTGAACTGGTTGAGCGCGAACTCGGCCAGCGTGTTGGGTGACCGCCCGTAGCCTCTGCACTGGAGCACGCCGCCGCAGTCCCCCGTGCGGCAGCTCCCGCGCCCGCTCGCGTCGAACTGGCAACCCGTGCGCGCCCAGATGCGCGCCGCCGACGTGCCGTGGGGGACGTCGATGCGCCACGTGTCGCCGCGGTTCATCTGACGACCGCCGCCCACCGGCACGGCGGCCGCCCACACCGTGAACGGGCACTGGTTCACCACCGTGAAAACCGCGGCTTCGCCGGCCGCGGCGAGGAGGGCGAGCGCCACGACGGTGACCGCGACGAAGCCGGTCACGGTGGAGGGTGCCATTGAGAAACTGGATGGAGATCAATGCAGCGGACAGCAAGAACGGGAGGGTGGGTGTGATTTTGCTTAGAAACGACGAGATGGGATGGGTTTTTATAGATGAACTGCATGCTGAATGGATTGGATTATGATGTGGAAAAAATGAACTGGAAGTCTGGAAGGTACGCCATGACTCATCGGTGGCAGTTCACGTCCGTCGTCGGTCCGTGCATGATGAATTCATGGTGGCTGGAAAACTTTGAACACTTCCATGGAAATTCTCGTCAAGGTTGACTCGTAGCAGCTTTAGCTGAGATTGTTTGACGCTCTCACAAACGGCTAAAATGGCGCCACGCGCGCACGAGCTAGTGCTGAGAGCTCATACGTGGTTCTTGCACTTTGCGATTCCCGAGTTGGGCTTCGACGTCATGTGCTCCTCGTCGTCGCATTTGGCATGCTCCTCTGGTTCCGCATTTGAACCTCACATTCGAGTGAGGAGAGGACACAATAAACAGCGCAATTAAACAAGTAAGCTCTAATTGAATTGAAATTAAAATAGATACGAGCCCCATGTATGACGTGCTGATGCAGTACAAACATATTGTCCTGATTTTCACATAAGTGGAAAGGTATACTGAGATGTCATGCGGGCTGCGGCTTCTGTGTCTCATAACTTTTGTCTACATTCGTGTCTCCGCGATAATTAATGATAAATAAATCATTTAAATTAAATTCTGATCACACCATTATGTTTGTTATAATAAGATCTTCAATACTAAACCACACTTGACCATGTTTAGACTATATTTTATTTTTAGAATATGGCATCTCAGTAGAAGGTACCTTTCCATGCACACATGTTGGTGCAAACTGCCAAACTGGGAAGTGGTTAGGCTTCGTATGAAATTGGTTTGGACATGTATGTAGGTGGCTCCAAGTTTCTTTTTTTGCGAGGAGGCTCCAAGTTTCAAATCCTCATGGAATGTAAATGGGCCCTAATCCAATTGTTTTGATAATTAATTAATGAATTATCAAAGTAGAAACTATATAAGATCAACTAAAAATATAGTCCAGTTGCATATTCTAAGGGAAATGGAATAGAACGAGAGCAACTCTTTAGGTGAATGCGTAATAAGCCATATGATGATGAAGTCAATATTAGTAACTTAGGTACATTTGAATTGTGGAGTGTAATTTATTCCCTCCTAATTTTATTATAATCAGGGCTCTATTTTAACTTCAACCCAGATGGCCAGATATGCATCTAAATAAATAGCTATTAGAATTGTGATTGATTTAAGCTTAAATTGCATCTACCAACAACAACTTGTCAGGTGGGTGCAGATTGGTCCAACAAGTTGTAAAATGCTCAATTTAGTGTGACAACTTGGCACGTGGGTGCACATTGGTCCATCAACTTGCGAAATGCTCAAGTTAGTACAATAAATTGACAAATTGATTCATATACAACCTAAATGTGATTATAATTTTTCACACTACTATATTTTATATTTTTATCTTACCACAATGGAATTAATTTATTTTTAAAAGATTAATAAAACATCAAATGATACATATAAATCTACTTATAACTGACTGTTCATGTACATGATATAAATATAGACTTAATGAATTAACCAATGACTTTTATTTATTAAAAATTATAGTTCAAATTAAAGAAAATTTTTCTTTATGTAAACTTAAAGCTCATAAATAGGCGTAAATCAAGCTTATATTATTTTATAGAAATTGTCTGACAGGATTAGAGGAAAATAATTTTTATATACATGGATAAAACAAAATATCTCTTATTTTCTAACATGAGTATATTTTTAATTTACCATAAAAGTTATTGTCTTGGATAGGGCAACGTATCCTATGGAAACCAACCTCTCCGTGGAAACTATGAAAACTTCAATCTGGACCACACGATGTTGATCCAAGGGTGCGACCAGATCAGGTGGGAGGGATGATTTGTAAAAACGTCTCGCAAATCACCCCTCCCACCTCCCCTGAGTTTTGCAAATCACCCCTTCCACCTGATCTAGGCGAGCCCTTGGATCAACATCGTGTGGTCCAGATTGAAGTTTCCATAGTTTCTATGGGAAGTTGGTTTCCACCAGATATGTTCCCCTTGGATAAATGTATCCTAGCTGTAACATCAATATCAATGGCCACGCTCTCATCATTGTTTTGTTTTGATGCAAATATACCATGTATTTGTTGTTTGTCGTGGCCAAGTACAAGTCAACGTTACATTTGGACTGCATTAATTTGCTACGTTGTTGCACTAAGTTTAGTATTTTATAAGTTATTGGACCAATCTACATCTACATATTACGTTGTTGCACTAAATTAAGCATTTTACAGGTTTGTGGACTTATTTGCACGCACGTGACAAGTTGGTGTATGGTGGGCGCAATTAACTCTTGATTTAAATTTCTCTATCCTAGCCTAGTTCTTAGCCACTCTGATATTTTTTCTTCATTTAAAATGTAGATTAGTTTATTTAGATGTGTTTTAATCTGATGAAAAAACAATTTGTGTGTAACTAGTTGCAGCACTACCATTTTTTTTTGCCGTTGTCTGAAGCAGCCAGCAGCCATAGGATAACACACGCACGGCTCTCATCATCCGCCTCACTCCCTGCCCCCTTCCTTGGCATCACCAATGGCGACGGGTGGCTGAAAAAACCGGAGTCCAAGCTCCCCAGACCTCCCACGGTCCCAGCCCAGCCCGCATGGCTCCCGTGGCCTCCCCTCCTCTCCCATCCCGCGCCCCTGGCTTCCTCGCCGCCCCGGCCATCCGCAGCAGCCGGCGGCCTCCGTGCCTGCTCGGTCCGTCGCGGTCCGCGTCCCCACTCCTCTCCGCCGCCCCCGCAGGCGGCTTCCCCCGCGCCTCTCGCGCGCCCTCCAGCGCCGCCAGCGAACGCCACCGCGACACCGTGCGGGTAAGACATCCAATTCCTGTCTCCAGATCAATGCAATGTCCGTTCGTTTGGTCGCGGTGGTTCCGGCTATTGACGCGGGCCGCAGGCGCCCGTGATTTGTGCTGCTGCGCTTGGCTCCAATCAGAGTGTGTGGAGTGAGAGATCATATAGTGGACACGATTTAGATATGGGAGTCTCGAGTCTTATCATGACGCCACACCAGACAAATTATGCTGTTATTTCCTCAAGGCTAGACGACTAGAAACTGTTAGACCTGTAACAAGCATATATCGTAAACTAACTTTCGTCAGGGACATCAATTCCATGACTCTGTTAAGTACAATGGGGCTTGAAGGAGCATATGATAGAGTTTGTGTTTCTGAATGTATGTTTCAGGAAATTTAGGAATCTGCTTGAGTGTGTTTTCGTCTGCTTGCACTGTTGGCCTTGTGAATGTAGGACTCAGTTGTGCTGAAAAGTGGACTGACTGACAGGAGTGACTTCCTAATTTCTTCTTAACTTCGTTTTTAGATTAGAAGCACTTTGAGACTGCAAACATGGATGGCAATAAATTCTTTTAATTACTTGGAAAGTGTATAAATACATATGCGAATCAACTTGTTCAGCCAGCCATTGTTGGAGGACAGGAAAAAAATGCTAGTAAGCCTTACTTGGAGTCATGTAGATGTTTAGTTTGGTTTCACACTTTAGAAATTCCTAGTTTCTATTTTTTTTTATTATTTCCCTAATAATTTTCTCAGCATTCTGATCATTACTCCAACTGCCCTACTTAAATTTTGCTAAACTGTTACTAAATCGAGAATCCAAACCTCCTTAGTAAGTATGTAATCCAATTTTGGAATTGTGTATTGAACTCTTGTGCTAATTGAGACACTATCAAAAGTTTAATGGATATGATTATTCTTGCAGCTGTACCATGTTGCTTAAAGACGGTTTTCGTTAGAAATGTGATCGAATGAGCTCATTATTGCTATTACTCAGGGCATCACTATATTTACTTTAGTAATTATGTGTGTTTTGTTGTATAGTATTAACACATTGGTCTCACCTGAATACCTAATTGCCGCAGACATTCTCTCAAGCTGATGCTGCTGGACCAGCTCCTTTATCAAAGACTCTGTCAGACCTCAAGGATTCCTGCTGGAGATTTCTGAGGCCACACACAATCCGAGGAACTGCTCTGGGATCCATGTATTTTTTTTTTACTCTTTTAATTACCATCTTTTGTTGGTTTATTGTTGGATTGTGTTGGTAATTAGGTTCTATTTTTTCCTTTGGCACTGATATCATGTGGTTGATGACTTGATGCAGAGCTTTGGTTGCTAGAGCCTTGATAGAGAATTCCCACCTGATAAATTGGTGGTTACTATCCAAAGCATTCTATGGGCTTCTTGCGTTAATCTGTGGCAATGGTTACATAGTTGGGATCAATCAGATCTATGATGTTGCTATTGACAAGTATGTACAATCCTTCCATGGCTTGGCTTACTTTTAGTAACTAAATTCATGTGCTATTGGTAATCAAATATTTCCAACAATTATTGTTGTGCATCTGATGTGTCTGATTTTATGTTGTTGAACAGGGTAAATAAGCCATATCTACCCATTGCCGCCGGTGATCTCTCAGTTGAGTCAGCATGGTTGCTGGTAATATTATTCGCAGCGGCAGGCTTTTCAATTGTCGTGTCGACCTTTGGACCTTTCATTACCTCTCTGTACTGTCTTGGCCTATTTCTTGGCACTATATATTCCGTTCCTCCATTCAGACTGAAGAGATATCCGGTTGCTGCTTTTCTTATCATTGCAACGGTACTGAACCCCCCACCCCCTCTCCCTCCCTCTCTGTATTTATTTTCATAGCACCATATTTACCTTTTGTTTTTTTTTATGTTTTAGTCATTCTTAACATAACTGGTATTAAAGTGTTGTTGGTTACGTTATATGCTTGGTGAAACTAAACTTAATGCAAAAAGGGAAAAAAATACAGAAATTAGTATATGTACTCCTACATTGGTTGCTAGCAACAAAACATCCAACTATTTCGATTCAAAGCTTATGCGTCTGACAAAGTTGTTAGATATGTACATGGACCTTGTAACATAACTGTGATTTCTTTTCGATGTCCTGAAGAAGGCAGTGGCATCAAACCAATTTGTCAAGTATTAACCAAGCATGAGTTGGAGCTACCAGCACTAATATTTAATACACAGCATTGTCTATTCATGCTAATTTTGTTTTTGTGATCTTGGGGGCTCCTTGTGGAATGAGATGTTTAGCTGAGAACTTTAATTTCTAGGATATATATTTGTTGGAAGAAGAGAGATAATAATGTGGGTAGCACCTCACCTGTACGAGTCTTGCAATGCCTTTACAAAGGTACTATGCACGACTTCCTTAAAAGTAACTAAATACTGTTAGGTCACCTCAAATTTTGATCTATTTATTTGCTGGAAATTTGACTTCCCAAGGTAATTCCACGCTTTCTCTACAATTCACACATAATACAGCCAGAACTTCTTTGTTTGTCTCAGTTTTTGCTGATGATCTTGTTTCCTAGATTTCATGTTTATACAAACACTTCATGCATATGCATATCTTTTGGCAAGAGGAACCCACCTTTCAAATTCTTTTACTAGGTTCGTGGTTTTCTTCTCAACTTTGGCGTGTACTATGCGACTAGGGCTGCACTAGGTCTTACATTCCAATGGAGGTAAATAGTCACAGGAAATTTCTGTGGAACAGATTATATGTAGACATTCTATACATCTTACTTAACAGAAGTGTCTAAAGTTGTGGCTTATCATTGCAGACGAACATTCAGAGATGACATGAAATCTAATGCCATATGATATCTTTCTTGTATCTGCAGCTCTCCTGTTGCTTTCATTACATGCTTCGTGACGCTATTTGCTTTGGTCATTGCTATAACTAAAGATCTCCCTGATGTTGAAGGGGATCGCAAGTGAGTTTCTAATTTTACATTGTTGTATCAGAATTTTTTTTTTCTCTAGCGAAATATTGTTCCAATTTATCGGTCAATTTCGGTACCAGTGGTAGCTGTAGGTTCAAAACCCTGTTAGCACTGAATGGAAAGCACAATAATAAGCAATTATCTTTGTCTAGGTGAATTTTGTTTTAAGCACGTGCATATCTACATACTAACACCCAAAATCAATTGGTCAATCTGTCAAAGCACCTAGTTATAAGGGAAAGACGAAGTTGTAAAGCAGACAATGATATTTGAACCTGTAACGTTTATGTTGTGTTTCTTGAAGTTATGCCACCTGGCCTCTTCCAGGATGGTCCTAGGTTGGCACAAGGATTTAACCTGGTAGAATATGTCTAAAATAGGCAAGTACGTGTAGGATATGAAAGATTTCACAAGTATAGAAAGGTTCAAACTAGCATGTAAAAAGTGTGTCATCAGGAATTCTAAGCTAGCTTTTGGTTGAGTTCACTTAAGGATGATTAACAGCAGACAATAATCTGAGACTCTGCCAATTATATTAAAGCCTTTGAGAAGAAATATCAATGGTTGAATTGTTGACATTTTGACATTCTACTTATATAATGTTTCCCCTGACAGGTACCAAATATCAACTTTGGCTACAAAGCTTGGTGTCAGAAACATTGCTTTTCTTGGCTCTGGTTTATTGGTAGCAAATTACATTGCTGCTATTGTTGTGGCTTTCATCATGCCTCAGGTTATCTTACTGCTACTTTTGACCTCCCTTGCTTCTTTTCCCCTTCTGGTTAGCGAGACACAAACCCAACAAGTGCTTACATAATATGCATTTTACTGGCATCATTTCCGGTTCCTTGTTTTGCAAACCTCAACTCCAGTAGATGCTTAGACGATAGAAACACAAATAAAGACAGTTAAACTACTACCTTACTGCTACTCGCACCTCCATAAATAGTGTTACATCTTGGAACTTGCAAAACCATTTGTACATGGAGCCATGTAGGTATATGCACTACCTTTGTTCACCTACATGGTCGTTAAGTCAGTTTACGTGCCGTGTACACGCTATACGGTCCTTTTAATCAATTGTTTAACCCATTTAAATGGTCATTTAGGCCGAATAAAGAGATAATCTCGCACGCTTATGTAATTCCTCAGATTGGTTTAATTTTTTTCCTTGTTTATATTTGTGCTGTGAAATGCATTCATATCAGACTCTTAGTGATGATTTGCCACTGTAATTTTGTGCAACTTTTTTTTTTCAATATACAGAATAGTCTTAAAGAATTGTTTTCTATTTCTGAAGTATATCAGCATGCAGATTGTTTATACAGCGGATTGCTGTTCTTTCCTTTGGATTTTCCAGAACAACATGCATGGTTCAATATAGGTAGTGTTACCCCTGGCCCCTTTTGCACTAATATTTTCTAATTTGCAGGCTTTCAGGCGGACTGTCATGGCTCCTGTGCATGTTGCCCTTGCCGCTGGTTTGATTTACCAGGTAAACATGTTGAGTATTATGATTGATCGATCCTACAGCTTATGTTCTTAACCGTTTCCACTCTCTTAATACAAAAATGCGAGCCCTCCTGTGTGTTGAGAGTGAAAATATTCTTGACAGTTTGATGCACACATATGTGATTATTGAAATGGACTTATCAGTATTGTTAGCTTGCTTCCGTGGCATATGCTTTAGTTCTGACTATATTTTTCTTTACCATGATTTCAGACATGGGTTCTGGAGCAAGCGAAGTACACTAAGGTGAAGCATTCAACTTACACTTTTCACAGTTGTGGCGTATAGAAAAACTATTAAGAAAAGAAAATGATTCAGTAACTGAAATTGCTAGCAAAGCTTATTGCATGTGAGCTTGTGTGTAGTTTGCTCAGACAGGTAGTTGCCATTCATTGTCTTTAATGGACGCTAATCGAAAAGTACTTACATCTTTAATTCTTCTTGGGATGAAACATGGGCCTTTCAGTCTCATACATATGAAAATGTTTCTAACCTAAGTAAAAAGAGGTTTCAAGCTCAGATGCAGCATGTGTCCATGAATTATCTATGTTTTGCTTTTGAATGAGATGGCATGATAGATGTTGTAACCATTCTTTTTTACTTGCATTGTATATTTGGTGAACTTTTTCTTGGAAAATTATTTGTAAAAGTAATTGTGATATCTCATTGTGCAAAAGCTTATGACAAAGGGATACTTTTTTTTATGTTTAGTGATGACCACATGTGCCTCATTTCTAATATAGAAGTTTGCCTTCATCTGTTTTGCAGGATGCTATTTCGCAGTACTACCGGTTCATTTGGAATCTCTTCTATGCTGAATACATCTTCTTCCCATTAATATAGAGGGTAAAGGTAACTTTTTTCATTAACATTTTACCCTACTTTTAAAGTCCCTTTAGTTCCGTCGTTTATCTGTATAAAAAGCGTCAGATCTGGTACTTCAGCATGGCCGCATGGGCTACACTACAGCCAAAGTGTTGGGATGGGAGAAACTCAAAACAGGGAGAAGTCGGTGAAGTGCAGGGCCACATAATAGGCAGATACCCCTTTTGTGCATATAAAGCGTAATTGTTGTGCATATTCTGTACGGGAACAACTAAGCGGTGATGTTAGAGCTTACAAGGATCCTGAAGTTGTAGGAGCTTTGGAAGCTTTTGTGATGCTGAAGGCTTTGCTGAGCTGCGGAAGATGGCTTTCGTACAAATTCAACAGTCTCCCGTTTTGTAGGGTCTTGTTTGGGAGTAGTCCTGAAGTTGATGGAAGCTCAAGTTCTGGTCCCAGACAGGTGGTGGTGGGACGGCTAAGACAAAGCCTGTTCATTTCACCCGAGGTTAAGCTAATATGCGAGACATTGACGGTGTGCCCTCTCAAGAGTAGACTAGGGGCTATTAGTAACCTTCATACGCTTAGCTTACACTGCATCTATATATTCGTAAGCTTCATCTGTAACTGTTGTACATTAGGAACCACTGTCTTTTCCACCCTTGTGGAATACTGAAACTTCCTCCGTTTTCATGTGTAACCTCGTGTCATGATGATAGCAATGCGGCAAAGAGCACTGCGGGGTGTGGCCGTGCCGCCAGTCGGTCACAGGTCTTTAGGGTGGCAGAGGCAAAGAGCACTGCGGGGTCACAACGTGTAACGAGATTCGGAAGCTGTGGAACAAAGCGCGCATGGGCGGTGCCGGACTGCCGGCGAGGGCACTGGGCACGCAGAGATATGAGGATCGGCCTGCCGGAGCTGGTCCCAGCGACAGGGCCGGACGACCGAGCCGCGCCCGCGCAGCGCTGTTCCCGGCTTCGCTGCCACTGTCCCCGGGCCCGTACTCCCGGTGTCGCCCTCACCGGCCGGCGGTCGCCGGAGGACTCTGCCACCCACATCCACCTACGTCCACGGCGCCCGGTAGATCTGCGGACAGCATCTACAGTTCAGTTCTACACGAACCCGAGAGCACGTGCCGCGCACGACCCCGCAGTTCACACACAGCGGACGAAAAGGACCCTGATTCGTAGGGTGGGTCCGAGTAGTCAACGTTACGGCCTCGGTAGTAGCGATTCGCGCACTCGGAGAATCATAAATTGGCAGAGACAGGCAGTCAGCGTTGTGCAGCAGCCTATTCCCCACCCAAGTGAAGTCTACGCGTGTTATTATGTCATATAGACACTCAAGAAACTATTGCTGTGTTCAGATGGGGGAGAGAAAAAAGTACTTTTTTTATTGGGATACGTGTTATGTGAGGGGATGAATAGGAAACGTAAAAAAGAAACTTTCTGGGAAGCGTGTTATGTGAGGGGGATGAATATGAACTAAAAAGTACTTCTTTCACCTGAACACAGCTTATGATGTCCAATGTATCATATCTACCAAGAGTCTAAATAATTAATTAGCCACTTCATTCACTTTTTTCTATGTAGTCTATTGACCAATTATTTTGCTTCCTCACAAACTATATAGACACTACTATCTCCCAATGCTAATATTAGCAGTGTCTAGTGCATTGGTTTTCGTATAGACACTGGGTCTCATGCAAGACCCAATTTCTTCCCATATCTCCTCTCTATCTTATTTAATACATGAAACATCGTCTAAAAGTCATATGTGACACTATAATTAATTCTATGGACATTATCCTACTAGGAGGGTTGGGGACAACCTGAAGAGTCTTTGCAGGCATCTTGGGCTAGTTTAGTTCCTAGATAACTTCTCTAGATATTCATTATTCCTCCATATCACATAACACGTTTTTCAATACATTTGCTACAGTACTTCTCCCACTTCTCCACAAATTAAACACAGATTACACGTACAATGCTGTCCGTTTTGTCAACGAGGCGTTTTGTTTCATTCGCAAAAGAAAGGTGATAAAATTCTTATTTAAAAAAAATAAATTTAGAGAATGCATGGTATGAATTTCATCTTTCGGTCTTCGCATGGAGAGGGGGAATTTTGGAGGACGAAATGACCTGTCCACGGCCGAAAAGCTGAGCTCTGATGGAAAAAAAATGGGGCTCTGCGTGTGATTGGCACGGCGAAATGCCCTGCGTCGAGCCCGTGCCCTTTGCTTTCCTGCGACTTGCTGTCCGGCACCCTTTTCGTTTCAGAAGGGGGGAAAGGGGAATGGAAAACATGGGCGAAACAATTTGAATTCACATTTCCCACGGCGTGAAAAATACGGACGTCTCTATAGTATCATACAGTTATTTGTTTTCAGTTTTTTCTATCCAGTGGCCATGGCACAAATTTTTACAGGTCCCTTCTTCCATGGAACTGAAATGTGGGTGTGGGGGAACGAATTTGCGAATTTCAGTGGTAACAGTGTCTGTCTCAACTCTGACGGCAGTTGCAGCCTTGCGGCAAGGAGCTCATGCTTGCCACTGCGATGCAATTAGTACCGGTGTAATTTTGTACAGACTATGCAACTATGCAGGCTAGTAGGCACTTCATAGTCCAGAGTGTATCTTTCCATCGCATTTTTTTTTAGAAAAGGAGGATAAAAGAACCGATTGGATCTTTGTATGAACATGCCCCATGTGTTGTACGACACTTGTATGATCCACACTAGTTTAATCGAATCACAGTTTTGGAATTTTCATTTGCACATGCGTTTGGGGGTATCGGACAGGCTTGGAAAGGTGTAGCCAATCTGATTGCTGATAACTCATCTAGGTGATTTGAAGTTTAAACATTTCTTATGTCAGGCAAGTGCTGTTTTATATAAACAAAGGAAAATGGGAAAAGTACCCATTGCCACCTTTCTTAAATCAATGATGGTCCATTGATTACTAAAGAGTTAGCTGTACCTGCTTTTGCAAACTAAGCATGCATAAATTTATATTTGGCAGAGGCTGTAATTTAAATTTCGTACTAAGGCACGAAAATGTCAGGGTGGCCCGGCTCATGATATTAGATTAGTGCTTCCAGAGGTTATACTAGACATATACAAGGTCAAGCCTCCAATATGAGAGTATGATTGTGCCTAGAATTTGTATAAAATAAGAGAAACTAAAAGACACCTTGTTTTTTTTTGGAAAACGTCTATTTTACTACCCTCACCTTTTTTCTTCACTTTGTCCTCTTAACTCCCTCAATAAAATTATGGCTCGATTTACTCCTCGAAACTATTGTTATTGGTTCAATCTATCACACAATAAGATTTTTCTTTCTTGTTTCTCCGCGTCCAAGTTGAGTTTTAATATAAAATTTTGTGAGATGGCTTATAACGTGTTTTCTATATGAGAAAATATATAAACGTTTTTCATGTAGTTTTGTATTCATAGAAACTATGTTGTTTAAAATATTGGAACCTATGGAAATAATAACGAAAATTCTTGATATATTTCTTTAACATAAACCTCATGTTTTCTATCTACTCACAAAATTTGATTTTTAAAACTCAACTTATATATAGATAAACAAAAAAGAAAAATCTCATTAGGGTGTAGATTGGACCAAGTGAAATAGTTCAGCCGACAAAGTAGATAGGTGAAGATAGTAAAATGGATTTTTCCTTTTATTTTTTACTCTAATAAACTCAATTTAAGAGACCAACCAACCCACAGGGTGGCCACAGGAGTGTGACCACAGAAAACGCTGGCTGGCCTCCTGGCCTGGCTTGTCCACCTTCGCCGCTCCTCTGGAATCTGCACACTGCACACCTCCCAAGTCCCAACTCGTCGGGGCCGTGTTTACTCCAAAAGTAATTTTTACTTATTATTTATTTTCTTCACAGAACACGTATCTCTATAAATTTCTCTTTTTCCTTTCCTATTCATCCCCTCACATAACACGTATCCCAGAAACAAATTACTTTTTCGCCACCACAACTAAACACGGCCCAGTCCTCACTCAGCACGTCCCCCTGCTAGGCCGCTACCACGCCTCCAACGATCAAAGGCTCCGGGGTGTGTTTAGTTGATGGGAGAAAAAATACTTTTTTTTGGAATGCGTGTTCTGTGAGGGGATGAATAGTAAAGGTGAAAAAGAAATTTTTAAAGATACATGTTGTGTGAGGGGGATGAATAGGAAGTAAAAAATACTTTTGATTCCTCCTCCCTCCACTTTTCCCACCTCTTTTCCCTGTTATTTTATCCTCTGTGCGCCCTCCCCTCCTGGATCTTGCTGAGCCTGAGCTCTTGGTCAATCGCTCGCATTTCTTTACTAATAGCCACTTCTTGGGGAGATTAGTTTTTAATGGCGCTTATTATGAAGTGCTTGAGTTAAACCTTCAAGAAACAGAGGGAAGCTAGAGAACCTCCGAAGCGAAGAACACTCTCAGGTACGCCGTACACGGCTCCAAAAACCTCCCGTCGTGAGAGAGGCGAGAGAGAGCCTCCCGTCATCCCCTGACAGGAGTGCTGCGGCAATCAGTCTCGACTCAACTCCCCCAGTGGTCCAGTTCGTGCTCGCTTCAATTGTCGGCGGCGGCGGCGGCGGCCGCGGTTCGTCCTGGTCCGCAGCGGCTTTTGGTGCCATCTCCGTCTGTGGCGAGTTCCTCCGTGCGCGTGTCTGGAAAGCGAGGAGGAAGAAAGGGTTCTTACTTGAGGACAAAATCAGGTGGCGATCTTCTTGCCTGCTGATTTTATTCCCCTTTTTCTTGTACTGTTGAGATTACGATGTCGCCGTTTGTTGCGTCCTTTTGGAGTCTTGTGATCTTTCCTGCTCGTGACTTTCTACCAACTGAGGTTCCCTCTAGAAAGGGGTGTCATTTTAGCCGAAAAACGGTGATGAAGTGTTCTTGAAGCCTTGTTCACATTGTGCCTGAAGGAAATTTTTTTAGTCTTCGTTGATCTCTCCCCTTGTCCTCTGATGTTTCTAGTTTGAAGGGGCTGCACAGCTCTCTGTTATTCTGTTCATGGTGGTTTTGTTCGTGAGTTTTGTTACATTATAGGCTCGGATCATGAATGCGTGGCGATAGAAATCGGGAATGTTTGCCCTCATGATTTAGGGGTGCCTACCTCAATTTCTCCATTCACTAGCAGCCAGAAGATTTTCCTCATAATTTTGGGTGGCATTTTCAGTTATTGATTCATTAATTTTGGGTGCCACTGGACAAGTTCATAGTAGTATGTACTGCCTGACTACCCCTGTAATACATTGATGAGTTCTAAGTTTATTGCTTCCTGCTGGAGATTTGGGGAAATCTGAAATTTTATTTTGTAATATTATATATTTAACATATACTCTACAAATGTGGATGAATACTGCTTGCTGTTGGCGTCATCAATGACTTTCATAGCTTAAATATCTCCCCTAGATACAGTTCTACGCTTAATAATTTCTTTGCTATGCAGTAGTTTGTGTTCTGGTTAAAGGAACAAAATAATCACCTTTTTTTTGTTGCTGTTTCAGCTTTGCTTGAGAGCTTCTGGAGTATCTTCTTCACATCTAATCAGATCCTTGGGCGGAACAATATGTCGCCCAAGCAACCACAGGGCGTGTTTATGCTTTTAATGCTCATGGTTTTCAAAGTTTCAGGTACTTCATTTCACCATGACAGTTTATATTACCTAGGTGTTTCAAAATTAAGTTTGTACTACCTAGATACGGTTTTGAAGTACCATATTTCAAACCCGTAGCTTTTTTTTTTATGTTTCTAGAATGAGTAGTGCAAAAATATACTAGGGTCTACATAGATGTTCAAAGATCGTTATTTACCGTAATAGTAGTACCTCATTATGATTTTTCTTTTTTGAAAAGTTAGCAGGAGCACTGCTATAAACTAGTTATTTACCGTAATAGTAGTACCTCACGTATATTTTTCTGAATCTGCTGGAAACTAGTTTAACGTGTACACTACAAAAATGCTGTTTTGAACCGAAAAAACATATATATCCCTATGCCTGCATAGCAATGATTGTTGCAATTCGTTGTAGGTGCATTTGTTGGTATCACTATTGGCAACGATATGTCAAACCTGCCATCCGCAACAGATATAGTGGCTATCCTTAAAGCAAAGAAGATTCAACATGTTCGCCTGATTGATTCAGACCATCAGATGTTGACTGCCCTTGCAAATACTGGAATAGAAGTGATGGTTGGGGTTCCCAATGACCAGCTACTTCGTGTGGGGCAATCTCGTTCCACAGCTGCTGATTGGATTAACAAGAACGTTGCTGCTTATGTTCCAGCAACTAACATCACATATATTGCAGTGGGCAATGAAGTTCTTACTAACATTCCAAATGCAGCCCTTGTTCTTGTACCTGCATTGCAATTCCTCCAGTCAGCACTGTTGGCTGCAAATCTCAATACTCAGGTTAAAATTTCGAGTCCACATTCAATGGATATGATCTCGAAGGCATTTCCTCCCTCCACTGCCACTTTCAATTCGACATGGAGCACAATAATTTCTCAGTATCTTCAGTTTCTGAAGAATACAGGATCTTCCTTCATGCTGAATGCCCAGCCATACTATGGCTACGTAGGAGGGCAAGGAGTATTCCCCTTAGAGTATGCACTGTTCCGCTCGCTCAGTCCCAACAGTCAAATCTCAGACCCCAACACCAATCTGTTCTATTCCAATATGTTTGATGCAATGATTGATGCTACTTACAACTCAATCCAAGCAATGAATTTCACGGGGATTCCTGTTCTGGTCACAGCTTCCGGCTGGCCATGGCGTGGTGGGCCTAATGAGAAGGCTGCCACTGTTGATAATGCTTTGGCCTACAATACAAACCTCATACGTCATGTACTGAATAATTCTGGTACACCTAGCCAACCGATGAATCAGTCGAGCACCTACATATTTGAGCTATTCAACGAGGATCTTCGGTCAGGACCTGAATCTGAGAAAAATTGGGGCATTATGTTTCCCAATGCAACCACTGTGTACTCTCTATCATTTGAAAACGTGGCCACAACTATCCCAGAATCACCAGCTCTGCGTGGGATGTTTTGTGTGGCGAATTCAAGTGCACCACATAGTGCACTTAAGCATAGTTTGGATTGGGCATGTGGCCCTGGCTCTGCAAACTGCAGTGCAATTCAGCCTGGGCAACCATGCTTTGAATCAGATGACATTGTAGCTGTTGCATCATATGCTTTCAACGATTATTATCACAGAACACAAGCTAGTGGTGGTACATGCAGCTTTAATGGCACTGCACTGATAACATCTACTGATCCAAGTAAGCTGCATTCTGCTCTTCGACAATTAGTAGGATACAGTAGAATTCTTCTGCACAATTATTGATTACTTTGTATTGGTTTCATTTACTTTTGTAGTTTTGTTGGCAAATAATTTATAGTCGCCCTTTACATAGCGCTAAATCAACATTTCAGAAGACCAAATTTAACACTCAAAGGGCTCAAGGAGTCAAGGTCCTTGTACTGCAATTTAATTGAATTATTAGCTACCACAGCTGTTTTGATCGGTGATTTTTATTGCACAAAAACCCTACAGCACGTCTGTTTTTTAATTATCATTAGGTGAGAGTTCTACACTTTTAGCTAACCAGTGACCAGCGCCCAACCTCTTGTTGATCTGTTACTGTGTTCCATCCAGTAATTAGAAATGTACCGTACCCTGCAAAGCAAGCCCTACCTGTGCAAATTTCTGTAGGGAACATATAAATACTCTGACAAGCATTTTACGTAAGATGTGTGTCCCATTAGGCCAAGATAAACCCTACATAGGAATGTGTGGGTGTGTGTGTGTGTGTGGGGGGGGGGGTGATCCTTGCTTGAGCTGTTACATCTGGTAAAAAACATCAGCGCTGTCCAAATCATGATACAAGATAAAAATATATAGCCCAGCAACTTTCATCAGTGTCTTGTTTTTATTTGATTTCAAAACAAATCAAATTTATTTAGCATTTTAGTGGTATAGCATGCAAATAACATGACCCTAATCTAAATTCCCATGTATTTCTTGCAGGCCATGGTTCATGCATTTTTGCTGGAAGGTATGCCAATGTACCATTTCATGTAAAAGGTTATAAACCCTATTTTTTGCTCTATACTGAGAATGTCGTTTGCTCCTGTTTGTAGCACTGGCGCCAATGGCAGTAGTGGTACAGCCTCCGGGCCTGTAAGCCCTGACAGTTTTGCTTCAAATTCCCGATCCTGCTGGTTGACTGTCCTAGTAGCTGCATTGCTGGCGATTCTAGTGGTGTAAAACATTGTAAACTTGTCGCATTTTCGATGAGATACCCGTCATTTATCGTGGATCTTGTCCTTAGGAACTGTAGGGGCACATGAGGCATATTTGTTTTAGTGTATTCAGGTAGACGCCATGTAATCTTATCCCAAAATTTGTTGTGCTAGGAATCAGCATTGCGTCAGATCATCAATTTTGAGGGTCAACTTGGAAAATTGAGCTGTTTAATCAGCCTATCTGAAATGCGGGGAGCTCCAAATGGTTTGTACTCCTGCATATGGTTTAAGTGTTGAACTGTTGTTGTTTTTTCCTGTTTTTTTTTTTTTTTGCCTTTTTTAACACTCGAACCTTGCTGAAAATAGCTATTGGTTTGAGCTCAGTTTCAAGAAAAAAAAAATCGTCGCGTGGGAGCAGCAACTAGCGGGCCAGTTAGGCCTATATTAACTACCGTAATGGGCCTGCAGAATTTGATTTAAGCCTCACAACCAGAATGGCGAGCCGGCCCACACGCTCTCGCCCTCCGTCACCGTCGCGGAGGCCAGCCATGTCCTCGTCGTCCTCTTTCCCCAACTCCCGCTTCCCCTTCGCCGCCGGCGCCGGGGCCCCGGGCGGGAGCGGCGGAGGAAGCGGGAGAAGCGTGCGCCCGTGGGGGTCGAGCGGAGGGACGTCGGTGTCTTCGTCGGGGAAGCGGATACAGAAGGAGCTGCTGGACCTCAACGCTTCCGACTGCTCCGCTGGACCCAAGGGCGACAACCTCTACCACTGGCTCTCCACCATAATCGGCCCCCAAGGTATGACTCCCTCCCCTTCTGCTTATCCAATTGGTCCGAGACAGTTGGAAGCTCGTGGAAATTTAACTGTGCTGGAGGGTGACAGTTTTACTTTGTTCAAATGGCTACTTCTGTTTCTAGAGTAGGTGCAGTAGTATGGTCTGTAGAATAAACTGGTCGTCTGATCTCATAAGTATTTGCCGGTTGATTTAAAGCATGACGTTATGTTTTGCAGGAACTCCATATGAGGGAGGGATATTTTTCCTTGACATCGTGTTCCCGCCTGATTATCCTTTCAAACCTCCCATGGTAAGGATTCACATTTCGTGCTAGCATGTTCTTCTGGTTGACGGTTGTTTGTTGAAGTGTGCTGGGAAATTTTGCTTAGTACAAAAAAATGTTAGTGTCATGAACTAAATTGACATTCCTCCACGTCTTGTTATGAGTACCATCCACCTAATCCCTTGATTCATGGTTCTTGTACTCTTTTTGAATGGACAAGTTTCAAGAAATGCATGTCACGCTCAGTTGTGGTGACTGACTGTCGAAGTACTAGAAAGTATTCCTAACAGAGAACAAGTGTCAGGTCAGATCAGTTAGGCTGGCAATAAATGCTCTAGTTCTGATTGTTCTGCTCTTGGGATCCACAATTTTCTCATCCTAGGCAACTGAATGAACCATGCAAACATAGTTTTATCAGAGCGATGAACTCTATAGTGTGCTTTATAAAATGCAGAGTGCCAGTTGTCCTCAAGCCTTATATCCCCAAATTCTTGACAGTCTGTTTATCATAATATCTGTAAACTTCATTTTGAAACAATAATTTATGAAGATTTACTTTGTCCTGGAAAAAGAAAAGTACATTCAGCTATCTGTCAAGAATGAAGATTAATCTGGAAGTGCCACATGACTACACCTCGTTAGACAATACTGGCAGGGAGACATGTGTCTGATGGTGAGGAATGGAACTTATGTGAAAAAGATATACTAGAAGATAGTTTTCTTTGCTGCTAATTAACGCTAGCCGGTTTCTTCTAAAGCGGTGTTTGTACATTTTCATGTGAAGTACTGTAGTGTGATGTTTATGTCTTCTTAGTGCGATCTTGGTGTATGAAGAAAAACCATCTGAAGTTTGTAGTTTACTTTGCCTCAGAAAAAAAAAAGATTCTAGTTTACTGTTGTTTTTCGAGGAAAAACAGAGAGAAAGAACACAGACCTGCTAAGATATTGTTTTTATTCTGGCATGCTTTGATTAACATTTTCCTGACAAAATATATCATAAAATTGTTTTAACTTGGTGGAAGTCTTACTATTTTAACAGATAGTTCTGTCATCTCCTCTTTTCATGCTGTGACATGTTGTTTATCTTGGCTTTGAATATAAGAGTCTGCTAAGTGCTAACTGTGGGAAGTAGTTGTAATGCATAATCCACTTTTTCATGTTTATTATACTTATTAGTCACTATCCAGCTGCTAGCCATAGCCGAATCACCACCGACACATTTCTAAAGGATGCCAACACCGCACTATCTGTTTCCTGTTATTACTTTTCAACTTTTGACAGGTTGCTTGAGATATGAGGGACCAGAAACAGCCAACCTTAGTTTTAGCTGTCACCTACCACACAGGCTTTCAGTGGTACAGTTTAACCATGATCAGCTAATGAAAGTAACAATCATACTAAAGCTATCAAATATATGATAATATTCATTTTTTTATTGTTTCAGTGGTCTAGATAGCCTATCCTAGCTTGTTTTGAACTTACTAAAGGTTTTGTTGTTATTTTTTGCGTTCTCGAAATATCCATTCAATGTTCTATGAAGTGATTATCAGATATATACTTATGTATGGTATATGTTGTGGTGTTACAAGCAATGTTAACCATAATTTGGTATTTCTAATGATAGTTGGAAATATTCACAAATATTTTACTCTTATGGTCTAATATATTTAACTTGAATATATTTAGTTTTGATTGGACAATTTAGTTTCATATCTCTGACTTTGTGTTATGCTGGTGTTCTCCCAGGTGACATTCAAAACAAGGATTTACCACTGTAATGTTGACTCCACTGGTAAAGTGCATTTGGACATTTTGAGGGATGGCTGGAGTCCAGCTTTCACCATTTCAAAGGTGTTATTGGCCATCAAAGACATCATCAGCAATCCAGATCCATGTATGTTCAGATTTTTTAATTCTCTGCACTACCTTCTGTAAGCAATCATGGATTCCAGTGAAACTAAACCTACTTCTGCAGGTTTCTAATTTGGTATAACATTCGGAAGACTTATGTTTAAAATATTCATGCAGATACCCCGCTTGTGATGAGCATTTCACGTCAGTATCTGACTGACAGAGCCAAACACGATGAAATAGCAGCCGAGTGGACAATGAGGTTTGCAAGATAGGGAATTATGTCTGTATCTAAACAAGATTGACCTTGTAAAAGAATATTCCTTAATGTGGCCTGACATGTTGGCAAAGGACCCGTGTTTTATTTAATCTAAGTTGTGACATAAAGGTGTACTTTATGCTTGAGTATTACTTAGTTGCTGCTTTTAGGTGCCGAATTATCCTTTTTGTTTTTGCCCTTCTGCCAAGTGCCAATGTTGCTCAAACAACTCTTCAGAATCAGCTATCTGAGTTTATTAGTTTATCGAAATTGAAACTCCCCCCAGTTCCTAGTTCAGGATGCCAATTTCATATACTGAAAGGAAAAACCCCTAAGTTTTGACTCAAATGAATAAAACCCCGAGTTTCTTGGAAGTGTTTAGTGACCGACAACTGTTAATGTTACAGTTGTGTAAATGATTGATTAATTTTGTTCAGTCAAAGTGATTAAAAGTTGTCATTCAAATCTTTCACTTGAAACCAAATCCTGCTGGTTATCATTCTGGTGTTGGTGTTGGACAATGCTTCAGTTACGTATTTCCCCTCGCTTCCAGAACTTTGTCCCTAGTTCGTAGGCGTTCCTTGGACAGAATAATGCCATATTGCCCTCCAACAGAGCATGATCGTGTGTTTAAAGCTAGTCGCAGAACAAAGATATTAGATGTTTATGGCCGAATAATTGTCACTTGCCTACTGCTGCTAACTTTGATCGCACTTCATGCAGGGATGAAAAGCTACCGGAGACAGCTACTGATCTTACAAATGACCAAACTGCGCTTCACCTCTGAAATCGACGCCCCACCAGTTCACTGATTCCCAGTACGGTCTGTTCAATTGATCATATCGGGCGACCTTATAACTCCTCCATCCAGAGAAGACGACGCAAGCAACTCTTTCTGGTGGTCTCTCTCCTCAGACCAAACAGACCATGGCCACCGAGCTAGATGTGAGCAAGTCTCGCCGCTTCGACATTGCCATGTCAAGGCGGACACGGCGTTCGACAAGCCTGGCCGCTTGTTTCCAAGATCAGGATGTGCCATCCCAACAGCGCCACCAAGAGCTGAAAGCATTTCTCGAAGGCCAAGATGCAGAGGTAAAGGCACTCCAGCAATGTGATTATGCAGATCAGCTGATACCATGTCCGGACGAAGATGAGGAGCTGAAGATTCCACGAGCACCACTCCAGTGTGAAGATGACGGGCAGAAGACACCAAAGCAATATCAAGATGAGCAGGAGAATAAATCTGAGCAATATTCAGGTGGAGAGCAGAAGAAACCTGAGCACTATCAAGGAGAAAAGGAGAAGAAACCAGAGCAGCATACAGATGAAGAGAAGAACATGCCAGAGCAATATCAAGATGAAGACGAAGAAACACCGCAATACCAAGAGGAGGTGCTGAGGACACAAAACCAACATGAAGACGTCGAGGAGGCGGCAGCGGAGCGATACCAAGAGCCTGAACAGAAGACACCTCAACAACACCAAGAGACAGATGAGAAGGCATCAGAGCAGTCTGAAGAAGACGAGAGGGAGGAGGAGCAGAAGGCAGGGCAGAAATGCTGCAACACGGAGCAGAAGGCGCCGGAGCAATTCCAAGGCGAGAAGCTAGCCACGCCACCGCGTGCCATCGACAACGTGCCCCGGTTCTCCCTTCAGGAGCTCATACAGCAGAAGCAGCTTCAAACAGGAGATACAAAGCATACCAACAAGCTAGGCGGCCATGGGGAGAGTGTCCTTCCTGACCATAAGGTTTCGGGATCAGGAGGAGCAGCAGCGGGCGGCACGACGCTGGCCATGGTGATAAAGCGACCGGAGGGGGGGAAGAAGTCGATGGGGATGATACGGCGGTGCGTGAAGGCCCTGAACCAGATGATCAAGACTAAACATGGGTCCAAGAAGAACTTGCATTTATAATTTGAAAAGAGCTCAGGAGGTGCATGATGATCAGTGCGTATGGTCCAGACTCAAGAGTTTCTTAGTAGGCTGCGCATCTCTGGATAATGCACGCGCAGTTGTGCAGAACCAAGTTTTGGGCATGATTCAGAGCTTGCAAAATCTGGTAAGAAACTCTGCAGCCTTACTAGGCTTTTTACGCTCCGGTGTATATACCGTCTACCTATATGGCAATAAACTGTGAAATTTAGCTGAAGATCACTTCACTAATCTGTGTCCTACGTGAGAAGATGATGCTCTACTAAGTGATGAATTCTATACTATTTGCTCAACGATGTAACGGGTAACAAGTCAAAGCGTCGAGATTAGGCTCTGAACGTGTGTGTGTTGTTGACTTGCTCAGCAAAGCTTCTTTTAGAAGTATGATCGTGATCAGAAAAGGGAGAATGGTCGGTTGTACCGACACTTTGCCCCCCAGGTCAGCAGTGGTTTTGGTGGAGGCTCCCTTTCTTCCTTCTTTTTTTCTTCTTTATGTCACGTCCCGTTTCGATTTGGTGCATGATAAATGCTGAGAGTACAAGTTAGATCAAAAGAAAAGGTGAACGAGCTGAAGCCTGTGAAGTGTCTTGAGTTTTCTTGGTCGAGGATGTAAAACATGGTATGTCATAAACACACGTCTTCTTCCTCTATGATCGCTCTGAATTTACTCGGTTGAAAGTGTGCATTGTTGAGGTTAGGACCGGAAGGCATGTGTTATGCTCTGAAAATCTTCTGCTAACCTTCATGCAACCGAATTTGAAGAGAGTTTCCCCACTCTTCTATGAAACTCCTCTGGCCTCTAGAGATACCAAAGATGTGGCTTGGCATGCCGAGAACACTCCGTACAGTGACGTTGTAGTGCTACGTTTCACCGTCTGGAACACAAATCGGCGGCAGGAGGTTTGCATGGAGTTTACATCTTTTACGTCATGTGATATTTGGTTCAGGTCCAGCCACGAGAGCGAGGACCTTCAGGCTGGACCCGAGTTCAGTAGGGAGTATTTTTTTTTGAACGTCAGTAGGGAGTATTTTGATGGGATTCGAGAAATTGTTGGTTGTAGAAGCTGACGGCACATTGGAGATAATGGGTGTTACTAACGGTGTAGCCATCTGTCCATCTATCTGCGCCGAGTTAATAAACTGGATTAGCTGAGAGAAACATTGCTCCGGCATTTTGTCAGAGTAAATAGCAGTTGCACTTTTGATTGGCAGGCGGCAAGTGCAACTCTCTGTAACAGCTGACGAACCTAGAAGCACTCGACAGCAACATTTGCTACTGATTACGGAACGGGAGCGAGGTGTGCTAAGTTTGGACAACCACGCCACGATGCTGTCACCGTACGGTAACCAGAGGAAGAAACACTGGTTGAGCTAGACGGGATGATGGGTTTTCAAATTACAACTCTTATCTTTCGCAAGACATACACGAGGCCCCATCTTCCCTGGCAACGACAGTGATTGACATAGTAAATAAACTTGCCAGAGATCTCCATTTCCATGCATGTTGATCATGTATTCGCAGCATGTTGTGACCAGTGCAAGAATGGAATAAGCATGAGACAGTCGATTTCGCCTTATATTTTTCGATTTTTTTTTAGCATCCTCAATATTGGGTCATGGTAGACAAATGATCGCATCGCCACCTTCTTCCCTATCGGCATCACTTTGTACCAGTCGGTGCCCAGTAATTCTTTCGTTGCTGTCAATTCAACGGCTCAACCCTTGAGCCCTTGCCATTCACTAGTGATGAGGCATTTTTTTTGGAAGAAACGATGGGGATATTTGGGGGCACGAATCACTACAAGACACGTTTATTTTGCAAAATTTGTAGTCTACTGAAATTTAATAGAAAAGATATTTTTTTCTCATCATGAGACAATCCTCCACGATACTTGTAGGTATTACTTCTGGTGGGTGTCCGTTTTATGTTGCTGATAATTTTTGCAGTGTGCATGCATTACTGTTCTTTTATATACCATGAATAAGGGAAGGACCATATGCTACGACGACGTGACACACAAGACTCTGAAGAACCCTCGTCACGCTGTTCTTATAAGCACAGAAATCTGCGTGACACACACGAGCGCCTGGCCCGATAGCCCCCTTGCTTACATGGCAGCAGCCAATGCGGTGCCTCCCACTGATTTTTATCTCACCTCCCAGTCAGCACGGGCGCCCTCCACGTCAGCGCGATCCGGGCGTGCCAGGGCCAGGCAAGTAGATTCTCCTCGCCGCGTGGCACCAGGCGGCCGCGCCCGCTATCCCCTCGCGGATAAAGCCGGCCCCGCCCCGGCGCTCCCCCGCCGCGAGTTCCCTTAAACTTCGCCGCGCACGCGCCACCCACCACACAGCAGTCTCTCTCTCTCTCTCTCCCACGGCCACAGAACGCAATGGCACTCGTCTCCGCCTCCTCCTCCTCCACCACCGCCGTCGCGGCGCTCCCCAGGAGCGGGCAGCGCGCGTCGCCGTCCTTCCTCGCCGGCAAGACTGCGGCGGCGGCGGCGGCGCGGCCGTCGTTCGCCGTGCGCGCCGCGGCGGACCCCGACAGGCCCATCTGGTTCCCCGGCAGCACCCCGCCGCCGTGGCTCGACGGCAGGTCGGTTGATTCTTGGAGCCCTGCTGGATCCATTCGTTATTACTACCTCTGTTGCCTGCTTCAGCTTGTGTACGACGTACGTGTGACTCTGACAGTGTTCTTGCCTTGTTGATGCAGCCTCCCCGGCGACTTCGGCTTCGATCCATGGGGCCTCGGTGAGTTCTTATCACCGATCAATTTCTTGTCTTGTGCTGCACATATAATCTAATCTCTGACTGAGCGATCGAGCGATATAACTAACTGTTCGTGCAATTAATTAATTATTCGGTGTGCATGCAGGATCTGACCCGGAGACGTTGCGGTGGAACGTGCAGGCGGAGCTGGTGCACTGCCGGTGGGCGATGCTTGGCGCGGCGGGGATCTTCATCCCGGAGTTCCTGACCAAGATCGGCATCCTCAACACGCCCTTCTGGTACACCGCCGGCGAGCAGCAGTACTTCACGGACACCACCACCCTCTTCATCATCGAGCTCATCCTCATCGGCTGGGCCGAGGGACGCCGCTGGGCCGACATCATCAAGCCCGGAAGCGTCAACACCGACCCCATCTTCCCCAATAACAAGCTCACCGGCACCGACGTCGGGTACTACATACAACCTCTCTCACCATTCATGAATCACTCATCTACTAGCTAGCGTCCTTATATCAATGGCTGACATGCATGTATTCATCTGTGTGCTGGAAATGCAAAAAATAATTAAGGTACCCTGGTGGCCTGTGGTTTGACCCACTCGGCTGGGGCAGCGGCTCGCCGGAGAAGATCAAGGAGCTGCGCACCAAGGAGATCAAGAACGGCCGCCTCGCCATGCTCGCTGTCATGGGCGCCTGGTTCCAGGCCGAGTACACCGGCACCGGCCCCATCGACAACCTCTTCGCCCACCTCGCGGACCCCGGTCACGCCACCATCTTCCAGGTCAGCTGAATCAGCGCACTGCTGCACATACGTCACACCTTTCTTGTATACGATTCGGTTACTGATTGGTGAACTTTTGTTGTGTTCTTGATCGGTCAGGCCTTCACCCCCAAGTAAATGAGGAGTTGGAGTTAGCGATTTCAGGAGTGTGCTACCACGCATGCATGGGATGGAGATTGTTAGGTTGATGATCGATGCGACTTTTTTTCTTTTTGTGGGGGCGGTATAGACTGCCATGATGATTGAATGGTCCGTGGAGCGATGCGTGCCTGTTGATCATGTACTTGTACTATGGTGTAACCAATGTAAAAATGCAATACTCATTAGATGCTACTCCTGTTCTTCTCACTGAACAGTTGACTTGATGATTGTGCAATGCTAGTTCGGGGTGATCGTGATAATGCTATTTTGTATGTGTATTAGGTATGCAAACATAATAGGTTATGCGCAACATAATGAAAACTATGATATAAGCAATGCTCGTATGCGGCCTTGGTGGAGCTTCACAAGAGTTCGGTATGAATAGCCGTAGAACATGCAAAACTGGCAAATATCCCACAGTAATGGAGATGGCCCAGGGCCTGATAATGCACATTCATTTAAATATCACATAGATATTGGAGATGATCGTGTTAATAATGATATTGTATAAGGTATGCCAATTGATACATACTTTCTCCATTTCAAATTACATATTGTTTTGACTTTTTAAGATTTATAGGTTTTGTTATTCACCTAGATATAAGCTATGTCTAGATTCATATTAAAATCTATGAAACTATAAAAGCCAAAACGACATACAATTTTGACACGGATGGAGTAGCTTATAGCCTTAATAAGAACATGATCGAAACTCCAATATAAGCAATATCATGCTCATATGTGGCTAGAGATTATCTTCACCAAGAGTTCGGTATAATGCACAAAATGGCAAATGCGCCACTACAATGTATTAGGTGCTTTAGATACATAGTTGTACTCAAAACGTTTCCCAAAACAAAATAAGACGTATATGGTTTTTCAGGGACAAAAAGATGCATAGAAGGACTTCACAATAGGTAAGCTGAAACACTGCAGAGCTATGTAATCGTTAGCATTATATAAAATGTGTTCATCCTAGAGTAACTCTTAGCCATTTTTTATATACAATGCAATAGATGTATAGAAAATGCATAAAGTAGGGCACAATAAAATTAAATTTGTTGTAAAATTGTTTGTTTGTAAATTTCTCAAATAAGGATGTGCCAAATGCATGAGTAATGGCGATCCAATGCCATATAGAAAGTCATTGGACGAATACAAGGAAATAAATGTTTCTACATTGTCATTTTCGAGTCATTTCACTATTTGTTTCTACCGATTCAAGATTATTGAAAAGTATAGCAACTATTTGTATCGATACAATTTTATTTTAGTACTTTTGAATATCGGCATTACAGGGGTCTAACGCGAAGTTTGACCGCTCAACTTTCCCTGCAAGAATGGATCGCCAGACCCCAGCAGAGTAGACCCAAGACAAAGGAAGGCGAGGGGCATCGTTCCAAAAAACCGGAAAGAAATCGAATCGAGTTGGGGGGAGAGAGAGAGAAAGCAAGCAAAGAGCACGCGCCGCCGCCAGCACCGCGCCCGCCATGGCCGCCGCGTCCTCCCGCCGCGCGTCGCAGCTGCTGGGGTCCGCCGCCTCCCGCCTCCTCCACGCGCGGGGCTTCGCAGCGGCGGCCGCCGCCGCGCCCTCGCCGGCTGTCTTCGTCGACAAGAGCACCCGCGTGATCTGTCAGGGCATCACGGGGAAGAACGGCACCTTCCACACCGAGCAGGCCATCGAGTACGGCACCAACATGGTACGCCCCACGCCGCTGCCAATCCCGTCTGTCTCCCTTTGATGTGCCCCCTCGATCCGTGCGCTCTGTCCTCTGCGATTCTAGGGTTTGGCGGGTCCGTGATTCCCGATCTCGTTGGTGTGCGGTCGCCGATCTTCATTTCCTCGGGTCTTAGGGGTTCGTTTTGCTACTTCATAGTCTGATTCAGAGCGGGAGAGAGTAATGATGCTAGACGTAGGCTTAATTAGGGGTTGTTGAAGGCAAAATACTATTGTATTTTTTTCGTGCGTCGTGCTATTATGTGGTATAATGCCTAAAATCTTAAGTGAAACAGAAAACACTAGGCTTATCATTTGTTGAGTTGATTTTAGTGCTGATGTTGTATGACATCTACATTGTCTAGTAATTCATAGCGCTTTTCATTGTATAATCTACTGAGACAGCATTTTTCAGTTAGATACATATTATTGATACACTGCGACTCAAGGAAATGTCTTAAGAGTTAACGATGTTTTGATGGATTGTTGATGTTCTGTAGACCAAGGTGCAAATTAATTGGATTTTTTTTTTTGAGAATACGAGAAATGTATCCATCATGAATGCAGTGGAACCTTTCGATCTCACATACGAAGATGCAATCATCTCAGCTTGTGAGGTCGTACTAGTTTTTCTTTTCCTGATCTGTTTTATGTAAATGGGATATAGTCCTCACCAAAAGAAATCGTGACATAGCCACATAGGAGGAAGGAAGTAAGGAACTCAGCATGCTGAAGTCTGTGGTTTACTGGTTTTCAGTAGGATAGGTTTCATACTTCCACGGACCTGGGATGCTGCTTGTAGGTTTTATTTCATGCTCTAATTTAGAGTTATGTTCTTGACCACCAGATACACATACTGAACTGTGGCACAACAAAGGAACTGGCAGAGATGCCATCTTTTTTGCTTGCCATGTGGTATTTTACTAGTACTAGTATTATTATGAATAGTTCAATATGATTGAAGAGGTTTTGTGATGCACAAATTATTTGAGTAATGATTATATCTCAACAGTGTTTCAGTAAATAAGTATTATGGCTTCTGAATGTAATAATCTTGATGTTTTTCTTGTATTTTGTGGCACTCTTTTTTTTTATTGTTATTTAAAGACCTTTCCGTTATACAGGTGGGTGGAGTAACTCCTAAGAAAGGTGGAACTGAGCATTTAGGTCTCCCAGTGTTCAATTCTGTAGCAGAAGCTAAGGCTGAAACAAAAGCAAATGCATCTGTTATATATGTTCCACCACCATTTGCCGCCGCTGCTATAATGGAGGCCATGGAGGCTGAGCTCGACCTTGTCGTCTGTATTACAGAAGGAATTCCTCAGCATGACATGGTAATTTTTAACCATTTCAGTACTTCATTAGTTACTAATATCACCCTTTGTCTCCTGAGATTGGGAATCTACACAATGGCATATCATCTTTGGTCCATATTAACTACATTTTTCTGGAAGAAGCCTTAGAAAATAGTATGAATATGTGGTTATTGTCATTTTGCACAGATGGATATGTATTCAAGTGGTAGGATGGGTTCAGATTTTGTTACAGAAATATATGTGATCCAAATAGATACATGTTACTAGCACGGTCCATTGAGCAATTTGCTTGCGATATTCTTTTTATGATTTTTTGTGCATATTGCTATTAGCTCATGTCACATCACAATTAGTTCTATTTAGATTTGCTAGGAACTCTACGAGGCATTATCATAACGTTTCCTTTGCAAATTTCAGGTGAAGGTGAAGGCTGCACTAAACAGGCAGTCAAAAACTCGATTGATTGGGCCAAATTGCCCTGGTATCATTAAGCCCGGTGAATGTAAAATTGGAATCATGCCAGGTTACATCCACAAGCCAGGGCGTGTTGGGATCGTGTCTCGTTCTGGTACCTTGACATATGAAGCGGTATGCCTGTAAATATTATTTTCTTATGTATGCACGTAATGAGGTAATTTGTTTGACTAGGCGCATTCGGTTTTTGGACAGGTGTTTCAAACAACAGCTGTAGGGTTGGGGCAGTCAACTTGTGTAGGCATTGGTGGTGACCCATTCAATGGCACGAATTTTGTTGATTGCCTTGAAAAGTTTGTTGATGATCCTCAGACAGAAGGTACACCCTTTGTGACCAATACTTCACAATTTTAAGCAAAATCTTTTCTTTTGGATACAAATTCTTATGAGATGTCTCTTCCTGAACTATTCTTTGTGGAATTAAACCCTTTTATTTGGTATTTTTGGCACTTAAATACTTCAGTTACATTATTTGCTTTTCAATACTACCTCCATATGCTTTTTCCAGTCAATACACTTCAATCCCATTTGTCTATTGTTCTCACTATTATGTGCCTGTCAGGTATCGTTCTCATTGGTGAAATTGGAGGTACTGCTGAGGAAGATGCTGCAGCATTCATCCAGGTAAGAGTTTGTTGTGGCACAAATTTAGACGACCTTCCTTTCTGTATTACAATATTTGCATGATATTTCTGTACTGATTCTGGACTTTGCAATACCATTTCCTTAAGAGCTATTGAAATTTCATGTGCTTCATGAATTTTTTAGTGTTCGGTATTGTAGATTTGTAGTTCAAGCATGATAAATATAAGAAACCATGTATCTTCTAATAAATCCCCAGCAATTAGAACTATCTTTCTTAAAGGTTTTGCTTGCGGTATTTTTACAGGGGAATCTAATCTTGTCTTTGTTTTTCTACGTGTACTAAATAACCATGTCTGTGATGGTGTTGGCCTTTAATTCCACAAAATTTTCTGTGTTGTTGGCTCTAAAGCATTTAGGTGTTGGTGACACCATGGAGTCAAAATATTTTATTGATACATACATTGAAAGGAAAGCCATAGATTATGTTCATACATGATGAATTGGATTGTTATATGAAGCGTCAGACATTGTTTGAGTAAAAATAGCATGCAAAACACTAGCAAGCCTCAAGCTGCCTGGCACCAAAATACTGGAAAGGGAATTTATCCTCGAGGAATTTGTCTGCGGACACCAAAATAGCTTTCACCCCTCTATTGCCATGCAGACAAAGCAACAATTGTGTCCTTCTGCCAAAATCAAACAATAACAGTGTCCTGGGGCAAAGAAGCACTTTTTTAGTGACAAGGACTTCCCATTGTCATTTTCCGGAAGGCAATTAAAGCTAGATGCCTGGACCTTGATTTAACTTAAGCACATATACTGACACAACCATAGCTTTAACCTGATCCGCGCAATTCCTATGCAAGCTGTGTCATGGGGCACATTTTGGCATTTTGCTGAGTAGGTCATCTTATTCATCTGGTATGTACATTTAGTTTAGTAAAATCCATTGTGGCCATGTACTATGTCCCAGACCTAAGGCATGCCCATGATATATCTGGTCAGGTTAGAAGTCAAGCAACTAATGCTTATGGGTTATTTTCCTTTCTGATTCTTTTTTTTTGTCTTTTTCTCTCTATTTTTTTCTCAGTTAAGTTACATTTCCCGTATACTGACTTAATCTGTTATGCTCCTCAGGAAAGCAAAACACAAAAGCCTGTTGTTGCATTCATTGCTGGACTTACGGCACCCCCAGGTCGTCGCATGGGTCATGCTGGAGGTATTAAGACCATCATTCTTTGCCCTTTGTAATTCTAATCTACATTTTTCCCTCCCCATTCTATTGTATAACCTTTTGAAGTATGAAGTTGGAATGGTCGTTTCATTTTGTTGGAGTGAAGATGCTTATGTGCTTCCATTCTATTGACATGTAGCAGTCTGGAGAGCGAAAATGCTCTATGTGGATCTAATCAGTTCACAAAATCTCTCTTCAGCAGTTTTAGTATCGTACTAGGGTGGGTTGCGTTACTGATTCTCTCGTGAGTTGCCATTGAAAATTTGTACATGTTTACTAACAACAGCAAGGACAAAACCCTTTAGTCCCTTGTGGGTCAACATGCATTTTTCGCATATACATGTTACCACAATGCTTATCTAGACCATCCATCTTGAAATCAACAGTGAGATGAATCATGGGTAGTTGATAGAATCCTGAGTAGGTGAGAAAATCAACGGTTGGATGAATACCGTGGGAGAAAAATGGCTAAGCCATGTGGCCACAAGTACATGTGGACTTACCTTTCCCCTTGTGGTAGGCTATTCATGTCTACCGATTTGGTCGAAAATTCCTTGTCACTGCTGTGAAATTCATCAGTGATAACCTGGTTTGCATTATTGAATGTGCGCAATTCATATGATAGTACACTTTATCTGTTGATCAGTCCACTCTGATTTTGATTGCGCTTTTTGTTAATTTACTAATTTTTCCTAATTCCATTTCATTGCCTGATTACCATGTTGCATGTGATAATAGTTCATTCCATGCTTGTTATGCAGCAATTGTGTCGGGAGGAAAGGGTACAGCCCAGGACAAAATTAAGGCACTCAGAGAGGCTGGTGTTACCGTCGTCGAGTCGCCAGCAAAGATTGGTTCTACCATGTTTGAAATCTTCAAGCAGCGTGGAATGGTAGAATAGGGACACAAAATGGTACAGTAGAGATACATTGGAAACCTCATTTTGGTGCTCGTGGGGTATTAGCGAGCAGTTCCTCGGTAGAGCCGTGTTGCTGGCCACAAAACAAAACTACAAAGGCGTCTTCCTTTTCTTAACTGTCTGCGTTGTGAAGATGGGCCTGGCCTTCTTCAACCTGGAGTACCTATCTTCCCTTGAGCTCATTTCAATAAGACATTATGGACTCATGGACAACTTTTTTCCTTGGAGTCAATGTGCATGCCTAAGCTGTTTCATTTTTTATATTGCTTGACGAAGTGTCCAATCTAACCTTTTTTTCTTAATATGTTTGCATGTCTTTAGTGCACATCACATTATTTCCTTTGTGTATGACATCATTGTTTTCTTGTGTACAACATCAGCGGGAAATAGTGCATACGGTTGACAGCAGATTCACTCTAAACCTTACGTCTTTTTTTTTTTAAAAAAAATTTGCTGAATTTCTGTTACCTTAGTAGTAGAGGTTTCACATTGTTAATTTGTTGATCTGATTAAGCTGCTTAGCCGTTCTAATTTGTTGATCTGATTAAGCTGCTTAGCCGTTGCTAATTTGTTGATCTGATTAAGCTGCTTAGCCGCTTGGAACTGCTGTCATCAACCTCGATAATTTGGAGTGAACACGCCCATGTCGAAAATAGCTGCACTATGAGATGGTGTGTTGTGGACTTGTGGTAGATGTTTTGTCCTTGGCAATCTGATCATTCTCCTGCCTGTTCGTTCCGTTCGTTAAAAAAAAAACAGCGTGGAACTCTACAGCTTGTTCTCCAAGTGATGTTATTAATGAAATGTTTTTTTTGTCACGCTACCTATGTGTGTCAGGGTTTACCTTACCGTCGGGAACCGGTCCGGTTTGACCGGTTCCCGACCAAACCGCCCCGGACCGGTAGCGGTTCGGGGCGGTTTGAACCAGTAGAAATTCAAAAATTTCAAATTTGAATTAAAAAAATGGAAAAATGTCGAAAAAATTCCTAAAAATACTTCAAGGTGCGTGTAATCTGTTGGTGTAAAAAGTTTTCAAATATTTGCTCATTTGGTATTTTTTTTGGTAAATACAAGTTAAATCAAAAAAGAAAAAGAAAAAACAGTGGCCGGCCCATTAAGGCCCATGAAGGCCCAATGCCGCCCTAACCCTAACCCCCCTCCCCCAACGGCCAGCGCTCATTCTCCCCCCCCGCGCAGCCGCTCCTCCTGCAGGCGATTTTTCGCCGCCGGCCGCCGTAACCGCCGCGCGAGCCGGCTAACCGCCCCCTGAATCCCGGTAACCGGTCCGGTTTGCCGGCTAGCCGGTCCGGTTGCGGGGCAACGGTCGCCTGACCGGTTACCACCCGCGTACGCCGGCTTACCGGTCGGTTGCGGCGGTTAGCCGACCGGCAGCGGCGGTTAGCCGCCCGACTGAGGTATGGTCCCTTTGAAACTTTGAATCTATTTGTGATTTATGAAATTTTGAAATGGATGTAGTGATGGATATATTTAGGTATATTTTGATTGCAGCCATGTGATTTTAGAATGTATGAACTATGAACTATGAAACCATGTATATATATTTTGATGTAGGGTATTGTGATTTTGGAAATAAGGAAATGGATGTAGGATTTAAGTATTGTGATATAGCTATGTGTTGTCAAGTTGACATTGATATGTTTATGTTCGTTCCATGTTTGTAGATACGCAATGTCTGGCAGAAATAGAGATGTTGTATGGGAACACGGTGAAAATCTTTACCCCGGTTGGAGATGCAACTATTGTCATAAGTCCAAGGGAGGAGGTGGTGCCACTAGATTGAAACAACATTTGGCAGGGCGCGGGACGGAGGTCGTCCATTGTGAAAAGGTTTCAAAGGAGGTGCGTGAGTACTTTCAGCGTGAACTTGAAAGGGCTAAGAAGGTAACTGCTCAACGTGCTCAAGAGAAGTTGAGAAAGGAGAAGGCTGCAGCGGAAGGTAACTATCCTGGTGGAGATGAAGCGTATGATGAGGAGGCTGAGCTGCATCGTGCCCTGAACCAATCAAGAGCGGAAGAGGAGTTCCGTCGCGGGGTGCAACAGAGAGGAGGTGCATACGAGCATGGAGGGGGTAGTGGTACGAGGGGAGAGGGTACGTTGCAGAGGATGCTTCGAAGGGCAACTTCATCGAGGCAGACTCCTGGGGTGACGGACTATAACTTAGGTTCGGCGCGTCGATCGACGCAGCCAAGGATTGACACAGGCTCATGGACGCAGAAGGGTAAGAATGCAAAGGAAGCTATTGGGAAAGCTTGGTCAAAGTTTTTCCATACTGCGGGAGTTCCTGGAAGACAAGCTGACAGTCCATACTTTGTCAGTGCGGCCAGAGAGACACAGAAGTGGGGTATGTTTTCTTTGCAGCCGAAATAATAGCTACGCAACTACATGTTTGGATCTAATCTCCTGAGTGCCATATGTCTTGCAGGTGAAGGTATCGCGTCACCCACTGGACGGGATATTGATGGCAAGTACCTGGATCAAAACGAGCGAGACTTGCAGGTTCAGTACGCAAAGTTTCAGGCAGAGTGGCCTATGTTCGGCGTCACGTTGATGTGTGATTCGTGGACTGGGCCGACGAAGATGAGTGTCATTAACTTTTTGATATATTGCAATGGGGTCATGTGGTTCCACAAGTCTATTGATGCGACTGGAAAATCTCAAGATTCTGCATATTTGCGGAAGGTAACCCCGTACCTAGTTCGTTTCGATCCGAATATGATTTGGATGTTGCTAAAGAATATGTGTATTTACCAGGAGATTCTGAAGGTGGTGGACGAAATTGGACCAGAGCATGTCGTTCATGTGATCACGGACAATGGCTCCAACTACAGGAAAGCCTGCAAGGGGATTCAAGATACATATGAACACATTACTTGGACACCTTGTCTAGCACACACTGTCAATTTGATGCTAAAAGATATCGGTGAAAGGTACGAACATCAAGATTTGATCGATCAATGCAAGAAAATATCAGCGTGGTTACAGAATCATGGTCAGTTGAATGCAATGATGAGGCAGGCGATTGGTGGTGAGTTGGTGAAGTGGTGTGCAACTCGCTTTGGGATCAACTACATGTTCCTAGACAGCATGTATCGGAAACGTGATCGTTTTATGCAGTGGATGGGATCTCCTGAATTTTTGCAGAGCAAATGGGCCAATTCAAATATGGGTAGATTTACTCATACGAGATTTTCAAGTCTAGAGTGGTGGGAGGGAATAAAATTTGCCATTGACTCAGTCCAACCAATATACAGCTTACTTCGCTTTGCTGATCAGGACAAGCGGCCGAACATGTGCGAGGTATGTATTACCGTACAGAGTGTGAGAAATGAAATGCAATCTTTCTTTGGCCGCAATGTTTCCACGTTCAAAGAGTATGAAGCGATTTACAACGGAAGGTTGCAGGACATCTTCTTTGACACCTATGTGGTTCCAGGTAAGACGGCTTCTGCTCATTGTGAACAAAAGTTTATACTTTCACGTTCCATACACCTTGTGCTCATTCGTGGTACTTTCTATTTTGCAGCTTGTGTCCTGAATCCGAGGTATGCCTATACGTTTATTCCAAGTCCAGAAATGTGGAGTACACTGAAGGATGCTTTTCAGCGCATGACGGATATCTCGAGCGCCGTCCAGGCATTGCAAGAGGCTGAGCTGTTTCGACAACGGCGTGGTGACTTTGGCACTCAATTGGCACAACAAATGGCCCTTGACCCAAAGACAACTGCATCTTCTTGGTGGATGATAAACGGGAACAAAACTCCCAAGCTGCAGAGCCTTGCTTTGCGGCTTGTTGCTCAATGTTGTTCGTCAAGTGGATGCGAGCGGAACTGGAGTACTTTTGCCTTGCTGCATACAAAGGTTCGCAATCGGTTGTCACACAAAAAACTGAACAAGCTTGTCTATGTCAACTACAACCTACGCCTGCGACTTGCGGATGTTGCTGATCCTCCACGGGATCAAGGTGATTTCGTTGAGCAGCTGGCCCATCTTTCGTTCTATGATCCTAAAAATCCGGTGCGGGAATGGATAGAATATGGAAGGTCAAACAAAGCTCCTGTTCTAGACGAGGACGATGATGAAGGTGACACACCGCTCCCCTCTAATATTGTCGCTGATAAAATAAATCCGGCGGACCTCCGTACTTCTACAGGGGATGATTGCATCAGTGATTGGGCACGGCGACATGTAGGTAACACTCATGTAGGGAAGCGGAAGTACCACATCGCGCCTAGCAAGGTTAACCCGAAGCGCCAACGAGGTCAGGCCACGGGAAAAGGAAAACAGAAAGAAGTAGAAGTCTTGAGGGACGAAGAAACTGATGATGGTGAGGGTGATAAAAGTCTAGAGTATCAGGAGTCTCAGGACAGCAGCTCTGCCGATGATGGTGATGATAGTAATGATGGTGATGATAGCAATGATGGTGATGATAGCAATGATGGTGGTGGCAGTGGTGGCGGCAGTGGCGGTGCTGCTGGCGGTGGCGGGGGCGGAGGCGTGTCACCTTCAAACCCACCTGCTGGTCTCCATTTTACAGGTACCAAGTGTACGTACATATGAACATTTTTTTATTATTCTGACTTATGAGTATTAATTATACTATATGGTTGATTGCAGGGGAGACTGAGTTCACACATGCAACCCAGGACATTGACCATAGAGCACCGATGTCGCAGAGGAGAACGGTTGGACCGACGGATTACGGCTCTCCACAGTTCTCTTCTAGCTCCTCCTACAGGGAATCCTCACAGTCTAGTTATCACTATCCTATACCGGAGTTGAGCATGCAGCCACCGATGAGATGGGTGTACGAATGGCAAGATCCTCATTGGTATAATATGTTACTTCAGGAATGGCAGACGACATCGGCCTGGACGGGCCAAACTTGGCAAGAGTTCAAAGCTGAGTTGCTTGTAAGGCAGGGTTTGAATGTGATGTCCACCGCGGAGTATGAAATGGCCTCGCAATGCTACCGTTGAACAATTATTTGTATGAGAGGACTACTAAACTAACTATTTGTATGAATAATTATTTGTATCAGAGGACTACTAAACTATTTGTATGCACAATTATATGTATGGATATTTGTATGCATTTGTGGTCAATTTTTCCATTAATTTGCGGATAGGTCATGCCCATTTTTTTCCAAGCCACCAGGCCGGCTAACCGACCAAACCGGTCGGCTAACCGGTCTAACCGGTCGGCTAATCGGTGAGCCTGTTTTCCAACAAACCGGCCGGCTAACCGGTCAAACCGGTCGGCTAACCGGTCCTAACCGGTGACACGGGGAATTTGAATTCAAAATTTGAATTTGACCGGTTTCTAGCGGTAACCGGTCCAACCGGACCGGTTTACCGCTACCGCCGGGCGGCGGTTCGGCCGTCCGGTTCGAAATAAAAAACCCTGATGTGTGTCAGTTCAAACAATGAAATATGCAACATTGCAACTATATCAAGGAAATTGTAAGTGCAATTTCTCATGGTTTCGTTACTTTGATTTTTTTTTTTACAAAAATCTTTTGGTAATGGAAAGAGATCCAGGGAGGACAAAGTGTAGTTTACGCTACCAAATACCGGCCACATGTCAGCAAAAACACCTCATAGGCATCAGTGCATCAGTTGCTCACTCTTTTTTATCTTATTCGACTGCTACGTACGTAACGTACATCATCACAGCAATGCCTCAAACACGAGCAGATAATATAACACGGACGGCTCTGCTGCAGGTAATTAAACTGAATCCGTTTGTCAACAGTTATAGCCAACTCTCGCAATGACAATGGAATATCGATTTGATCCGTGACAGAGCAACACACGTCTGTTCAACCTTTTATCTTATTCGACTAGTACGTACTACGTACTACTACACATCATCAGTGCATCAGTTTTTGGTCTTCCATGTGAAGGCTACCGGGCTCCTGACTTGATGCTTCTCGTTCTCCCAGATGATGTGGCCGAACTCCCACTCTGCTTCGGCGGCCTTTGTGTTTCCTGCGGTGACCTGGCTCCTGAACTCCACCGTGTAGGACCTCTTCTGCTCCTTGAACTCCAACGTCGCCGGCGTGACGGTCACCTTCACGTGCTCCGGCGCCTTGACAGTGACATTGTACATCTCGGCCTCCTGGGACACCTTGGTCACCGTGCGCGTCAGCGTGCGGACGTCGGTGCGGCCGTCGAAGACCACGACGAACGACGGGTAGTTGAGGCTGGCGGCGCCGCCGGGGAGCTCCCTCGTGCAGGTGGTCATGTCCGGCGCGAACCGGCGGATCTGCTCCGTGGTGTAGTTGAGGGCGCAGAGGAAGTCGACGTAGTCGCTCGCGCCGGCGTCGTAGACGAGGCCCGGGTCCATGGCGAGCTGCGGGCGCACGTGGCCGGCCCCGGTGGCGAACGGCGTGGCGACCGTGATGAAACGAACCGGACTTTTAATGGCAAAGTCCGACTCCCTGTACTATTGCGATAGTCCCAGGAATAGTGCTACCGCGTACGGAACTCATCTCAGAAGTATATCACAGACATCCATACGAATTACATCACAAGTCATAAATATAGTAACCAGTACATGTCTCTGGAATAAGTACATAAGCCTCGTGGGCTAAATGCAACATAAAGGAAATGTAGCGCGGCAGAAGCTATCAAGCGTCCTCCAGATGGTCTCCTCTCCACAGGCAATCTCCCGAGCGTAGCTGCAGCCTAGTCGTACCACCCATCATGGTTGAACTCGTGCTCGGACTCGTACCTTGCGAACTCACAGACTGTTCCCAAGGAGTGGAATAGTTTCACGTCACCATCTGTATGCATGCTTTAGGTGGCCTAATTCTAAGGGGAAAGAAAATAGCAATGAAAAGAGTATAGGTTTCCTAAGCAGCAGCAGCATATTGTATCATCATTCCCATATCCCTCTTTTACCACAACTCGGGCCATCCTGGGTCACCAGGTCCCGTCTCAACACAACACCTCCATCTCTCGGGCGATGCGCGGGCTCCCATCCCCGGCATCTCAAGAGGTACGGACGGATCACAAGGGAAACGGAGCTCAACCTCCCTCTCCCCGCCCGCACCAACGACCTCACACGCTCTCCTATAGGGGAAGAGAAAGCATATCCCAAAACAATGGACGACTGAGACATAAACACTGCGCTTTCCGAGACCGAGGTCACGGCTATACGTATAGATCATAAGACTCTGCAGAGCTTGTACGCTTATACCCAACTCGGGCTGCAAACCGGGATTCAACCGGTTGAGACACAACCCACAACTAGTAACTCCTAACCGGAAACGGCATCCTCCTGCATCCCTCGGGTCTGAACGCCTCGGCACGCTAACCTTGGCCCAAGAGCTGTGAAGACGTTCCCCGTGGGCCAGACGGGGAATAGCTCGCCGATCGGGGGTGTAAGGACGCATCCAGTCCCCCTAACACAAATACCACACTGTAGTCGCCAACAGTCCGGATGCCGCTCCGAGAAAGGCTAGCTGGTACTCCTCCCACCAAAGCAAGCTGGTGCGTACGGTACAGTGATCACGAGGTCGGTCAACAAGGTTTAAGTGCCGGTACGGGTGTCATCGTCCCAAAAGCGTATCCACCGCAGTGGTCCGCAACCGTTACCATCTCAGGTAACCGCCATACTCCTAGCTCCCAATCACAATCACAAGTCACAACCGTGCCCGCCACAGGCACAACACAGGGCTTACTCAGAAGCTTGCCCCTGGCTCCCCGAAAGCCTAAGTCGGGTTGTTATAAATACCCGCACCGACAAGGATCTACTAAGGTCAAAATCACCATACTCCTTCCCAGTTTTCCCCACACACCCCACACAGAGAGTATCTACCAATCCCACACATAGCATGCACAGCAATAGCAACATCTCAAGTATATAGTAAGTGGTAGGTCATCAAGGGGTAAAGGCAATAAAGGGCTATGCATGGCTAATCATCATATAATCATCTCGTGCAAGCACTAGCAGACTAACAGCATATGCCTAATGGCCATTCAAAAGATGGGATGGACGTGAACCTGGAGAGAGCGGGTAGTTGTCGAAGTCCTCGGCCGGATCCTCAATCAGCTGCTCTCTGTCGTCGTCTCCTGAACACGGAAGGTACGGTAAATCCTACGGTAAATGGCAAGAAATCCAAAGAACAACAATATAGAAGATCCAAATAACTCCAAATACCCTCCCAAACTGTTATTCATATTTTTACAAAATTATAGAAACTGGTTTCATAATTTTCTGACTTTATTTGAATTAGTTATGAATTTTCTAAGTTTAAATCATTTTCTGAAAAAGATAAACGAATTCCCGAAAAGATTAAATCCAGAAAAACCAGAGTGCGACACGTGGCAGCGCCAGAGCGCGCCACGCGGCCCTGCTGACGTCAGCATGACGTAAGCCTGACGTCAGCCGAGGGGTCCGGAATTGATGACGTCAGCGTGGGCCCGGCTGACGTCATCACGACCAAGTCAACCTGACAAGTGGGCCCTCTGGGCAGTGGGCCCCGTCTGTCAGCGACTTGGCTCGGTGCGACAGCGCGCGTGGGCGCAGTCCACCGTGAGCCGTGAGTGCGGCTCACGTGGGCCGCGTCCACCGGATCTGCGCGCCGATCCGGTGCGGCTGCGTCTGTGTGGCCGAAATCGTGTGCGGCCAGATTCAAATCGGATGGGGAAAAGTTTACGCGCGCGACGTGTTCGACGAAACGCCGCAACGGCGTACGCGACGCGCGCGATGCGACGGTTCGCCGTGCGTGCGCGTTCGCTCGCCAGCACGCGTGCGCGGACTTGTGCGGTGTGCGTGCGTGTGGTCTGGCGTGCCCGTGCGTGCGCACGTGCGTCCACGAACGCTTGCGCGGCGCGACGCGGCGGCCGTGCTCGTGCTGACGACGGCGAGCTCGCCGGCCGTGCGAGGCAGCGCCTCGTGGCCGGGGCTGCACGCGAGCGCATGGCGTGTGTGCTGGTGCGCGTGCGTGAGCATGTGCACGTGTGTGCGGGTGAGTGCGTGCGCGCGCGCCATGGCCGCGCCATGGCCGCGGCGAGGCCTAGCAGCCCGCGGGTGTCCGGCAGCCTGGTTCCGCGGCTGCTAGCGCGTGTGTGTGCGTGCGCGAGGGTGCGTGAAGGCTCCTGCAGAAGAGAGTGCGGCTTGATGGCCGGGCAAATGGGAGGGTGGCCCTAGCGGCGGCACTAGGCCCATGGCGGAGCTCCGGCGAGCGGTGTCGAGGGGAAACAAGGTGGGTCTCGGGGGATTGGCTCACCCACGGGCTCGAGAAGAGAGAGGCGAAGCAGGGAGACCGTTGAGGCAGCGATGAGGCGACGCGGTGCCGGCTCGGAGCAGCGGTCGTCATCGACGTCGGTGTTCGCGGCGGCTTCACGGTGGCGCACGGCTCGGCGTCGTCGAGGTACAGCTTGGCTCGTCCTACGTGCTCCCTTGGCGGCTGCGGTGCTCCTCCTCGCGACGGTGCTCCTTCTCCTCCCTTCTTCTTCCTCCTTCCCCCCTCCTCTTCCTCTCTCCCCCTTCTCCTCCTCTGCTTTTCGTCCGCGGTGGTGGCGAGAAGGGGATGAACCCCGTGAGAGCGTTTGGGTTCGAATTGGAGGCGTGGGCAGCTACTTGTAGGCGTGGACATGGGGTTGAGGTGGCTTGGGCGAGAGGTAAGGGCGTAGACGTCAGCGGGTCACGCGAATTGCGTGACCCCGGCGTGACGATGGCTAGCGCGTGCGCGCGTTCCGCGGCGTAGAGGCGTGGCCGCCAAGGCTTCTAGAGGCTTCCTAGGGGCTTAGCTTGGGCGAGGGGTAGGTCTAGCGGGCGCGACGTGATCCCGAGCGCGAGCGCGCGCGGGCGCGGTGCGGGGCGTGCGAATCGTGTGACCGCGGCGACGGAGGCGTGAGGAGGAAGATGAACTGTGTTGTGTGTGGCTGATAGGTGGGCCCGGCTTGTCAGCGCGGCGCGGCGCGGCGAAGAAGAAGCGCGGACGCGTTGGTGGGCCGAGCGAAGCGAGCGAGCGACTGGGCCGGCGCGCGAGCGAAGGAGTGGATGGGCCGAGCGCGCGCGCGGGAGAAGAAGAAGAAGAAGTCGGCCCGCGCGGGAAGGGAAAGAGAAAAAGAGAGAAAGAGAATTGGGTTGGTTTTTAGGTGTCGGCCCAATAGTGGTTTTAGCCTATAGGTTTGAATTTGAATTTATAATTCAAATTCAAAAGTATATTTATATTTTAAATAAAATCCAAACAAATCCAAATAAAATCCAAATGCCACTCTAGATGTATTATCCTTAAATAAAATATTATTTTGCTAGGATTTAGATGAGAAGTGAACTTGACCTTAGGCAAATTTAAATTGTTGCACATTTCATTCAAAATTTTTAAATCCACATTTTTAAACATGCAAATTTTAGGAATGTTACACGTGACCTTGGCGTTGCCGTTGGGGTCGACGAGCCCGTTGTCGAGGATCTCCCGGCCGGTGTTGTCGAGTGTCGCCGCAGTCGTGATCAGCGCCGAACGGATCATGGCCGGCGTCCAGTCACTGTGCTTCTTCTTGATCAGCGCCGCCACGCCGGCGACGTGCGGGGTGGCCATGGACGTGCCACCGTCCAGTTGGTAGGTGCCATTCCTGGGGATGTCTTGAGAGCCTGCATCGCCAGGTGAGGCCGCAAGAATGTTGACTCCCGGCGCGATGACGTCGGGCTTGAGGAGCTCAGAGACAACTGGGTTCGGCCCCCGCGACGAAAAGCTCGCCACCATCGGCGCCCGGTTCGCGCCGATGACAGTCTCGCAGGCGAAGCTCAAGGATGCCACTGGGTACGGCTCCGAGGCCATGTAGGCCCTGAGCTTTTTGCCCGCGGCGTAGCCGAGACCTAGACACGGAAAAATTGCCGTGTCGTCGGCGAGGGCATCATCTGGGGACCAGCTGGAAGTAAGCACTGAAACTATCCCCGCTGCACCAGCACGCTGCATAGTTTCAACAATGTCCACACCTTGACCTTGATCATCGTCATCTTCACCTTTATCTTCGGACGAGAATATGCACACAACGATCTTGCCCATGATCTGGTCAGGCGTAAGAGTTTTCTTCAAGCACGGGTTGATCACTAGCGGGACCATGTTGGTGCCGTTAGCCTTCATGGTGTAAAGCGACTGCCCGATGAGCACTGTACCGTCCCCGAGGTTTAGGCTCGCCGGAAACAGCCGGTCCACGGTGCCGGCGGCGACGGTGGTCATCCACGGCGCTGCGTTCTTCACCGTGGACGCTTTCGGTCCTTCGTTTCCCCCCGCGAGGACGACGAACACGCCTGCGCGCTCGGCGCCAAACACCGCGATGGAGACGATGTCGTTGTAGAACGGGGTCGGGACATCGTCAGCGATGGATATGGAAATGATGTCCACGCCGTCCTTCACCGCGGCGTCGATTGCCGCGGCAATCTGCGACGTTGATAGGGACGACACCATGTACATGGCGACTTTGGCCTTGGGCGCCACGCCCCTCGCCGTCCCCCTCGCGAACATGTCGATGCCGATGTCGCGGACCTCCGAGCCAGCGGCCGTCGACGCCACGTGCGTGCCGTGTCCATACCAGTCCCTCGGGGATGGCATGGGACCAGCGGTGAAGGCCTTGGCGCCGACCAGCTTGTTGTTGCACAAGCTGGCGTTGAAGTTCCCGGCGTCGACGCACTTGCCCCTCCAGCTGGGCCGCACCGGGCCCAGCCCGCTGTCGTTGAAGCTCGGGCTCTCCGGCCATATGCCGGAATCGACGAAGCCGATGATGACGCCGTCGCCGGAGTCCGTGTCCCGCCAGGCGCCGAACTGAGGGTCCAGACCAAGGAACCCCGGCGACCTCGTGGTCAGGAGACGGAGCGGCTTGTCCTCGTACACGCCTAGCACGCCCACGGCGTCCGACATGCGCTGGGCCTCGTCGCCGGTGAGCTGCACGGCGAACCCGTGCATGACGGTGTCGTAGGTGTACAAGATGCGGGTGAAGTGGTCAGCGACTGGACGTGGTGACTGGGTGGCCACAATGGAAGTGTACCAGTGCCCGAGGGTGGCGAAGTGGGATGGCTTGGCGAGATGGTTGGCATGGACGATGTAGATGCTCGATGGCTGAGACTTGAACGTAGACTGGCTGTTGATCTTTGGTGCGAGGGAGGAGTCGGTGAGCGGCGCGAGGAAGAGGAACAGGGCTAAGTGGCGCAAGAGCCTGGTGTTGATGGACGCCATTGTTGGTGGATGTGTGAGCTCGGTGGTGTGAAAGAATGTGTGCCCAGTGAGGGGTTTATATACAGGCAGAGCCCAGTTCATCTGTCGCCCTGGAAACCTGTTGCTACACGGCACTGTGGTTCAGACTTCAGAGTTCAGACTGGTGTGGTGGTAGTAGGTCGTGGTGGCCGAAACTAGCAGAAAATTTCGCTCACTGACAAGTAATACAGGATATTTGGAGAAGTGATCCACATGAAGATGACATGTGGGACCTAGGACCACTTGTCGGTGACAATAAGGAAATTCTTAGGATCAATCAAGACTTCTAGAAGTGCCTAGGCTTTAGTGCACACTTAGCAAGTGAAGTGACAGACTGACAGATGGATTTATTTGAGGTGCGAGTCTATGCAATATTGATATCCAATATAATGTAACTTCTCCTGCGTATTCTCGAAAAAAATATCCACTGTAACAACTTTGGTAATGCTTGTACAATCCCCATGGCATGGATACCACCTCTTTAGGTTAGTTCACAATCTTATCACCATGTAAACTCCTTGGGAAAAAGAGAACTTTTTGTATGATTTCTGGGTTGGTAGTCTACTAGAAAGATACTAAATCTAAGGAAGATATGAAGTTCCAAGAAGAAGAAATGAAATATATAACGTTTATGACGTGGTGACTAGCTCGTCCAAATTTTGGGCCTTTTTTCCTTTGCAGTTATTATGCCGAATTAGTCCTACATAATTTTTGAAAATGTGGCACGATGAATTATCTTGCAGTCTATGCCTATGGGTAGAAAAGTCCAGGCCAGATATATGTATCTGAAGGCCTGAAGCGTGCAGGTTGAAACCGTGCTACGATACAAAGCACTAGTGAACATTATGAAACAAACCAAAACTTGATAACTATCTTGCTTTGGTATACAAGACAAGATAGCTCAATAATGAAACTCTGAGAGTTCGAATTTATCATGCCACCAACTGCGAGAGTATGAAACAATCTTTGACTCTTTGTCTGGAAAAGATTAGCTCTGAAGGAATATAGGGATGCTAGAAAGGTTAGACAACGTTTGTCCTGTAGCCTCGTCCAAGCATCACAGTTTCAATCAAATTCTGCCATCCTGAGGCTGAGATGACAATGATAGGTCCTTTATCGATGAAAAACTCCAGGGCTCTCACATTTCAAATTAAGAATGGGTAGGAATAAGCATCGAGTGGTCAGTCACCTTGCAAAATCACAAACACCATTTATTCAGAATGAGAGAGCATCCACTATACATCCCCGGCCTCACATATCATTATGGTTCGATCAAATCCAGTTCCACCACACGATAGGAAAAAACAGTGTACAGTTGTGTTTCTTCGCATGTAACAAAGGATGCTGACACTAGTTGCCAAATATCATAAATAGCATATTCTAGAGTACTGTATATGACAGTAGAACTGAAAACGCTTCAGCTATTTGTAATGCAATATTAGTTTCCGATGTGACAACTTTGGGTTGGAGGCATCCCAGTATAAGAACAGAAATATCTGAAGTTTTGTACCTTTTGTGAAACCTGGTGAGGAGCCCTGCCAAATTTTGGGCCTATTCCGCATTTATTAGGATGAATTCAACCTATTCAGTTTATCTTGCACTCTACCCCCAATAAGTAGCAAATTCCAGGCCAGAGGTATGTATTTGAAGCGTGCAAACAGCAACCAGTTCTACGCTGAAATGCACTAGTGGACATTATGGGCTGCTTTGGTATACAGGAAAGCTGATCGGACTTGTAAGAATCAGACTTTATCATGTCACTAAGTTCAGAAACGGCAGTTCAGAAAGTGAGCATGGACTCTGATGCAATCTTTATTAAGAAAAGATCAACTCTGAAGCAACTCCTAGACAGGTTAGACAACGTTTCACCTGTAGCTTCCAAGTTCCAACAACCATCAAAGTTCAATTATATTCTGTCATTCTGAGGCTGAGATTACACGATAAACCCTTTTTCTTGGAAAACTCCAGGCTTCTTCCATTTCAGATTAGTGATGGGTGGAAATAAGCATCAAGTGGTCAGTCACCTTCCAAATCCACAGCACCATCTATTCAGAATGAGAGTGCATCCACTATACCTGTCCGGCCTCAAATATCGTTTTGGTTCAGTTGACAATATCCCCCAGGGAAAGCCCAAGCAATAAAAACACTGGTCAGTTGTATTTCTTCCCATATACTCCGTATGTATCGTTGTTGACACAAGTTGATTGCATCCTACTCTTGGAATATCAGAAATAGCGTACATGATAGGAGCTCAGAAGTCACTCCAGCCATTTATATAATGAAATACAATACGATGAAAACAATCACGAATGGATTCCCACACAAGCTACATACTACTGTGTATGGAACACAAGATTGGCGTGCCCCTGAATAGTTAGCGCAAGAGTAACAATTTTCCACCTTTTTCTAGTTTGTTCTGAGACATGAAGTACAACAGATAGCATTTTTTTTTCTTTAGACTACATACAATTCATGGTATCCTAGATTTGACGCTATCTGAGACGATAGCGGCATGGAGAACATGATTTGAGCCCGCTGGATGATGGTCACGCAATTGGTAAAGATAGTTTTGTCCTTGCGGCTAATGGGTATTACCAGCACCATATGTAAGTCTACCTCTAGCTAGCTTGCTAGATCACCTCCGATTCTATGACCCACAATTTAGGACCGAGAAAGTAGATTAAAAGAAATACAAGAACGGCATACCACTGAATGTTCCTTGCAATCGCAACAGTAGTTAGAACTTAGAACTGATTTTTTAAGAGTAATAATTTCCATTTCTTTTCCCTTGTTTGTTCTGAGATGAAGTACAACAGATAGCATGTTTTCTTCTTTTGACTACATACAATACAACTCATGATATCCTAGATTTGACACCGCCTGACAATGCAACTATCTTCTGGAGAACTTTGACAGGAGGTAAACAACCAAGAAGCAAAACAGAGCGAATAGGACGACATGGAGAACATGATTTGAGCCCTGTTGGATGATGCTCTTGTTCAACCTTCGCATGTTATTCTTCACTCCTGCCTGAGCTTTTGCAAGAGTCATTTGCTGTACGTGCACAGGTGATGTCAAAGTCAGATTGTAACCAGGCTATATATATAGTAAGAGAACATAGGAAACATTAGCAATACCCTTTTGCAAGAGTCATTTGCTGTACGTGCACAGGTAATGTCAAAGTTAGATTGTAACCAGGCTATATATAGATTACCCCCCTAAACTCTTATAGAAGAGTAGATTGCCCCCTTATACTCTTAAATCGTGTACTTTTAACCTTAAACTCTCTAAACCGTGGAGATTACCCCCCACAAGGCCTTAAGACCGATCATGTTCCATGTTGTTTCCTCGAACTCACACTACCTGTGCACTTCAGGACCGCGTAGGCTTCTTTGTTCTTGTCATCGTCATATACAAATAATAAGGATCCAGACAATTTTGGATCATTTATACTTCCAAAATCACTTCATAATTTCAGACTGACCACATTTGTTGCCACAAAGAATTAACAGGGTGCATGCAAAGTTGTTCGATAGTAAGGGAGGGAGACAAGTATCACGTTGGATTATTCGGAATGGATATAAATCAATATGATTACCTGAAGAAAGTACTATACTGTCCACGACTCCAAGCCTTCGCGATATAAACCGATTTGATTACCTATCTAAGAAAGCACTATTGCGTCCACATCTTAGTTAGGAAAATCAAGATTAACACTACTCTATTCCTTCATTTCTTGGAGAGTAACATTGAACCAGTCTTATCGCCTTAGGGGGGTAATCTCCACTATTTGAAGAGTTTAAGGTTAAATCTACATGATTTACGAGTACAAGGGGTTAATATACTCTTCGGTAACAGTTGAGGGGGGCAATGTACACTTTTTCCATATATATATATAGTAAGAGAACATAGGAAACATTAGCAATAACCTTTTGCAAGAGTCATTTGCTGTACGTGCACAGGTAATGACAAAGTCAGATTGTAACAAGGCTATATATATAGTAAGAGATCGTAGGAAAGATTAGCAATTCCAAAGAGGTAATATTGATGTTATTACATCTAAGGCCTGAATAACCAAAATGTAGCCATATGCAACAAATTAATCCAATATTTTACAGCTCGCCAGAGTTCATCCAAGGGACCTACAAGATCATACAATATATAGATATGATAGAGGGAAACGTTCTGGGAAATATATGGGCGTGGAATATAAGTAGAGGTGGTAGGATTGAACAGATACCCATACCAGTTATCAGATGAAAAAGGAAAAATGCACCAAGATATAATCCCAGTAGACACATTAAACACAAATAAGAAATAGCAGGGAATATTACCAATTGGTTAAGGAAATCGTTTTGGAACTTGGCTTCAGAATTTATCTCCTGGGCCACCTGGAGAAATAACAAATACCAAAAGTTCAAGTCTCGGATCACAGAATGAGAACAAACTCTGAAATCAACTAGCTATCGACTGAACATGAAACTTCGATGGGATCAACGAATATTCAGAGCAGGGGATACTAAAAACAATAAGAAATCAATGAGACAGCTAACCATAGACAATCTAATGATGGGTCAGCAATGAGCAATATAAAAGATCACCAATTTCTAATTCACAGATGGAAACCTACAATGACTGCTAAGAAAAAAGATTCAAAGTAGATCGTATAACATTGACATACACAAATCTGTATCCAGTATCACAAAAGTTATGAAAAAAACATCAAATCCACTCTAACACCACCATATCAGTATAACTAGATGCCCATTGGAACCGGAAATCCCAGTGCTACCAAGACCACTGTAGGTCCCAGTAAGAGCATTATTTTTAAGCTGTTTTTGCTTGTTTGCCCTGATTTGCCTCTAGATGGTAGCAGAGCCTGCTGAAATTTGATTAATGTTTGACAGAATAATGTGGTCAAGTAAGGCTGTGGCTGTGAAATACCAACCAGAAAATGCCTAATTCCAGGAAATTCATAGGAACTGGTTTTTGAAACGTTGGTAGCAACTCATACCAAAGTCACAGTTTGTTCCAAAAATCTAGTTCCATCCACCCCTAACTGTTCTAGGTTTGAAGATAAGGTAAACAAGTAAGGCTGAACTGCTGAACTAGCAAGCTCAGCACCAAACGCTAAATCATGACTCCATGTTAAAATCAGACCGAGCAACTACGGAATATAGGCTGCATCGCCGCATGAACATTCTGCGACGCATGTGTAACTGCGCACATCCAAGCAATACGTTTTCTACTAGCTTGGAGCCACGGCACAAAAGACTCGCTTAATCGAACACCAAGCCAACCTACCGCGAAAGGAATATCAAGCAAAGCCTTACTTACCCCTTTGAGCATGCGGACCCGGGAGTGCAGCCCGTCGATCTCCTCGTCGAGGTCCCCGTGCACCGGGTCGATCCGCAGCTGGATCTCGTCCGAGCTCGCCGCGTTCCTGCAAAAAATACGTCATCAGTTCCGATCCGATTTTTCGGGACACGGAGGATCGGACCAGAGGCCGCGGCCGCGGTGCGGTAGAGCTTACCTGGATCGGAGCGGGCCGGAGCCGTACATCGGGTGCGCCATCACCGGCCACGCGCGAGGGCTGACGGAGTCTGAGCCTGGATTGAATCGGCGAGGGGCGCACGCGGAGGCGTGGAGGCGACGGCGACGGCGGGTGCAGGCGGGGGAGGAAGGGGAATTTGCGAGCCTGGAGATGTCTGGGAAAGGGTGGAAATGGAAAGCCGTGTCTCTGGCGCTGGGTCCCAGATGTCAGAGTGCCTTTATATTTCCTTTACCTCATTGTAATTACTTTTTTATTTTATCTCTATATACTCTTACGTCGGCATGCTTGCTTTTCTAATTGGAAAAAGTCTATATCACCCCACCTATGGAGTGTGGACTACATAACCCCCCAACCTATGGTCTGTATCACCCCTGAACTTCTCAAAACTGATCAAATTACCCACTGAACCAATTTTGAAAAATCATAGTAAATTATAAAAAAATCATAAAATGAAAATCTTGGACTCCAAATGAGTATATATACACAATGAACATATAATATGGTATGCGTTAATATATTTTTTTACAACTATGGAGAAAAACATAGATCTAAAGCTATACTGAAAAAAATGTACTAAAGCATACCATATTACATGTTCACTATGTATATCTACTCATTTAGAATCCAACACAATTGGATTTTCTATTTTATGATTTTTCTGTGATTTACTATGATTTTTTAAAACTTCTTTAGGGGGTAATTTGATCGGTCTTGAGAAGTTCAAGGGGTGATATGGACCATTTCATAGATGGGGGGTTATGTAGTCCAACCTCTATAGGTGGGGGTGATATAGATTTTTTCTTTTTCTAATTTGAAGCAGCCATGCTTGGTTCTCCCTCTTTTTTATGCTATGATTGCTTCTCTTTTTCTCTCTTACATACGTGATCACCCCATTCTTCTGCGGCCAATCTAAACATCGGTAATCGATCATCTCCAACTGGCAATGTAATCTTTCTCCGCTAGATCTGCAGGCCTTCATTTCTATGTGTTCATTTGTTCATGGACAAATGATCAGACTTCAGTAGGCCCTTATAGAGTGTGTATGGTCAATGGAGGTCTAAGACAGGCTCAAAACAATAACCATAAGTATCTCAAATGAAAAGGATTGACATTTCCAATCTAGTAGTCAATCATAAATCAGTTGTTTTCATGATTTATCTACCTTCTTTTAGATTAAAGTAGTTCAGATTAAATGGTTTTCTAGATCAAATAGTTATGTTTTCTTTTTTATTAAGTATTTGAAAAGTTATAATTATATCAACATAAGTTATTTAGGTGAGGTGTCAGCATCACCAAAGACACACACCAGTACACCATGATACCAAGACGATATCTTCAACATCTTATCGTCCCCTGCGTGGGATGGGATTTGGGTAGTATGGGGTGTCAACAGTTTCCTCGATGAGAAGCAAATGTTGAGGCTTGAGATGAACGGCTTCGTTGTCATCTCAGCATCACCATTGCCTATGTCGGAGGTTGCACCAGACGTAGCCCTACATTGTCGTCATTAGGCATCTAAATTGTCACTACCTTAGTGAGTACGCTCCCTATTTATTGCGACACGTAGGGATTTTATCAATACTTCTCTTTTATATCACCATCAAGCCAAGGTGAATGTATTGAGCGAAATATTACTTGTCATTGGTGGAATCACCGTATTTATTATTGGTGGAATCACCGTATTTATTAGGGTTGTAGTCTTGATCAGACGTTGCTCTTGCAGCAAAGGTAGATCCTATCGAAGATGTCGATAGGTGGTCTTGTCGTGCACTTGTTTTAGTATTCCAGCGGCATTTTTTTGTTAGTTTCAATGTTATTGTTTTAATTCTCTACCCCCACCCTATGTTGGATTTTCATGCAGATACGTATGACCACAGACATAATACTGAAGAGGAAGACAAGCATTCACAGATGTGATATCATGTTTTCAGTTACCAAATTTCCAAAAGGTAACCAACAACTTTTCAAGTGATACACAACTAGGACAGGGCGAGTTTGTGACCGTGTTTTAAGGTAACCCTTAATCGTTGAAGTTTCATAACGTGCATAGAAACAACTCACGGATTGAAGGGGGAAATTGCTAAAACTTCGGATTCTGGTACGGATATCATCCTTTCGAAGCATGTTGTCGAGTGGAAAAGAAACCTAGAAGATTTCAGAAAGAAGTATCAATTGTGGCTAATTTGTGTCATAAAATCCTTATCAGATTGTTAGGCTACATCTTCTAATAGAAAGAGAAATTTCTCCATGGTCAACAACAACCTTGCCAGGCAGTGGTGAAGCCACATGGTGATGAGTGGGTGCATATACACCCCCATGAAATAAATTATAAAACTTGATGAGTGGGTCAAGGCTACTGCACCCTCTACAAGTTACTCAATCTTCGCCACGGTTGTCAGAGCTAAATTTTAACGGTTCCCGCTATCGTTTAAGCAGGTTACAGGTAGGATATCAATTACCACACTAAATTGCTTTTATGTATTGTTTCCTTAAGGAAAAAGGCTATCTTGGAACATATGACGCGGAATCATCATAGGTGTCATTTATGGATAATATTTCTTTATTTAAAAGACATTATTTATAGGGATATCAAACTTTCAAACGTGCTAATTAACCGCAATTATAATATGATGATCAGGCTCAAAACATGTCAGCTTTCTCACTTCGTATTGTATCATCTAATTGATGGTTTCTTTACTTTTATGCTTGTCTTAAAGTGGGTACATACCTCCTGAGTGTTATCGTAGTGACAACGAGTATGGGCTTGTTTAGTCAGGGAAGTTGGAGGTGTGAATAGTGCGTGGGTAAGCGTGTCTGTGAGAGAATATGTGACTCGATGTGACTGAAAAGTTGGCGAACTAAACAAGGCTTCCATAAAGTTTGATGTTTCCAGTTACAGGCTTATGGTGCTAGCCCTTCTCTTCTTTTTTACTCTTGCTTTCCTTTTTCTTCCTCTCAAGCTGAACTCTTCCCTTCTCTTCTTTTTTACTCTTGCTTTACTTTTTCTTCCTCTCAATTGCATCTGAGAGTAGAGAGGGCCTATGCCCCCTCCATCGCTTGGTTCGCCCTTTGTAATTCTTTTACTATATTATCTTAGCAATGCAATTCTAAGAGGAGGAAAGGGAGAATCCAGTAGTGTCGGGTACCTACGAAAGGGGTACCCCAATCTAGGCACAAAACTACTTGGCATCAAGGCCCACGACGACATTGACCTGGCTCAACAGCCCAGCAAAGGCCCGCCATCGCTACGAGTCCCCGGCCCCATCCAGCTCGAGGTAAACGATTACCCTCGAGCGGGGGGTTTCCGTCTCGTTCGAGGCTCAGCAGCCTCGAGGGCGACCCCTACCCTCGAGCGGGTAGTTTCCGTCTCGTTCGAGGCTTGACGAACTCGAGCTTGCGATCCAAGCTCGAGTCGGCCTCGCCGGGAACAGCGCCCGGGACTCTGCAACCCATCAGAGTCATCATGACACGGTCAAAAAGCAGGGATCACTGCTCCACGCCATCACCTCCTCTCCGGAGAAGACATCGGTCAAATCCACTTGCAACAGGGGACGTCTGAGCGCCATGCTGCACGACCAGACCTAACCCTGCTAGCAGCACTGTGCCAACCACTCCTTTGACTTTACCCCCCGCCAGACGCACTGCTACCCTCGAAGGCAACCTCGAAGGAGACCATGGAACGCCGTACGCAAGTTGCCACCCTCGACGCCGTGAACCGTCACGAGAAGGAAGGACGATACGTCAGCCCCTGCCATGTCGTCAGCGGAGTTGGAAGGCGCGATTCCCGCTCGCGTACTGCGCGGCATGGACGAACGGTGCACTTAGCGACAAACACATGTACTCGCACCCTGCCCCCTTGGTCTATAAAAGGGGAAGGAAAGCCCATGCAAAGGGCAAGACACAACGAGATCACAAGTCTCAAGCGACACAAACACACGAGTTCATACACACTCTAGAATACGCACACCACACCGCACGGGGCATGGGAGCTCATCTCCTTCTCCCACCTTGCTTGTAAACCCCTACTACGAGCAACACGCAACCCGGTGCATAGCACCACTGTTGGACGTACGGCCCCGTGGCCGGAACCAGGATAAAACTCCGTCTCTCACTCTCGCCATCAGGGAAACGAGTGGTTAGCACCGCAATCACTCGTCGGTGCCGGTGCGACCAAATCAGGCACCGACAAGTAGCATTAGGGGTATTTGGATATTAATTAGGAGCATTAAATATAGGTTAATTAAGATACTAATTGTACATATGAAAGCTAATTCACGAGACAAATCTATTATGCCTAAGTAGCCCACAATTTAATAATATGGTGCTACAATAACCATTTACTAATAATCAATCAATTAGACTTTAAAAGATTTGTCTTATGAATTAGCTTAGAACTTCTACAATTAGCTTTATAATTAGATCATGCTTAGCCCCCTTAATTAGCATCCTAAGATTCAACAGCTTAGTCAACCATGATGTACAAGTATAGAATTTTTTCGAGAATATGCATGAGAGTTGTGCATCTTTATATTAAGAAGAGATTAGAGTTTTGTTACAACGCGGGCCTATCAGGTGCATACATATGAACTGAGTATCAACACTAAAAGACTATACGACAAAAGATACAAAAAAATGAAATTGACATTACAAGCCTACTGATTTAGCTAATGCTTAATAGCCCCCTTCACCTTCCTGATTGTAGCCAACAGGTCTGCATCGGAGAAGGCCTGAGCCGCCTGGAAGATGTCACACATGGCTAAGAAGTAGTGGTCGTCCACAGGTCCTGTGAAGATAGCCGCGAGCATGTCGCTCAATGACATTTGGAGTGTCTGGCACACACTTGCCAAGAAAGTCGTCGTTGTTGCCTTTTTCTTGCCACCCTACGGTCGTTGGGAGTTGGCGCGGCCGCAACCTCGTCCTGATGGTCCACTGTCATGGCGGATGTTGGCTCGCCGCAAGGTCCTGGCGGCGACTTGGCAGGCGTCGTTAGGCCAGTCTCAGTGGGGGTTCATAGACATAATTACCTGGAAATTAGATAATTGTGACACACAAGTTTCATAGGGATGAAACTCCTTCTCTAAATTAATATCTATAAAACTTTCATGAAACCCCATCTTGCTGGTCCAATCGTGGCAGATGTACAAGTATTAGTACCACACACGGCAGATCGCACACCCCTCGTTCTTCTCCATTCCATTGCACCCATCGCTCACCATCTTTGCTTGTTTTTTACAGGATGGATGACCGCGGGGTTCGGCACGCCGCTCGCCGTCGTCTCCAGTCGCTGACCGCCGGGAATGTGCTGCGCATGGTACAACCATCAACAATCGGTTCGCTGCACGCGTCGGAGCAGAACGCAAAGTACTAGCGAGCAGTGCCGTGACTGTCCGGCTCCGAACAGCCGCACGACCGTGCCGTGGCGAGCCACGGCTCTGCATAGGAAATTGACGTCCAGTTGGTGCATTGGGAAACGTGTTCTATGACAGGGGTATGGATTTTAATATGTAAAGTTGGTGTAGAGAAACTAAACAAGGCCTAAATTTTTATTTTCCAAGCAGTCATGATGGGAGGCTGTGTTTGTGTTCAAGGTGAGTGTGGTAGACTGGGATACGTGTTATGTGAGGGGATGAATAGGAAAGGTGAAAAAGAAATTTTTAGAGATGCATGTTCTGTGAAGGGAATCAATAAAAAGTAAAAGGTACTTTTCGAAACGTGAACACAATTTTTTTCTCTCTCTCTGTCTTTGGCGTACGCGGCCACGCTATTCCTCTGCTGCCACGCAAAAACGTCGGCAATCACCCCCAGTTCACAATAGTAGACATGAAAAATGAATCTGTAGGATTATCTTTTCCCGCAAGAGCTGCAAGTGGACTTCCATTCGTGTAGTATTTGCTTGCCTTGCCTTACAAATTGACTTGAGCAGGATGCTCTTGAGATCTAAGATCCCTATAAACATTTTTTTTTTCCGAATCGAGGCTTTCTCATTTCCATTAAGAATGGAAATACAACATCCGACGGAATGAGTTTAAAGAGAGAGGGAGACTGGGGAGAAAAGAGGAGCTAGGTAGGTAGGGCCTCGCAGGGCAGAAGTACTTCGAACAAGTTTAGCATACAGAAAGTAAGCAGTGTGATCACGCAAGATCAAGCAATTTGTTTTCTGAAAAGATGGATGCAGTGGGAGCAGGTTTATGGTCATCCCTGTGCAAACGGGGCATGAAACTGCCAGGCCGCAAACCCGCAACGGTGGTGAACTGGTGACTGGTGAATGGATGCTAGCTGGGGTTGAAGGTGTCATCTCCTGCCATCTTGGTCCACTCGCCGCCCCCTGCGCTGCACGTGTCCGGAGCTGACGGTGGATGACTTGAGGTGACATGCGACTCCGTAATTAATTACGCCCATCTTTGCAAATGTCCCCTGCGTACTGTCGTTATTCTCCGTCCTCTCCCTGTCCCTGTCCCGTCGCCTCGCCTTCCATCGGCATCGGCTTCTGTCCAGGGTTACCCAAACCGGTCCGGTAGTTCGTACCGCCGGCCGGCGGTAACGGTATACCGGACCGGTTTGACCGGTAACCGGTGGAAACCGGTTGAATTCAAATTTTGAATTCAAATCCCCCGTGCAATCGGTTTTTTCGGTAAACCGCTCGAATTGACCGGTTACCGACCGGTTTGGACCGGTTACCGACCGGTTTGTTGGAAAACCGGCCAAATTCAAATTTTGAGTTCAAATCCCCCGTGTGACCGGATTGGAACGGTTACCGACCGGTTTGACCGGTTACCGACCGGTTTGAGCGGTTTACCGGACCGGTTTGACCGGTAACCGGTCAAACCGGTCCGGTTACCGGTACTACCAGGGCGGTTAGCCGGCTCGCGTTAGGGAGGCGTTGGGCCTTCATGGGCCTTAATGGGCCGGCCACTGTTTTTTCTTTTTCTTTTTTTATTTAACTTGTATTTCGCGAAAAAAATAGCAAATGACCAAATATTTGAGAAATTTTGACACCAATAGATCCAGCACACCATGAAGTATTTTTAAGAATTTTTATCCGATTTTTCGAATTTTTAAATTCAAATTTGAAATTTTTGAATTTAACCGGTTTCAAACCGCCCCGAACCGCTACCGGTCCGGGGCGGTTCGACCGGTAACCGCGGTTTTCGGACCGGTTCCCGCGATTTTTTTAACCCTGCTTCTGTCTCCCGGCCGGGCCGAGGCAGTTGCTGCGGCGAGCGGGATTCTTTCGTCTGAGCTGAATCGGAGCCGCGGGATCTGTGGGAGACATAGGTAATTGTAAGTTCAATTTTTGAACTAGATTAAATATGATGATAAACGATTTTAGCATGTAATTCTCTAACAGACTAGGTAGTACGAACAACATAATTATGACATCAGAAAACATGATTAAAACACAATATACGTACTGAGGGATTGCCGTAGAGAAGAGGAACGACGCAGTTGGAACGACGACAGTTCTACGGACGGAGTGCAGCAGACGATGTTGCAGACGACGGTACGCCGCAGCACCAGACTTGGACGGAGGACGAGCCGTGGTGAAGACATCTTGAGCAGTTGCACGTAGCGCTTCCCAAATACCTGGTTCTGGAGACCTGCTCTCCCGTTTGCCGGTGCACGCCGGCGCTCGGGATAGAGTAGACTACGATGGCAACGCAGCAATGAGAAGTAGCAAAACCCTAACTCGTATAGACCTTTTTAGGGACTCCCAAACCTAGGGGATTCCCGTATAGAGTCTATGGTGCACTTCTTTCATGAGGGAGGTAGTCTCTATTTATTGGGAGAAAAACCCCAACACCCTCATCCATTAGCAATATGGGACTAATAGATGACGTACCCCCTCAAGTGTTAATGGGCTTTTGAGATTAGCTTAGGATTATTCATATGGGCCAAGCCCAATAATCTAATAATCCCCCACCAGATCTCAAATTCCCATATAGAGATTTTGCTTGTTTCTCACTACTGTTTATATACCAGTATTTCGGCAAGGACTGTTAAGTTGAACTCTCGTCAAGAGCTTCAAGCTACACTCATCCACAACTTGAACAATGGACTACGCCTTGAATTGCAAGTTTTGTGCAGACAGGTTTCACTCAAAGACCAAACCAGTACTAGGCTACCTGTAGCCTACCCCGCGGGTGGAGCATATACGTCGTACTCCTTGGTCTCTTCTTGAGCTTACTAAAGATCACCCAAATCTCATAGACTGCGACGTTTTACACTCGGGCTCATATAGGTGTGTTCTTTCAAGAATGTTCTTTAGGACAACATCTTCGCTTAATCAAGCCAATAGAGACACATTAAAACATATCGCTAACATGCCTTATAGCATTTGAGAGTATTGCATCTTCACTCAGAGAGGGTCTGGTAATTACTCTCCTCAGTCAACCAGCAGCTTGTTTTTCCCAGGTCCTAATTCACGGGATCTCCGATCACATAGGTTGGGTTACTACTATGGCAACTTACACGGGTCTCATACCCATCTCCCTCGATGCATTTTGTATCACATTCCGTGATAAACCTTTTGTAAAAGGATCTGCCAGGTTTTTGTCAGTTTGAATATAAGTCACACTTATTACTCCGGAGTTTCTCAACTTCCTGACAGACTTCAATCGTCTTTTGTCATGTCTTAATGACTTCGCATTATCCTTAGCACTGTTCACTTTGACTATCACCGTTTGATTGTCACAGTTCATAAGGATAGCCGGTACTGGTTTCTCAACCACAGGCAAGTCCATCAAAAGCTCACGCAGCCACTCAGCCTCAACGGTGGCTGTGTCTAAAGCGGTTAGTTCCGCTTCCATGGTTGACCTCGTCAAAATGGTCTGTTTGCAAGACCTCCATGATATAGCACCACCTCCAAGGGTAAACACATACCCATTTGTGGCGTAAAGCTCATCAGCATCAGAAATCCAGTTCGAGTCACTATATCCCTCCAGCACAGCGGGGTGCCCAGAATAGTGAATCCTATAACTTATAGTACCTACTAGATAGCGCATAACCCTTTCAAGTGCATGTCAATGATCTGAACCCGGGTTTGACATGAACCTACTCAATTTGCTCACAGCAAAAGCTATGTCGGGTCTCGTTGCGCTAGCTAAGTAGATGAGTGAACCAATAATCTAAGAATATCTCAGTTGGTCTTTGGCTATCTTCTTCTTCTTTCTGAGCATCACACTGGGATCATAAGGCGTTGGAGAAGACTTACTGTCTATGTAGCCAAACCGGTTCAAGACCTTCTCCACATAATGAGCTTGCGAAAGAGTAATCCCGTTATCTTCCTTAATTACCTTAATGTTAAGTATAACATCAGCCTCTCCCAGATCTTTTATATCAAAACTCTTTGATAGAAAAGACTTGACCTCATTGATCATATCAATATTTGTGCTAAAAATCCATATGTCGTCCACATACAAGCACAATATAACTCCTCCACCCCCACCATAGCGATAGTACACACATCTATCAGCCTCGTTAATGGCAAAGCCCGCAGAAGTTAGTCTTCTGTTAAACTTCTCGTGCTACTGCTTAGGTGCTTGTCTCAGGCCATACAAAGACTTCACCAGCTTACACACCTTGTTCTCTTGACCCTTCACCACAAACCCATCAGGCTGATCCATATAAATTTTCCTACTCCAACTCTCCATTCAGGAAAGCTGTCTTTACATCTATCTGATGGATGATAAGACCATATGAGGCAGCCAAGAACAGTAATGCTCGAATCGTGATCAGTCTAGCGACAGGTGAATAAGTATCAAAGAAATCTTCGCCTTCTTTTTGCGTGTAACCTTTAGCTACAAGTCGTGCCTTGTACTTATCAATAGTACTATCTGGCCTAAGCTTCTTTTTGAACACCCATTTTACAACCCACTGGTTTACACCCGTAGGATCGTTCAGTGAGCTCCCATGTTCCATTAGAAAGAATCGAGTCCATCTCGCTCTGAACAGCTTCTTTCCAATCATCAGCATCTGGAGATGCATACGCCTCAGCTATAGACGTGAGGGTATTATCCACAAGGTACACAGTGAAATCATCACCAAAGGATTTAGCAACCCTCTGTCTCTTGCTCCTTCGAGGAGCTTCACTGTCATCCTTCTCTAGGATATTCTCATTCTCAATAGGTTGTTCAAACGACTTAAAAGATGCAACTGGTATAGGAGTTATCTCAGTAGAAAATCTAGAAATGCTATTCATATAATTGTGCAGGAAATATATCCTCAAAAAATATTGCATCACGAGATTCCATAATAGTATCAACATTCATATCAGGTACCTCAGATTTAACCACTAAAAATCTATAGGCAATGCTCCTCTGAGCATATCCTAGAAAGGTACAATCCACTGTCTTAGGTCCCAACTTACGCTTCTTAGGAATAGGCACATTTACTTTGGCCAAACATCCCCATGTGCGTAAATAAGAAAGTGATGGTTTTCTTTCATTCCATAGCTCATACGGAGTTTGATCTTTATTCTTGTTAGGAATTCTATTCAGGACATGACACGAAGTCAATACAGCCTCCCCCCACCATGCCTTTGATAAACCAGCAGTGTCTAATATGGAGTTAACCAAGTCAGTCGACGTGCGGTTTTTCCTCTCAGCAACTCCGTTAGACTCGGGTGAATAGGGAGGTGTCCTCTCATGAATAATGCCATATTCCTCGCAGAATTCATCAAACACTTTAGGAAAATATTCTCCACTACGATCAGACCTTAAACGCTTGATCTTTCTCTCTAGTTGATTCTCAACTTCGGCGTTATAGATTTAAAGTAGTCTAACGCTTCATCTTTAGTTTGCAACAAATAAACATAGCAAAATCTAGTCGCATCATCTATTAACGTCATGAAATATCTCTTTCCACCCTTTGTCAACACACCATTCATCTCGCAAAGATCAGAATGTATGAGTTCTAATGGTGCCAAGTGTCTCTCCTCGGCTACCTTGTGAGGCTTCCGAGGTTGTTTCGATTGCACACAACTATGGCACTTAGAACCTTTGGCAATGGTGAAATTCGGAATTAAACACATGCTGGAAAGTCGAGACATCAAACCAAAATTCACATGACATAAACGTGAATGACAAATGCTTGCATCATCACTAATATTGCCACAAATATGGTTCACGGACTTATTACAAAAATCAGCAAGAGAAAAGCGGAACAAGCCTCCGCAATCATAGCATTTACCAATGAATTGTCCATGTTTCGAGAAGACAAATTTATTGGACTCTAACACTACTTTAAACCCGTCCTTAATCAGGACTGACCCGCTCACAAGATTCTTATTGATAGTGGGGACATGCTGCACGTTGTTCAGCTGCACGATCTTTCCCGAAGTAAACTTCAGATCGACCATGCCAACACCATGAACAGAAGCATGTGACCCATTGCCCATCAGCACGGAAGAATCCCGGACAGCCTGGTAAGAAGAAAACATGGATATGTCAGCACACACATGAACGTTAGCACCTGTATCAAGCCATCAACTCGTGGATTGAAAAACTAAAAGTACGGTAGGTAAATTACTATACCCATCAGTATTGCCAATGGTCACCATGTTGACATCCTTGGGCTCCTTAGCTTGATTTTCCTTGCGGTCTGCACGATCTGGACAATCCTTGGAGAAGTGTCCCAGCTCACCACAAGTAAAACACTTCAGCTCAGCCTTGTTCTTCTTCTTCTTGAAGGTAGTAGTCTTCATGGGCTTGTTTTTCCCATTGTTGTTGTTGTTCTTGACTGCACGCGAGAACTTCTTGACCATGTTGGCGTTGGACGGACCTTGATCTTGCTTCTCAGTAGCATCCTTCTTCCGAGCCTTCTCTTCAACATCAAGAGATGCTATCAGGTTTTCAACTGATATTTCCTGTCTCTTGTGTTTCAGAGTTGTGGCGAAGCTCCTCCACAAGGAAGGCAGCTTTGCAATAATGCATCCAGCTACAAACTTGTCGGGAATAGGACACTTAAGGAGGTCAAGATCCTTGACAATACACTGCACCTCATGCGCCTGTTCCACTACAGAACGGTTGTTAACCATCCTGTAGTCATGGAAGCTCTCCATGAGGTATAGCTCATTGCCTGCGTCTGTTGCATCATACTTAGCAACCAGAGCATCCCACAGGGCCTTCGTATCTGTCTCTTCTATGTAAACACGGACCAACCCGTCACATAGATTGCTCATGATACATCCTACGAAAAGATTATTGGCATCGTCGAACTTTTTCTGCTCTTCAGCAGTTAGTTCGCCCTCAGCTTGCCAAGTCTCGTCTCCCAGATGTGCATAGCAGTAAACCAGAGGCAAACCTTGGATTTCCAGATCTTAAAGTTCACACCAGAAAACTTTTCTGGCCTCAGTGACTCAGCGAAACCAGCCATCGATAAATCAACAGATTGCCTATAATAAGGTTTTTGGATTGTTGGAAATATAGGCAATTGTAAGTTCAATTTCTGAACTAGATTAAATATGACGATAAACAATCCTAGCATGCAATTCTCTAGCAGACTAGGCAGTACGAACAACATAATCATAACATCAGAAAACATGATTAAAACACAATGTACGTACTGAGGAATTGCCGTAGAGAAGAGGAACGACGCAGTTGGAACGACGACAGTTCTACGGACGGAGTGCAGCAGACGATGTTGCAGACGACGGTACGCCGCAGCACCAGACTTGGACGGAGGACGAGCCGTGGTGAAGACATCTTAAGCAGTCGCACGCAGCGCTTCCCAAAAACCTTATTCGTCCTCTCCCGATGCAGGATCTCGAAGACGACTGGTTCCGGAGACCTGCTCTCCCGTTTGCCGGTGCACGCCGGCGCTCGGGATGGAGTAGACTACGATGGCAACGCAGCAATGAGAAGTAGCAAAATCCTAACTCGTATAGACCTTTTTAGGGACTCCCAAACCTAGGGGATTCCCGTATAGAGTCTATGGTGCACTTCTTGAGGTGGTCTCTATTTATTGGGAGGAAAACCCCCCACACCCTCATCCATTAGTAATATGGGACTAATAGATGACGTACCCCCTTAAGTGCTAATGGGCTTTTGAGATTTACTTAGGATTATTCATATTCATATGCGCCAAACCTAATAATCTAACAATTTGCCGGTGCAGGTGTGCGTTGCACACTCTCTTCTCTCCGTTTGGTTTGGGATCTTCGGTGAATGGGAACGGGATTTGGGTGGCTGCAGATTGCACACTGCTATGGGTTGCCTGCCTGTTTGAAAAAGAGAATTCTTTTATTTTCTTGGAGACGATCTACATGATGGTTACGTGCATGCCATTTTTGTGCACCCATGAGGATTGTGGAGTCCCATACGCATAGCACTGTTTCGCTGTCCCTGGGTCTCGGGCTACCATTTCAGCTCGCCACTGCGGTAGCCATTTTTGCGGACCACCACAGCAAATTGGCAATCCATACTCTACTCTAGGTCAACCATAACCTACAGCGGCATACCACGTCGCACGCCACTTGCCCTCCATCCCACCAGTCACCGCCTGTGTGCTGTTCGGTTTTTACAGGACCGGGTGGCTCCCCGGCACGCCGATCGCCGGCTGACCGCCGATAACGTGCGTCACCACCCGTCGCTTCCGCCGCCGTCATCGTCACGCCGCACATGCCCCGTCGCCGTCTGGTTGCCGCTGTCCACCCGTGCCGCGGCAAAGCACCCACCCCCAACACCGATGCTCGATGGCCGGCGGCTCACGTGACGGCGACGCGCGGCGGCCGCGCCACCAAATCGGCAATTAATTACTAATACCACTGCCAGTATCTTTTCGTTGCCTCCTAGTACGCACCTGGCCATACCACACGGGCGGGCTCCGCCTCCGCGACCTCCGCGACACGCCCGTCTCGGTCGTGGGTGGAGTGGACTGGTTGTGCGCTCGGCGCGCGGCGCCCCCCGATACAATTCTTTTCTTTCTCTTCACCCCCTCCCCTGCGACTGCGATTGCGTCCCCGCTTCCGCTTCCGCTTCCCCCTCCCCAAAGTCCCCCCGCCCCTCCTCCTGCCTGCCGTCCACGCGACGTTCCTCGGGCCCGTCGCCCTCCTTCGACCGGCCCCCCTCGCTGACTTTAAGATTGTTGCGGGCTTGCGGCCCCTGGAGCTCCTCCTTCTTTCAGAAAGTTCCGAGCCCCAAACTCCCGGAGCCTTCCGGCGCGGGAAACCGGCGGCCCTCTCCGCTGCAGGTGAGCTCCGCTGGCCTTTCTGCTGCATCTGCTTGGTTGATTTTCCGAGGCCGTTGTGGCCTTTCTGCTGCCTGTGGTTGATCGCCATGGAATTCGTTTGGACCACCGGACGGACTCGAGATCTTTTTCTGATGGGAGTACAATATATCGGGAGATATTTCTTAGCGTGACTTGCGATCCTTTCATCTGAAGGAGGTTCATGTGGACAAGGCTGCTTAAAAATCGATCATTTTTGCAAGTTTCTAGTGCAGTCTCGTTGCTGTTTCACTCCCTTTGGATTTTAGGATTGCAAGTCTGCAGTCGGTTTCCGGAGACCTGTGCCTGGGGCTGCTCAAAGAACGATCTTTTTTGGGGGGGGGGGGGGGGGGAGTTTTTGGTGCAGTGCAATTACTGTCTGAATGTTTATTGCGATCTGCAGAAGTCTGGGCACGCTGGCTATGCCCCTATGTGGGCTGGAATATGCGAGAACTGAGAATCCTTGTTGGGATCGCCGGGGGTTAAGCTTGAATGGAAGGTGAAAAGGCAGGGGAATGGGAAAGATGAGATAAGAGGTGGCTCATAAAGTAGAGGAGTAGGACGGTGTGGCTAGTGGAAACACGAATATATCCTTTGGCAGGTCAATTTGTTTATTATCTTTGACGCACTGAAGTAGTTTTCTTTTCGTTTTTTTGAAAGGCACACTGAAGTAGTTGATCTGCCCCTAGTGTTTAGTCATATGGAAAATGGTCTTTCACTTGGGTTGTTGGCTTGAGACCGGTTGTACTTTGCCCAATTGCAATCAGTTTGGTGGTACGCATCTCGTATTTATTGCAGTACAATCGTCCAGTACATGTCAGGATCAGTGACACAAGTGAAACTTGGATCCTGGTCTGCTACTGTAGCCATCGTGTAAAAGTTCACAACTTATAATCATGCATCAGCATTTTTTTCCTAATGAACTAAACCTTGGCTTTTAAGCTGATTTCCCCACGGCAAAACTCATAAATAGCATGCAAACATTTTCAGTGTTTATGAAACCTCAAGATATTTGCAGTATTATTATGTTTTTCTAAAGTTGCGAGTGGGACTTTGTGCTAGTTAGACACTGAAAACTGAATGTTGCATGATTGCCATTGTGTTGCAGGTGATACGTTGTAGTCTTGCTAACTTCAAGTAATGGTTAATATGAGGGACAATGAACCATTATATGAAGCAGAAATGGACGAACCCTTAGGGAGGGTGCCGATACTTTCGTATGGTTCTGGGCACATGCTTAATGACATCACATCGTCTTGTTGGTTTACCTATTTGCTGGTGTTCTTGACTGATGTGGGACTTAGTCCAGGGTATGTGCTTTCTGGATTACATCTCTTTTTATCCTATTCCCATCTATGAGTATGTTCTGACCTGTAATATGTTGCTCAATCATGTTAAACTGGAGGTATTATGAACTCACTTTGCCTTTAGTCTACCTCTTCATCCACTCTACTTGAAGAGGACTTTTATGCTACTGTGAATTAGGAAGTAGGTTTATGCATAATTTCATGTTGTCTTAGATGTGATGCAGAAATTATCTCACTGCACATTAACACCCTTTCAAGAAAAAACTTTGTACATAATCTACAATTTTAAATGTAAGTATGGGCAACTGTTCATCAAAATTTGTCTGTCCCTTTTGCAGCATGGTGCTAGTAATGATAAAAAAAAAAATAGCAAATAAGACTTAACCATGTTCAAACACTAACAATGCTATAACAGAAATGTTAGTTGCTCGGGAAATGCCAAGTGCATTTTTTGAAATGAAGCCAACTGATTTTCTGATCAATGATATGACATAGAGCCTGTCTCAAAAATTGGTTTGGTGGATGTTTGTTTAACCAGGTTATGAGAAATATTTAGATGCAGAAAGCTTGGAAGTAAAATCTTTAGGATTACTTCAGACTGTTCACTTTACAATTCGCTTTTGTAGCGATGCTGCTGTTGTCATGCTTTCCGGACAATTGGCGGATGGATTCACAACAATATTTGTCGGCGAACTGGTATGATCCAAGAAATAATATGATCCATGTATTACAAAATTCAACACAAGAGGCATTTTGATTGATTCTTTTCACTTTTTGATTACCATGAGCTAATTTATTTTATCATTTTCTGCGTACGATTCTGAGGAAATATATAAACATATTGATTCTGTTCCAGATGGATCGCTTTGGGCATTTCAAACTGTGGCATGCAGGTGGATCTATTTTAGTGGCAATTTCCTTCTCATCTGTCTTTGGTAGCTGTGTTCCTTGCAAACTTATGGGGACTAGTTCGTCTACTTTGGAGACTGTTGGATACAGCACATTTGCCGCTATCTTTAATGTTGGTTGGGCAGTTACTCAAGTTGCTCACATGTAATTGGCCCTTTGTTTCACTACTTTCCCCATGCTTGTGTCTATGGTTTCAGCATTTCACTTATTGATTTCTATTACATATTTCTAAGGTCAATGGTGAACTGCATGACATCAAATCCAACTAGCCGGGTTTCACTTGTAAGCTGTCGTAATGCCTTCACAATGGTTAGAATACTCTACTCCAACATTTATTCTATTCTGCCCCAATGATAAAGTAATTGCATCTGATGTGCTTAATTTCCATGCTTTTGCTAGGTTGCAAATCTTAGCCTGTATGGCATTGCTTTGTTGATATTTACCCTATTGCAGTCAGTGAGCGTAATAGTTCAGGTACTTCTAGTAATAAGTAATATGTTTACAATGTGCCTGATATTCTGGATACTCATTATATTTTTTCAATACTTTGGACAGTATCGGTGGATTGCTTATGTGTCTATATCCCTTGGATCTTGTTTTGTTGTCATGTTCTTAGTTGGAACTAAGGAGCCAGGGTAAGATGGATACGTTCATACTTAATATTCTTTGAAAGGGACATTGACTTTCACTAGGTTTTTCTTCTCTTCTTTTTATTGAATAAAATGTTTTTTTTATCTTTAGGTCGATTCAGCACTGTGTGGATAAGAACCTTTCCAGAATTTCATGGGCCTACTGGTTCAAGAGAGTACTATACTACCAAGTTGCTCTAGTCTATACTCTGACTAGATTAGTGACCAATGTTTCACAGGTATCTAGTAATATTTTGATCTGTGATATAGGACTGAGAATACCTTTTTTCTTTGGGAACTTCTTAAGGGATTTATACTTTTCATTGTATTTACACTGGTAAATTTTGTTTTTGGATACGCGACTTATGCTTGGAACTTCAACACGATGACCAATCGGTGATAATGTTCCATTTGTCTTAACAGGCATTTCTGGCTTTCTATGTGATATACGATTTAAAAATGCCTCAATCTTCCAAGGCATTGGTAAGGCACAACCCCATCCCCTTTTTTTGTAAGATTATTTCTTACTCTTGCATTTAGTTTGTCGATTATTTACTGTTTTATTATATCGTAGGGAGAGTGTACTCATCCAATGGACATGCTATTGTAAAAATTTTAAATGATTGAATAAATAAGTGATATACTATATTCAATAGAACTTATGATAAGAGGGTAAAAACTTTTATGCCTGAAAGCTTCTGAATTTCAGTCTGTTTTCTGAAATTATTTGTTTTCTGTTGACTCCAGTACATTTGGTGATCAGTCCAGATAATCTGATGGTTTATACTCAAAATAATCTGAATACCGAAATAGATTTTAAATGCTAATTATTTTTCTCCCTCCACAGTTAGACTATCACCAATTTCATAACATATACTCCATATAGTATATATGTTAACATGATGTAGCGCTGGCAGTGGCCTGTGGCCCTAGTCTTCGGCCCAGTTGCGGCATGGACTCCCTTCTGTTTTTAAGTAGTCCGGCCCAATCATGACAGGAAATACCATTGTGCTAGTCGCTGGACCATCCCAACTCTGCCCCTGTGCATTAGCTTGTAATATGTTTTATGTGTGTCCTGTCCCTGGATTAATCATTTCATGTTTTCCTTCTTCAGGTTCCTGCTATTATCTACGTCTGCAGTTTGATAGTATCTGTAATATTACAGGTCAGACTATTTTCAATGACTAATTTTCTAATTTAGTACTTTGTTAGACAACTCAACGGAATTTTGAAACGGTTATAGGAGACTAGATGGTCAAGTTGGCGTCTCAAGCTTTACTTTTCAGCTGGAGCAGTGCTTTGGATATTATCAGGTCTTGGAATTGTTCTTCTACCAAGCAGATTGCACAATGTTATGTATGCCATTTCAATCATAATAGGAGCCGCCAATGCACTTATGACGGTAAGTATAATGTAAAATTCATTAATACCTGTACTGTAAAGAGATGATACAAACTTTAGAAAATAAGATTTTATTATAATATTATAATTATATTATACTATGTTGCTAGTCCGATAATATGCACAATTAAAGAAAAAATATCTGTAAAAAATTATATTACTTATTCCGACCATATGCCTAGTTGTTAGTTAGGTGATGTGTCTGGCTATCTGCTATGCTGGCTTGTATTTTAATCCTAACCTTCAGTACTATCTGGTTTAGTAAATGTGTACTTGTTGATCAGTTATGTGAAAAAGGGGCTGAGGAAACCAACCTAATCATGTGCTTTCAGTTGAATTTTTGCATGTAGTTTAATGCGTGATCGTGTGGGAGTTTACCTCCATCATTCTTATCTTTCCTGTTCTTCCCTTGATACCAGGTGACAAGTATTAGCATGGAAGGTGTTTTAGTAGGAGAAGATCTAAATGGTTGTGCTTTTGTGTATGGTTCATTAAGTTTTGTTGACAAAGTTTCATGTGGAATAGCCCTTTATATACTTGAGTCCTATCAAGGTAATAGTTGTAACTTTCTCAGTACTAGCACATCAACATAAACATTGATTTTGTAATATTTCAGTTAAAATTTAGATGAGGTTGGAAATTTGCATGCAGGAAGTACCAAGATCAGCCCAAATTTAGGAACGGCGTTTGGCTATACAGTTACAAGACTGGGCTTGGGCTTAGTTCCAGCGGCCTGTTCGCTGCTCTCAGCAATAGTAGCTTATACCATGGACCTCCCTGATACTCGGCGGAGACCTTTGGTGGAGCCCCTTCTAGCATAATTTTGCTGGTGGCATTACTACAGTTTGGCTGTCAACATTTGGTCATCGGTAACAGACACGTGGCATGCGATGGAATGACTCTACCGCAGGAGCCTGAAGCTACTAACGAAGTAACAGTATTATAGGGCAAACGAGGAATCAGATGCTTGGCCTATTTATTTCGACTCTGAATAAATTATGATGGAGAGAGTACTCAGCGACGTGTTGAGTACGGGTTAGAAGTAGCATAGGAACAGGAAGACCTCTTATCTTCATTGTTTGGGACAGTGTATGGCAATTCTTTTGAAAGCAACTAAGCTGCCATATAGTGATACGGGCATATATAGCGCTTGCCAAGTAAATGTTTACTCTTGTAATGTCATTGTAAATGCTCTCGGGCTGTACATATAATAAGTTAATAACATCATGATTCAAAAGAAACATTTCATATTTGTATCGGTGGATGGAAATCTTAGGATTGTTGAGTTGGTCTTAGAATTGGAACTCTTTATATTCATGGACGGAAGGAAATAGCACGTGAAAGAGCGAAGATAATTTGTGTTGCTATTTGAATATATGAAAGAGTGAAAAATGATTGAATCATACGATGTATACTAGTGTGTTTGGTTACAGGAATCATACGATGCATGAATGGATTATCGTGAATGTGTTGGTTCACCTAATTTGCTTGTACGTTCACTCCAAAAACTAGAATAATGTATTAAGTGGGATTGCCTCGTCCTGAATGAGCTGGTACAATCCATCCAACCAAACAAAAAGGATCATTGTTATTTTGAATCATTTCATACATGCATCACATGATACACCCAACCAAACACATCTTGCATATCCTAAACTGAACTTGAATTGAATGATGGCACAAATAATAGCATGGATTAATTTGTGCTGAGAACCCGAAGCTGCTGGGAAGGAACGCCTATGAAACCGTATATGGTAACATAGTGTAAACAACACACATGGCAAAAGCATTATCTGAACAGGGCCTCAAAATTGAAACAGTAACACACCTGCAAGCACCTCTGCCCAAGCGCCTATAAGAGAGCAATAGCCAATAGAGCATGGTCCCTTCCATTCAGATTTCAGACTCCAGACTTGAAAGCGACTGCAAGTTAAAATGGCTCCAAGGATTGCCGTAGTTACAATCCTTGTGGTGGTCTCGCTCGTCTTTGCAGGTACGGACTCGCATGGCAATCACACCATCATCCACATACAGCACAACAGGCATGCAGCCTATACACATTTTGAGCTCTTGATGGTTTGAACGAACGGTCGGCAGGCCACGTGAAAGGCGAGCGGCAGCTGGGAGGGAGCAACGTAGAAGGGTCGCCGGAGCGCGTGGCCGTCGGCGGCGGCGCTTCTCCCCTGAGCGAGTGCCACGAGAAGCGTCTGTACAAGGGGCCGTGCCTCGAGGTGTTCTGCACGGTTGGCTGCCTGCTGCTGCAGATGCGCCAGGGCGGGCACTGCCGGGGGTCCGTCCTCAAGGGCAGATGCTACTGCTTCGCGTGCTCCTGAAGTCCTGATGATCAAGTGGTCCTGGGCACAGTCGCTCTATCCATCCATCCTCGCCGTCCGTGTGCCGGCCGTGAGTGATCCTTGCTGTCTCTCTACTCCTTTGTGCCGAGATCTAAGAAGAATAAAAGCTAACGTACGTACTCAGTAGGTGACAGTGTGATAATCTCTAGTAGAACGATTGTTTGTTTTTTTCAGTGGCAGTGGCGCGTTACGGACTAATCACGTGCCCCTTTCGGTAGATGTTCATGACCGTGGCGTGCTAGCACACATCGACGCATATGACACGTTGACACTTGTGGATGGGGACGATATAGTAACGGGCCCCGTTACTACATCGAGGCCCAAAGGGGCCTATACATGGACCAACCGCAGCTGTCAGTTTAGGCCTATGAGGCGGCTTTACCCTCCTCTGTCTGTCTTGCCGGCACGGCGGCGGCCTGATCGTGTGCCGCTGCATGCGCCTGGGCAGTGGGCACCCAACTTCCTTGCCTGCAGGCGCCGCTTCAAAGCCTTCAACTTCGTGTTCTCGCTGTCCGGCACCACCCAGCTACTTGCATGATTTCTTGCAAGTTGCCTTGAGTCAACGCTACCAACGATGCTGGACACTGGACAGCGAGATCGACGGACGAGTCCGGAGAAGCTCGGATCTTAGCGATCCTTGTTTCGTTGACAAGTACACGCGCCCTCTTTTCCCCACGTTTTCATCAGGCCATGTTCAGATTCCCAACTATTCACTATTCATTCCAACTTTTCACTATTCATTCCAACTTTTCACTATTCCTTCCTCACAAAACACGTTTCCCTGCGAATGCTACAGTGTTTTTCTTATGCTATAGTGTTTTTTCCTACAATCTAAACACCAATCATCACAGCTTCTCTGCGTTCCCATTCCAAACGAATGCTTCATAATCTGTGTGCGGTGAATCGACTAGTTCAACTTTGTTCTAGGGGAAAATCTATACAGTCCAGATATTTCAGCGTTACTGTTTGACGCAGAAAGTTCAACTTTTTTATCCAAAAATTATACAGTCCAGAGATTTCAGCGTTACTATTGGCGCAGACATCTACAGTATTAGGGCAACGCCATAGCCGGGAGCCAGTGACGTCCAGCTGGTGACGACTGGCGGAGAATGCCATGCGGTGATCCAGCCAAAGCTTTGACTACTTTTACAGCAATCTACACGGGTCAAAGGAGTAGTAAACACAGGGAACAAGTTGCTTCAGCTCAGAACAGATGGGGGCCGACCAGTCTGCAGCCGGTTGAAGCCAACGACATAGCCAGAGGGTCAGGTGCCACCAACAACTTTCATGAAAGATGGTCAAAGCGTAATCACGCACAGAAAGTTCTCCGTGGAGAAAGCCAACTCGAGAGGACATATTTAGGCCCCGTTTAGTTCCCACAAAAATCCACTATTCATCCAACTTTTCATTATTCATCCCATCACTTCTACTCACAGAACACTATTCATCTACAGTTTCTTTTTTGGTGAACAGTGTATTTTCGGGGAATCTTTCCCCAATCTAAACGCACCCTTAGCATCCCTGCGTTTCCTATCTTCGACCCTGAGACATGCACATGCAGGTATGAAGCACTCGCAGGCAGAGAGGATGAATCGAACAAAAATACATTTTGTGTGCAGTGGGGTGCTCCGAGCCTTTTCACGGTTCACGGTTTCAGGTTCTCTGAAGCAGCTCGCCAATGGCCTCTGAGAGGAGGTTGTCAGAGATGCAAAAGCAGGAGCGATGCCGGAAGTGGCAAAAGGTTTGCCGCTACTCAGCCTAAGAATGACCATCTAATTCTGGACGCATGGTTAACCTTGCACGAATGACTGATTTCTCCACTACCATCCAACATCCCGTCTCACATGCCAGGCAGGACCTCACCACACCGGCTTATCTGCAAGACGAACACACAACAAGACATCGGACTGCAGAAGTGAACAAGCTGTTGCGTTACCTCGTAAACCACGAGCCGAAGTGGCCCGCAAGATCCGCGTGCAAAGCAACAGCGGCGACGGCTTGCCGAGGTGTTCCTGTGTTCATCATTCAGGGCTAATGGGTCCTAAGTTCAGGGGAAATGACACCGGCTTCAGACGGATCGACACAGCAGATCCACATCTGGATCGACTAATCTGATGTCGGTGTCATCTCTCCTGATCCTAGGACGCGCACCCACAACAGCAGCTCTCGTATCTACTGGGTGTGTTTAGATTGGGGAAAGATTCCCCGAAAATACACTGTTCACCAAAAAAACACTGTAGATGAATAGTGATATGTGAGTAGAAGAGGTGGAATGAATAGAGAAAAGTTGGATGAATAGTGGATTTTTGGGGAATCCTTTTGAATCTAAACGGGCCTAAATCCTACTTCTCTGTGTGACTGTGTCCCTCTGCCTGCAGAACACACACGCGCCTGCTGCCTTTATATAGAGGCGCCTGTCGAGCAGGGAGTGTCTATCTAGGACTGTGTGCGGCAGGCATTTGCAGGTCCGGAGCGCCCGATTGATGCGTTCATGCCTGGAGCCAGTGACGTCCAGCTGGTGACGACTGGCGGAGAATGCCATGCGGTGATCCAGCCAAAGCTTTGACCGGCGGAAGCTCGTGCCTTCACACCGGTGATACCATGATAAGCACAGGTCAACGCCTCTGCCATCGGGGCGCGTCGTTGTAAGTGAGAACGCATGGTTCACTACTTCAGGGTGTGTTTAGATGGTAGAAAAAAACACTGTAGCATAAGAAAAACACTGTAGCATTCGCTGGGAAACGTGTTTTGTGAGGGAGGAATAGTGAAAAGTTGGAATGAATAGTGAAAAGTTAGAATGAATAGTGAATAGTTGGGAATCTGAATATGGTCTCACTCGATAATCAGGCAGTATTTTTGTAGCTGAGAATTGCCAGTGCAACAGTGCAGCAGCACAACTGCTGTCGAGCATGTGTTCAGGGCTGTGTTTAGATGGGAGAGAGAAAAAGTACTTTTTTTGTTGGAATGTATGTCAGTTGAGCAGGTGTTCAGGGCTGTGTTTAGATGAGGGAGAGAAAAAGTACTTTTTTTGTTGGAATGTATGTTATGTGAGCACAGTGTCTGTGTTCTCGATCGACGTTCGTGTTTGTGCCAACAACGCGGGAGGAGCTGTCGCACGGACAATTTCAGATTCCTCTGTTCTTATCTCCTTTGCGATTCAGGGCTTGTTTAGTTCACCAAGTTGGCAAATGCCAACTTGGTGAACTTGTCACATCGATGTTTGACCATTAATTAAGAGTATTAAACATAATCTAAAAATAAAACTAATTGCACAAATAGATTATAAATCACGAGATAAATCTATTAAGTCTAATTAATCCATCATTAGACATTGTTATGCTACAGTAACTATGTCATTAAAAATATGCTAATGATGGTCAATATTAGGCTCAAAAGATTCGTCTCACGCTTTAGAGTCCAGCTGTGTAATTAATTTTGTAATTAATCTACATTTTATACTCTTGATTAGTGTCTAAATGATCGATGTGACAAGTTCATCAACTTGGTACCAACTTGGCACCAAGTTGGCACACCAAATTGGTGAACTACACAGCCTCAGTTGTCGTGAAATGCTATTGCTCTGTATCTAGTTCACTGCACAGAGCAAAGCTCTCCAGTCTCCAGGTTCTGACAAGTGACAAGGCAGAGGTCCACGGCTGCGCCTTGGCATTCTCTTTTCGCTCATCATATAATCATCGGTTTCTCCAAGAAACTTGCCATGATAGAACTAAACAATCATAAGTTTGATCGACTCTGGCCAAATTGTTCAGATTCCCAGTAATTTGCAGCTCTCGTGTTCTACGCTGCCGCCTTTTTGTTCTGTCAACGAACAGCCAAGAATCATTCTGCGTTAGGATCAACGAACAGCCAAGAATCATGCAGTCTGCTCCGTGACTCGACTTACGTTTCAAGCCTTTCTGTTGCTTTACCACTCATATCTTATTAATTACTCTAGCTTTTTTTGTTCTGTCAGAAAAGCCTGCTTGAAGAATCTCAATAATGCAGCATGCTACATGTATCTTATGTTCAGTGAATTTGACCACTAGAAAAGTAGTAGTCTACTAGAAAAGTAGTAGTCTACTAGTGCCGTACTGAAAAGTAGTAATCTTCTGAACGTTACCATTTCTTCTTAATACAAAGATACGCAGCTCTCCTATGTATTCTCGAAAAAAAAATATTGAAGAAAACCACATGTATTGCTTTCAGAGATACTATTATCTGCTGCAGATCAAATGTACCTGTAATATAGTCGCTAGATTGGTCTGAAGTGTGAAAGGCATAAAAGTAAGATATGGTTGTTGCAGTGGCAGGATTTCACATACATGCATCCGATCTATTGTAAGATTAAAAGCCTTTTCATTCTTTGATTAGGTCTGCCTTGATCCATGGTGTTTCCTGACTCGTTCAACAATGCATTTTAGCAATCAAGCTTTCTGGTGGTTGGGCAATCCTTAGGCAGGACTTTAGGAGATCCAGTCACGCTAGATGCTTACCAATTCCTTTAGACAGAGACAGATGGATAACTAGATGCATCCATTTCGTTTACTTCAAAGGAAAAAAAAGATTAGCACATATCATCGGTGGTAATGAATCATAATGCAAAGGATTGAACTGGAATATGTGATGTCATGAAGCAAATGTTACGATGCTTAGTTGAATTGTCTCCTTGGTTAGATCTACTCTCTCATGAAACATCCACAATGAAGACCTTTAGTTGAATTCTGTAGCACTTTGATGAATCAATTCTTTCAGATAGCATTTTTCTTTACCAGCTACGGTGTAGAACAAACTACAAAGTATTCCACTGGGAATCTGGGATTATGAATGTGTTAATATTCCATAAAACAATGGCATGAAAAGTTTGTATCAGGAAGGTCATGCACTTCGGGGAGTTTACCTTTCTTCTTATTTTGTAGAAACCTTTGGTCCATGTTGCCATCCAAGTACTTGTGAATTCATGCATGATATTCATCCTCGAAAGAGACTTGGTTTTCAGAATAGAAGCCGATTGATGCTGTGCTCCATTCAAATCATGCATATTTTTCTCCGAAAGCATTTGATATAACTCATCTGCTCCATACAATTTAACGTCATTTTGGGAGCGGTTCATCATCAAGGATTCCTCAAGTTTTCCATTCTTTTGACTAGGATGGGTCCATATTGAAGGATACTTTCTTGACTAGAGCCTTTGAATTGTCTTCTTCTTTGGAGACAGCTGGGAACCTTGCTGTTGCCTAGGTATACCTGTCGCCACTAGAAAATCCATAATATGGATTCATCCAATATTATCCACTAGAGTCCCTTCATTTTAAATTGTAGGTCATTTGACTTTTTTAACCAAATTAGATCACTTGTTTTATTCGTGCAAAATATTATATTTTTTTGTTACGACTTGCTTTATTAATATTTTTTAATTATGACTTAAATTTAACTATGTTTGTATAGATTTTTTGAATAAGACGAGCGGTCAAACTTAAGTTAAAAAAGTCAATGACCATGCGAAAAAAAAAGTCAAATGACCTATAATTTAGAACGTCGTCATTACAAGAAAATTTTATGCCTTCCTTATATGCCAACTGCTCGTCTGAAATTGACTGGTAACCTAAATAAGCGTTCAAGGGGCAGGGACACAGACACTTGAGATCTCATCATGATCTCAACAAAATCCTTCCAGAGAGGTGAGATCATATCATTAGTCAAGAATCTTCCACGAGAACATCTTTAAGAAATCCTAGTGCGGATTTCCCAAATCTGTGCCAATAGTGAATTTATTAGAGCACACATACCATGATGCATACTTTCATGCAGCACAAACAGTAGTCGTTACTTTGTCGTCTGTTGGTCGGACATTGGCTGTTGTATGTTGTATGTTGCTTTTTTCTTTAAAGTGTGATGCTATATTGTTATATGACCATTCATGTATTCTGAAGCATTCAGAGCATGGACCATGGGTACTCAGTTTCTATTACCGTACTATATATGACAGAACTTTCCGCAGCAAGTGAACAGTGGAACCAGCTCCATTCAAGCGCATGCGCATCACTCTGATGTACTTAGTTAGTAGTGATGCAGCCAAAGCAATGTGAACCACACAAGAAAGACTAACTTTGACCAAGACTTGTGCTGGTCACCAGACTCACACTGACGGTAGCAGGAAGGCATGGCAAGACTAGTATGTGTGCATCACATGTTAAAATCAGAATTTTTATTTTCTTTGCAAGGTTTGGTAAAAGTTTAAGGATCTTTTTTTTTTTTAGAAACAGCAGAATCGTAAACTTACAGAGATGATCTAGAATTCTAGATGCCTGTATGTTCCAACCAAAGCGGACAAGTGGCACCAGTCGAAAATCCTTTTACTGCGACCTCTTTTGGATCAGTCAAACTGATATGGACCCATCCTTCCCTTATTTAAACCTCGTTACGCCTCGTGCTCCACTCGCACAAATTTGGAAGCTTCTGCAGGCCGTCGATCTGGTCAAGAGAGTGCCACTGGAACTTGATTGCTGCCTGTGCTAGTCTACTTCTATCTGGTGAGATGACCGTGGACTAACTGCTGACTGACCATTGCTGTAATAGCCACGGATTCGGCTCAAAGGATTTGTGAACCGAGACAAATCTGAGAATCTCAGTGACATTTGGTTAGCTTCCAGTTTAGAATTCACAAAGAATAGAGTCCTAAAGGACACCTGATTTTTTTTCACCTCAGCACTGATTTTTCCCCGTTAAGTTGCCATGAGGAGGTGCTTTGCTTGGAGTCGCATTAAACGTCACTCCTCACTCGAGTAATTGCTGGGGGTATTTCTAATTCAAAATAAGAAGACGGGTAAATTGAACAAGGAAACCAGAAAGGGGGACATGAATTCTCGATCGGGCCGCCGATTCAGATCTCATGAAAAGAGGATGTGGGCCTCATATCCCTCCTATTTTCGGCCCAAACGCTCCTGACGTCTGCACCGGCCTGCCGCAGAATCCACACCACAGGCCTAGCCGCCAATGGTGCGCCGCAGCCGCGGCGCGCGACGAGGGACACGGCGGCAGAGTGGCCCGAGGAGGGAGATGATTAAAAATGCGGTGGCCTCGCTGATGGTGCGCCTCCACCACCTGCCCCTCGCCGCGCCCACCCCCACCTACCGCCGTCACCACCACCACCACGCGCTCCGTCTCCTGCGGCCCGCATCGGCTTCGGCGCGCCCCGTCGCTGCCGCCGCCATGTCGACGGCGGCGGAGCAGGCGGTCGCTGATCAGAAGCGCGCACTGCGCACCGAGGTGCGCAAGGCGCTGAAGGCCCTCTCCCCCGACCAGCGCGCCAGTGAAGGTGATGCCCGCCGAGCGTGCTTCGTTTGATTCAGTATTCTTGTTACGCGATTGCTGGGCCGTTGGTCACCACCTATTCGTCGATTTGCCGAGTAGGAACTGAGCTCTGCTTGTGCTCCTTTTGGCTAGCTTAGACAATCGTTTAGTCAGGGGCGAAGCTAGAGCCAAACCGAGGGGGGTGCACCACTTTACCACTGAATGTTCCAAAACAACAGAGCATACTACAGCAATGTCATAAAAAAAAACATTGTTTGATCGATATATATTGGAAGATTGAGTTGGTAATTTAGGCGTTGTTATTCCATTTCTCTACATTGTATTGTCCGGTCTAGACTTTGTCTTCTTTCTAATACAATCCAAAACTCTTTAGGCTGGTTAGTCTAAAATTATGATTTTTAGAATATATTATATACACCAGTTTATATTTTTAATAAATGAGAAATGATGTGTAAAAATGGTATAATTTGATATTAATGATACCTTGTAATCACGTTGACAAATAATTTGAACACTAGAGTATAAAAATATTCCTAGTATGTCATATAAAAACATACATGCGAGAGAGAGAGAGAGTTAGAGATTAATTGGTGTTGCAACTTATTATTGTACACAAAGTGTAGCTTGGGCTTAACCTTAGGCCATATTTGTTGAAATGAGTGATTATATAATCTAGTTTATTAGTGCTAAATTGTATAATTCAGGCTATTGGTTCTTGATAATATGTTTGCTCAAATTATTAAAATTATAGATAGCTAGTGTAGAAATAATCTAAAATAAGCACCCTTGGGTGGCTTATGGGATCATGATATGTGTCGATTATAATCTGGAAAGTAATCTAAGTTGTCTGTTACCTATAATAGATTATAACAAAATGTATAATCTATATTACATGATCAAGTGCAAACAAACATGCCCTAAGTCTTGGTTTCCTGCTGGGCTGAATGTCTCACAATCCAAGCAGGGGGTGCAAAGCTTTTAGTTGAGGGGGTGCATATACGGTGGATGCATGGCAATTAGCACTAAATTATCGTTTTGGCTTGGGTGCATTGGCACCCACTGAACCTTACGTAGCTTCGCCCCTGCGTTTAGTAATTGGAGCGAAAAATATAAGAGTGGCAAAATATTATGCAACGGTAGATTCTGCGTTATTTAAGTTCATGTAACTATTTATGAGAATTGCTGTTTCCCGATTAAGATCAGCAGATACATATACTTGCAGTTAAGTGCTCAGAATGAAAGTGCTAGAGTAGTACTAAACAAGGAATAGTGTGATTGTGTGAACTTTGCTTTTACATTAGTGCAATGAAGGGGACTTTCTTTGTTTTCATTTTGGTACTTAGAGACCTTAACCAGAAAGGGGATGCTGTAACTCCCTTCCATTGTTTCAACAAGGTAGATTTCATTGTATTGTTCCGTTCATGTATCTGAGGTGAAAAGTTTCTTTGGTTTTCCAGATCTAGCTATTCAAACTACAATTTTGGAATCTTCTTGGTTCAAAGAAAGCAAACGGTTGTGCGCATATATCAGCTGTCGGCAGTTGCGAGAAGTCGATACATCAAAAATACTAGCTGAGTGTCTACCATTGAATCCTGGTGAGTCCATGTCCATCTATAATTATGCTAGTTACTGAGTCTGTCGCTAACAATTTGGTTCTTCTTAAGGGCAAGAGGAACTGGCAAAGGATCTTTATGTTCCTCGAGTGGAGGATAAGAACCGCAATATGCGGATGCTCAGAATCACCACCATGGATGACTTAGTTAAAAATTCTATGAATATTTTGGAACCATCACCCGTGGATGCTAGTGGCAACGATCGTGAAGATGGTAAAATGTATTTTTCATGTTTCTGGGAAGCTTTTCCCCATTAATTTGTATAAGCTGCTACATCAATGGTGATGGCTGACTAGATCCTTGTTTGATCCATGCAGTATTATCAGCCTCTTCTCCTGTTGATCTTTTTTTATTGCCTGGTAGGTTCTCTATCATTTCCTTTATAGTTTATACACGCCCCACCTAATTGTTTTGATTGCATAATACTTGTTATTCGAGCAGGACAAGCCTTTGATAGAACTGGCCGAAGACTGGGCCGTGGTGGAGGGTAGGATTACATACTATTCTATTTACCTGTATTGAAGTTACTATGTTTCACAAACTCCTTGCTTTCCAGATTTCTTTTCAGTTGAATAATATTGAAGTTTTTGTACCTCTGATTCTGGTACCAACAGAACCAGCCAAAAGAGTAACAACAATACCACTTAAGACTGTATAATTTTTAATGAAAAAGCTGATGGGTAGTGCGACTTGTACTGCTCATGCAAACTAGTGAGCTGGCAAAGGAATCATATATTTGACATGACATCTGGACCAGCTAACTTGCAGTCTGAAAGCTTGTAATCCCTACCTGTGCATCTAGAACTAAGATCAGATGTATTAACATGAACTCTGTATAAGGACATCTTATGATCTTAGTAGAAGCTTGAAAACACATGGGCATATCAATACTGCAATAAGCCTACCGCCTTCCTGATCTTTCAAAAATCTGCTGATTGATTGTCTTTTACTGTAGCAATATCAACCTAATAGACCACAGCTCTGCATATTTTTTTTATAATACATCTCTTTGTGTAAAATGCCTGAGTACATGAACGTCAAAGATATACAATGTTGTCCTCGTGGGTGGTTAAGTTTATGCTTAAGTTCACACTTATGCTGGTAATTGAAAGCTTTCCATGCTATCTTATTTATTCATTTTATTTTCCAAATTTTCAAGGTACTATGACACGTTCTTGCTGAAATACCAAGAACTTGCAAAAGAGAAAGGGTGGAATCGGCCTCTCTTAGGTATGGCGCACATAGTCTAAATGCAGATTTAGTTACTGGTTTTCTTAGACCTCTGTCTCTCTTATTAAGAATCTTTTTTTCATCTGATACTATTTTGCAGCAAGTTATATTCAGTTTGTAATGTTTGCTTTCCTATTTTGAAGTTGCTCTTTCATACTCGGTGCAAATTATGGACGAAGGAGTCATCCCCGTCAACTCAACGGATGTTCATATTGATGCTCTGGTCACATCCTCTGGTGTTATTCCAATAAGCCCTGCAGCGCTCGAGAGGATGCAATGAAGCCGATTGGTTTCTTGTTATGCTTTGTGCCTTTGAAACATGCGCCACATTGCCCAAGTGATACTGATGCATCAACAGAACAGGGAATCTGTCCTCGTGGCTTTCTGCTGTATCATTTTCTATCAATAAAATGGACACTGGACGTCTTCTTTATTTCAGCCAATTCTAATATATAATACGAATTGTCCATTCGAGCAAATAGTCAGTATAACTGACAGTGTTTGGAGTTTTGTTGTAATGTATCATGACAGTTTGCTCAGAATTAGTCAGTCACCAACCACAAAGGGAAAATTAAGAAAGAAATCGACTGTTTAAAAATGGATTTCGTTTTTATTTTCTATTGGCAAAGGAGATGATTTATGATTTCATGTTACTTTTTTTTAGCACAATGATTTCATGTATTGGCTGCAAACTGCCTCTGTTCATTAACCATGAATTGCCAAAGTGGCCCAATTCCGTTGGGCCCCCAGCACTTTGCCTTATGGAGTATTCAATACAGCAAAAGTTGAACAGTTTCTCAAAAAAAAAAAAAAGCAAAAGTTGAACAAATATCAAAATAAAAATTTTAAAAAGAACCCAAGTACATGTTCGAAGAGGGTTTACGTGATGTATATTTGAAGGAGAAAAAAAGTACTGATGTGAGTGGATTAAAATTTGTATTCTAAAATCTGTGACATGACTGACCATTCATGATGAACTAGTCCAGAGATAAACCAAGCATTGCAAGACCTTTCTTTAACTACATTTCGCCGTATGCAAACGCACATGTGAATTTAATCATCTCTACCAAATAGCAGAAAAACAATGGCACTAATTATTTATATCAAATAATGAAACCATAGAAATGATTTTACAAAATGTACCCAACTGTCGCTTCTTTCTCATTTATCAATGATCATGAATTCATGATGTCCAAAATTTTATCCCATGATTGCAGAACCCTTAACCTGGAACAGTTTGTCTACATTTCGTATGGAGGCAATGGAGCAATGGAACTCTAGTAAGAACAACTGCTACAAACCCAATTGTCAAGATTCCTAGACAACCTCTCCTTCCTCAACTTCGTTGCATCGCCACGTCCACCTTGGCATGGTGTTGAGCACGCACAGTGGGGAGATGTAGGGGTCGTTGAACCATACCGTCCTCACCACCTTGTCCATCTCCCGCCTAAACTCCTCCCTCTTCCTCTGGAGCTCGTCCCGTCTCCGCTTGGCCTCCTCCTCCTCGGCGTCTTCCGCCCTCTCCACCACCTCCTTCTCCGGCGACCGCTTCCTCTCGTCGACGTGCGCCCGCGGCGCCCTCCGCTCCTCAGACCGTGAGCTGCTTCTTCTCTTAGCGCCGCCCTCCGGCGAGCGTCCACCCTCTGGCGCCCTCTTGGGCGCCCCGCGGTGGGCGACAACGTTGCGGTCGCGGCGGTGGTCGTCGCCGTCGTCCCTCCGGTAGTTGCCGGCGCGAGAGGCGCTGTCACTCTCCCTCCCCCTCCTCCTCCTCCTCCTCCTCCTGCTATCCCGGGACGCCTTGCGATCGCCGCCACGTCGCCGGCGCCTCGTCGTCGTCGCCGACGGCGACACCATCGTCGTCCTCTGCCGCGGCTCATCGTCACGGCGTGCCCGGTAGTGCTGACGCCGCCTGCTCGCGTCCTTGTCTGCGGCCTCGTCGTCCCGGCTCGCCGCGGCCACGGACGCGTGGGCGGGGTGGTCGTCGTCGATGCGCATGCGGGAACCGCACACCTGCGGCGAGGCGGCGGGGCTGCGCCCGGCGGTGGAGCTGTGGGAGTGGGAAGGAGCCACCGTGGCCGCCATGCCTCTCTGTCTCGATCACTTTGTTCTAGGGCTCGTATACGTGTACGAATAGTATCGTGTGATTTCGTTTCGTTTCGTAGTGCGAACGAGATCGTTTTTGGGAGGCGGGTGATGGCGTGATGCGTGCGTTTACAGCAGTTGGGGATGGGGTCGTGGAGTGGAGGCCGCGCACAGGTTAAAAAGGGTGCGCTGGCGTGGCGGTGCGCTCGTTTTCGTTTCCAGATCGGACAAGGGCTTCGCAGGCGCGATGGTTTTCGATTAGGCGTCCGTTCCGTTCCGTGGCGCCGGATTCAGATTTTTCCTTTTTTTTCTTAGCAAACGCAAGATTCAGATGGGAACGCGGATTCAGCCCGCCCGTTCGGTTTCGGACTTGCCTCAGGTTACGCGACGAATGGGCACGGATATAGATCTTGGCCCATCGATTGGGCCTGGTAACGCGTCGTCCAATCCTGAGGTCATTGGTGGGCCAAAGGCCCTAGAGAGAACCTGCCCATAATCTGTCCGCCAGCCCATGTGCTAGTAGCGCCAAGTCGCTAACCCACTCGACCAGCAGCGCGGTCCCGACGGCACAGGTGACAGCTCACAGGTCTCGCAGGGGCCGCACCAGGGGTCCTCATGGCTGGGCGCTCACGCAATAGAGCCGGCCGCATGGCATGGGCGCATGCCGCCAGGCCGGCGAAGTGGCGTTGAAGCACGCCGCCGATCAGCCGCGCCGGTGGCTTCCCCGTGCAAGCCCAGCGGTCAGCAGCAAGCTACGTCTGCGTTCAACGGGGTGTCCCGTCGCTCGGCCACGGCAGACTGGGACGGTAGGGCACGGCGATCATGTGAACAAGTGCGCGATTGCGAAAGGATCTGCTGCCTTGCTTTCTACGGTCAACAGTCAAGTCGCCTACGTTTTCTCTCTCTCTGAGGTCGCCGGGCGTGTTGCTGGTAGTTTTTCTGTTGGTTGGTAAACAAGATTAGCATCGTCGCCAGATCGTCCAGTAACGAACAGAGCTTCGAAACGTGTTGGTGGATCGTAGGCGGCATCCATTCGCGTCGCACTGCGGCCGCGTCTAGTCAGGAGCCTGCGTGCTCTGCTTGCTGACTGGCACGGACAACTGTTGGGCCCAAATGCCCAATCATCTCACCGAAAAAAGATCAGGGGCGCCAACTGCTAACGACCACGTGTTCTGCAGCTCAGACACAACCATATCGATCCGACAACGCACGCACGGGGAGACAGCGACCTCCGAGCGAGCCGTCGCTCGCGTACTCCCGTAGTCCCGTTACATAGCGCCGCCCCCGGTCTCTCGTCGTCGCCCACAGCCAACGGGCAGCGCCGCTCGCTCCGTCCATGATCCAATCCAACCAACACGAGCACATGTGGTGGTGGGCGTCGTCGGGTCCGGCCGCGGGGCACGAGCGGCATTAGAAAAACGAGCCCCACCCGTCGGTTGGTCCGGTCCCGAGACAAACTACAATCCCACGTACGCGTCGCCGTCCGTCGCGTCCGTCCGGGCGGCGTTCGGTGCCGCGGCGGATTGGACAGCCGCACATGCGCACGGGGGGGTCCCCTCGTGCATCGCACGATCCGCACCGGATCTTCAGGAAGACGTACCCTGGCACTGGCAGCTCCGCGTCCGGCGGGGTGCCCCGGCCGGCGATCGTGCAGCCCCGGCCGCGCGCGCGCGCCGGCACCGCAGGATGCGGGGTCCCGATCGCGGCGCCACAGGTCCAGGAGGACATGGTATGGCGCTGTAGCTGAGCAAGCAGCACACCATAACCCTGTGGCCTAGTGGACGTGCGTGCCCATGGCGGGGGCTGTGCGATGACACTGCTGCGGATGCAGAGAGCTCGGCGCGCCGCGGGGCACGTCGGTCAATAGTGCGAGCACGTACAAAGGGAGCAAAGGCCTCGCGTACCTGGCTAGCTCGTGGTCGTGGAGCGCGAGATGCACCGCACCGTGCTCGGACTGGCACTGGCGAAGAAAAGAGCTCGACTAGGCTCGTGTTCGTCACAAACTCCCCAATCATTTCGCAGCTGGATGATTGGTTTGGTGGGCGGGCAACAGCATCTACAGGGCGTCCGGCCGGTGGATTGCAAGCAAGCAGCAACTGATTGATCGAGGTGCCGTTCGGCTGTCGCGCAGGCTGTGTTCAGATTGGAGTTAGAAAGTACTTTTGCTAGATGAATAGTGCACTGGAAAGCGTGTTCTGTAAGTGGGATGAATAGAAAAAACTTGTTGAAGAATCATTTTTTTTTAATCTGAACATGGTGTGTGCAAGCCAGCGATTTGGCATCTGATGAGCCTAACCATTGGTGGACAGTCGGTACTCGTCAGACTAGTATGGTAGCTCACGTTCCCAGAGAAGATACTCCCTCTCGCTGTAAACTGTATAGAAACGCATGTAAAGCAAATACCGTATACTAAAAAGGGGCAGAAGTAAAAAAAAAAAGTACAGTCACGTCCAAGAGAGACAAGATCGAGTCACAAAGTTCAGCCCATTCCATCATCTCTTTTCACCCACGAGGTCACGCATTTTGAGGAATTACACATGACGAACAGTGAAAAGTGGCAAAGAATGCCTCCGCACCGCATCCAAAATCACGAGTGACGATACAGTCGGTGCAGAAGAACGAACGAACGAACGAACGATTTGCTCTGATTCCTCAATTTTTCATCAGTCCAAGAATGAAACAACAGCATCACCTACAACTAGACATCGAAGACACCCGATCGAATCGGCGGCAGCACTGAAATGCGTCGCCAATTGGTCGTGCGGGCGGCTACTACACAATTGGCCGCTGATCTCACAAGAATCGCGATCAAGCTGGTACTCGATGCTCATGGCATTGCAGAGTTGCGCCGGAGCACAGGACCTCGAAGATCCGAGCTTTTTTTCGAGGATGACCGGCGTCGCTTCACTTGGCGCCGACGCCGAGCGTGAGCTCGAGCTCCTCGGCGGCGACCTCGTGTATCCTCTCGCCTTCCCACGGCGTGACGACGCGGCCCTTGTCGAACTCGAACTCCGCGGGGCCACCTCTGCCGATCTCCCCGGCCGCCATCCCGTCCAGCTCCATCGAGTTGGAGGCGGATGCGCCGCCGCCTCCCGCGTTTACGAGGTTGTAGGTGGGCGACGCGGGCGCGGTCGCCGCCGCGGACATCTGGAAGCTGATCCACCGCCCGGAGTCCACGGTGGAGCACACGTCGGACTCGTCGCACTCCGGGATGGTGTCCGGGTGCTCGCGACGGCGCGCGCGGGTCGGGCTGGCCGGAGCCGAGACGGCGAAGAAGGGGTGCCGGAACGGGTCGACGACGGCGGTGGCGTCCCAGTCGGGCTTGCGGACCTTGGTCGGAGGCCGCGACGCCGCCGTCGGCGAGGAGAGCGGTGGCGTGACGGGCGCGCTGCTCGAGACGCGGAGCGGCGGGAGGTTGGGGAGGCCACGGAGGAACGGGAGGAGGGAGGTGGCCGCGGCCGCGGCGGCGCCCGGGTGGTTGGCGTTGCTGCCACTGCTGTGGTCGAGCCGCGTGGGGCTCGCGAAGCCCGACGACACCGGGCTGGCGTGGTAGGACGGGATTGGGCTTGGGTAGCTTGAGGACGGCGCGCTGAGCAGCTGCGACGACGAGCATGGGCTCATCATCCCCGGCGGTGGCTTGCATCCCTGCCAAGAACGAAGAAACGCAAGGTCAGCTTGCTCGGCTCAGCTCATGTACGTATCCTTCCACCAGATCTGCGAGCGCGGGCTGTGCATCCAAGACCCCGGCCGGCGCCGGATGAAGAAGAAAGAAAAGAGTGTAAAGGTCGGACCTTTCGGTAGGTGGTGCCGTCGTCCTCGACGACCCAGCCGGCCTCGCGGCAGAGCGCCTTGAGCACCTCGTTGTTGTCGCAGTGCTTGGGGAGCTTGTAGTTGCCGAGCGTGCGGAGCCCCGTGAAGATCTTGGCGGCGATAGCCCGGCGCCGCCGTTCGCGGCGCTTGTTGTTCTCCCGCTCCTTCCACGTCGGCGTGCGCCCCAGTCCGCCCGCCGCTGCCGCGGCCGCCCCCGACGTCATGCTGGCCGCCGCTGCCTTCTCTCCCTCGCCTGTCTTCCCACAGCAACTTGCCTTGTTGCCTCCTCTTTCTTTAATGGCGAGGTGGTGGGTGGCGTATTGCGCAGCGAGTATATTGACTAGCGAGGGAAGCGACTTGCGACGAGAGGACGAGAGGGAGGTGGCTGCTGCTGCGGCTGGCCCCGTAGTAGAGTAGGAGTAGAATGGTGTGTGCGTTGGGTCCGAAGGATGGCAATGGCATGGCGTGCGAGCTGGAGCCCGGAGGTGCTTTGAGCTTTCGCCCTCGTGGGCCCGGGCTAGGTCACGAGGGTGGTACGGTAACTTTACTTTATTGCAACTGGATTGGCTAGATTCTACTGGCCACGGTGGGTGGGTGTGGCCTACTTTTTCCTCGCCGGAGCAGTGTGCAGTGCCGGGGACTCGGCTTTTGGCGAGTGGGAGTGTGTGTGTTGCGCGTGACTTGAGGGGTGAGGTGCGGACGTGAGGTGAGCCGAGTAGGGCCGGAGCGCAGGATGCGGTGCCGGTGCCGGGCATCTGTGCGTGGGCTTGCGACGGCGAGTTTCACGGTTGCGTGGGGTGGGCGACGCCGCGCCGTTGCCATGCCACCGTTAACGTTGCTCACATGAAGATTTGGGCCCCGTTTAGTTCCTAAAAGATTTCCTAACTTTTCACTATTCATCTAATTTTTCACTATTCATCCTCCTCTTCTACTCACAAAACACTATTCATCTACAGTGTTTTTTTTGTGAACAGTGTATTTTCGGGGAATCTTTCCCCAATCTAAACACACCCTTGATGAGCTCAGTGACCCGCGGTGGATGCAGGCTAACGAGGGCACGGACGCACAGTGATGCATGCGACGGTGTTGACACGGGTCAACTACATCGTATTAGGAGCTCCAGATCGGGCGTGATTGCTGCTTAGGCAGGCAGTCACGGGGGCGAGGAGTCTCCGGCCAAGCATGTGCGGGCCGCGATTAGGATTACCAGCCGGGAGAGAGACAGGGCTGTCAGTGAGGCAGCGAGTGACAGCGCCTTCAATGCTCTGCTGCTTTGACCGGTCCGTACCCCAAGCACTCGATGGCTGCCTTCGTATTGGAAGTGAAAAGTACTTTTGCTAGATGAATAGTGCGTTGGGAAGCGTGTTCTGTGGGTGGGATGAATAGAAAAAACTAGTTAGAGAAGTACTTTTCTGTGAATCTGAACACAGCCATGATTTGCACATATACAAGGACGTACTGTACGCGGTGTGACGGCCCCCCCTCCTGATCCATGCCACGCCGGCCGTGGCTGCCGGTAATAATGGAGAAGAAATCTTAACCCCCGGCGGTAATTGGACGGCCGGTGGAGGGGCGGACGGGGACCATCTGGCGACGCCGTGGAGGCGTGGACCGTTTGCCGGGACCTCGTTCGGTAGGTTTGACCATGGGGTTTTGCAGGCCGGAGCTGGCAGCCCGGTCCATGTCGTTAGCGAACAGCCCACCAGCCTATCCCGGCCCACTAATAAATTCTGGCATCCGCTCGGCCCGTCTTGTTTAGTAGGCTATATTTTTTACTGCTGCATCAGCCCAGCAGCCCTTTCCCCATGGGGCACATAGAATAGGCTGGTCCAGCATGAATTTGGGTCACTCCTATGGGTCATCAGATCGCATTCCCTCCTCGGTCTCACATCACAAATCTAACACAACCCCTGAACCCCCCACCCGAAATTCTGCATCTACGCAGTTCCTCCTCCCATCACAAACGCGAGCCCCAACCAAATTGATCAATGGATCGATCGCTTGATCGATCATGCCTGCTTCCTGGGTCCTTCTCGACGCCGCGGTGGCTGCCACCAGTGAGAAGGCATCAACTGCAGGGGTGGTGGACGGCCAGGGCTACGAACTCATCGGTTGCTGGGCAGGTTTGTTCACGATTGAAGACGAAGCGCTCGTCGACGGCACGAGCAAGAAAGCGGCGGAAACAATCCTCTCAGGCAAGCAGCAAGCAGCCGGTGCGCATGATCGGATAGCTCAGGCCATCAAGCTTTTTGCTCGCCTCGTCGATGCCCCAGAAGCGTCCACCTTCTACGGGGTTGTATCGGCACTCGAGAATGATCTGGATCTCTGCAGTGTAGAGAGCTCCAACAGGAACCTCCTCCTCGTCTCTCTCGGTTCCTTCGGCTGCCGCCCCTCGGACGAACACTACCTGATCTACAACGCCTGGAGGAATTCCCTCACCGTAATCCCCAAGCCCCCCATCAGAGAGGTGTCGTCCAACCGCGTCGCTGAGATCAGCATCGGTGACTGCCGAGGTGTTATCCTTCGTGTTGGGGACAGGGATGAGGGCGCCTACATTGTTGGCAAACTTTACGTCCCCTGTCATGATAGTAGGGCCAACGCTACACTGTGGTTGGATCGCTAGGGCGGCCGTCCTTCCCTCTGAGACATTCTATCCTCACAAGGCATTCTCTTTAAGCAGCTCATACATGTGTTGGATCGACCTAATGGGCATCCTCATCTGTGACGTTACTAGGCCAAGCCCAACGCTCCAGCATGGACTACTGCCCCAACCTCCACATAGGTACTTGGTAGCCATGTCACTTGGTCTGGTAGCCCCACAGGGTGCTCAGAGCTACCCGCAGAAGAACCAACACCCTCAACTGTAAGGCCGTGTTTAGTTGTGGTGGGGAAAAGGTACTTTTTTTTCTGGGATGCGTGTTATGTGAGGGGATGAATAGGAAAGGGGAAAAAGGAATTTTTGGGGATACGTGTTCTGTGAGGGGATGAATAGGAAGTGAAAAGTACTTTTGATAAACACGGCCTAAAAGTACAAAAGAACTCCCTGTAGCCAATCACACACCCAGGACTCCACCATACAAAAGTAAAAAAGCTGATTCACGTGGGCAGATGTGACAGAGGTAACAACTCCTCTTCCTGTTTGGTTTAGAGCATGGCTTATAATTTAGCTGGCTGCCGGCTTTATACAATTGCCATGTCACTTACAGCTCATAATACAGCTAGTTTGTATAATAAGTCGGCTGTTAGATCAGCTAAGAGGTTGAAAGCATTAAACATGTGGGTATTTAATGTTACCATATACACGCCATCTACTATGATCTATAACTTTGTGGCCATATCACCAAGCAGCAGAGGGGAGACGGAGGGGACTGGGAGATTTGGTGCGCGAGGAGACACGGTGGAGCAGCGGATCTGGAGGAGGAGAAAACGCCGATCCTATCTGCTCGCACGGGCTGCAAGCGGGCGCATGTTTCTCGGGAGAAGCGATTCAGCCGGGCGTCTCACGAACGGCCCGCTCCTTTCTCTTTCTTCTCTTCTCACTCCTCCATATATGACTTTGATGACATGGCATGACATTTAGCCGGCTGACTAGGATCTATAATACTTGCTCTTAAATGAACGGTAGCCCAAACTTTCTTTTGGTCTATGTGGCATGTGAGACCAACATCCTTGGTGGCTTGCGTTGGGCATGCCCTAACAACTACCCACAGCCATTCTTCATTTACATTGTCTGACGAGTATGGTGGATTGCATCAGTGATGGCCAAACGAAGTGCCCACGTGAGTTTCGTACCAGCATTGCCACGGTCGGGGGCGTCGTCAAGCTTGTCTCCATGGGTACCTCAAGGGAGATATCACAGTGACCGCATGGACTCTGAATCTTGATGCTGTGTTTAGTTGAGGGGTAGAAAAAATACTTTTTTTTCTAGGATACGTGTTATGTGAGAGGAATGAATAGAAAAGGTGAGATGATCCTGTGGAAGCATTATGGAAACATGAGATGATCTGCAGAAATGGGCTGCAGAGTTGCATGCCGGTGTGTCCTGTTCTGCGTTAGTATGAAGATGACATGGTCTACTTCTTGGTGAACAAAGAACCGGTTTTAAAAAATTTCACATACTGTGCCTTAGCAGAGAAGTACGATGAAAAACAGTACATTGTTGGTGTCAATATGCTCAATGGTGAGCTCCATGTCTCTGAATCTTCTGAAAAAATATCCCCGGGACTTGTGGAAACTTACCTTACCAGCTGTTTCACTGAGTACCTTTATGGTCAAAATAAGGTAATTCCGGTTTTTGCTTAAATTCTTATTCTTGATAGTTCTCAACGTATCAGCATGGTAAAGCTTGTTTTAGTCTTATTAGAGGATTCTCTGACTACTGGTTGTGCCAATTTAAGCTAGTTTGTTGTATTGAACTATTACAGCAGCAGCTATAAGGGTCCAAAGGCCAGGATGGACGAGATTCCACTCTTGTGCACGTCAGGCTTGATCTCCTATTGCCAGGAGATTATGATCGGCCGAATCCTAATTTTATTTCTTGATTAATTCCTCGTGGAGGATGTGGAGTCCTTTTGTATATAGTGATAACTCAGTTGACTACTTTTATTTAACTATTCTCCCACCTTTGTGTGACTTATTTCCAGTCTATGCACGAATCTTAAGTTAAACTTCCACGTGAAGCTGTCCGTTGTGTTAGACTGACTCATTCACAAGGTGAACATTGGGCATGGCAGACTTAGTCTCTGCATAAGGTCAATAAGACGTAAACAAGGTCATACTTGAGATTTTGTTTTCCTATGGATATTTTGGGAACAAATTAGTGCATTCCTGCTTTTCCTATGTTTCAACGGCTCGCTTGGACCTCTCTGTCCATGAACCCAAGGCATCTGATTACTGAAAGTGACCACTAAAATAACAAAATAGCTTTGGGTCTATGACTTGACAGCATTATATTACTCTGAAGAAGAGATACAAATATGATCAAACTCAAACATGTTTAATATAAAACAGTGACACTGAATCACAGAAGATCAAAACAGGCATTTGTTTATCGCTTGAAACCGTTACAGCTTGACATGATTTAGCTAGCTAGAAGCCTAGAACCTGAAGTCTGACCCTGGGAAACAGGACATTGTAGTTTTCATCCCTTTGCGTTCTATTCTTCCGGATGCATTTGCGGAAACAGACTAATTCTTCTCTCCAACCTCGTGTGCTTCGGATGGCCATGGCGCGGACACGAGGCCTCGCATGTCAGCGCGGCACACCGGGCAGGTGTGACCCTTGAACAGCCACACGGTGATGCATCGTGTGTGGAAAGGATGGGAGCAAGGCAGGTTCACAGGGGACATTGCACCAGTGCCAGGGCTTTCCCCAAAAGCCTCCATGCATATGGAGCACCGCTCCTCAGAGCCCCGGTCGACGGTCTGCATGACGGTCTCGGCGCAGGCTCGCACCACCGCCTTGGGCTCGCTGTACACAAGGTTGACCTCCATCGTCATCACAACATAGAAGTGGTAGTGGCCGCCGGCGAAGCCGTCGTCGTCGTCCCGCCGCACGAAGTGTAACATGGCGCTTGGGATCCCCTCAAGGGAGACGTGGGAGAGCCAATTGTCCAATGAGATATCAACGCCCTGCAGGAGCGGCATGGACGCCAGCATGCCGTGCACGGCGCGCCGCGCGTCCTCGTAGCGGAGGAAGACGGAGGGGTCGTGCACGAAGAACGTCTGCTCGTCCATCACAGGTTCCTTGTCGCTGTGATCCTCCACGGCCTGTCTGCCGCCACCAAGTTTGCGAGAAGAGTATGTCCGTGACAGCGTGCAGCGGAAGCGCACGGACGACGGCCCCCTGCACGGCGGCGCCTCGCGCCGTTCCAGCAACGTGTGGCAATCCGGAACAAAGATTTTCGTCGCCACCACCATGGCCTCTTGGGACACGAGGCAAAGGGAGACACTTGTGGATAAGGGCGGGTGGGTCGGAGCGGAGGAGGGGGGCCTTATATCTTGCGGCCGTCAATCAGAACGGCAGGAGGGCACAGCGCTCAACTGAGTTCGGATCCAGATCTATGAGGAACTGTGAACATTGCCACCGACGAAAGTCGCCGATTTCAACTCCAAATCGGAATACGCAATTTCCAATTCAGAAATCGGAAAAGTACAACTTCCAATTCAAAACATGACCACTTAAACTCGGAATCGGAATATCGATGTAAAAAAAATTGAGACTTACTTCGATACTCGAGCTTCCAAACCTCAGAAATTCCCTGCCCAACTCGAGGTATGAACCTGCATATAGGTGCGCCGCTTCGAGATCTTGCCGGAGGCGGGACGTCAGGAACAAGGACGGTCAGAGTGGCTTAGGGGAACAGGGACCATGGGGAAGCGGAGATTAGGACCGTGTTTAGCTGTGGTGGGAAAAAGTTTTTTTTTTCTGGGATGCGTGTTATGTGAGGAGGATGAATAGGAAAGGGGAAAAGAGAATTTTTTGGGATGTGTGTTCTGTGAGAGGATGAATAGTACTTTTGGGCAGCTGGACCGTGCCCGAGGCTAGAAACGTCATTTCACTGTCAGTTTTTCTTTTTCACCACAGCATGTGGTCAACAGTAGTAGCCAACAAGTGTAAAAAAAAAGAAAAACAGTAGTGGCCAACGTTTTGGACTTTCGGTGGACGGTGGTGGGCCTTTCCCCTGGGCGCGTTTGGAAGTTGGAAACCCTAGCTCTACCTTGCTTTGCCTGTTAAGGCAAAAAACTTGTCACCAGGGGCTTGTTTGTTTGGATTCGACCCTGAATGAGGTGCCTGGTTCTCTCACCTGCCTGTACGGCCAGTCTCAGTGGAGGTTTCGTGGACACAGTTACCTAGACTGGAAACTAGGTAACTGTACCACAGGGGTTTAATAGTGATGAAACTCCCCCTCTTAATTACCCTGTTGTCGGGGCCTGATTTGGTCGCACCGGCACCGACGAGTGATTGCGGTGCTAACCACTCGTTTCCCCGATGGCGAGAGTAAGAGACAAGGATTTTATCCTGGTTCCGGCCACGGGGCCGTACGTCCAGCAGGGGTGCGATGCACCTGGTTACGTGTTGCTTGTAGTAGGGGTTTACAAGCAAGGTGGGAGAAGGAGATGAGCTCCTAAGTCCCAGGTTATGGTCTGTATGTGTATGAGACTTGTGTTCTCTGCGTGTCTTCGTGCTCTTCTCGTTGCCCTTCGCATGGGCTTCCCTTCCCCTTTTATAGACCAAGGGGAGCGGGGTGCGAGTACATGTGTTTGTCGCTAAGTGCACTGTTCGTCCATGCCGCGTACTGTGCGCGAGCGGGAATCGCGCCTTCCAACTCCGCTGACGACATGGCAGGGGCTGACGTATCGTCCTTCCTTCTCGTGACAGTTCACGGCGTCGAGGGTGGTGTCTTGCGCACGGTGTTCCATGGTCTCCTTCGAGGCTGCCTTCGAGGGTGGCTGCGCGTCCGGCGGGGGGTAAAGTCAACCGAGTGGTTGGCACAGTGCTGCTGGCAGGGTTAGGTCTGGCGCGCAGTATGGCGCTCAGAGTTCACTGTTGCGAGTGGATTTGACCGATGTCCTCTTCGAAGAGTAGGTGATGGCGTGGGGCAGTGAGCCCTGCTTTTTGACCGCGTCGTGACGACTCTGGTGAACCGCGGTGGGTTGGGCGCTGTTCCCGTCGAGGCGGGCTCGAGCTTGGATGGCAAGCTCGAGCTCGCCGACCCTCGATCGAGACGGAAAACACCCCCTCGAGGGTAGGGGTCGCAAGCTCGAGTTCACCAAACCTCGAACGAGACGGAAACCACCTGCTCGAGGGTAGGGGTCGCCCTCGAGGCCGCTGAGCCTCGAACGAGACGGAAACCCCGCTCGAGGGTGAGGGTCGAGGCCGCCGAGCCTCGATCGAGACGGAAACCATCCGCTCGAGGGTGGGGGTCGAGGCCGCCGAGCCTCGATCGAGACGGAAACCATCCGCTCGAGGGTGGTCGTTTACCTCGAGCTGGATGGGTCCGAGGACTCGTAGCGATGGCGGGCCTTTGCTGGGCTGTTGAGCCAGGTCAATGTCGTCGTGGGCCTTGATGCCAAGTAGTTTTGGGCCTAGATTGGGGTATCCCTTTTGTAGGTACCCGACAGTAGCCCCCGAGCCTTAGCAGGAATGAGGTTTTCATCCTGCGAAGGCTGGAGTTCGTCGAGGCTTTCGAGGCCTTTATCTCTTCGTGGGTTCCGAGAATCCGTGGGGGCGCGCTAGCGCACCCGCGGGTGTAGCCCCCGAGGCCTTGGGAGGGTGGTTGACACTCTCCCAAGGTCTCAACCTGATGTGCAGAGCATTTACTGCTTCCTCAGGTGTGGGTTCGTCCACCGCGCCTGAGGTAGGGGGGATTTCGAGCTTTCTTCGTGCCTCGCGCTCCCTGTTCGAGGGTGCTGAGGAGGAGGCGACCCGTGCTTCCCTCGGTGGGATCGAGCCAAGGATGCCTGGTTGAGCTGGTAGCGGGTGGTTCGAGTGGACGTCCATGCGCCGTTCGATAAGGGTAGGCTCGTGGTCACAGGACACGTCCATAAAAGCCTTCCGCGAAAGTATGCTAGACAGGACTCGACCTCGTTCGATAGAGGTCGAGGGCTCGATGCTCCCCCTCGAGGGGTCCCTCGATCTAGGCACTTTGCCTGGCCTCGAACATAACCGATTGGCTTCCTCGAGCGCTCGAGCTTCGAGGGTACCGTCGATTATCCCTGACTCGGTTGATCTGGGGCCCCTGTCGAAACCCTTCGGAGGTCCAGAGTTCGAACCCCTGATCAGTAGAACGAAGGCCGCCCTTTCAAGGGTTGGTGTGTTGAACGTACCTTCCACCTCTTCGTGCGGGGTCATGATGACCGTTAGCGCAGTTACTGCGACTTCGTGGGGGAGTGCGCGCGCCTTTTCAGGCGTGGCGTGGGCGAAGTGACCGCACGACTGCCCTGACGGCGGAAGAGCGTCCTTTCCCGGGCGAAGATGGCGGTGGCTGGGATGACCTTGATGGTTGAAGCGGACCCTGAAAGCCTCGGGACATCGAGCCCGAGTATAAATAGTAGTTTAGAGACTTGCGTTTCCTGATGTAAGAACAATTCGTTTGTTTTCATACATCCTACTTATTTTCGTTAAACATCGTTTGTATCGTTAAACGAGTTTTATTTGCATGCGACATCTCTGCGATGCACGTCGTGTCGAATGCATGTGCCTCGAAAGGAAGTCGCCACTAGGATCGATCGTACGTGAATGACTTAGGCGGAGGGAAGTGAGGTGCTGCCGTAGCCTCGAGGCGTAGGCGAGCACTCGGCTCAGGCGACCCTGCCCTTGTCCGTTTCACGCCTAGTGTCTTCCCTTCGAGGGTTGCAAAGGAGCACTTGGCGATACGCTCGAGATATCACAAGAATTTCGTAAAAGCGAGTTTTATTTTCAAGCGGTATCTCTGCGATGCACGTTGTGTCGAATGCATGCGCCTTGAAAGGAAGTCGCCACTAGGATCGATCGTACGTGAATGACTTAGGCGGAGGGAAGTGAGGTGCTGCCGTAGCCTCGAGGCGTAGGCGAGCACTCGGCTCAGGCGACCCTGCCCTTGTCCGTTTCACGAGTGTCTTCCCTTCGAGGGTTGCAAAGGAGCACTTGGCGATACGCTCGAGATATCACAAGAATTTCATAAAAGCGTTGACTTTTTCAGGGGTTCGTCCCCATTGCGGCCCCCGAGGGAGGGATGGTCCTAGCGAGGGTAGGACCAACCCTCACTCCAGTATGAGTAGACTCGAGTCCACTTGATTCGTTCACACTTGTGAGAGCTAAGCCAAATACTTAATCAAGAGTTTGTACAATCGAAAGTATGTACAAAAAGGGTTCGAGGGGCTGAAGCCGCTCTAGGGGTATAGGCAACTTAGCTGTTGGATGTCGCAGGCGTTCGCGAGGATTTCCATCGGCGGTGGGTCGTCCCATGCTGAAGAACACGTCGTTGGCATCAAAGACTCTCCTCCACATGGAAGGCCTCGAGGCCCCTTGTGGCTGAGGTCCACTGCGGGGACTTCGTTCGCCATTGTTGCCTTTCTCGCGAGGGGTTCGATACTTCTTCCCCTTATTGCCTTGATTTTACTTCCTCGAGGGCTTCCTTGGCTTGCTGCCCTCCGCAGGCGTCTCTTCGGGGCGCTTTCCCTTCTTGCCGTTGAAGATGGCGTTCGCCGCCTCCTCCCCCGAAGCGTATTTGGAGGCTACCTCGAATAGCCGGTTCGCGTCGGGGGGAGGGTCCCTCCCCAACTTGGACACCAAGCTATAGCATGTGGTGCTCTCGAGGAAGAAGTGGATGATCTGATGGTCGGTGATGTCGGGCAGCTCGGTGCAACGCTTGGAGAAGCGCCGGATGAAGTCCCTCAGGGATTCACCGGGCCTTTGCCTGCACCCTCGAAGGTCCCACGTGTTCCCAGGGCGCACGTAGGTGCCCTGGAAATTCCCCACGAAGGTCTCGACCAGGTCGTCCCAGTCGCGGATCCGGTTCGGGGGCAGGTGCTCGAGCCATGTCCGCGCGGAATCTGCCAGATGGAGTGGCAGATTGCGGATTATCATGGCGTCATCTGTGGCGCCGCCAAGCTGGCATGCTAGGCGGTAGTCGTTGAGCCATACCCTGGGGTCAGTTTCCCCAGAGTACTTGGTGATGGTAGTAGGCTGTCGGAAACGAGGGGGAATAGGAGCGGTGCGGATGTTACGACTGAACACGCGCGTTCCCGCCGGTTCCGAGACCGCATCCGGGTTCCACCCAACGTCGGTCCGCCCGCGTTGGTGGGCCCGGGCTCCCTCTCGCTGCCTTATATGATTCAGGGTGTTGCGAGCATCGCCATCGCCGACCGCGCCTCGGGTGTCCCGGAGGCGTGACCTCGCGGGCACCCTCGCTGGAATCGTTCGTGCTTCGGGCGTACGTGGCTCGTTGGCGTGGCGCTGCGCCGAGTCACGGCAGGAGTCGCCGCAGGACTGGGCTCGCGCCCTGCCGTTAGGCCGGGGTGAGCGTACCGATGACTCCCCTCCTCGTTCGCCCTTCGAGGCTGCGGAGCGTCGAAGGCGGGAGGCTGAGCTCTCGGCCTGTTGTCGGGCGGCATGCTCGACCAGCTTTCGGGCCTCGAGGTGCAGCTTCCGCCCTTCGGGGGTGGCTGCCTCGGGCATGGCTCGGAGCAGCGCGGCCGCCGCGATGAGCTTCTGGCTCGTTCTGGGAGCGAGCTCGTCATCTTTGCCTTCGGCAAGGATGCGGGCCTGAGCCACTCGCCCCGCGTGTCGTGGGTTCGTGGCGTGCTCGTCGCCTCGCTTGCCCGGCTCGCAGTCGGAGCGCGCCGGTGGCGAGACGTCACCGCTAACTCGTGGCAGGTGGCGCGGATCTCGCTCGTCCTCGGAAGGAGAGTGATCCGATGGGTCCGATGGCTGCGCGCCTATCGGATCCATGCCATCGTCGTTCCCCTGGTCGTCACCCCCGCCGTCGTCGTCCGACGTCGACCCCTCGCTGGCTTGTCCGTCGTTGATGACGAAACACTCCCTGGTTGGGTCATACTCATCATCGGAATACTCGAAGCAGTAATCCGCCGCTGTTTGAAAGGAAATAAAGGCCTTTGGGTCGCGGAGACCCGAGTAGTCCCAACCGGGGTGTCTACGCATAAATGCGTGTCCATCATCGGACTCCGTGCGAGAATCGCCGGGCAATGGATCGGCGAAGTATTGCTTGGAGACTGGGTGACAACCAGGTTGGTTGCCGTTCGCACTCATGGCAGTGCGGATGAAGGAGGTGTACGCATCCGCGGAGTTGCGTAGCCCGTAGGGATAGGAGTGCGCCGTCGTAGCGCGTGGCGCAGCCATGGGCCCCGGGAGGAAGGGTGCAGCCCTCTCCTGTGACCCTGACTGCAGGACGTCCCCTTCCTTTGCGGGAGGGGGGACACCGGCGTCGGCGGCGCGCCTCGCGGCGCGTGCTCGTCGTGCACGAGGTCCGGGACGACTCCGTCGTCGTGGTGTCGCCGGTTGCTGATGATGAGGCTCCAGTCGGTCGCCTGGATCCTGCTGGAGGATGGGCATATGGTAATCATCGCCACACGCCCGGAATCGCAAGCTTCCGAACCAGATCTCCCGGCCCGCTGGGAGCAGATCGCTCTTGCCCAGCGGAGGCCGTCCTTCGCCGAAGTTCGCCATCGGGAACGAGAGTTGCGCAGCGCTGGTCCCCTACCTGGCGCGCCAACTGTCGGGGCCTGATTTGGTCGCACCGGCACCGACGAGTGATTGCGGTGCTAACCACTCGTTTCCCCGATGGCGAGAGTGAGAGACAAGGATTTTATCCTGGTTCCGGCCACGGGGCCGTACGTCCAGCAGGGGTGCGATGCACCTGGTTACGTGTTGCTTGTAGTAGGGGTTTACAAGCAAGGTGGGAGAAGGAGATGAGCTCCTAAGTCCCAGGTTATGGTCTGTATGTGTATGAGACTTATGTTCTCTGCGTGTCTTCGTGCTCTTCTCGTTGTCCTTCGCATGGGCTTCCCTTCCCCTTTTATAGACCAAGGGGAGCGGGGTGCGAGTACATGTGTTTGTCGCTAAGTGCACTGTTCGTCCATGCCGCGTACTGTGCGCGAGCGGGAATCGCGCCTTCCAACTCCGCTGACGTATCGTCCTTCCTTCTCGTGACAGTTCACGGCGTCGAGGGTGGTGTCTTGCGCACGGTGTTCCATGGTCTCCTTCGAGGCTGCCTTCGAGGGTGGCTGCGCGTCCGGCGGGGGGTAAAGTCAAACGAGTGGTTGGCACAGTGCTGCTGGCAGGGTTAGGTCTGGCGCGCAGTATGGCGCTCAGAGTTCACTGTTGCGAGTGGATTTGACCGATGTCCTCTCCGAAGAGTAGGTGATGGCGTGGGGCAGTGAGCCCTGCTTTTTGACCGCGTCGTGACGACTCAGGTGAACCGCGGTGGGTTGGGCGCTGTTCCCGTCGAGGCGGGCTCGAGCTTGGATGGCAAGCTCGAGCTCGCCGACCCTCGATCGAGACGGAAAACACCCCCTCGAGGGTAGGGGTCGCAAGCTCGAGTTCACCAAACCTCGAACGAGACGGAAACCACCTGCTCGAGGGTAGGGGTCGCCCTCGAGGCCGCTGAGCCTCGAACGAGACGGAAACCCCGCTCGAGGGTGAGGGTCGAGGCCGCCGAGCCTCGATCGAGACGGAAACCATCCGCTCGAGGGTGGGGGTCGAGGCCGCCGAGCCTCGATCGAGACGGAAACCATCCGCTCGAGGGTGGTCGTTTACCTCGAGCTGGATGGGTCCGAGGACTCGTAGCGATGGCGGGCCTTTGCTGGGCTGTTGAGCCAGGTCAATGTCGTCGTGGGCCTTGATGCCAAGTAGTTTTGGGCCTAGATTGGGGTATCCCTTTTGTAGGTACCCGACACCTGTCATGTCAGCAAAACTGCTGATGTGGCAGTGTATTTAATGCCCATGAAACTCCTATGAAACCCCCATTGAGACTGGCCAAATTCATCACATACTAGAACAGACAGCGCGCATATTAAGGGCCCGTGACCCTAGAAACAGAAACAATCATGAGGAATGAAAGCAAATAAGAGCAACTCCAACATGTTTTGTAAAGAGGTATTGATAGGTAAAATTACAAAAAGAGGGATCAAATTGTCTTCCAACAGCATAGTTAAAAGTATGGGATCGATTTCCTCCCCGCTATCCCGTGAATCACGGTAGACAAATTTGCCGACGCGCTGCCGTTCGCCATCGGGGATTCGCGCGCGTCGCCCTCCCTCCCGCACTCCAGCGCCTCGTGTCCTCGCCCTCATCCACAAAAGGTCGCGCCGCCCTGCCATCTTCGAGGCCGCAGCTATTTTCTACATTATACAGAATATGTAAAAGCCTATATTTATCTAATAGAATAGCTATTCATTTGAAGTTGCTCAAGTATGAATAAATAGCAAAGATAATATCATATCTCCAAACAAGAAAGCTGGACCCAAACCGCGAGCAGCGGATAGGGCCACGTCGACGTCGCCATCATTTTCTCGAGCGTCGGATCGTGTACGAACTGCTGAGACGTTCAACTTCAAGGTCTCGTGTAATTTTCAAAAAGGCCCTCGTATTTTATCGAAATCAACCCGCACTCCAGATCCCGCCGCCGGCGTCGACCCCGAATCCGCCCCTTCCTCCGGCGCCGCGTCGCCGCCCACGGCATGGCAACGCCACTAGGGCCCAGGGGCTCCACCGCTCCTCCGAAGCTCCATTGCTCCGCTGCACTCCGTCCCCCTTGAGATCGAAGGAGGAGGTCGAGGACTGTGCGGCTGTTGTTGGCACCGCCGGCGGCGACGACGAGCGGCTAGGCGGGCTTCCCACGCCGCATTGACCAGGGTGGAAGAGGTGGGCATCGTAGCCTCGTAGCCCATCACTGCATCTCTCCCCAGATGTCTGACAATGATTCTGCAGATGCTGTCGTATGCGATGGCAGGTGCCCTCGGCCGTCGGGAGCGCTGGTGGCTGGTGCTGAGGGCTTCTCCAACAATAATAGCTAGCTGCTAGCTATTTGGTTGTATGCAATACTTTTTTATTTAATGTCTTCTTACCTCTCTTCTCTATGTGGCCCACCGTCTCTCTCAATCCCTGAAAACTGGCCTCTATATTCGTGCTAGACTAGTGACGAGATACTAGCTAGCTGCCTTCTCTCTCTTCTTCCTGTCACCTCCGTGTCAGCAAAAATCCTATGTCAGCTGGCGATTTGGACGCCCGATGGAGCCGCCCTAAAGCTCAACCACGATTATACTAGCGATCAGCATACATTAGCAAACACGATTACGTTGCAACCCGTATACGTAGGCTGGTATACAGTATGGATGCGTAATTTGGATTTGTTCTTTGCTCATGTGAACAACGTGCAATGTTCCTTTGTTCTGACAGGTTCAAAAACAGTAGAGAGCCTACCAAGCAAATCATGTACAACAATTGAGGAAGCCTTCCTACTGATGAACATTCCCTTTTATTTTTTTCAGCTGGTTCATGTGCTATACATGTATGCACTGATGGTTTCATTGCATTTGTTCAGAAGGAGAAGTACGGTCAAAAAAAAAAAAAAGAGATTGGCCCAATATTTAAGTATATGGCTCTGCCCAAGCCTATATGAATTAACAAAACCTTAGGCTAAAAATATAGAAAGGGAGCACATGTACATGAGTATATTTTTCATCATGCAAAGGGTGGGATTTAACATCTATTGTTAAATTTGAAATCTTTTCGTTCACCAATTTTCGCACCAAATTGGTACTTTTAGCTACTTTTTCTCATCCTGCTTCCTGTAATTGCAGTTGAAAAGCAAAAGCATTACTTACTTGATAGATAATAGATTATACTCATAAACCAATTATTACAAACACTTGGATTATATAGTACTCTGTTATTGACACAACTGTTTCAGCAATAGAATCATCTATACCAACATAAATTTATTAGGAAAGCTTACAATGAGTTTCAGAAGAGCAACGGAGAAATATTAACTATTTGTAAGGAACTAAGGGAGGGCAGGAGAAAATCAGACAACATTAACTTATTATTATTGCTACGATGTAGAAATTGCAAGTAATTATAGGATATAGGCAGAGGTATATGACTATACGAGTCCCATCATGCAAGTAAAATACTTGATAACGATGAGTAATTGCCAAGATAGAAATCGTCATCAAACAGAAAAAAAAGAATACTCTGTTCCATGTCTGATGAATGTTCATGCATATAGGTTGCTAGATGAAATAGCTAAAGGCATCCACCTCACATTTTTTTTCACTCATTTTCTTGGGATTCCAATTTTCTATCAGTCCTTGGCTAGACCTTCAATCCTTCATTCAAGTTATATCTCAGTTATATTGTAGCAAAATATTTTACTACAATAGATGCCATGTAATTTACACAATGTTGAACTATTTCTGAATCTAAAACAACCAAATAATTGACATGCGCTCTATGTTCTTGAATACTCCAATGTTCCTGCAAAATGCCATTCGTTAGGCCATGTTCTCTCCTGTAGCACGGCACCAGTATGATGACCAAACGTATCTTGTTATATAGCATTAACTTTAATATAAGACAACTTGCCACCTCTGACTATAAAAGTTGTTCTATAATGTAAGCTTATATTTATAGTAATATAAATATAATCAAATATATAATTACCACGTTCGTAGACCTCGCATAAATCACCGCTGGTTAATCAAAATGGCGCGGCAACGCCGCGCCTACAGTTTTCTAGTACATACTGTCTCTGGAAACGGAGATTGAAAGAGAATAGACAAATCACCTTGCTGAAAAAGTTTCCAGCACTCACCACAACAACAGAGTGCAAGATGTAATATCTGCTCTGTATTGATACCAAAATGACCTAGAATGCAAGGATAATGAGAGAATGAATCACCTCACTGACAGTTGTATATCATATATTTCCATGTGCAACAACAAAAGGTACAATCAATCCAAAGCCTTTGTTGGTGAACAAAATCCATTTAAACTGTACAGGTTAACACTGTCAATAAATCAAGAGGCACCCCATGAGAGGCAGACCTACCAAGTAGAGTAAGACGATAGCATATGTGACTATGTGGTCCTGCACCTACAGCAGATACCACCAACCATTAATTCATCCCCTCATACATAGCAAGTTCAGATCAAAGGAACTATACATAGCTAAATTCAGGGACTACAACTTGTTATCTATTGACAATGCTGCTGTAGCTGATCTCATTAGCGAATTCGAAACAAAACAGTAGATGTCCCCCTTGGCAACTCCTACATTTCAGCAACAAATGCATGTTAAAATCCAGCATCAAATATGCTCTTGGCAACTTCTCCTTGTGTGCCATATTTCCATCTCCTCGCCCACCTGTAGAGGACCGCATCACCCCATGTCTCAGTTCGTGCATCTGAGCATGATAAATCACAGTCTATAACTTCAGGCTTCAGCTAGATGTAACATAACTATAGTTGTTTTTCCTTTTGCAGTTTCAATAACTATCATACCAATTTAATTATATATTGCAGAAATGGACACCAAACCAGCAACATAAGGAGAAATTTGCTATTATAGGACTCTAAACAACTGACTTTGCTATTACAGGACTTCAAACATTGTCTTTTCTAAAATGACATTTGAAACGTTGGTGCTTTGCTATGATAGGACAATGGGTCTTTTTAATCACTTTATCAAATCAAATTCATGTATTTTTGCCCTCTTTAGACCATATTGCCCTTCGTTTCCTTGACTCCTTTTGTCGATCTCCTCCAACAGAGAAAAGACGCACGTCCTATCCCGCCGCCGCCGCCCCTATGGAGCCCTGAACTCCTGCCGCCGCCGCCGCCCAACCTCCTGACACCGCTGCCCCGCAGCTCCGGACTCTCCACGTCCAGGCCAACAAGATCCACGTCGTTCAAGGCACCTGGAGCCGGAGCCATGGCCAGCCCAGCAAGCAGGCGTCGCTCCTGTTAGATCAAACTAACAATACATGAGCATAAACATAACCAGGATCTCTAGTCTAAAATAGATCTCGCCTAGAACATGAATCTAATGCGGAAAAGGGTTCGCCAGTAAGCTTATACCGGCGCTTGTGGTGTCCATGTCGTCGATGGAGGTCGGTGCAGAGGCGACGAAGTCGATGGCGTGGACGGCGTCGGGGATGTAGCGCAGACGCTCCTTGAGGCTCTTCGCGGGGTAGCGTAGGCCTTCTGGACGCCAACGGCCCTGGCCCTGGCGAGGAACACGAGCTTCCGAGCCTTCCAGCGCCATTAGTGATCGATGAAGGGTGGCTAGGTTACGGTGAACCTAGGATTGCGTGATTGGATACCTCGTTGGAGGTTTCTCTTAGTATATATATAGCGTTGTAGGCCCGGGGCCGTGTCCTATAGATGGAAATATATTGCCTCCCGATCAAGGCAAGGACTTATAGTTGGAAATCACTGAGATTTGAGGGATTCAGGGTTATCCCCGTTTCTATCTTTATCTCGGTTGTTGACCGAGGTCAAATCGAAATCCAACAGCTACCAGGCCAGTAGACGCCATGGCTAGGTCATCTAGCCTGTCCAAGCCTAGGGCGCCGTCTTGGACGGTCGTCCGGGCATCGCCGTCCTACACGTCCAGATTAGGGCCGGCCGTCGTCGGTAGATCGCCAGGCTCCACGATGGTGGCATGAGTCGGAGTCAATCGAGAAGGAGAGAGTCGAGAAAGACCGACGTCAGAGGAGTTCGACGGAAGAAAACGAATCGTGAATTAGGTTCAAGGACAATATGGTCTAAAGAGGGCAAAATGCATGTATTTGATTTGATAAAGTGATTAAAAAGACCTATTATCCTATAATAGCAAAGCACCAATGTTTCGAAGATCGTTTTAGCAAAGTCTATGTTTGGAGTGCTATAATAGCAAAGCCAATTGTTTAGAGTCCTATAATAGCAAATTTCTCCAACATAAGGCAACTATGAACAATACAATAGTAGAGAATCATCTTATGCATATGGCCTTTTTCGTCCTCAAAGAATCATCTTATGCATATGGCCTTTTTCGTCCTCAAGACAACAATCAATTCACAGATCACCAATCTCCATAGCAATTTCAATATGCGGCCAGTTTTTCTAAAATCCAAACGTGATGTGTCAGATACAAAAATATACTGTTAGACAAAATGAGCGCATTCTTGGTCCTAGGCATCTCTGTTGGACTGTAAATATAACAAGCATGCATGACAGCATGAGTAACATAATAAGCCAATCGCCATCAAACTGAGCAAAGGTTTAAACTGCCAAAAAAAGGTAGTGTTTTTACGTTACTATCCACAATGACAAGGATGTTTTTATGTTACTGTTTCGGTTTGTACATGTGGATATGTAGATAGCATTGAGGGCCGTAAAAGGTTAAGGAACACCAAACCTGCTTCATGTGGTTATATAAGCTATAAGAAGCAAATTCGATTGCATTCCTTCTCTTATTTTGAAACGATTTTTAGCTCAGTTACCATCGCAAAGGTAGACGGCTGTGTAAAGTAGAGATACTAAACTTACCCTCGCACCATGCTGCAGCTACAACATCACACTCCACCCAGCATCGATGGAGCTATTTCCTTGCAGCTGCAAGCGACCAGGAAATTAGCAACTATAACTTGTAAACTTCATGGAAGTAGACTACAGTGGTAGAAACTCTGCCAAACCAATACGGCATAAATTTCAGAAAGAAAGTAATATAAAGCTTCAAGATGGCATGTCTAAAAACATGGTCCCACTAACTAAGGCCAGTTTACTTTGCACGGAAAACAACACAACACTATGATATCTCTCGTAATAGAGATATGTGCTTTGGAACAGTCTACTCATGTCTGTTCAGCAGAATCCTCCTAGAGTTGAAAACCTCAACCCCATATTTCATTCAGATAGGGAAGACAACGTTTTATGGAGATGTCAGATTTGTTTCATTCAGGCACCAGGGGCAACTTGAAATCCACCATTACATGCAATGTAAAGGGATTGAGAAGAATTCAGAACGATGCACACGGAGTAAAGGGAACCAGAGGAAAAGGAGAGGGATTGAGTTCACTGGGGATGATGGATTCAGACTGGGCAAAGAGGGCCAACGACACGGCACATCCCGAGAGCTCATCAGTACTCAAGGTGTCCTGACGACCCAGCTCTGCAACTCCTAGATGCGTTGCCGAGCTCAGCTCTATCCTATCAAACTGTATCTCAAACTATCTTTCTTCCCCATTTCCTCGAATCCAACAGCAGAGTTCATATGCAGCTGCTGTCGTCGGAGGAGGCCGGATAGGACACCCAACACAGGCACACATGAGCACACAATAGCAAAGGTTCTCGAATCGAACAGTAAGGGCGAGCAGAGGCGGCGGCTTACCGGTGCTTGAGCTTGAGAGTGAAGTCGCGGACGTGCAGATCACATCCAACATGCCCAGGAGTGCGCCGTCTTGGGCTCCGGTGGTCACGCGCAGGAGCTGGCGACCGCGGACGCGCTGGCCCCACTGTCGGATCTCACCGGCTAGTGCCATCGCCCCGGACCTCAGGTCGATGCTCCCGCCGCCGCATTGTCCGCGAGCAATAAGGGGAAGGGTGGCAAGAGGGTAGACTGCACACATCGCCTGAAAGCTCGCCCGGCTGAACACGCCTCTTCTCCACGCGAGACGACGCCGAGAAGGCAGCAGTGGAGCGGGTGCGGCGCAGAGAAGCCGCAGCCATGCTCTGTCCAGAGGAGGAAGAAGGAGTAGGAAGACGGGAGGGAGAGGGAAAAAAAAAATGACGTGCGGGCCCCACTTGGCAGAAGAGCATTTTGGACATTTCCAGGCTTGGTCCCACACGTCAGGTGCTGCTAACGGTAAGAAATGGACAGAATGCGGAAGGAATGGCATACAGGTTAAAGAAGTTTAGGTCGATGGCACACAGGTGCGAACGAACTTTGCACACAGGTCATGACGAACTTTTCTAGTGGCATACATGTAAAAGTCTCTAAGAATTTGAGATGAAATCTTGAAACAGTTCAGAAATCATATAAGCGCATCGTCGCAACTACTCATATAAACTTTGCATTTCTAAGTTTTAAATGAAGGGAGCAATGCTATGGAAAAATTACACATAATCTTATAAAGTTGCAATCCTTGCACTTTGGGAAGTGTAAAAGTAGAAAAATACAAGTAAAGTTGTTTGCTTTATAAGTATCATATATGTAAATGTGCTTATTTTGAGAAAAAAAAATTAACTCTAGAAATACGGAAGGAGGACACTGACTGAGTTTCAAATCACACAGCATTGGGCCATGGCTACCGAAATGATAATAACGAGCGGCTAAGAGAAAAGGATGATTACAAAGAGGGGGGGGGGGGGGGGAGGAGCTATTATGATCACGCAACCCGAAAAAATGCTAGCGCTCGACTGAATTATATACACTTCAACAGCATATCTCGGCCTGCCTCCGTTTTTGGCAGGCTTCAGCACATATCTCCGTATTATCAGTTTATCACCATATCTGTACTATCATTATAAAGATTGTATCACTACTCTATATACTAGCATATGTCGGCCTGCCTCCATTTTTGGCAGGCTTCAGCACATGTCTCCGTATTATCAGTTTATCACCATATCTGTACTATACTCTAAAGATTGTATCACTACTCTATACTGTGCACAATGGGCAACAAAATTCTGTGTTTAACTACTTAGAAAGACCGGGGTTCCTCCATGATCAACGTGAATGTCAGATAGCTGCCGCATCCTGGACATGCCATCGATTTCCCAAGAAAATAGGATGCTTCGTTTATGTACAACTCGTAGATCGATGTCATCCCGCAACAACATTCCATCAAAATCCGCAAGCTTTTGCTAAAGCCCTGAAAATAACGGTTGCGGTGAAAATATTGTCAGTTAAAGCACCGAGCAATTGCAGGGATTATTAGCAGTGAAGGGAATATATTCATATTCATGCTTACAGAAACGCGAGGTAGCCTCTCCGCAGAACCATCAACCATATACTCTTTAGATAATGTTGACATTGATGTAGTCCCATCCTGTACACCAAGGCAACCCTCTTAATTTCCACAAGAATAATATATAAGAAGCACCTATTCCAGTCTATACGTTAAACCCAAGCATTTTCAATACAAAATGTAAAGGAATCAAACCTCATGTTCCTTCCAAGTTTCACGTCTACTTTCATTCAGAGGATTGGGAAGTGAGACCTCTTGATGTCTAACATCATAAGTGCCCTTTCATTCAGATGATTGAAAAGTGAGACATGTGTCAGACAATTTTCACCTTATAATCAAGTTGTTAGAAAAGCAAATAGATTAAATGATCAACTGAATTAAGAGAGGAACAAACATTTTCAGCTTCAAAGATAGCATTATCTTCTACAATCTCAATCGAATCATCCCAAATCACACTGCCTTCATCAGATGGTCCTTCTAGAGTTGATGACACAGGAAAAAAAGAAGAGATAGAAAGGTACATGAGCAGACAGCAGGTATCAACACTGAATTGGTCACCATTATTCAATGAGTTGGCTCCCAAAAACAAAAGGTAAAGACATCACAGCATTTTCCAGTAGCCAGTCCAGCAAAATGTTATCTATACAAGCTTTTTAATCTTTTGAGCTGAGAAGAGAGTCTCACCCATAGATCCTAAAGTATCTGAATGATATGCGCTGTCAGCAGATGCTTCATAGTTCATTGCATCAACAACATCATCTGGAGCTGTTTGGGCTGTAATGAAAAAAAATTACGAAAGAAACATTAGATCATTGGGGCAAAATGCATGCCCCAAGCTTTCATGTAAAACAAAACCACGAAATGTCCTAGTTGACTTTTACAAAGTGATGATTAAAGTAAAGATGCATCTCAGCAGCAGTCAGTTTATTTTCCAATAGCCAATGCAGTCAAGTGTTACCTTTTTTATCGAATAAGTAAAATGTTATTTTCCACAGAAAATCTAAAATGATGGAAAATAAACACATTTCAACATTGAAAGCTTGGGCACCATTGTTCATTGAGTTGACTCCCAAAAACAAAAGGTAAAGACATCTCAGCATTTTCCAGTAGCCAGTCTAGCAAAATGTTATCTATACAAGCTTTTTAATCTATTTGAGCTGAGAAGAGAGTCTCACCAGGAGCAAATACATAAGGACCAGTGCCTGCTTCCAAAAATCCCATATCCATATCTTCATCTCCAAGAGAGAGGCTTTCAAAGGAAACAATCAGTTCATCTAAGGAAAGTGTTGTGCCCTCCTCTTCTAAAGCTTTCTGGGCTATAAAAAAAAAAAATACAAAAGAATCATTAGATCATTAGGGCAAATTGTATGCCCCAAGCTTTCATGTAAAAGAAAACTATAAAATGTCCTAGTTGACTATCACAAAGTGATGATTAAAGAAGCATATACACATTGAAGGTAACAAAGAAATTTTGTGATGTCTGGTTATCAATTGAACGGCAAAAATATTAGTCAAATTACATGATTCATAAGTGCAAGTGTTGTCTACTAAGTGATATGAAAAAAAAATACCAAGGTATGGATATGCACATATATATGTCATAGAGCACGTTATTCACTTTCAAAATCAAGAGAGCTCTCGTCAGATCTTTGGTCAGTTTCACTACCATGACAAGGAAACATATTAAGCCTTTGAACAGAGAAAATAAGTAACATAGAATTTTCACTAACCATATCAGCTGAGAAATGTATAAAATAAAGGACCGATAAGATCATATGGTAATTTGTATGCAGCGAGCTTTTCATTTAAAAATACTGCAAAAGGCCAACAAGAAACACTTTTATGTGGATGAACGTTATGCTTATGCACATGGGTAGGACCTTTCTATCCAACAATTAAATTTCATAAAATATGAACATATTGCCACCTTTCATTTCGAGGTTCTGAAGTGAATGTTATTTATTATCAGTATTTGAAGCAACCATGAAGAATCTCGTCTCTAATTTCAATTCAGCAATTTAAGCAGGGTAGTCCGCGTACATTATGAAACAAAATTATCTAGAACATATTTCCACTTATGATTATCACAAGAATAATATGCTTAGTCAACCTAATAACTTTCAATTTCTTGTAGCAGAAATTTCAACTAAGGAATGGGGGGAAAACAGATATGTTCTTATGCAAAATTCTGGAACCTGCCAAGTTTATTTCCGCCAAGCAATGAAAAAAAAAATGCACTGACCACCAGACCTCAAACGCGCCCGGCACCACCACCGGACCGGCCGCCACTCACATCTACCCTCTTCTTTTAAAGCCACCACCCCAAATCTCCCAACCCTAACCCAACCCGACCGAACCCCTAACCCAACCCGACAGAATCCCTATCCAATCTAGAAATATATGCAGCAAAGAACGAAATGAAAGAACGAACAAATGCAGTCTACCTCGACAGGGCGGTCCCTGCGACGGCGGCGGTCCCTGCGACGGCGGCGGTCCCTGCGACGGCGGCCGGCCCCTGGGACGGCGGCGGCCCCTGCGACGGCGGCCTAGACATTTCGTCGAGCGACAGCGGCGGGCGGCGGGGCAGTTCAAAGGGAACGGGAGACCAGCGCGGAAGGGGTGTCTTTGCTTGCGGGCTTTGTGCGTATCCGAGTATAGAGATCTGACTTCATTTGACGGCGCTCTCGGCGGCTTCCCTGGCGGCGGTCCACGTCAGCCGAAAATCTGTGTCGGTCCAACGGCTAGTGGTGGACCGTTGGCAGCGCAATTTTGCGTTTAGGCCCCCGCTTTTTCTTGGAAATTTATTTAGTTCTAAAAAATTTCTCTAGGAATTCACTATTTCTTCTCATAGAACAAGCTTTCCAAAATTACTACAGTGTATTTCCTCACTTCTCCTCGTACTAAACAACTCCTAAATTCAAAACAAGATCTTCGTCGCAAAAAATTATCTTCACGGCCGGGTGCCCGGCTGCCCGGGCGCAGCTGGCGGGGTAAGTGGCGGCCCTTGATCCGAGGTCCAGGAGCGGCCGTGGTCGTTGTGGCCCGAGACTATACGTGATGTTGCGCATTTTATGGGAAAAAATATTTTAGAGCTCAAATGTGACCAAAAGTGAAATTTTGACACGGAGAAGTGGGCCCTACGAGGGAGCACGATCGATTGTGTTTAGATTTAACATTGTACTTAGCTAAAAAAACATTATAGTTAAGTCATAGAAGGCGTGTTTTGTGAGTGCGAGTAATAGCATGAATAAAAAAAAGTTAGAATGAATACTGTTTTGTAACCCGTTGCTGCCAACCAGCTCGCCCGACGGAAATTGATACGTCATGTTGTACTCTCTCCGTTCATAAAAGAGTGTCTTTTTCGCTTCCCGCGAAAAACCTACGGTCAATTATATATAAAAATATATTAAAATTTTGTTATAATATGAATACTATTAGATAGATATCTAGATCTAGTTTTTTATAAAAATTATTTGGACACTTAAATGTTGCACGTATTTTCTACAAATCGAGTCAAACTTATGACACGCACACTAACGACGACACTCTTTTAGGACGGAGGGAGTACACGTTAACCTATTAAATCTGAGACTGGATATTAAACCAGCTCGACTCGTTATACTAACGAGCCAGTAGGCCAGCTCGGCTCGTTAGCTAGCTCGACCTAGCCTACAGTCGTTGTTGCTCCACATCTCACCGTGCACCGCCTCGGGTTGTCAAATGTCAGCTCTTTTTGGGTACCTCGCTCACGACGACACTCTTTTCGGCCAGAGACGTCGTGACCCTGCTCCGACGAGCGCTGCGCGTCTGGGGAACGACGCCACTGCCCCACTCTTTCCATGGTGCCTAGCAGGATGTCGAAGTCGAACTCCGATGGACACGGTGGGTACACCGTACACGTATCCCCGGGGCTGGACAAGAAAAGTACTTTTTCTATTCATCTCACTCACGTAACATATTTCTTAGTGCACTATTCATCTTAAACAACTACTTTTTAATTCTAATCTATACACAGCCATGCTTGTCCCCCACAACTCTCCTGGGCGATGGGAAGCACGCAGAATCCGCTGACATTGACGGCGGTCCGTCCACCGCGCTCGACGTCGACGTGCGTGAGCACGAAGGTGGCGAGGCGGAGAGGGTCCAGCGGCGCAGGAGCTCCTCTCGTCACGTCGCAGCCGTCGAACGGCAGCAATGGCGCGTGGCCGGCGTCCTGCTGCCAGTCACCCTTCTGAAAGGACAGCCCACGCTCCAGGTGTTCCCGGAGAAAACGCCCCGGGCATCGGGGGCAGTAGGCGTCGCGGATCTCGACGGCTGAGGAGAGCACGGGCTTGCATTGGCGCTGGACGTCGGCGAAGCGGGGGTAGCCGTGAGCCCGGTCGTCGGCGCTTCGGTTGCCGAGGTGTGACGGATCAAACGGCAAGCAGGACGACGCGGTGCACAGGCACAGCAGCAGTACACCGTGGAACTGCAGACCTGATGAGAACATATATATCGGCTGTCCCCCTGTTGGTGCAGCAATAGATGTGGCTGGTATCAGAAAACTGTAGACATCTACATATTGCAGACATGCATTTGGCAGATAGTACTAACAGGTGGCCGAAGTGGCAAATGCAGCTAAATCACTTCGCACGTGATCAGCAAACACTACAAGTCTGCGATAGGAAGCTCCTTCGTTCTGGTCGCACCGAGTAATCCGCTGCCATATCGCTGCACCATGTTCCTTTGATCCTCTGGTCAGCAAAACCAAAACTCATAAGAGTAACAGAATGGAAAGAAGGAAAAATCGCACGTTCACAGGGCAACCAGCCGGGATCTACCCGTATCAGCTCATGTGCCCCGTATCTCCAGGATCAAATCAAACCCGCGCGCCAGATGCCAAGATCAAGGCATGAGGCGAGTAACCAGGCGCTTAACCCGATGGATCATGGAATTATTAGTGTAGTATAAAACTTCCAATAGTTTGTGGAAGTCAATGGCTGATTGAGATACTATACTACTCCGGTCGTAAGCTCGTACCCTACAACAATAGCAGACGGAGAAGGACCAGGCCAGTAAGAACAGGCACGTCAAGTCGTCAACTCAGATTGGCATACATGGATCATCGATATCTGCGGCAGTGGAAACACAGGCTGACCAGAGAACTGCTACAGGTAATTCAAATAAACTCACAGCATACAAGCATCATATGATATAAGCTATGTTCATCATCAACAATATACACATCTCTGATAAAATTTGTTCAATGGAAAGGAAATGTTTACCATGAAAAAGAATTACAGTATTAAGTATTAACTAACATAAAACATGTTCAACACAGAGCTCCACAGACCTGCTTCGGTCAACACAGCTTATGACGACACAAAAGGAACAAAAGGTATAGCATATACAAGTGCACGTCATATGTTGGAGTGGCATGATATGTGAAAGACTGAAAATCAACCGTATTCGAACAGCACTAATGTCTAATGTAGACACCAAGCAAAAACTGCAGGTATTGATTGAGATATGATCACATATGCCTTCATACTTGTGGTCACGTGAGAAGCTGCAGGTATTGATTGAGATATGATCACATATGCCTTCATACTTGTGGTCACGTGAGAAGCTTACAGTTTCAGTTTATTTATCACGATGTTTAGTTTTCCTCCTAGTAAAAAAAAGCTTACAGTGACGAAGGAAATAACTTACACATGCAAATGAAAAGCATAACATGATGAGAACCCAGCATGATCACTAGCACTACCAATAAAAGCATGGTCATGTGTATTCATTCATATGGTGACACCAGAAGCTGACAAGAATCAGACCAAACATAAGGTGATCTACTGAATACTGATGTAGATAGACGTAAACAGAAAATGTGACTGTCAGATGGAGGCATGTCATCTGCATCCATACATTTATTCACATACCATTCAACCTGTTCAACAAAATGTCTGAACTACATAGGACCAGAGACTAACTTGCCTCCAGTCAAGAAAGTTTACAAAAGTTATAGTGACAGGAAAAAATAGTATATACAGATGAATGACGTACATGGCCATAAGACAAAAATCTGCCAAAGATGATTACTAACAAAGTTAGATGTGGGAAGAAGAAACCAAAACCAATAAAAAACATGTGTATCCATTCATTTGGTAACATGAGAAGCTGATCAGACAACACAGTAAGTATTTGCCGTTCATATATGAGTTAATGAGTGGGTCATCACCTGGAGCCAAATAAAGTGCACAGCTTATGCAGAGCAGAAATGTACTTCACAATCAAGATATCATGAAACGGGATCCTAGTACTGCCTCAGTCAGTGCAATAGTAAAGTTCCAAACATTTTATCGCATAAATTGTACAAGATATAGCATGCACTTTGCACCAACATTTAATGTTTACATTCTCAAAGAAAACATAAGAGGAAAACGGATATGCATAAGCCTTTCTTTCCCGTTCAATCAGCAGCAATCATCCATTCACATTGCTGGGGTGTCCATAAATTTTGCTGCATAGATTGCTTATCCTATCAATTTTGTACCATTGAAACTATTAGCAACAAAAACTTGGTTTACCATGATCCCAGAAATTTCAGAATCCAGACACAGTAAGATTCTAGCATGGGACATTGCTGGGGTGTGCCCAAGTGGAAGATAACATGACCTTCCATATGTATGGCAGCAAACATACAAAATTGGTTCATTCAGAGATGCTGAAACATAACAGCTTACATCTTCATCTCAATGGCAATGCACCACATAGGAGAAGAATTCAAAATTCGAATTAAATGCATTTTTTTAATAATTTTGACCAACTTCAGCGAGAAATTGACATGCTATGTAACTGAATAATTTCCAACTGAGATTGCTTGGAGCAATTTGAATTTTTTTATGGTGCCACGCATGCAGCAAATGTTCAGTCAGAAAAGAAAACCATTGGGCAGAAAGATTGGCTTCAATCGGTTTTACTAATTTGATATCATATTCATATTTTTCAACTAAACAGCCTCCTTGCACAGTTGCACCAAGGCAGAAAGCTACAGCTAGTATATATCCCGTGATGATTCGGGTATTCCTGAACCCCAAGTTCAATGACCTTACAAAGTTACAAATCGACAAGAACAACAGAGCAAGTATCACCTCAGTTCTGCCTATGGGCGATATAGTAGGCCAAATGCAGCAGAGGTGCTGCCTTCTCTTTGTCAAAACCAGCAAGCTGCTCTGTTGCATCGGAAAGCAGCTTTTCTGCAAACTCCCGCGACTTTTCTAACCCCAACAACTTAGGGTATGTCGTCTTGTCACTTGCCAAGTCCTTCCCCGCTGTCTTTCCTAGCTCCTCCGATGACTTTGTCACATCAAGTATATCATCCACCACCTGGAACAGAAGCCCTATTGACCTCGCATACTTCCGAAGCCGCTCAATTTGTTCATCCGTGGCACCACCGATGATTGCCCCAATGACCACTGAGGCCTCAAGCAATGCAGCAGTCTTGTGGAGATGGATGTACTCCAGGCGTTCAAGGGGCACAACTTCAGATGTGCCAGTCATCTCAAGATCGACAACCTGGAGACAACACCCGATGAATTTTCAGCACTTAATGCATGCCTCAAGTCGCATTCTAATTTAGATAGCAGTAACTTCCAGCTCTAATTTAACTTTATGCAGACAAATAGACCTCCACATTAGCACATTCAGAATTAGCACATTGCCCAATTTCTACTCCCTTTTAATCGATGATGAATGCTGGAAAGCAATAGAATCTGATAAACCAAGAGACCTGGCCGGCGACGAGGCCCTCCGAGCCGATGCAGCGTGCGAGCTCGCCAATGGCGCGGACGACGCGGGCGGGGTGCTTCTCCGGGTCAACGTCCGGCGGGTAGGAGCCGACGCTGGCCATGTGGTGGAACGCGAGCGAGAGCAGCGCGTCCCCGGCGAGGACCGCGATGGGCTCGCCAAATACGACATGGCAGGTGGGCTTGCCGCGGCGGAGGTCATCGTCGTCCATGCAGGGCAGGTCGTCGTGGACGAGCGACATGGTGTGCACCATCTCGACCGCGGCCGCGGGGGCCATCGCCCAGGCCTCCGGCCCACCCGCGATGCCGCACGCGGCGAGGCACAGCGCGGGCCGAACCCGCTTGCCGCCCGCCAGAAGCGCGTACCGCATCGCCTCGTGCAGCGCCGCGGGGGGCTCCCCCGCCGGGATGGCCGCGTCCAGCGCGCGGTTGACCGCCGCCGCGCGCTCCACCATGTATGCCTTGAAGTCGAACTCCGTGGTCGCCGAGGCGGAGGCGGCGGCGGCCGCCGTGGCCACGACGACAGAGAAGCGGCGCCGGTGGTGGCGGGCCGCGGCGACGGAGGAGGACGAGGGAGCGACGGCGGCGGGGAGGAGGGGGGCGATGCGGACGCGCGAGGCGGCAAGGGGGTGGAACGCCAGGGCCATGGTGGGTGGCGATTGGAGACGGCTTTGGGCGGCGATGGGGTTAAGTGCGGGGGGCGCCGGGGAGGGCGTCGTGGAGATTGGGGGTGGCCCCGAGATGTTGCGGTCTCCTTATCTTGAGGTGAAGGGAAGCTTTGGCGCTGGCCGGCCGCGTCAGTGGAAGTGGAGGAGTGGCCGTCCGGGGCGGTGGTGCTGGGTGTTGTGGGTGGTGGCACGAGCACTTTTTTAAGGACCGAGCAGTGTGACACGCCCTGCCTCGCTTTCCATCTGCAGGGACGCAGGATGGCGACGGATGAGGTTAATTCAGTTACTAGTTATTTGATGGGGAAGCGTTTGATTTCGGGTCATGTCTGTAACTTTGTGGCAGGCTGGCAGCAATAGCCACATCAGGTTGGATGTGGTTGATTAAGAGCTTATCATAGACTAGTGTTTCGATTGTGGATAAGTTCAAAATAAATTGCATTGGAAATATCTCCTCTTTTTAACTCTTGCCAAGGGAGGCAAAGTTAAAGATTAGAGAGACAGATGACAAGTATCAACCGAGCAAATGATTCATAAGCTGTCTATGACGCTCTCATGAGTCATGAGAGCTCACAAAAATATTGAAAAAGGACATGCCGTCTCATTCATGTTTTTCCTTTTGTGTTTATAGTGGATTTTAGTGACCACTTGAGTTGGGCACTGGGGTGTCATGTGTCATGAAACACTAGTGTGATTAAAGGTAAGAGTTGTTCTTAAACGGTGTTTTTTTCGAGTGCGAAGCCGTGGAATGAAAAAAATATCCAAGACGGATAATTGGGCCTTTTCTAAGTCTGTTGTTTCTAAGTCCGTTGTACGCACTTGGTAGTACTATGTAATCTTCGATTGGAATCTCCAACTGAAGCTATAGTCCAAACATAAAGAGCGGTTTATAGTCCAAAGTTTAATCCTATTCTCAAAATGTCACTTGCCATATTAGACTAGTCGACAATAAATGTTTGTAGTAAAAAAAAGTTCTACTTTGATTCATGTCGTTGGGGTCGCTCCATAGATAATTTGTCGTTTCCTAATTTGCTCTACATGCACCAAAATGCGATATAAATTGTTCTATATGTCTCAATTCTTTTGCCACACTGGACCTTATATTTACATAATATTTTGCAAATAGTTGCTTGTTATTTGTGCTATTCTTAGCCATTTCGTAGGTAGTCTGCAATAAATCATCCAAATCAAATAGTTTTGCTCTCATTTGTGCTATCTTAGGCATTTCGTAGCTAGTCTGCAATAAATCATCCATATCAAATAGTGTTGCTCTCATTTGTGCTATTCTTAGGCATTTTGTAGGTAGTCTGCAATAAATCATCCCCAAATAGTTTTGCTCTCATTTGTGCTATTCTTAGGCATTTCGTAGCTTCTTGGTTGAAATTTGTCAACATCAGACACCCAAAAACATGTGTGCTAATGTTGTAGTCCTTTTGGCACTTGGGCCTCAAATTCAAGGAATTGTTCCTGCTTTCAAATTGTTGCTTGCCATGTTAGGCTAGTCAGCAATAAGGGTCAAATAGGTTTACTTTTGTTCATATTGATTCTTGATTAGAAATTATCAACAACAAACACCCAATTCACGCCAAGAAAATATGCCTAAAATCCAATATGAACCTCGTGATATTTTCACCACTTTAGGCCTCAAGCTCCTTAATGTTTCCCTATCAACTTTGATGAATTTCAGAATCAGAGTACTTCCTAGTAGAAACTAGTTTTTTTTTTTAAACTAACATAGGGCAATAAATTGGTGGTGGACTTGACTGACGTTGGTGAGCTCATTGGAGCGCATGCCTTGTTAGTATAGGATTGAACATGGAATGTGATATTATAACGAGCACAGTAAGAATATTCTCATATTCTCGCGACAGACAGCACAGCCGAGCACTCGATAAGTTTATCTGCGTGACAAAAGACCAGCATCGGCAACTTCAGAATGAACACGTCGTCTTCAACCTGGGGAACAACACTGGGACCTCCTTCCAAAGCCTGATGCTATAACCCATCCAATCCAATGATAATCCTCGCAAAAATAAAGAATGCACACACAAACACAACGCTGTTTCGATAAACAATGAAAGGGAACAGCCGAACAGGTTAACAAGCTGAAGCAACAGAGTACAACATCACATGCCGTAGGGAGCGCTGCCCATGTGATTGGCCCGGCTTTCATTGCCAGGCCGGTGCCCGCCTGCCGTCGCATGCCAAGCCACCGGCAATACCAATCCCGCGTCACCACGTGGGGCAGGTAACTCCGACAAAACTCACGATGCCGGTGCGGTGTGCTCACGTCGCAAGGAATAGCAATTCACAACTCCGGCGACCAGAACCCGACAGCGAAGCCGGGGAAAAGAAATGCATCGCCGGAAACACCTGTATTCCATTATATAAGTCTTGTCACCATCTATAACAACACGCCATCACGGAATTGACAATGGCTCCACTCACCTCCCCGCCTTACAATCCCTAACAAATTCCCATTGTGTGTTTCATCTACTACGTCGAAACCGGGGGCAGTCGTCGGATATGGACGGACTCCCCCCAACAAGGGCCAAAATAATACAAGTGTAGCGTCGATAGCACCGATGACTCCCCGAAGAAGCAACTTGATCGAGCGAGCGCGTACAATTACAAAAGAAAAAAGAAGAATGAACGAATCATCATCGTCATCATCGGCTAGCTCTTCATCTCGCCTTCTTCGAGGTCCACCGAGGGCAGGCCACTCACCCTGGCCTTCAGGGGTACGTCCTCGCCGTCCAACATGTCGCTCTTGTTCCGGGGGATCGGGGTGACTGCCTTCTTCTCGGCCTCCACGGCCCAGCTGTAGACCACCATGCCCATCACCGCGAGCAGCATCCCGAGGATGTTCTTCACGGTGAGGGCCGAGTCGAACAGGATCCAGCCGAGGATCAGCACGCACACGGTCTTCATGTGGCCAAGGACCTGGAACGAGGTCGCTGAGAACCGGCCAATGCACAGGTACTGGCTCATGTTGCAGAAGACGGCCAGGGAGCATGAAAGTAGTATGAAGAACTGCAGAACGATTATAACATGAGCTGTTAGGTCACACAATAACGCTTTCCATGCAACTCAAAGAACTGCGTGGGGATTGACAAACAGAAAGAAGTTGGCAACTGCATTTATCAGCTTCAACTGCTAGGTAAGTGCTACATTTTTCAGAAGTTGGCAATAAAAAATGTCATACAACTGAGTAAAAGCCATATATTAGATAATAAAGAGATAGCAATCCTTATGAGTAAAGTTAAGCAGTGTCAGGGAAGCAAACTGCAAAAGAAATGCTTTCGTCGGTTGCGACAATTCCATGAGAATCAGTTATGTCATACATGGGGCAACACAATTTTACTACAAGTGGGCTACTGACTGCACTCTAGTAAAATGGAGCAAATGCATACTTCAGTGTTCAGTTAACGAGGTGAGAATACTGGTAATGAATTTAAAGTAGAAGATAGAACACTAAGGACAAGTAGCAATCACAAAAAAAAGTGTGCTTTCAAGAACTGAAAATCGTAACAGAAGTTATAACTTACAGTTGCCCCTCCTGAGAATTCGTATTTCAACAACGACCGTCCATTGAGGTAGTAATCCACAAAGGGGCCCAGTATAATAAGCGAAATTGCCTGAATTGGAGCAGTTTTGCTCAGCAGCTCAAATGATCCAATGTTGTACTTCTTCTGAAAGGAGCCAATGGTCTGGGAAGAGGAAACACATTGTCAGCTCAACTCAGGTATAATGGATCTTATTAAACTGCATAATGATTATCATAGAAAGGAGCTTCCCAGCAATGATTACTTTCAGCATTCAAGACTAAAAAGTTTCAGCTCATCACCTACAACTTAGACATGCTATAAAAGTCCAGTGATTTTAATTTTTAACAAACTTCAAATGCTACACTTTATAGTAAAACACAAACTTCAAAGAACACATTTCAGTTAATACAAACATCAGCTAGATGTCGAAACACACTATGATTTGAAGTGCAACAAGAATAATGTGAAAAACCAACAGGCAAGGAAATTTCTACAACAGGGGAAAAACAATTAGGTAAGGAAGTGCAGACAAGCATCTATGAAGAGTGATGGGAATATGCAGTTTATGAAGCTTCATTCGGTTGAATTGATGAATGTTCTACCGTCTTACACAGTGGCCTGTATTATTGTAATTCAGAATTCAGATCGGTGATACAAAGTTTTGGACTCAAGGAGCCTGTGCCTTATTTCCTAGCTTTAGTAGTATAGTAACGAGAAACAACACTTTTGTTTCGGTGATATCTCAATTGGGATTAACAGATAATGTTGTAGACTAAAGCTACAGCAGTGAAATGATGCCAGAAGTAGGTAAATGGCTTGGATAATAGTCGGAGCAGAAAAGGAAGGCACAGGACAAACAAAATAAGTAGTTATCTCTCACCAAATTCAACATATCTCATAATTATTGACCATACCAGTCTAACCAATCTCAAGATATCTCGTTACTATTAACCATATCAGGTGCAAATAAGGTCTACAGCTCATTCATAATCACGTGCTAAAATGGCATTGAATATTGCAGGATATCAAAATGGCACCCAAAACTAGAATTATTGGCATCATAAGCAAGGGATGCGGAATGCAAAAGTGAAGCATCAAAGATGGTAATAAACAAGCAAAGGAGCTCACAATCTGTTGCAGCGACGTGCAGAACACAGCCACGCACGCGCAGATGAATCCCTTAGCATTGACCTCGACATCCGTGACCGTGCAAATCCCGACACCGGCCGCCACGACCACCACCGCAGAAATAACCTTGGTGGTGTAGTGCTTGCTGTTGAGCACCCATTCCATGAGGCAGACCACCGGAATCATGCTGAGTTTGGAGATCTGCACAAATTGACGTCTTGAGCCACAGAAGCAGCACATGCCAATTGCGGCGTAGGTGCTCTACTGTGTGAGCATGGTATACCTGGTAGAAGCCGACGGAGTTGAGCATGAGGCTGAGGTTCATCCCGGTGATGGAGGTGTTGGCGACGAGCGAGAACCAGACGAGCTCCCAGAGCGGCACGTGCTTGGAGACGGAGTAACCCGTGGCGTTAGAGATCCACCCGACGAGCGCCGTGACCGTGAAGTGGAACCCTGTCAGCGTGGTTGCTGCGCGCATTCGAGAGCAGAGAAAAAGCAATCAAAACCCACCATCAGATCCACGAATTCCCCGAGCGCCGGCGGATCCGGACCCCAGATCCGGTCGCGGCCCGCGGTGGAGGAGGAGGAGGAGATGAGGGGAGGAGGGAGCAGGCGCGTGGCGGGGAGGGTACCGAAGGCGAAGGCGTAGCCGGACGACGACATGAGCTGCTTGTTGGCCATGATGATGCCGACGGAGCTGACGACGTTCATCGCCCAGGCGCCCATGTCGGACACCACCGGCGGCTTCTTCTCCGCCTCCATCTCGACTCGCCCTCCCCTCCCCTCCCCTCCCGGCAGCGGCAGCACGGCTTCGCGCGAAGCGAACCCGGAGGAGGAAGGCGGGTTCGGGTGTGCTTCTGGTGCTGGCCCCCCTGGCGGTCTCGTCGTCCGTCTCGGTGCCTCACGCGGGAGGGGCCGCTCCGTTATAAAGCACGGAGGGGCGTTGCCGCCTAGGCAAGGAAGGGAGGACGGGGAGGGAGGGTTTCGAATTCGTCAACGGCCACGAGGGGATGCCGCGGTGAAAAAACTCGCGCGGCCTCGCGGTGAGGGGGAAGGCGACGACGACAGATTGACGGGGGGAGGAGAGCGGGCGACGACGAGCCGACGACAGGGCGGAGGAGGGGCCCGCGGCCCGGGTGGTCGGCTGGATCTGGTGCGGTGGTGTCCGGGCCGCGGCGGATGACGGCTTTTTCCCTGTTGTTTCCGCCCGTTTTGCGCGTCGTGGCGCAGGATTTTTTTTAAAAGTCTATTTTTCACCTTCCAAAGTCTAATTTTCAACCTCAAACTACAAAACCGGATACTAAAGGCCCTTCAACTATCCAAACCATGCAAAATTGACCTTTGGGTGGTTTTAGATTTTCTAAAAATAACAGAAATATTATTTAAACTTTAAAAAAACATAACAAATTTATTTTGGACCCAAAAAATATGAAATCAGTGCCAAAAATTCTCCTAAAATGTAACCAACCTATTGGCACACCATTTAATGTTATTTGGGCATTCTATATTTATATTATTAGTGTCTTATTGTTTTCTTAAAAAATAATTAGAATAAAAATAAATAATATGCAAATAACTTCTAATGGTGCACCAACATGTAGGTCACATTTTTAGAAAAAAGTTTGCACCAGATTCAAATTTTTCTATTTCAAAATAATTAGTTATGATTTTCTTAATATAAAATTATTTTTTAATTTTTTTGGAAAATACAAAACCACCTTCAAAACCACCCAAAGGGTAATTTTGCACGGTTTGATAGTTGGAGGGTGTTTAGTGTCCGGTTTCGTAGTTATGGGTTGAAAATCAGACTTTTGTAATAGTTGGATGGTAAAAATAGACTTTTTCTTCTTTTTTTTTCGCTTCCACAGACAGCACACAGCAGGAGAGCGTGCCCGTTCAAACTTCAAAGTTTGGGGGCGCAGCACCCGCGACCGGTTCGTGAACTGTGGTGAAAGGAGCTCCAGCCACTGACGCGGTACACGGAAGCGAGCCATGGCCGTTCCCCTGGTCTCGTTTCACGTGTCGTTACAGGCGTTTCCATGTGTAACGTGTAACGTGTCGTTGCGTGAACCGCGGCACGCTAATGCTGCTGTGTTGTGCGGGGATAGGCTCTGTGGCTTTGCGCGCTGGAGCTGGATGGATGGACCTTTCCTGGCCAAGCAAGCAAGGGTTCGAGACCGCGGGACTTTTCTTGGCACGGCGGCCACCGTATAAAACTGCTCGTGCTCGGCAGATTCACGCCTTTTGCGATATTCTTAAGTCGATGTAGTTTAGGGTGTGTTTAGACTGTAGGAAAAAACACTATAGCATAAGAAAAACACTGTAGCATTCGTTGGGAAACGTGTTTTGTGAAGGGGGAATAGTGAAAAGTTGGAATGAATAGTGAAAAGTTGGAATGAATAGTGAATAGTTGGGAATCTGAACATGGCCTTAGTGGGAGCACTGCTGCTGCTCTACTACGTACATGCCTCGAGATCCACACTTATATACCTGTAAAAGAAAAGTAATGTAAGCCTGAAGTTTGTCGAGGCCGGTTAGATATGCTTTCCTTCGTACCTGTAGTCAGTTAAGTACCCAGATTTACTTTTTTTTTATTAACCAGCCAGAGTTATGAGCCTACTAGGACGAACCGACGGAACCTCTGTAGCAGTAGTTGGGTTTTTACTATGTGGTGGCGACTACACCATGACCATGACGCAAACATCCCGCGCCACCCGATCAAACCATGAAACCATTTACCAGTGGCAATTCAAACATCGTCATCAGCATCGAATCGAGAAAAACTCTTCGTCAGACGTCAGACAGCGAGCGCTCTCGCCTCCAATCACCACTGCCGACGATGATTGAATTATCCCATCCTAGGCCCAGCTGCCTGCCCTTTTCAAATTGTCAATTTGCCATCGTCAAGAGTTTCGTTCCGATACGCCAGGCTTGCCTTTAACTTCACCGTCAGAGAACAGTGATCGATTGATTGTTAGGCCACTGGACCATTGAACCTGCCTGTCCGCGAGCTCGGCCGTTGCTCCGGTCTCCGGGGGTTGGGTCGGCATCCAGTCTCGCCGCCGCACCGCGTCCGCGTGCCTCCTGACGACCGGATCTTCCGTGGGGCTGCTCCACGTGGCACGGCGGGGGCCAGTTCATTTGACTTGGCAGAGCACACGCCTCCGGGCGAAGCGCACATGCGAATGTACGCGGGATGTAGGGTGGATGGTGCAGATGTTAATGCACACACGTCCAGCTCATTGGCCCATGGATGGATCTCTCTCTGGTTGCGGGAAAGGATGTAGTAGTAGAATATCCGCAGCTCACGTTCGTGGTGTACTGGTGTTGAAGCTAAATGCGGCAACTACCAACTAGTGCCATTGGGGGACTAAAACAAAACCGCCCCGTTGACCGACGACTTCTCTTCTTTCGTACAACATGCGCGTCCAATTGTCTCGCTCGGCACGTACAAATATACAGTACATGGGCTAGAGGTTGCCGTATACCATGCCTCAGAGGGCCACCGGCGGTCGTTAAGACGTTAGTGCGGCTGCGCCGTGATTAACGGTGCCGTCCCTCTCGGCATCGGCAGCCTCTCCCTCGACGAGTCGGCGTCACGGAGAAGTTCCTGGCCATTGGCCACCGACAGACAGAGCGACGATGCGTTTGATGCCGGTGGCCGGATTAGTTTAGCCTTTTGGGCGGGGCGGTGATGGGCAGCGGCAGGTCCCCACGACCGTGCCCCGTGCGTGGCCGTGGGTGGCCTTGGCCGGCGACGGCGGCCATGTTCCCGTGGGGCAGGGGACACAAGGTGGGAGCGGAGTGCAAACAAGCGCCCGGTTTGTCTCGTCCCGCCCCGAATCTTGGAAGCGCATGGACGTGCCCACCAGTACACCACTCCGACGGCGACGGGAGGTCGGGCCGTCCGGCTCTGTTGCTGGCCTGCTTGGAAAAAAGAGTGAGAAAATAAACAATGCATGTGTACTGGTATTTCTTTCCGTATATGAAGAAAAGGGAGCGAGAGAAAAACAGTTGGTTGGAACCATATACAGTGGCGTATGCAGACTAGAATACTAGAGGGGGCTGAGCTCTCTTATTGTCTCTCCATCTCCATTTTTTCTTTGTAATCTTCATTTTTTCCTCCACATCCTACCATTAATCTCCATTGATTCATTGGTTGTAGGGGGGGCTAGAGCCCACCCTAGATTCGCCAGTGACCATATATATACGTTACGAGTGTGTACTTAGATTCGCCACTGACCATATATATACGTTACGAGTGTGTACTGATATTTCCTTCCGTATATGGAGTCTGCAGCATATATAAGGAAAAAAGAAACCCCGTATGGCATTGCAGTGTTTCAACGTCCTATATATATATGCAAATAAAGGAGGACCGACGAGTATACGTACGATCACGAAACTACGAATGCCGCTGTGCGAACCGCTGCTTTCGTATACCACCGAGGTATGAACTCCGAAGGGTTTGCTTGAAGGGTTTGGCGTGCGAAAGTATAACTTGCTAGTAGAGTTCGCGTGAAAACCGTTTCCGTGTTTGTTTAGTAGGGCTGCTTATGCCACGGAAATGTGTTAAAGAAATGGTATACTAAGGGTTTTTTTTCTTTTCTTTTTTTTTGCGAGGACTATACTAAGGTACCTGATGCAAGAACACAAGTGCAACAGTAACACAGCACGGCGCCGGAAAGTTTGACAGTGAACTTACATAGAGTAATGACAACCACTTAGTCCGGCGGCCTAACAATAGAAGTGGACCATTAGCTCGGTATAAGTAGCGCTAGATGCCAACTTAGAAGACTACAAGGACGGCTTTATAGCTTGGCATCATCGATCAATCGACTTTTAACATAAAGTAGCAGTCCGTGAAAGGATCAACATGTACATACCTACTTCATCGAAAAAAAAAGAACAGATTGAAGACATTTCATAACTCCTTTTTTTTTTAGAATAGACATTTCATAGCTGAATGAAGTCTAAGGCGTACCAAACATTTGGTTTGATCATTGAGAGCTCATTGTACACAACCTTGGATGGGCCGAATCTGGGCGTATGCTGCCAAGTGCCAAAGAAATAGTATTTCCCTACCAAATCAATAAATGAGCCTAATTGTTTCGGCCCCTTATGACCACGCTTTTTTTTTTTCTCGGGCCTGTCTTCTCGCGGTCTCGCCTACATCTCCCACTTCCAGGCTTCCAGCTCGGTGTGACAAAACCTCTGGCTCACTCTCGCCTTAAACCTCACCTTCCGCCTCCGCCCCCCTCTCACCCTCGCCCGAAAGGCGAAACACTGAACCGCCGCCAGCGGCGGCAGCGTCCCGGCGCGTGGTGACCATGGCGGAGCTGAAGCGGTTGTCGGAGAGCCGTGACCTGACACGGATCGAGCGCATCGGCGCGCACTCCCACATCCGGGGGCTAGGGCTGGACTCCTCCATGGAGGCGCGCGACTCGTCGGAGGGCATGGTCGGGCAGCTCCCGGCCCGCCGCGCCGCGGGCCTCATACTCCAGCTCATCCGCCAGGGGAATATCGCCGGCCGCGCCTTGCTCATCGCGGGGCAGCCCGGAACCGGCAAGACCGCGCTCGCCATGGGCATCGTCAAGTCGCTCGGCGCGGAGACGCCCTTCGCCTCCGTCGCCGCCTCGGAGCTCTTCTCCCTCTAACTCTCCAAGACGGAGGCGCTCATGCAAGCCATCCGCCGCGCCATCGGCGTCTGCATCAAGGAGGAGGCGGAGATCATTGAGGGCGAGGTTGTGGAGATCTCTATCGACCGCCCCTTGTCTGCCTCCAGCGCTGGCGGCAGCTCGGCTGCCGCTTCCGGTGCTACTGCGGCCGGTAAGTCAGGGCGGCTCACGTTGAAGACGACGGAAATGGAGACGGTATATGAGCTCGGAGGAAAGATGATTGAGGCTCTTGGGAAGGAGAAAGTGCAGAGTGGGGATGTGATTGCGCTTGACAAGGCCTCCGGGAAGGTCACAAAGCTTGGCCGTTCCATCGGGAGGTCGAGGGATTACGATGCTGTTGGCCCGCACACCAAATTCGTCAAGTGTCCTGAGGGTGAGCTACAGAAGCGCAAGGAGGTTGTGCATTGTGTCACCTTACACGAGATTGATGTCATCAATAGCAGGTATCTTTTCACCCCCTTCCCATGTAACATTTTTTGTATTTAGATTTTATACTGCTCATGCAGCTAGCAAATTATAAGTTTAACAGCTTTGACAAAGATGATACCATTGAAAATTTATATATTGTATTTATTTAATGTATGGTGATGTTAAAAGGCTGCTGGTATTACAAATTATCAAACAACAAAGGGCGCCCCAACAATAAAATATATGCCAGTAATAATAATCCGAGCAACAATTTGAAATTCTAACTAGAATTGCATATATTAACTCGCATCTACCTCATGTGTGCTTACTGTAACTGATGCTCCATCAGTAGCTGCCAAAGCCCAAAGCTTTGTGTTGTCTTGTAAATTCTAGGAAAACAAAGCAATCATTAGCATTTAGCTCAACAAAATGTCACCCATCAGTTATGTTGTAATTCAATTCTGACTTCTATCAGCTTCAAGGACATTTACTGCTGTTTGTTGTATGCCTGTATGTCCAGCTATTGTTCTTGTACATTTGACCATCTTCATGTGTATGTCCACTGAAAAATACAATTTAACATGTGTATGCTTAAGCTTTGCTAAACTAAAATTTTATTCCTGAAAATTTCAGCACCAAGTAGTTAATAACTTATGTGTTGATTCTTGATAAGTAAGTGACTTAGAAATGCATGATGTATATGTAACCAAAGTAGATTTATATATTTTTCATGTATTTAACAAAACTGAATTGAAAGCTTCAGGTCAAACATTGCTTATTATAGCAAATTATTTAATCGCGATATGGTGAGGTTGTCGTGATGTGCCATGTATCAGAACAGAACTGCGCTTATATTGATGTTTGTCGTTTGGTTCTCCAATCAGTCTTGACTACACAAACCAGATTCCATGCAGTTACTATCCATTGTGGCTTAATTGGGTCTTACCATTCGAATGATAACTGCAATCTGCGTCTGCCCCTACAGGAAATCAGCTCCTGCAGCTTAACTGGGTCTTATTTCCATCTGAATGTGAACTGGGACCGGTGCCTGCTCCTAAAGGAAATCCCAATTCCATTAAACAATACTGGAATAGTGTTATCCTTCTAGCCTAAGCATCGCCTAAGATATGTTGTAATGCTAGAAAAGACTATCCAAGAATAAAATATCTGATTCTTTGGTTTCAGAGCTAAAATGTTATCTGAAAATTGAAATACAAATTGGGCTGTGTTTGCAACTTTTTGGCTTATAGGTAAGTTGCATCATCTAGCTGATTTGTATAGTCAAGACTGATTTTGCTTCTAGATTGGTTCAGAGGATCAGAGGCATAAGACATAACATTACCCATGGAAATTAGTGAATTCTATTCATACTGGACTAGTCAATGTCATGCTAATCTGTGCATATGTAACCATGTGACCACTCTCAAAGTTGCGCTTGAGAGATATGAGGGGTCATATAATATGCAGATACCTGTAGCTGTTGATATCTAGAACCGACCCTGATGCTAACTTCAAAGGCCTTTGTTATCGAACTGCTGACTTTATCCCATGGACCATGATGTACTGGAAGATAACCTGTTTGGTTTTATAATTGCATCTAGCCCTTTATCAGAACTTCTCATAATTGTGGCTGCATTTCGTATCTTGTCAAAGAATGCATCATACAGTTCCCAGCCAACTCATTTTAATGCCTTGTTATTTTGTATCCAGGACACAAGGTTTTCTCGCACTATTCACTGGTGACACTGGTGAAATTCGTGCGGAGGTACGGGAGCAGATTAACACAAAAGTTGCAGAGTGGAGAGAGGAAGGAAAAGCTGAGATCGTCCCTGGTGTTCTGTTCATTGATGAAGTCCACATGCTAGACATCGAGTGCTTCTCCTTCCTCAACCGCGCTCTGGAAAATGACATGGCTCCGATCCTAGTAATCGCGACAAACCGGGGGATCACATCCATCCGTGGGACAAACTACAGGTCGCCGCATGGGATCCCACCAGACTTCCTCGATCGGCTCCTGATCATCACAACACAGCCGTACATAGAGGACGAAATCCGGAAGATCCTGGACATCCGGTGCGACGAGGAGGACGTGGAGATGTCCGCTGACGCCAAGGTCCTGCTCACCAAGATTGGCGTCGAGACCTCCCTGCGGTACGCAATCCACCTGATCAATGCCGCAGCCCTGGCCTGCCAGAAGCGCAAGGGGAAGGTGGTCGAGATGGATGACATTAGCCGGGTTTACCAGCTGTTCATGGACGTGAAGCGTTCGACGCAGTACCTGATGGAGTATCAGAGCCAGTACATGTTCAGTGAACTGTCGGGACAAGCAGATGAAGAGGATGACGATTTTTGCGTTCCAAGGTGGGTGGGTTGTTATGTGCTGCGTCCTTTATTTCGGACTCTTGTTTGGGTTGCTCTTAGTTCTTAGCTGCTGTAGGTGACTATGCAAATTCAATGTATCTGATCAAAATTCAAAGTTCATCCTAGCTAACTGCCGTGATGTGTTTAAATCCGTGTCACGATCTCTTTGCTGTACTACATGTGCTAGATGTGATCTGCGGAGGAATCGTTGGGATGGCGGCCAGTTCGAAACGTAGGCATGGAGACGTGGAGTGATGCTGTTATAGACTGGAAAGCGACAAGTATTTGAATTGCCTTTTGCCTGCTGTTACAAATCACGCCAGGCATGAGCAGGTGTCCGTATGGCAAAGTGCCAGGTCCAAGCCATTGCACGTGCAAACAGTGAGACGTGCTCCTCCGCCTGCTGTCGACCACCGGCACGGCTCTCCCGCGGCCGGCGCCCTCCCCTCCGTCCCGTCCGGCCGCGCTTCTTCCACCCGTCACGAGCTCGCGGCTCACGAGACGAGAGTACGCATATCGCATTTGGCAAGGCAAGGCACCAAAAAGCGATACGAAACCGACGAGTTTTCCAGAGCGGGGCACACGGCGGCAGTTTCCCGTTTCCCCCCACAGCTCCCGTGCCACGGACGGAGCCACCACACCAGGCAGGCACCCCCTGCCTCCACGCCGCACCACCGCAGCGCGCCATCCACCCCAGGGCGATCATTGATCCCCGCGCCTGCGAGGACGCCACCGTCGGTCGGTCAGTCAGGGTCCCCTCCCCGGCTCCCCGTCCCCCGCCCCCCGTTCCGTGAGAGCTCGAGGTCTCGCGGGTCGCGCCCGGCTTGGGGTAAACACGCGCAGCAACTGCTATCCTCCACTCCCTCGCTCGGCCGCTCCTCCATCCCCCCACCACTCCCCAAGTCTCAACCCCAGGGCTCCGCTCCGTCTCGGGCTCTCGGCTCGGCGTCGTCCTCCCGGAACCCGGATCCATCGTCCTTCCGCGGAAGGGCGCCATGGAGTCGAGCGATTCCAACTCCACCGCAGGTACACGGACTGATCCCCCCGCTCCCACTCGTCTCCTGCCTCCGCCTTCTGGCCGAACTGGGGCTGCGGTGCTGCCCGGGACTGCTCGATCGCGTAATCGATGGGCCCCATTCATCCATTGGATGCTCCCGGATCGCCCACGTTTGCTCGGTAGACGGGTAGAGCTTGTTAGCTGGCGCTGAATCGCAGTGCGTTCCAGTTGGGATTTGTGGCGACCTTGCTCCCGTTGTATAGGCTATTGGATTGTCAGTTGAACTTACCTGCATTGATCGCCACATTCGTGGCATTTATTTTGGTCTGAGTTTAATGACGGAGAGGGAGCGCAACTTTGATGGGATGGTCAAGCTGGTGTTTGCATTCCCCGGGGGATCGGGAGTCCATTTCAATCAGTTTTGAGCAGCCTAAGCAGGACTTCTGGTGCATTTCATGCCATGGCTGATTGGAGGTCAAAACCATGGTAAAACTTAGCGGAATATGTGGTGATTTGCTTTTAATTGAGAATGGCGAATCAACGCGGTAGGAAATGGATCAAGCCAAAAGGCTCAATGATGTTAGTGAAGGAATAACATCATGAGACTGAACGGTTAACTAGCCTGAGAAGTGCCGTCTCTTATTGCTACTCATAACTGACTAAGCTTAGATGGTCAGAACTCAAAACATTTACCCTGCTCTACTCAAGATCTGGTGATAACTGATAATCCACGCGCATATCTATATGATTTAATGAAATTGTTTAGTTCGGATCCATATTCCATATTTGAGGGTAACGTGATATCTCCACACATCAGGAAGTTTGGTTGGATTAGATGCGGGGGGGGGGGGGGGGGCATAAGGAGGTGACATCGAAACTATCAGCACGGAGGGGTTAGTAAGCTAGCAATAAGTGATTGGGTTTCCAATAGGTACCTCCCAGTTATATTGTATCAGAGGAACACGAGCGTAGATATAGGAAGCATGTATTAGTAGACCTAAGCATGTAAACTGTGACCAAAATGTGCGCAGCTTGCACATTCCGTGATCTATCGAGCTCACTATTGTTTCGTTCTTTCAGTGTCAAGTGCATGTATTGGAGCCTCCTATACTGGTGGTTTGCATTTTACTGCACAGTATATCATGAGAAGAAAGCATTTTGCACTGTAATCTTTGGTTCATAACAAGCAATAACTTTCTTTCAAACAGTGAGAAAGATTCTATGGTATTTTTAATTTTTGACTGGCATTGATTAGATATACGAACCTTGTTGCTTGAATCCCACTTCGGAAGTTTGACTACAAATCCTTCTCCTTTGTGTGATATCAGGAGGGAAGGCACAAAATGCTTCAGTGCCACCTGTTGAAGGTGTAGCTGGAGGAGGGACTAGTTATGGATGGGTGGATGGAGGCTTACGGGGTACAAGTCTTGGTGCCGGTGTGATTGATCCTACGAAAATACACTCAGAAGACCTTTTGCACGTCTGGTCTATGCCTAGCACAGCAAATGTTAGCCAACAAGAAGCACCTCGACCTCTAGAGAAAGTAAGTTGTATTACTTCTTATCAGCACTGGTTTCTTGCTTCAGCATGTCACTTTAATCGAATTGTGATGGCACTGTTCACTTCCCGGCTTGATATGGAATGTTTTATGTTGTTGCTTGTTGTCTAAAGTGTGATATTGCATTTTTCAACTGCTATCAGATTCATTGTGCTTTCAGTTGCTGTGATTTGACTTATAACCATTCGAATATGTTCCTTCCTAAAAACTTCAAGCGTTATGTTTTCGTATAGGTTAACCTTCTGGCAGCAAGAAATGAAAGAGAGAGTTTTCAAATTGCTTTACGCCCGAAGGTTTCATGGGCTACTTCAGGTATTGCAGGGTCTGTGCAGATTCAGTGCACTGATCTCTGCTCCTCCTCAGGCGACAGGTTTGTTTGTTTGAAATTTAGAACATCCTTACTTGGGGAGACTAGCATTTGCACAGTTCTATTTCGGTGATTGTAACAATGCTGTACCAGGTTAGTGGTTGGTCAGTCCATAACTTTGCGACGTGTGGTGCCTATCTTAGGTGTACCAGATGCTCTTGTGCCTATTGATCCACTCAGCCCTCAAATAAGTCTACAGCCAGGGTACTGCTTCTCTTCTTAGATAACTAACTTATAGCAAAGGTTTTCCCCCTTTACATAAATGGAATTTCACTTTCGCTTGTGCAGGGAGACAGCTGCAGTATGGGTATCATTAAATGTTCCTTGTGGACAACCACCTGGTTTATACGAGGGTGAAATATTCATTACTGCTGTTAAGAAAGAATTAGAGTAAGCCTTTCATTGCTTCTTTCTATCGTGTCTTATAAATAAAAGTTGCCTTTAAGGTTCAAGCATATAGATAGAGAAAATAATCAAAATATCCATCTTATTAGGCATGCTTTGGCACAAGTGTAAATTTTTAGTTATGATACTGAACCAAGTGTTCAAATGTATGTTAGAGACTTAGAGAAAGATACTATTTCTATATGATTATATCTTTGAAAATGTGATGTTGGTGTGCTGGAAAGATCACGGTACAAACAATATGAGTTTTTTCTTTAAAATTTGTTGCTTGATATGTCAAATTCAGAGCCTCAACTAACCTACTAAGTGTAAGTGTACCTACCTACTTGTATACCTTAGTGCTTAGCTACCTTTAAGAAAAATTCTGGAAGGATTCAGGCCATGGGAGTATGAAACAGTCATCTTATTGTAAAGAAATAGTTTCACGGTGCTGTTAAACAAGAATCCCAAGTTTAAGCGTCACAATCTGATACTTGCATGTGGACACAAGTTTCCATGTGACATTTAGCTTTGATTTCTGGGTTATACTTATTTACTGACTAATTTTCTGGTAGCAGTTCCACAACAGAATCTCTACCAAAACCTGAAAGGTACAGGCTGTATAGAGAACTAAGAAGTTGTCTTGACATCACTGAACCCAAAGACTACTCGTCACCAGAGGAAATGGTATTCTGCTTTGATAATGTATTCTGAAGGATTCGCGTATTATTCCTTTCACTTCTCTAATACTGCTATAACATTTAGGTACAAAGGCTAACATCAGCTTCTACCGCACTGAAGAGGATGTTGGATAATCCAGCACTCCAGGACTGTCAAGAAAATAATGGATTTGGAGACATGATGGATGAAGATGTTATGAACAATGTTTCAGTTCGTTTGAAACTAAGCCTTACTGTTTGGGATTTCACTCTTCCAATGACACCTTCGTTACCTGCTGTTTTTGGCGTATCCTGGCAAAATATTCCATTTTATATGTTATATATTCCATTTATGTACCGTGCAACTTCTACAGGCCTGGGTGCAATGCGTTACTGCCCTATGGGCCCACTCAGATAGCAGAACTGCAGAAGGCTGTTTTTGGTGCAGCCCTGACCGAAATAGTGACAGTTGCGCTCGTGCCATAGGGACTCCAGGATCCCTGCCTTTCTTTGTCAACATAAGATCTATGGACAACTTATTTTAGGATGTTTGGAGTTTGGTTTGAGATAGTATTGGAAAGAGTTTAGCTTGGACTTAGGAAAGGATGTATCCAATCTATAGGTATTCCATTGTTAAGGTTTGTTTGGCCGTCAAATTGGGGTTACCTGTATAGTAAGGTCCAATATACTCGTTTTAATCAATGAAGAACAGAGATTCTAATCATCTCTTGACTCACTGGCACCCCCCTGTGCTGTGCATACTGTCGCCATCTTCCACATATTGAACAAAATTGAACATCCGCAAACAACCAGCTAATCTATGATTGAATTGTCTATCAGTGTTTTCTTAAAGCTTCTGACAATTCACATTTGAATTGTCTATAACAATGTTTTGTTGCAGCTTCTGATGATTCACATTTGAATTGAAATCATATAGATGCGTTCTCCTTTCATCCTTGACTTACACCTTAGATATCTGAAACTGTCATTGAAGATCGTTTCTGTTTGGAGCATGGCACTGAAGGATGGTATGAAGCACTGGACCATCACTTTAGGTGGCTCCTCCAGTATAGAATTAGTCCATTTTTCTGCAGATGGGGTGATAGCATGCGCATTCTAGCATACACATGCCCTTGGCCTGGTAATGCTTTACCTATTCCTCTCTCTCATAAAGAATATGCTGGCTCTTTGAAACTGATCCTAATATGTGACGGTATTTTCTTCTATATTTTTAGCTGATCATCCGAAGGCTAATGAGTATTACTCTGATCCGAGATTAGCAGCATATGCTGTACCGTATGCACCTATCCTATCATGGTACTGCTTTAGCCCTTCTAAATTTATACCGCTTAACTAATTCAACCTGTTAATTAATTTGGCTCCTTTTGTAACAGTACTGATGCTGCAAAAAATTCCTTGAGGAGAGAGGTTGAAATCTTAAAATCAAAGCCTCATTGGTCAAAGGCTTACTTCTATTTGTGGGATGAGGTGTGTTGTTTACCTTTGCTGCTAGTCCTGATACCTAGGAACGCCCATGCTGAGGCATGGAGTAGGATGAAACTTGTTGTATTTATTGTTATGGGTTCAAATCTCCCCTCCTAAATTTGAATATATATAATTACTCCCGTGAGTTCAGGTATTAGTTTAGCGTGCCCGCTGGGCATGCTCCTGCAACAGAAAGACGAATTTTCACCCGGCCTGTAGTGCGCCTTCTATCCCATATCAACTTTCAGGTCCAATCAGGACTTGCTTAGATCTCTGATGTTGAAACTCGGAAACCCTAGTATGCCATTAATTACATCTAGTCGTGTCTAAAATAATGTTTGTTGGTATTAATTTAGATAATACTCATTCCATTTCATATTATAAGTTGTGCATTTATTTCAAGAGGCAAGCCTTGTGAGTTGTGACCTTCAACCAATAATTAACCTCACAAGATATAAATATGACCCTAGTGTAGTGATTGTTGTAGGAAATATTGTTGTTGAAGTCTGTTCTTTGTTACTTCTACCACTGGAGATGAATTTCCCAACAATAACCTTGCTGTTGTTTTCGATTTTTTTCAGCCATTGAATGTGGAACAGTATGACATGATATGCAACATCTCTAATGAGTTACGTTCGTATGCATCTGATGTGCGGATTTTAACAACTTACTATTGTGGTGAGTACGAAACAGAATCCTTTTTGTTTATTGACACTGCTTCTGCTTATAAACATACAAAATCTAATGTCCTTGATGAACACTGCCTTTACTAGAAATACTTAACCTGAAGCAAGATGTGTATGTATTGTATAATGAACTAATTTAGAGTTGAAGACTTAATGCCACTTGCTGCACCATGAGGTCTACTGTGTGTTTGCTTAAGTTTATGAAATGGACATATGAATTTATTTCATAAAAGTGACAGAAATTTTCACTTTTGATATTACTTTTTTCACATGACGTTAGTGTTATGTTCTGGAAAGATGGTTTTATGTACAGAGCCATTGCGGATGACTAATCGCAAAATTTCTATAGAATAAAGATATTTTTCTTATAATTTGAATGATCTGTGTAGGTCCAAGTGGCTCTGAACTGGCTCCTTCTACATTTGAAGCTTTTGTGAAAGTTCCAAGTGTTCTCCGTCCACACACACAGATCTTTTGCACAAGGTATGCACTACTTCTGTTTTTTTTCTTTGCTTTGAACTAGATTGCTTAAGTATTTTATTTATATCATATGATATTAAGATTCCACTAACATAACAAATAAGGTTCATAGTGTATCAAATCTTACACCATTGCCATAAATATCCTGGGGCGAAGGGCATAACTTATGTATCAAATAGACAAGATATCGGGAATTTATGTTACCTTGTTACAAAAATCAGACTAAATAGCTTGAACTATCAATCCTGTGTCAGACAAAATAACCCCTTCTCAATTTGCTTGAGCAATTAGCACTATGATTATGTAGCATTGACAATCAGATGGTACTCCAGCTCCGATACATGCTCGGTATGTGGTGTCAGTTTGTGGATGTTGCATATGTATCAGAGAAGCATTGGTGGTTTGGTGCAACTAATGATAATGTTATACATCTTGGGCCACTTTGCTTATTCATCTGTTCTCTTCTTATACAGCGAATGGGTTCTTGGCACAAGAGAGGACCTAGTGAAGGATATTGTTGCCGAATTACGACCTGATCTTGGTGAAGTAAGAAGATTCTATTCCTCCAAATAGGAAATTCATAAACCTTGGCCTTTTTAACTGCATTTTAAGCACATACCATTCTCAGAGAGGATTAATGACATTAAATTAGTTTTTTTTCTATGTGAAATTGATTCTAACAGTATAAAATCTAGTAAGGTAATTTGATGAGGAGCACCAGTTGCATACATTAACGAAATATTTTTTTGAACGGTTCCTCCTTGTGGAACTTTTCTTTCTTCTTGTTTCTATGTTCATCTAGTGCTCTAACACTGGCCCTTTATTTCTAGGAGTAGTAATTTAGTATGGATTGCTGCGCGCTGTGGTCAGAGACCAGGAAAGCTTTTCTTGATAGCACGACTGTTTTCATTGTTCTTTTATTATTATAGTGTTCATATTTATTTTCTTGTGGTTGAAAGGAATCTTCAAAAAATATTTGTGAGCCTCCTTACATTGATGTTACAATTGAAGGCAGGCGGGACTGTAGTCTTAACTATGGTTAATACCTACTGCTATCTTTACTTTTGGTACTGCAACCTGCATTGAAGCATACTTCATGTTTCCAGATTGTATAGTCTTTCCAAATTTGGATGCCTTTTCACCGTAATGCGCAGACACTGTCAGCTGTATTGTATTTATTTGGTTTCTCTCATTTAGCTTGAACTTATTCATTTGGCACTCAAGCATGGAGTTCTCTGTTTGTTAAACATGCAGTTTGGCACTTTTGGTTATACCTGGGTCACACATGATGTGCTGCCGCTGGCCTAGAGCTGTGAGCGCACCAGTCGTATTGATCATGGATTAGTATTAGGCAAGGATATCCATCTATGGTTCTGATTCTCTAAGCCAAAACCCTAGGACTCATTGGCCATATATGTACTTGTACATCTCATTGTGATATATCAATCTACTATTCCGTGTGCGAATATTGCTTACACTGTTACTGTAAAGTTTAAGTCTTGATGGGTTTATTTGGATCCTATTCAGGAGTGGTGGACATATGTTTGTATGGGCCCTTCTGATCCTCAACCAAACTGGCACCTTGGAATGCGTGGAACCCAACACCGGGCAGTGATGTGGAGAGTATGGAAGGAAGGTGGGACAGGATTCCTTTATTGGGGTACCAACTGCTATGAAAAGGCAATGATTCCAAGTGCTGAGGTATATTGTGGCTTGAAAATCATATTTATATTGACCTGTCATTAATTCATGATCAAATTCTTTTTTTTCCTGGCTTATCTAAAAACCACTAAGTTAGTTTGACCTCTTAGTATCTTATTTTCTACCTGTCCCGTGTTTGCGAGATTGCAGTATGTACAGATAGTTTTGGGTTCAAGTCTTGTGGTGAAAGATGTTAAATGTTAAAACTAAAGAGAAACGTTAAATAATACAAGTCACGTGTCGAAACAATTTTACGTGTGTACGGGTCATGGACCTGATTGTTGTACTCTTTTGCATTTACAATAGTGTATGTGTCAGGTTATATGCTAATGACATTTGTTTTTTCTCTGAGATAAAAGCAATTTCAAATGCGCAAGTGCCTAGTGATTTTTATTTTGTGATATTTGTGTTCTGCAGATATAACTTTGTTTTAAACGTTAATTCTAATCTTGGTTTTGGAACTGGTGTACATATTTTGGGTTTTACTCCAGCGTTCTAAAATCAAAGTTATTATAGTTCTATCCGAACTCAAACATTTTTTTTAACTTTGACCAACTTTATAGAAAATTGCACCTACATACACAACATCAACCAGTTCTGTTATATCTACCATGAAATGTCTTGTTAGTGCATTTATTTGGTATATTGTAGATATTATTACATTTTTCTATATTCTTGGTCAAAGTTAGGGAAGTTTGATGCCCTGATTTTGGAGCTGAGGGAATAGTTTACAGTTCTGCAGTTAACGTTTGAATGAACAATAAAATTTTGTGTTCTTAACCTAGGAATCACACATTATTGTTCTGACTAAGTTCTGCAAGCATCCAACCATTTCTTTGTTTCTGATTCTCAAACTTGGCTGCATAGATTTGTTTCCGACGTGGTCTGCCTCCAGGCGATGGGGTCTTGTTCTATCCTGGCGAAGTGTTCTCTTCATCACATGAACCCGTTGCATCCACCCGGCTAGAGCGCATTCTCAGTGGCATGCAGGTGATGTTTTTGTTGATAATGTTATTTTAATAACAATTCTAGCTTTTCAGCCTTGGGCATTGAAAAATACATTTCAAAACTAGTCACTGAGCATCATGCTGACAAGAGTTGTCCTAATTACTCGACATTTTTCGAGGGTACTTCTTAGCAGCGTGCTATGAACTAATCTGAAGCTGTGCATATGGCAAATTAGAAATACCGTATACAGGCCAGGGGTGGAACTAGCGCAATGTGTGACAGTATGAGGAGGGCACACCTTAAGAGCAACTAAATCAATGAAACATTTATATGGTGAAACTTGGTTCAATTACTAGACTTGGAGATTTTGAGTTAGGGCCTGTGCTGAGCTCAAGGTGGGGTCCGCCCCTGGCGAATGCTCCTTGTTGCTCATTGCTCATGGATGTGTATTATTGCTTTTTATCGCAGGACATCGAATACTTGAAGCTTTATTCTTCACGGTATGGGAGAGAGGAAGGTCTAGCCCTTCTCGAAAAGACTGGCATGTATCTTGGCCCGGATCGGTATACTCTCGATCATGGACCGGTAGATGTGATGCGGGGTGAGGTATACCGCACCTGCAGCTCTTAAGAGCAGCGACCTGCCAGATGTTCATGTTCGTCTAGGGTAGCGCCCTTGTTGTGTTGTATATGGTGGTGTGTTCTATTATCTATTTAGCGATGTAAAACTTGGTAGATACTCATGAATGATCGACCAGATCATCAAACAAGGCTTACTGTGCATCTTTCTACATGTTCTGCCCGGATGATCTGTGCGTGGTTTTCATGAGTTGCGACTTGCTAGTCAGTAAGAAAACCCCAAGCATCAGTGTATGTGGTACCAGTAGGGTTAGAAAGGCCCAGGTCGGGCCATGACACAAGGCCCAAACAGCTACTGGAGGTGGGCCATATCTTTTGCAACAGGATTGGCACGAGATTCGCATTCTCGGCCCCTCGAATTCCCAGCCGTTCCATCTGACTGACGTCCGCTGTACCTCCCCCATCCTTCGTGTCGGTGAGTCGTGTCCCGTGTCCTACTGCCGGCCTAGCCCTACGCGGCTACGCCCCTACCCATGGAAAGAGCAAGGACCAGAGCTTGAAATATTCATATTCTCCCGGTAGCTATTACCTTCCCCCTCTCCCTTTCCTTTGGCAATTTGCAGCTCAGGTTTACCCTTCAGAAAGGCGCATCAAATCGACGTTCCCGCCGTGACGATTCCCGCCACGCGACGGACGCTGACGGCTGCCGCCGCGGTGCCCCGTCCCTTTCGAGGTCGGTAGCGCCATGGCCCGGCGCGTCGAGCTCCGGACCCAGCCCAGACCGGGAGCCGCTCCAGGCCCCCGTTTAAAAATAATAATCTACGTTATCCTCGGGGCGTCATCACACGGCTAGAGTAGTAAGCTTCCAAAAACGGGGTGGTTTCTGGCTTTCAGCACCGGCGCGCGGTCGCTGTCGCCCATCCACCCGCGACGAAATTCCCCCAAACATCTCCGCCCGATTTACTATCTACTTCGTATTCGTATGTGTATATATATATAGGACGAGTTTTTTCTACACCCGGGTGTAGCTACACCTATGTGTGTATCTCACAAATTACTAGGTATTTTTTCGTACTTGATATTTCTAAATAAAAAGTATTTACACATACTTGATTTTTAAAAGTAGTATGTTGACATACTTTTTTTTATTCATGAAGTATGTGGACATACTCTCTTTTCTATACAGAAAAATGTAATATATCATAAGGTGTAAAAAAATATAAGTTCTACTCAAATTTTTTCATGGTTAGCACTTTGATAAATCTTATTTTAGGTATGTGTACATACTCATAATGATAAATGAGTATGTACACATCCCTAACATGGTTTTCTGGACATGGGTGTAGCTACACTTGGGAGTACAAAGGATTTTCCATATATATATATATATATATATATATATATATATATATATATATATATATATATATATATATATATATATATATATATATATCCATGTGAAACTAGCGAGAGAGAGGGAACACTTGCATCGAGGTCCTTGTCACGGGTTCCACAGAAGCCTTTCTCTCCCTGGACCTGGAGAGCCGAGAGCGAGTGTCGTTATTTATTTGTTGGTAGCTCCCGCCTCTCGTTGTCCCGACCTTGCCCGGACTCCCTTGTGTTCCATGAAGATATAAGGCCATGTTCAGATTCCCAACTATTCCCTATTCATTCTAACTTTTCACTATTCATTTCAACTTTTCACTATTCCTTCCTCACAAAACACGTTTCCCAATGAATGCTACAGTGTTTTTCTTATGCTACAGTGTTTTTTCCTACAATCTAAACACATCCTTAAAAAAAAGGCTGACATAGCAATCCTTCTGTCTGCCCTAAGGGCAAAACTTGAAAAGTAAAGATCTACATGTCGCAAAAAGATTTTCATCCAGTCAATATATGTGTGGTGCTATTCCGCAAGTTGCACCGGCATGTCTGACAGACAAAAACAGTGGCGTTCTTAAAGCGACATGCTGTTGAAACAGTAGATGGGCTGCTCGTGCAACATTTATCAGCGGCGAATTTAATTTCTAGCATTATTTTTTTACATGTTCCACTTGTGAGATAAGGTCAGTCTCAATGGGTTTCATGGGAGTTTCATAGGCATTAAATACACGGCTACATCAGCAGTTTTGCTGACATGACAGGGTAATTAAGAGGAGAAGTTTCATGGGATGTGAGGCCATTCCCAACCCAATGACTAGGATGGTGTCCATAGAATTAAATGAGTTGCCACATAGGATAAAAGATTATGTGGCAAAGAAATAAATGAAGAAAGAGGAGGAAACTGGGTCTTGAATGAGACATGGTTTCTACACACTATCCAAGACATAATGAGAGGTGAGCAACATTAAATTCAAATATTGCTTAGTGATGTTTGCATTGAAAGGGTAGTGTCTAGTGCTAGTTTCTTACTTATGTGGATCTTATGGACACTATAACTAGTGTCTTGGGTTGGGAATAGCCTGAGGAGAGTTTCATCACCATGAAACCCTGTGGCACAGTTATCTAGTTTCCAGTCTAGGTAACTGTGTCCATAAAACCCCAAAGACTGACCTAAGGTATCTGAGTAGACGGTAAGATCTCGAGCTGATTCGGGTGATCAGGGGTGAGCGCAGGCGATGGACCATTCCCTGATCGCCTGATATCATTCAGCGGTACCGGTGGTAGCCCTGGCCAGCAGCCGGTCTTTCGATCGCAAGCGTAGTGCTGCAGTACTGTGCGTGTGCGAGCTACCGTTGCTCTCATCTGCGGTTACTGTGCGCTGGGCCGGCGTTTCGGTCAAATCAGTTGCCACCGTCCGGCCAAACTGACGTGGAGAACCAATCTGAACTTCTTGGCTCCTTCAACTGCAGGTTCTCTCGCCTGCCTGATCTGGAAAGGCTATAGAAGTATAGAGAATGAAGTCATCGCAGTTCATGGATCCGGATGCAGTTTTTTGTATCGGTGAAAACGATTCATCTATCTTCATTAAACAGCGGAGAACTCAGCACGGCGCGGCAGGCCAACACGTAGAAGCTCAAATCATGGCTTTTGGTTGCCTGAGAACGACTCCCCCCTCTCACCTCGTCGACCGAGGCTCGGCGATCGATTCCTCTGAATCATTGGGGTGGCGCATATGCTCCATTTGTCTCGTCCTGCTTGGACGTAGCATTTATCCGCTCCTTTTGTTCCGGAGCTGAAAAAACTCCTCTCCCGGAGAAGAGAGCGTCGAAAATTCACCTGTTAAATCAGCAGATCGCTACCACACTGGGATCAATCGCCTTATCTCCAACTCGTTGCTTGCGATAATGAAGCTGTTTAGTAGGGCATAGTGTTGCTGGTGAATTGTGATTGGTCGCTGATGGACTTCTCGGAGCCTTTTTACGGTCCAGACATTCAGGTGGGGGGACTTTTCAGCCAGCAAGTCCCACAGCCACTTTCTATCGCAAACGGAAATGCCCAATGCAGCGCGCGACACAAGGAGCAGGGAAACCTTTTTTTGGAGTGGACCACTACTACAAGCAGAATGGCTACCTGTGACGACTGACTACTCATCACTCATCAGACAGTGCGTGACTTGTGTGAGTGTGAGAGCTGGAACGGAGGAAAAACATAGGCCATCCAACCATGCAATAGAGACTGGAGTGTTACACATGCATGGAAAGCGGATGAAGGTTGGAGGAGCGACCTTTTCCAGCTGGTCTTGCTTGTTTTATTGATTGGAAGTAATTCATGGCGCCGGTACTGCAAAACCCTAATAAAGAAAGGGCGCAAAAAATGGTAAGCCTTCACGGTGGTTGTGATTTGAAACGAAAAGGAGCGAGCGAATGGTACGTGGGCGTGTATATTTTATGCGCTTGTTTTGTCACAATGCACCACTCGTTCGTTCGTCCATCCACCAGCTTAGAGTGGTAGGAAAGCTAGTGAAAAGGGAAATAGAAGCAGCTACTAGTTTTGTACTGTTAGCATAGCCACCATTTGTTAAAAGGAGCAGATGCTGCAAAAAGTACAGGCTGTGTTCAGCGCAAGAAGTTCTTGGACTTTACTATTCACCAAAACACGTTTTCCAGAAAAGTTTTCCTTCAACTTCCTCCAACTTTCCTATTCATCCCTATCACAGAACACGCTTCCCAGAAAAGGATCTTTTCTCCCCCACCAACTAAACACACCTAGTACGATTATAATCTAGGAAACATGTTAGATTTGTACTGCGCGTCAACAGCTTGTTATACAAGACTGGGTGCAACGCGCTGCCCAATGTCGGCACTTCTTTGCCTTTATTTTTCATTAATCGAAGCTGATTAAAAAAAAGCTCGTGGTTATTGTTGGCAACGGTTGTCCAATTCAGGTTAATATGCCCTTGTGATAGAGACTTCAGAAAGTTGTGGATGACGAGGGAGGCCAATGCAACGGTTCTCCGAACAAAACGCGCAGTAGTGATGAAGAAGCTGTTCTAAACGCTTTCAAGATTTGGTAAATAAAATGGACACGAAGCAGTGCAAAAGAAGGCAAACCAAAAGCCCTTGGTTGTGTTTAGATGCAAAAGATCTTTTGCACTTACTATTCATTCCCCTCACAGAACACGCATCCCTAAAAATTCCTTTTTCACCTTTCCTATTCATCCCCCTCACATAACACGCATCCCAGAAACAAAAGATCTTTTCCCTTCATCAACTAAACAAACCCTTGTGCACTGCACCCAATCTACTCCCAAAAGGGACACATCAAATCCGGCCCTAACCATGTGACTGACTGGAAACTCAAACACCCTACATTTGCCCTCTCCAAAAGGTAGTTAAAAAAGTGGGAAAAGAAGCGGCCAGAAACCCACACACACCATCTCATCTCAACTCATCTCGGGGCAGGGCTTTTGCTTTGCCACCACTCCCCTTCCGTGCACGGCGGCAGATCCCAAAATGCAAGCGGCGGCCACAGCCCACAGCGCGCTGCCTTGCGACGACGGCTAAAAACCGAGCGAGATATTCGCACGGAACCCGCGGTAAAATAGCCATCCAAATGCGGCGCACCGCGTGCGAGCATAACGCATCCTTCCCATTGCGGCGACGACAACGGATGGATGACGGACGGGTCCATCCACCCGGCGAGCAATTGCAATTCGCAAGCAATGGAAATGCCACGCGACAGGCGGTTCACGAGCTACAGGGCTGCGCCCTTCCCTCCCGTCGGTCAACCACCCCTTTCCTCCCCCGCGCAGGCCCCCACGACAAGTCAGCAACCAGGCAGGGACAGAGGGCGTCCCCCCAGCCTGGTTGATCGCTTGCGGAGCACTGAAGAAGCCGCTCCCGCTGCTGACTTTTCCTGGATCCCATCTCGCTGTTCCCGTTCGATCGCTGATACAGTAGACGAGGCCGATCCTCCTGATACACGCGCGGTGCGCGCGCGCACGCATGATTGATCGGCGGGCGATCGTGGTGTGGTCTGGCTCTGGCCGCGCCCGGCTGGGTGCAGCCGCCAGCCGGCCAGCGCCGCGCCGGGGCCCGACCCTTTCGGGCCGTATCAAGTGCGCGGATCCTCACGCCGAGCTACCATACCTCCCCCTCACCCTTTCTGCGTCGAGGTCGCCTTGGCTTGCTTTGCCCACTTGACCACCCAACCAAAGCCCCCCTCTCCACGCCGGCCGGTCCCAGAGCCGAGCCCGCCGCCTTACCAGTTCTCTCCTCCCACGCACGGAGCAGCGGCATCTCGCACCACGCTCCCACTGCACACGTTGTAGCTGGACTGCTGCCATCCACCAGCGCCGTGCCAAACGGCGTCGGCGGGCGTGATGACCCCGTGTGCGCGCCCAGTCCCGCCACTGAAGCAAAGCCCCAAGCCAAGCCAAGCCAGCGCAGGCAGGCTGCTCAGGCCAGGCCAAGCAAAAAGAGGGGCACGGGCGGCCGCAGTAAACCCATCGGCGGGGGCGACCACGTGCCCGCCTGTGTCGCGGGACGACGGGCATCCGATCCGACGGTGGCCGGGGTGGCCAACGTGCCAAGGCGGCTGCGAGTGCGCGTACAGCCTACAGACAAGAGCCCCACACGCCCCGCCGCAACGCTGGGGCTGTCGTCTCGTCTCATCCCGATGCCCTTCCTTCCTTGCATCTCTCTGACTCTCACTCCCACCACCCCCTGCCCGTCTCGTCTCGCGTCCTCCATCGTCTCCCCCAATAGAAAAGCAACGCCGCAAAAATAATCCCCAAAAGACAGAGAGAGAGAGAGAGAGGAGAGTCGCGAGGAAGAGGAAAAAAAAGAAGAGAGAGAGAGAGGGGAGAAAAAGAAACCCCCCCGTCCACCGCCCGCCGCCGGAGCGAGTGCTGGGATTCAGTGAGGCGGGGGCCGGGAGGGAGCGGGGTAACGGACGGATCGAGCGGCGGCGATGATGCCGCACCCGACGGAGCCGGGTGCGGGGCCCGAGCAGGCGCAGGCGCCGGAGGCGGCGCTCCCCTTGGCTGCGGCCGCGCCGGCGCCGGTGAAGAAGAAGCGGAACCTCCCCGGGACGCCAGGTGAGCGAGCGCCCCCTCGCGGTTTGCTTCGGGGTTGGTGCGCGTGCTGCTGCTCTCCCTCCCTCCGACCCTCCGCTTCTCGTCGTCCCCCCGCGTGGTCTAAACGGTTTGTTTTGCTTGCTTGCTTTGCTTTTGCCCCCCGCCTGCCCGCCGCCGCAGATCCGGAAGCCGAGGTGATCGCGCTCTCGCCGGGGACGCTGCTGGCGACGAACCGCTTCGTCTGCGAGGTGTGCGGGAAGGGCTTCCAGCGGGACCAGAACCTGCAGCTGCACCGGAGAGGGCACAACCTGCCCTGGCGCCTGCGGCAGCGCGGGCCGGGCGCGGCGCCGCCGCGCCGACGGGTGTACGTGTGCCCCGAGCCTGGGTGCGTGCACCACTCCCCGTCGCGCGCGCTCGGGGACCTCACCGGGATCAAGAAGCACTTTTGCCGCAAGCACGGGGAGAAGCGCTGGGCGTGCCCTCGCTGCGGCAAGCGCTACGCCGTCCAGGCCGACCTCAAGGCGCACGCCAAGACCTGCGGCACGCGCGAGTACCGGTGCGACTGCGGCACGCTCTTCACCAGGTGCGTGATTGCTTGCTCGCTCAACGCCTGATTCTTCTCTCCTTCCTCTCCCCGGAGCTCGATTCGGGTGGGGAAAAAAAGCTTTTTTTCCTTGTTTGATTCATCGGTCGCGCGCTTGCTTGGTTCAGACGGGACAGCTTCGTTACGCACCGCGCCTTCTGCGGCGCCCTCGTGGAGGAGACCGGGAGGGTGCTGGCACCGCCGGCGCCCCCATCACCTAGGCCGCCTGATTTGGAAGCTGAGGAAAATGTGGACAAGGACAAGGAGAAGGGGCAGGAGGAAGAGGAGAATGACGACTCTGCCGTGGCCGAGGTGGAGCAGCCTCAGTGCGTGGAGGCACCGGCGCCGGAAGCACCACAGCGCATTCCATCTCCATCGCCACCTCCATTGCCACAGGAGCCGACATGCCCTCCGTCTCCACCTCCATTGCAAAAGGAGCCGCCGCCCCGTCCGTCCCCACCTCCATTGTCAAAGGAGCCACAGCTTTTTCCATCACCACTTCCATTTCCATTGGAGCAGCGGCCAGTTGTGGCAGTGGTGCCAAATGTGGATGGTATGCTCCTTTTGCATCTTGTTCGTGTGCTTGTCTTATGACCATACATAGTCCTGATGAGATTTATGGCAAGTTCTTGCTCTTAGTCAATTTCATGGCCGATGCATGAAACCAATGCGCGCGCCTTGGCTTTTTCCCCAATTTGGTTGGCCATTTGGTCAATTAGCTCAATAGCGATAACTGACTTGTTCTTCCTTGTTTTGGTTTATCTGTTGTAGAGTCAGAGGTGGTTGCTGGGACAACTGTGACTGCCAAATTAGAGGATGAAGCTGATCAAGAGGAAGATACATGCTTCCAGGAAGCTGATCAATACAAGGAAGCTGAACTTGAGGTCTCCAATCTGCTGGACAAGGACACTCCAATGCTTCCATGCTTCGTCCCATCACCCTCAGAGGCCATTGGTACTGATGGCAGCAGCACCACCTGTGGTGCCGGCGGCAGCGTTTCCAATTCCATCGCGCCATCTACAACAACCAACACTTTCGCCGGACTGTTTGCGTCAGCCACAACAAGCACCACCTCCCAGAGCAGATCTCTGCGTGATCTCATCGGTGTTGATCCCACCTTCCTTTGCCTTGCGATTGGCGCGCCCTCCTCTCTGTTCCCACAAACAAGCGCAAGCAATCCAGGTACCTTCGCTCCACCTCCAGCGCCACACATGTCGGCGACTGCACTCCTGCAGAAGGCAACTGAAGTTGGGGCTTCACAATCAAGCTCATCCTTCCTGAAGGAGTTTGGGCTTGCTTCATCTTCCTCGTCGTCGACTCCATCCAAGCAGCCACCTCAAGGAAGGTTCACTGATAACGGCACACAACCGTGGCACCACCGGAGTATCCAGCAAATGGAGATGGAGCGCCGCTGTAATCATCAGCAGAGGGAGATGGAATCCAGTTCGCAACCATGGAACCACCGCAGTACTCAGCCAATGGAGATGGAGCGCCACCGGAATCATCAACAAAGGGAGATGGAGTCCAGTTCGCAACCATGGAACCACCGCAGTACTCAGCAAATGGAGATGGATCGCCACCGGAATCATCAACAAATGGAGTCGACGAGTTCACAACGGTGGCACCACCACCGTAGTGATCAGCAAATGGACTTGGAGCGGTACCGGATTAATCAGCAAATGGACATGGAGCGGTACCGGACTAATCAGCAAAGGGACATGGAGTCCATGCAACAACAACGGTGGCCGCACCACCGGAGCAGTCAGCAAATGGAGGTGATGGAGAGGCACCGGAGTAGTCCGCAAATGGAGAGGGAGTCCAGGGCAATGCTATCAGGGGGTCTTGGCCTTGGCCTCGCATACGAAAGTGGAAATTCAGGGCTGCCGGACCTGATGATGGGACCATCACCATTGTTCGGTCCCAAGCCTGCTACGCTGGACTTCCTTGGGCTTGGCATCGGAGGGACCATTGGCGGCTCCACGGCCAACGGTGGCCTCCCGGCATTGATGGTTGGAGGAGAGCTGGACATGGGGTCTTCGGCACAGGTGCCGGCGCCGTGGGAGGACGCCAAGAGGAAGACCAACGGCCGCACGATCCTGTGAGGTTTTCTTTTTTTGTAACCTTGGGGGTTTCGTGCTCGTGCATTCTTTCAGTCTCAGTCGCAGCTGTGTTGGTAGAGCTAGAAACTCTGTACATAGCTCGATGCTTCTCCCAATCCTGCATTCTGTCTGAAAAAAAACGAATTGAAGCTGTTATTATAGCCAAAATTCGATCCCGGCAAGATGGAACCTGACCTTTGATGCCCCGTTGCTTTCAGATGTGACGAGGTAACTGGGTAAGTGGTCGCCTTTATTACAGAGATCTTGCGGTGCTAATCCAGCACTGTTTTTGGAAAGATCCGAGCTTAGGACAGCGACGCTGACATGCGAAAGGTATTTTTTTCACTGTTGCTGCTGCTGTTAAGTCGGCAGGGGTTCCCTAATACCTAACCTGCCGATCAGCAAGCTTGTTCAGCAGCCTTGGTACTTTGGAGAAGAATTGTTCACGTACTACTTGATATCTAAAAAAATAAACCTGCTTGATTACTTTTGCCTGTTCTAACACCGGAGTCAAAAGCTTCTGCCAACGTCTATGTCTGCCACCGTAATCTCTTTCACTGCTGTTGTTATCAGCAGGGGCTTTTTCACTCAACAGCAACGAGCTGAGAGGAGACCCTGTTGCTCGGCAAACGCCCAACAGTTACAGGCCGTAGATGTTTCCTCAGACGTCCGTATCTCTCCATCAGCGACAGATAAGCCGCTAACCCATGTGTTCGTCCCGAATTCAGGGTCCTTTTCCTTCATCCCTTCGACACGTCCTCGGAGAATCTCTGCAACGGCGAGACAGAACAGATGGCTGCGATACGGTGCGCGGTTTTCACGGGCACAGTCTCGGTGGCAGTGGAGCCGGGAACCAGCAGGCGCAGGATGGGTTTGCAGCTTTGCATCTTGAACGGGTCAGGTTTCTTTCGGGGATGGGAAAGGAGGAGCACCGGACGGACGACGTGTCGAGACCCTGGCCCAATCGTAGCGTGGCTACAGTGTCTTGTTGGTTAGACATGACGATCGTGGCCTAAATCGGTGTGGCAAACAGTGAACCACTCAGGGACACATCGCCCCAAGGCATCGTTATTGACGAAGCCACTAATCCTCGTTTCGTTGGCTTTAATCGGAACTGACGAAGGAGGGAGATATTTGGTAGGTACTGTAGGTGCCCACTGCCCACACGTCACACACTCACACGTGCTAAGAAAAGGATGGCTCTGGACAGCTAAACTCAACAACGATGGCCAGTTTTCTAACTAAACATCCAACCCCAAAACTCCAAGGAGCGCTCACGACTCTAGAACCAAACAGGCAATGTTATAGCAAAAGGAGAATGCAAGAAGTCTTGTATAAAACTTTTGCAATATTGTACTGCTCATTGATGAGTTGGTACCACCTGTCATCTAAAGTGCCATTTTAGCCCCCTCCCCTAAAAAAAAATCCCAAGGCCACAGGATGTGAAGGAAAATAGAGCGAATTCACGTACAATCTAGCGAAGTCACTAATCAGAAATTCAAATGCAGAGCGAGTGATAGTGCCACTTGTAACTGAAACTGAAAGCCATTCTGTTGCTGACTGCTGCTTCACTTTGGACCCGTTCCAGTTGACCAGCGTCCCGAAACACTCCGGGCTTGTTTGCTTCTTGCCTGCGATTAGCTGCCTGAGCCAGGCAACCAACCCAGGCCGTCGATTTTCTCGGCCTCGGGTCACGATCGCTGCCTGGAGGCTGCTGCCTGGCTCCAGGAGTCTAACCAAACAAACCCTCCGTGCGTGCGTGCCGAGAGCCTGAAACTTGTTGAAACCTAGTAGTGACGGATGACACCCACTCACTCTCACCAGAGACATACCCACAAACTGGCACCGAAGCAACGGGACTGGATCATGGGCTCATGGCCGCACCATATTGGCGTTGGATGACTCGAAATGGACATTTTTCCCGTTTCGACGACGCATATGCGAAAGGCGGCACGCTCGATCGCTCGACTTATCTGAAATGATCAGATGCGTATGCTTGGTTCTGTCTGGAGGAGTTTTTGGGCCAAGAGTTTTTTCGGTCGATGGCGACCTCGGCTTTCGAGAATCCAACACGTGTGTGCCCCTACTTGAGGCCGTGTCCCGTGTGCTAGAGGTCTTCTTCGTCCTAATGTGTGGATCGAAGGGGAACTTAGCAATCACAATTTTAGCCGCACGTTGCATCTGAGTTTTAATATGTTTGCACGAGAGACATTAGCACTTAACTATAGATCAGTAAAATAACTATATTTTGTTACGAAAATTTCAACCATAGGAGGGGAATGGAAAATAAGATTAGGAAAAGTAACTCAGGCACGGAGGATGTTAACAAGCAAAAATATGTTTGACGTGGTTAATGCGACAATGCCTACCTCAATCATTTCCTGCTCGTTCTATTTTTAGAGCAAGTATCAAAGGCATATCCAGAGTCCCATAAAGATTGTGCCATGCATACTTGTGGTCTTGGCCTAACCACACCACGTCATTTTTTCTCAACCATATAGCCTACGGTTAATTGGATTCACACCATTGCAATTTTTATGTTTCTGGGCAACGCCACTACTTCTCGCCTAATAGGAAGAAGGCCATTATAATTTCGCAACTATTTGAGATATGCCATTTTCTATGTTTTTGATGTCGTTGGACCCACCTGCAGGGTATCTGTACTGTTCATACTTTTGTATTGACGACACTATCCTTACAACATCTCCTCCGTCTCACTAACATGCGGGCCCCACTTGTCATCACTTACCTCCATCCTTTCTCCCCAATCTTTCCTGTTTGCCAATCGCCATGCCCACGAGGCCGCCTTCCACCTCCAGCTCCTTCGCCGTGCCTCATCCTACTCCTCCGCTGACGGCCTATCGGCCTCCTGCTCCACTGCCACCGGGGGCCCCGCTCGCCGCCTCCTCCTCCCGCTGCTCCACCACCGAGGCGCCGCCTCCTCTCGCTCCTCCGCCGCCGAGGCGTTGCTCGTCGCCTCATCCTGCTCCCCCACTGCTGAGGCGCCCCTCGCGACCTCATCCTGCTTTTCCGCCACCGCTGCGCCGCAGCTGCAGGAGCTCGCGTTGCCGCCCCCCTCGCTACGAGCTCGCGCCTTAGCCCCACATCCTCTGCCTTCCTGCGCATCACGATGCCCCCGCGCTTCATGCGCCTGCTCATCCAGCTGCCTTCTCGTGCATCGCACTGCCCTCTCGTTCCCTGCGGAACAGCAACGGCGGTTCTCCTCTTCCCCTTCTCTCTAATCCTCGCAATCCAGAGCCGAGCGGCGCGGCTTGTTTCCCAGGTGTGCGCGACTTCCGTGAGGCTGGAGGCGTAGGCCGTATCCTCGCTCGCTGATGACTCCCGCACCGCCATCTTCGCCGTGGGTGAAGAGGCGTGAACGCACGAGAGGAAGAAGGGGGCAGAGGACAGAGGAACGGGATGACACATGGGACCTGCGTGTCAGCGAGATGGTGGAGAAGATGTGAGAGAGGTATTTTGGTCCATATGGAAATATAAGCCGTACTCGTACGCCTATATGTGGGTCCATCAAAGACGTATATAATGGCATATCTCAGATATCCACAAAATTGTAATGGCATCTCTCCTATTATGCGAGAAGTAATGGCGTAGCCTAAAAACACGAAAGTTGCAGTGGCGTGTATCCAATTAACCCTATAGCCTGCCACACGGTACACAGCTGCTAGCTAACCTCAGATCTCAAGGTTGAGTCCAAATTTTGTGCCCAACTTCTAGACAAATGAGCTTCGATTGTGATGGTGTAACTCAACGGCAATATAAACCGATCTTGTAGCGATCTCACCCGAGAAATGGGCCCACTTAAGTATATTCCACCTTCCATTGGTGCTAATACACGAAAATGTTCCCAAGTGCGGATTCGACCGTCGAGTCAAGCTCGACTAACTGCTACTGAAGATCGTCCGTCCATACGCTCACTCGAAGGCGAGCTCCAAAGATCACATCATTCCACAATTCAAATTACATCAAGTCTTAGAGTTATTACAACCAAATTGAAATGATAAGGTAAATAAAATAGTTCGATTTTATGCAGCGGAAAGTAAACGAGATACTAGCGACGATCCATAGTATCGTCACGATGAAGTCAGCCGTGACGCTACTCCTCACGATCCTCGGGAGAGATCGGCTCCCACTCGATGCTGTAACCAGGAGGAAGCTGGGAGGCCCAAGCCATAGAGGCAGCTACCTCCTGAGGGGACGGTCCTGAAAATTTAAGCCACAAGCAAGGCTGAGTATACTAGTTATACTCAACAAGACTTAACCGTCTGGTGATCACTACATCACCGACTCCTAAAATGAGAGGCTGTTTGGCTAGTGGGGTTCTTTTGCCAAAAGCGACTAAGCTGTTTTCTAATTTATCCCTTTTGATTTCTATTTCTTTTAACCTATCCATTCTAGGTGAGCCTAGCTAAACAATCAAGTTTTGCAATACAATTATTCCATACAAAGATTTCATCCTTCCAAGTTCCACTTCATAATATGTCATACATCGGTCAAGCAGTCTCATTAACCACGAGAAGCGGACAGTTCGAACCGAATTTACTACCTGGCCAGGGAAAACCCATACATACGGAATGGTTGGAAATGCCAACACACCCCAATCCTTTCTCCTCTCTCTGCGAGTGGCTCCCGAGTCCCACTGCCTCAGGGTAAAGGTTTACCACTACTGGGACTCACACAACTACCCTCATGTGCCCATGGGATAACGTTTCCAAGACAGAGAGCTGTCGGACCTGCTCGCATCAATCGGATACCGGGACTTACCGGTCCCATAAACCGTGCATATGTGTGGTACGTTCAAACGCTTGACACAAAAGTACCACATGTTTCCACTTAAAACATCGATAGACGGGTATCTACAATCATCCGTCCATCATCTCTAGTGTTTCTGATATGAGTAGTCATACAACTCCTATATCTCGCGAGTGTCGGAAAACACTCGACTTCTATCGTTCTTAAGCATAGCAACTATCGAACCTAACATACTAGTGTTCAATCAAAGGAACCTATGATCATGCAATCTAGGGTTTCATTCAACTCCTTGAAACTTAAATGCACAAACATATAATCAAATAAATTGCGTAAGTAAAGTTAGGTTATGCTCCGGGGCTTGCCTTCCGGCTCGAAGCGGTACTCCTGCTCGGGGCTCGGATCCACGTGCACCACGTTCACCTCGGACTCCTGGGCGATCTCCTCGGCAGCGGGGACTAGCTCGTAGACTCCGTCGGCGAGACCCGAATCTACACGAATGCATGAATGCTTAAGTATCCGGATTTAAATAGTTAGGGTTTATTTAAATCTTGGTTAATGAATTGGAAAGGATAAACATTAATTATAAGTGAATATTCCCTTTTCATTTTGAACCTTTACTTTGATTTTAGAGTTTTAGGTTTTTCTCTTTTCTTTTCTTTTTCTTCTCTCTTCTTTCCTTTTTCTTCTCTTTCCTTTTCTTTTTCTTCTTTTTTCCTCTATTTAAGTCCTTTTTCTATTATTCAAAAGGTGAACTTAGGATTATTATTTTTAGGTGCCATTTGTCCAGAGGCTCACTCATGCCAAGGCAGGAGCTTAGGCCAAAATTTGGCTCAAGTTGATTTTTCTATAATTTATTAAAATTATTCTTATCTTTTTGCCTAAAATCAAACTAAAATCCTACAAAAATAATTACAATGTTTTTGTCCAAACCACTTGGCACAGTGGCTTAGGATGCCAAGAGTGACACCTCTGCAAGTTTTCATGTGATTTTGAATTATGAGTATTTTTGTGGAATTTCACCATGTTTAAACTACCAAAAATCATTTAGCCATTTTCCAGTGTCCAAAAATTACCATTTTCATTTTTCTAAGGTTTCTAATGTCTGGATTAAGTGTCTGTGTGAAGGAGGTGATTTTTCACTGAGTAATTTATTTTCTGTGATTTCTTTGCCAAAACAGCAGGGTATATGTTTGGAAAATCATAACCCTAAATTCACTGAGAATTTTTGTGCACCACTTGCGCATTAAGCTAATGATAATCACCCTAACAACATATCCAAAGCTCAGCTCCAGTGCATGTGTAGATTTTGAACTATGATGAAATGTGCTCAAACTGAAATGAATTTATATTTCAAAATCTACAGCTCAACTGGGTGAGGTGCAAAGGAAGAATTTGTTCTTCTAGATTCACTGGTCACTACAAAATTGGTTTGGCATTTTTCTGATTTTTCTACGATTTTCTACGAATTTTTGAAGATCTCAGCGAATTAATCCAAAAATATAGAATCTATTTTACGCGGCTGACCCTAGAGTTTTTGAAACCCTTACGAACAGGTCCCTACATTTTTCGCGCAGCCCCCTGGAAAGAGGTTGAAGACACAACCGTGTCCTCGAGTTCGCCGGCGTGGTTACGCCGGCCAAACGGCGGCGAGACCGGGCCGGGGAAGTGGGGGGAAATGGAGAGGGGCTCACCGTGATTCGTTAGAGCTAGGTCTCGAGGTCGGGGATGGCCGGGAACAAGGTCAACGACGGCGGTGGCGGCTCGGCTTGCTCCGGCGAGCGGCTACCGGCGACGTCGGGGTCGGAGAGGCTCGGGGAAGCGGTCGGTGAGCACCAGCGTGGCACGAGGAAACTAATGGTGCCCTCGGTTCGGCCGAAGGTGGAGCGTAGCGAGCTGTGCGCGTGCGCGGCTCGGCGGCGGAAGCCCTGCGAACTCCGGCGAGCTACGCCAGTGGCTGCGGTGGCGGAGAGGGGTCGGGAAAGGGTCGGGGAGTGGCAGTGGAGGATGGGGAAGCTCGAGAGAGCCTTGGTTTGGCCGGGGGAGCAGTGGAGAGTGCTGCCCACGAGAGCGAGCTCGGCGGCGGCTCTGCGGACTCCGGCGAGCGTTTTTCCGGCGAGGAAGGGAGGGGAACTGTTGAGGGCTTAAGTAGGAGTGAGAGGGGAGTGGAAGGGTGCTCGGGAAGCACGAGATGGAGACCGGGGCAGCTCGGTGACGTCTCGCGGCGACAGAGGCTTGCCGCGGCCGTGTTGGTCAAGGACTTTGAGCGGTTGAGCAACGTAGGTCAGATCGGGCTCAACTTCCACGTCTTCTTGTTCCACGACTTCAGTCGGAACTCGGATACACTTCTTGAGTTGTGAGATATGAAAGACATTGTGCACGGCTGAAAGTTTGTCGGGAAGTCGTAGACGATAAGCCACGGATCCACACTTCTCGATGATTTCATAAGGTCCGACGTAACGGGGTGCAAGCTTTCCCTTTACTCCGAACCTTTGGACTCCCCGAGTTGGGGAAACCTTAAGATACACATGATCACCGACTGCGAATTTGAGAGGCATTCTTCGGCGATCGGCATAACTCTTCTGACGAGACTGAGTGGCTTTGAGGTTTTCCCGAATAACCCTGACTTGCTCTTCGGCTTCAATCACCAGGTCGGGTCCGTATATTTCTCGCTCCCCAGGCTGAGACCAACATAACGGAGTTCGACACATTTTCCCATACAAGACTTCGAAAGGGGCCATTTTCAAGCTTGCTTGGTAACTGTTGTTGTATGAGAACTCGGCGATAGCCAGGCATTTATCCCAACTTGCTTCATATTGAATGACGCAAGCTCTAAGCATGTCTTCAAGGATTTGATTCACCCGCTCGGTTTGCCCATCCGTCTGCGGGTGGTAAGCCGAGCTTCGAATAAGCTTTGTGCCGAGAGATGCATGGAGTTGCTCCCAGAACCTTGCCACAAACTGCGGACCTCGGTCCGAAATGATGGTTCTAGGCACTCCGTGCAGACGTACAATTTGGTTGAGATAGATCTCGGCATACTTCTTGACGGCATAGGTAGTCTTGACCGGAATAAAGTGAGCGGTCTTTGTGAGCCTGTCCACAATGACCCATATAGAATCGTGCCCTCGCGCGGTCTTGGGAAGGCCAACAATGAAATCCATACTGATATCCTCCCATTTCCATGATGGTATAGACAGAGGTTGAAGAGTTCCAGCCGCCTTTAGATGACTAGCCTTTACCCTCCGACAAGTGTCACACTCGGATACAAATCGAGCGATATCCATCTTCATCTTGGTCCACCAAAATGTTTTCTTCATATCCTGGTACATCTTATTGCTGCCAGGGTGAATAGAGAACTTCGAGTGGTGAGCTTCACTCAAAATTTTCTTTCGTAACTCCAGATCTTTAGGCACGACGATACGGTTCCCAAACCATATCATGCCTCGGGCATCCTGACGGAAACAGTTAAACCGTTCCTCCGTTCCTTTGGCCAGCTCCTCTCGAATAACTCCGACCTTTTTATCGGTCTGCTGGGCCAGAAAGATCTCATCGTGTAATGTGGACTCGAGAGATATGTTGTTTAGATAGCCATGCGGAACAATCTCGAGATTGAGTTTCGCCAACTCATGGCATAGAGTGTCGGCATACGATTCGACCGAAAGACAATGGCAATGAGACTTGCGGCTCAAGGCATCCGCAACCACATTCGCCTTTCCGGGATGATAATGCAAACTCATATCATAATCTTTTGCCAACTCCAGCCATCTTCGTTGCCTCATATTCAAGTTAGCTTGAGTGAAGACGTACTTGAGACTTTTGTGGTCGGTGTACACGTTGCAAGGAACTCCTATAAGATAGTGCCTCCATATTTTCAGAGCGTGAATCACGGCTGCCAATTCAAGGTCGTGAGTGGGATAATTCAGCTCATGGGGACGGAGAGCACGTGAAGCATAAGCAATAACTCGATTTTCTTGCATAAGAACACAACCGAGTCCGGTGCCTGAAGCATCGCAATAGACATCGTAGGGTTTGGTGCTATCCGGTTGGGTCAGAACGGGAGCTGAGGTCAACAACTTCCTCAATGTGCGGAATGCCTCTTCACACTTCTCATCCCACACGAATTTCTGCCCCTTCTTCAGTAGCTCGGTCATTGGCTTGGCAACTCGCGAGAAATCCGGAATAAAACGACGATAATATCCAGCCAAACCCAGAAAGCTTCGGATTTCATGGACAGAGGTAGGAGGTTTCCAATCCATTACTTGCTGCACTTTCGTAGGATCCACCGAGATACCATCTTTAGAAACAGTGTGACCTAAAAACTTCACACTATCCAGCCAAAATTCACACTTGGAGAACTTGGCATACAACTTGTGATCACGGAGTCATTGAAGAACAATACGGAGATGCTCGGCATGCTCTTCCTCATTCTTGGAGTAGACAAGAATATCGTCAATGAAAACCACTACGAAGTTATCCAGCTCGGGCATGAACACCGAATTCATGAGATACATGAAATAAGCAGGAGCATTAGTCAGTCCGAACGACATAACCAAGAATTCATAAAGTCCATAGCGGGTCAAGAAAGCCGTCTTGGGAATATCACAAGGACGAATCTTGATTTGATGATATCCGGAACGAAGATCAATTTTTGAGAATATCTTGGCTCCGGCGAGTTGATCGAACAATACATCAATGCGGGGAAGAGGGTACTTATTTTTCATAGTGACCGCATTGAGAGGCCGGTAGTCAATACACATCCTCAACGTGTGACCCTTCTTCTCGACAAATATGGCAGGACAACCCCAAGGTGATGTACTCGGACGAATGAAACCCTTGTCCAGTAATTCTTGGAGTTGAGTTTTCATTTCTGCCAATTCCGCGGGTGGCATTCTGTAGGGTCTTTTAGAAATTGGTGCGGTACCAGGTTGTAGCTCGATAAGGAACTCAATGTCTCGATCCGGTGGCATTCCAGGCAAGTCGTCTGGGAAGACATCGGGGAACTCACAAACAATAGGAATGTCTTCAAGCTTGGGTTCAGTCATGACAAAGACACATGAGCTCAAGGAGTTGGGAGACGGAAGATAGAGTGTGGTAGATCCATGTGTAGGTGAGTTGATATCAACAATTCTCTCAGCAATGTCTAACACAACCTTGTGCTGTGCCATCCAATTAGCTCCCAAGATTATATCTATCCCATCCAGTTCTAAAAGAATCATGTCGGTCAAGATAACTCTACTACCCAGTTTAATTGGCACCTTTCGCGCCACATGATTTGAATTTAGGTTTCCTCCTGCGGTGATTATTTTGTAGGCCGCATTTGTAGATAAGCAATTTAACCCACATTTCTTAGCACAACTGGGACTTATGAAACTATGAGTGGCACCAGAATCAAAGAGAATGACTGCAGGTTGGTTATGAATCAGAAATTTACCCGTCATCACTGGTGCTCCCTCGGGAAGGTCGGTCAAGGTGGTGAAGTTGACCCTTCCCTGCTTGACGTGAATCTTCTGCAACTTGCCCTTGTTTGGCTGGTTGCCATTGTTCTGCTGCTTGCCCTGGGGACAGTCCCTGATGAAATGACTGGTACTGCCGCAACGGTAGCAAGAATACCCAGCTCCAGGCTGAGCTGGCTGCTGCTTCATCGGGGTCTTCTGCTGCTGTGACTGCTGTGGTGGAAAGCGAGAACCACCCTGCTGAGGAGGGTTAACCACCCAGCGGCCAGACTGCCCTGTACACTGCTGTCCCTGTGGAGGAACAATACGGAAGCGCTGCGGCTTACCGCCACTTGCAGAGGCAACAGGAGCCTTCCTCTTCTTATCGGCTCTATGGGTCATAATGGCGTCCTCCTGAGCGATAGCCACATTGACCAAGTCAGCATAAGTGGCAGGTTTGATGTTGAGCAGCCTCTCCTGCAACTTGGTGCTGAGCCCCATACGGAACCTCTCCTTCTTATCATCACTGTCAGCATGATGACCAGCGTACTGACAGAGGTTGTTGAAAGCCTAGGCGTACTGATACACCGTGTGAGTGCCCTGAGTCAAGGTCAGGAACTCCCTCAACTTCCTCTCAATAAGACCCTTAGGAATGTGATGCGCCTTGAACGCATCCTTGAAGTTCTGCCAAGTAAGCACAGTTTCGGCGGGGAGCATGCCACGATAAGTCTCCCACCAAACCAAAGCCGGACCGCGAAGCTGTTGTGCGGCGAAAGTGACCTTGCGCTCTTCAGAGCAAGGGACAGCCAAGATAGCAAACTTCGAGTCAATAGCCCGAATCCACGCGTCGGCCTCCATAGGCTCAGTAGCTTTAGAGAACACCGGGGGCTGAGTACCCAGAAAGTCCTCAAATCGTGCAACCTGAGCAGGCGGGGCATTACGGAAACTCTGACGCTGAGCACCGATGTTCATGTTCTGGGCCAACTGCTGCTGCTGCAATTGTATCTACTGCTGCATAGTCCTCATGACCTCGGCGTGCATAGCCATCATCTGCTGCCAATTTGGCAGCGGAGGGGCAGGTGGTGGCTGCTGCTCTGGCGGAACCTGCTGATCCGGGGCACTAGTTGAGCCTTGATTTGCCCCGAACCCGTCCGGGGTCCGTCGGGTCGTAGGTCCTGCCATCTGCATGATTGAGTCTCCATTAATTTCAGGAATCATCATTTGCTCTTAAGGGAATGACAGGCAGGATTGAGAGACAAACTCAATGTTACAAGGACATGGCATAAAAAGCGAAATTCCATAGAATGAGCAACTTCATTAATCCAAGACATGGTTCGACGAATCCATTACAACACATGCTGACAACACATTCTAATTAAGGTGTTACACCAATTGCGAAGGGAAACATGACATGAGATACAAAGAGATTATTCATCTTCAACTAGCTAAACTCCACGTGACACGGAAAAGCCATGCTGAAGAGTACCTAATCTCTAACTCAACGCTCTAGAAGTCATCCACGTCGTTCACCGAAGTACGGCTCACGGTGGGGGAAAGTGGTGGCTGAACTGGGGGTAACTCCTCATCGTCCAGCTCGGACTTGGCATCATCCTCTGCCTCATCCTCTGCCTCGTCCCCCCGGGAACCTCCATATGAGCCTCCAACTCAACCATCTCGGCATTAGCCTCGTGCAACTCCGCCTGTGCCTCCTCAAGTGCATCCGTCAACACCTCCACCTGGTGAGCACAGTGCTCCTTCTCCATGGTAAGCTCCGCAATGTGAGCCTGCAAGTCCCGGATCTGAGTATCCTTGGCAGCCATGTCCAAGGAAGTGCAGATCCCGGCTATGTCCTTATCCGCGGACACTCTCACCATCGCATCGGCAAAGTCGAGCAGAGAATCCTGAGACATCTTGAGTAGCTCTGCCATGCGGATGCTAGCCTTCATCCAGCTAGCAAAGAAAGCAGGTGCGTTCCGGGGAAACTCCAGTAACAACTGCGGGGAAGCCAAGTAACGTGACAACCACTGAGGGTCATCCCTGTGGGCTGAAGGCAGGAAACCAACCAAAGTGTTATCCACCAAATCGTGGTGCTGCGAAGTGAACTGGTTCAGCCCTGCGAAAGCGGCCAGCTCCCAAGTGTCCAGAAAACGGTGACCATGCACCACAACTCCCAGCCTAGGCCAGTCGGGGTGCTCGGGGTGCACCGGTGCCTCCATACGGACACTGCACCGAGTCACACCACGCTCCGCATACTCTCTGCCAAAGTAAACCGGCGGAGTCGGATAGCCAACCTCCTTCAGAATCTTCCAAAAGAGGGACGGGAACCCCTCCCAGCTGAGGCAGTCCTGGCACTCCACCTTCTCGTTCGCGCCAGCAAGGTGACTGGGAACGGCCATCTGAACAAAATTTCAGAGGTGAGTACCATGAGTCAAAAAGACTAAAGGGAAAAACTGGGAGAAAACTGAAGGTAAAGAACGTGCTTAAGCTTTTAATTAAGGTTGTTTAAGCATTGACTCTCTTAAGTTTATCCTTATTCCGATTTTAGTTAAGAGATGCATGCAAGACCTAAACGTCCTCACATCTTAAGTCAGACTTGACTTTCAGAGTTAGTGCCGGTGGCTAGGCATAGATGCGTCTCTCTCTATAGATCTAGTCGGACTCCTAGTCGTAAACTTTACGTACCAGTCAAAGGATTTGCGACGAAAGCCTTTTAAAGATTGGTTTTCATGGAAGAGCAACCATCAAACCTAAGTTAGACTATGCCACCTAACAAAGCGCAACCCTTAACCCTTAAGGACTTCACGTTCTAGTTTTATCCTTAACGATCCTATGCATTTCATTCCAATTGCTTAGGCGCAATGGAAACGGGGTTTGGTAGATTTTATTTTAGAAAACATTGGTTAGGGTCTGATACTTTCTTTGGTGCGTATGAACGTCGGCTCTGATACCACCTGTAGCGATCTCACCCGAGAAATGGGCCCACTTAAGTATATTCCACCTTCCATTGGTGCTAATACACGAAAATGTTCCCAAGTGCGGATTCGACCGTCGAGTCAAGCTCGACTAACTGCTACTGAAGATCGTCCGTCCATACGCTCACTCGAAGGCGAGCTCCAAAGATCACATCATTCCACAATTCAAATTACATCAAGTCTTAGAGTTATTACAACCAAATTGAAATGATAAGGTAAATAAAATAGTTCGATTTTATGCAGCGGAAAGTAAACGAGATACTAGCGACGATCCATAGTATCGTCACGATGAAGTCAGCCGTGACGCTACTCCTCACGATCCTCGGGAGAGATCGGCTCCCACTCGATGCTGTAACCAGGAGGAAGCTGGGAGGCCCAAGCCATAGAGGCAGCTACCTCCTGAGGGGACGGTCCTGAAAATTTAAGCCACAAGCAAGGCTGAGTATACTAGTTATACTCAACAAGACTTAACCGTCTGGTGATCACTACATCACCGACTCCTAAAATGAGAGGCTGTTTGGCTAGTGGGGTTCTTTTGCCAAAAGCGACTAAGTTGTTTTCTAATTTATCCCTTTTGATTTCTATTTCTTTTAACCTATCCATTCTAGGTGAGCCTAGCTAAACAATCAAGTTTTGCAATACAATTATTCCATACAAAGATTTCATCCTTCCAAGTTCCACTTCATAATATGTCATACATCGGTCAAGCAGTCTCATTAACCGCGAGAAGCGGACAGTTCGAACCGAATTTACTACCTGGCCAGGGAAAACCCATACATACGGAATGGTTGGAAATGCCAACACACCCCAATCCTTTCTCCTCTCTCTGCGAGTGGCTCCCGAGTCCCACTGCCTCAGGGTAAAGGTTTACCACTACTGGGACTCACGCAACTACCCTCATGTGCCCATGGGATAACGTTTCCAAGACAGAGAGCTGTCGGACCTGCTCGCATCAATCGGATACCGGGACTTACCGGTCCCATAAACCGTGCATATGTGTGGTACGTTCAAACGCTTGACACAAAAGTACCACATGTTTCCACTTAAAACATCGATAGACGGGTATCTGCAATCATCCGTCCATCATCTCTAGTGTTTCTGATATGAGTAGTCATACAACTCCTATATCTCGCGAGTGTCGGAAAACACTCGACTTCTATCGTTCTTAAGCATAGCAACTATCGAACCTAACATACTAGTGTTCAATCAAAGGAACCTATGATCATGCAATCTAGGGTTTCATTCAACTCCTTGAAACTTAAATGCACAAACATATAATCAAATAAATTGCGTAAGTAAAGTTAGGTTATGCTCCGGGGCTTGCCTTCCGGCTCGAAGCGGTACTCCTGCTCGGGGCTCGGATCCACGTGCACCACGTTCACCTCGGACTCCTGGGCGATCTCCTCGGCAGTGGGGACTAGCTCGTAGACTCCGTCGGCGAGACCCGAATCTACACGAATGCATGAATGCTTAAGTATCCGGATTTAAATAGTTAGGGTTTATTTAAATCTTGGTTAATGAATTGGAAAGGATAAACATTAATTATAAGTGAATATTCCCTTTTCATTTTGAACCTTTACTTTGATTTTAGAGTTTTAGGTTTTTCTCTTTTCTTTTCTTTTTCTTCTCTCTTCTTTCCTTTTTCTTCTCTTTCCTTTTCTTTTTCTTCTTTTTTCCTCTATTTAAGTCCTTTTTCTATTATTCAAAAGGTGAACTTAGGATTATTATTTTTAGGTGCCATTTGTCCAGAGGCTCACTCATGCCAAGGCAGGAGCTTAGGCCAAAATTTGGCTCAAGTTGATTTTTCTATAATTTATTAAAATTATTCTTATCTTTTTGCCTAAAATCAAACTAAAATCCTACAAAAATAATTACAATGTTTTTGTCCAAACCACTTGGCACAGTGGCTTAGGATGCCAAGAGTGACACCTCTGCAAGTTTTCATGTGATTTTGAATTATGAGTATTTTTGTGGAATTTCACCATGTTTAAACTACCAAAAATCATTTAGCCATTTTCCAGTGTCCAAAAATTACCATTTTCATTTTTCTAAGGTTTCTAATGTCTGGATTAAGTGTCTGTGTGAAGGAGGTGATTTTTCACTGAGTAATTTATTTTCTGTGATTTCTTTGCCAAAACAGCAGGGTATATGTTTGGAAAATCATAACCCTAAATTCACTGAGAATTTTTGTGCACCACTTGCGCATTAAGCTAATGATAATCACCCTAACAACATATCCAAAGCTCAGCTCCAGTGCATGTGTAGATTTTGAACTATGATGAAATGTGCTCAAATTGAAATGAATTTATATTTCAAAATCTACAGCTCAACTGGGTGAGGTGCAAAGGAAGAATTTGTTCTTCTAGATTCACTGGTCACTACAAAATTGGTTTGGCATTTTTCTGATTTTTCTACGATTTTCTACGAATTTTTGAAGATCTCAGCGAATTAATCCAAAAATATAGAATCTATTTTACGCGGCTGACCCTAGAGTTTTTGAAACCCTTACGAACAGGTCCCTACATTTTTCGCGCAGCCCCCTGGAAAGAGGTTGAAGACACAACCGTGTCCTCGAGTTCGCCGGCGTGGTTACGCCGGCCAAACGGCGGCGAGACCGGGCCGGGGAAGTGGGGGGAAATGGAGAGGGGCTCACCGTGATTCGTTAGAGCTAGGTCTCGAGGTCGGGGATGGCCGGGAACAAGGTCAACGACGGCGGTGGCGGCTCGGCTTGCTCCGGCGAGCGGCTACCGGCGACGTCGGGGTCGGAGAGGCTCGGGGAAGCGGTCGGTGAGCACCAGCGTGGCACGAGGAAACTAATGGTGCCCTCGGTTCGGCCGAAGGTGGAGCGTAGCGAGCTGTGCGCGTGCGCGGCTCGGCGGCGGAAGCCCTGCGAACTCCGGCGAGCTACGCCAGTGGCTGCGGTGGCGGAGAGGGGTCGGGAAAGGGTCGGGGAGTGGCAGTGGAGGATGGGGAAGCTCGAGAGAGCCTTGGTTTGGCCGGGGGAGCAGTGGAGAGTGCTGCCCACGAGAGCGAGCTCGGCGGCGGCTCTGCGGACTCCGGCGAGCGTTTTTCCGGCGAGGAAGGGAGGGGAACTGTTGAGGGCTTAAGTAGGAGTGAGAGGGGAGTGGAAGGGTGCTCGGGAAGCACGAGATGGAGACCGGGGCAGCTCGGTGACGTCTCGCGGCGACAGAGGCTTGCCGCGGCCGTGTTGGCGCCGTGCGCGGCGTCAACGCGGCGCGCAGGCGTGCTGCAGCCGCAGGCGCGCGTGGGCGAGCGAGAAGACAGGCCAAGGGAGGAAAAAGGAGCACGCGGGGGCGCAAAAGTCGCGCTTTGGACCGGCGGGCAACGGCGGCGACGACAAAACCCGGCGGTTCGCGGCGGCGACGCGACGGCGAGCGCGGAGTCAGCGCTACAGTGCGTCTCCGACCATGAGACCTTGCCAGAGGCGTGCACCGTGAGCGGGGACACCCGGCCATGTCACTTGTCGGCTCAGGCGAGGCCGGACGGCGGCAGGCGCTTGCCGGCGGCGAGCGCGGCACGCGCGGGCGCGGCGCTGGCAACCCGTGAGCGCGCCGTGAGCGGTGCAAAGGTCAACTGATTGGCATGGCTCAAATTCCAAAATTTTGAACATGACTCGAAAATATTCCAACATGAAAGTTGTTTAGAATTTCATGAGACACGTCCCTGCACTGGAGATTTTGAGAAAAAGTTGAAAATTTGGCCGTAATTCAAAAGGGGGTAAATCCCTGTTTTGAACTGAATTTCTGAAATTCGAGGGGCTAAACGGCAAATTTGGCCAAAGTGCCCAAAAAGGAAAAGTTCAGAAATGTGATGAAGAACAACTTTGCTTTTTGGAGATTTTGATGTTATGTGGTAAAATCTTGAGATTTGGCTAAGATTCCATTTCAGCTTTGAATTTGAATTGAAAATTTCAAATTCCCTGGTTTGGGTTTGAAATATGTGATGCTTCCAAGCATTTTTAGGCCATGGTTTGAAAAGAGAAGTTTCTTGGTTTGACTTATTCTCCAACTTTCATATTTGCACTTTTTCAAGTTTGTAGGGAATTTCTCAAGTTTCTTTATTGCTCCTTTCAAAGGGTTTTTGACTCAAATTTGGATGAATCTCCTCATTTTCTTTGATTTGGCTTTTGAATCATGCTTAGCTTAGCTTAAACATTTGTTTAGTGTTAATTAACACGAGGGGTGTTACAGATCTTCAAATGAATTGTGTAAATGGTAAACAAGGAATTAATATCTTTATTATTATAAAAAACATTCTTTCCTCCCTTGTCAATTACACCTAATTAAATTGTCATTTGTGAACATACTCCTAAAATGAAGTACCCAAAAAATATCTTTGTCTTTAGCAGAGTGAGTTGCGAAACGGAGGGAGTAGTTAATATAACTAAAAAACATCAGAAACGATCAATTTAGAATTGAAAAGGAAGTCGTTTTGATATTGTCCTAAGTCAAACATTTTAACCTTTGAGTACAAATATAATTTTATGTCAATATGAGCAGATTCGTATTGAAATATAGTTTGATAAAATATTTTTTAAAATATATTTTATAAATATTTTATAGCAAAAAATATTAGTCAGTGTTCCGTGTCAGATACATGCATGCTTGGACAAGAAACCCAGCTTGCCATTCCATCCAACCAAGATGAATCTTCTTTTTTTTTTGAAGAAACAGCAGATTCTACACAATCAGAAACTATGCAGGCACATGGCCAAAGAAGATAGTGAGCAGTTACGCGCACAGGTAACTTTAGTTCAAAAAGTTGGTGGCAAGTTGGTGTTTTCTGTTAATGGGACATGGTTGTCAGTGTATCAAGTTGGTAAAAAGTTGGTGAACTAAACAAGGCCTAACTTATCGAGTTGCACTTATGCATCCTCATAGCAGTAGCAGGGGATAGCCTCATCTGGATCTGGATTTGTTTCCCTAAGCATAATTATGTTATTGATGAAGTGACCTATCCAGCTGGATGATTTAGTTCGAAACTAAGGGAGGATATCTGGTAGGTGCCCACACTTTTCCCAGAAAAATGTGTTGCATATTAGGACACACATTGCGAGAGATGATTCCCATACTTTTCGATATATCGTCACATAAAAAGATGCACCAGGTCTTATAAAATAGTACCGGTGTTTGGTTGAACCGCTGCACTATGATTCGCAATTTCGCATACTTTGCAATAGGAGTAGTACTGATACAGTACTGATACTGATCAGCCCTGACTACTTGCTCTTTTCCCATGTTGAAATGCTTTGTGCACTAACATATCCTGGCCTAGAGCAAAATTGTAAAAAAGAAAAAAAATCTCATAATTATCTTTACGTTGCTTCGTTGCATATGTCTATCCCTGCTAAATTTCTACGCAAAAAAACACCCCACTGCACACCACTAAGCCGATCCCAAGAAATGTCAGTGATGCTTTCTCCGATGTAGACTACTATAATTTCTAGACTAATGAATGCAATCAGATGAACATGGTGCAAAACGGGGCGACATATCCGATCGAGCAGAGCTGTATATATTTGCACCAGAATGACTTTCATAAGCTCAAATTTCAAATGGCGTGATTGTTTTAATACACTTTCTTTTATTTTATTTAAAGCTTCCTGAGACGATCTAGACAGCCATTCAGCTAGAGAACCCGACAGTGGTCCGTGACAGAAACGACTAGACAATCGACGCGGCTGTGGCACGAATCTGGAAAGGTTAGCACTGCCGTTACACTCCATAACTCCATCCAAAATGCATAGCCTAAACCCAGCTGTACTACCTGCCCATGCCCAAAGTAGGTGTTGCCGAAGGAGATCTGATAGGATTCAGCAAAAAGAAGAACCGAACCGTTGGGTGGCTCAGAACCTCGGATCCTTTCCACTTATACCATCCCCAACGTTACCGAACCCGTCAGACCAGCTGCTCTCACATGATATGATAACACTGTAACTGAGGACAAAGCCAATCTGAAAACCCTGGACGCTTGTGTTGTGTCGTACTCGTATGGGGATATGATCATACTCACCGAGTCACCGGCTGTACTGCAAGTGGGCGTCGAGCACAGTGGGTACAGTAGTCACAGCCGGGTTCGTACCAGAGACGACCAATGAATACCGCCGGCCCCTACAGATGTTGAGAGGCGCCGATCGAGCAGCAGATGCCGGAGATCCAAGCAACAGCCTGGACCTCTCGTCGTGTGGCTTGGAGAGTGCGTGCGAGGCCAAGCTTCCCAGTTTCCCATCCGTGTCCTTGCTGATTGCCAGAGGGAGGCGAATAAAAGAGCGTGGAAAAAGAAAAATTCAGACCTGAAGCTGAGAAAAAACGGCCAGGGCCAGGCATAACATTCAAGGACGCAACAGTAGATCTGGGAGCAGTAAAGTGGTCGTGGTACCGCGTGCCTCGCTGGATCAGGATCGGCAGCGTTGAGGACGTGCCGGTTGACGTCGACATGGGCGAACTGGCCTTCAAACGCCGAGCAGCGACCGGGCCGGCCTTTGCTGTCCACAGTCCAGGCATGATTCACCTGCCTGCTGCCTCGCTGTTGGGATTTTCGTTTCCGCCGTTCATGCTCCACGGTTTCTGGAGGGATCAAAGGCTCCGGCCGTGCCTGTGCACCGGTGATCTCTGGCGTTTTTTTTTTTGGTAGGGTTGCTCCTGCACCGGTGCGCCCCGGTCGGAAGCTAGCTGCTGCTTCCTCTGCCGGACTTCAGGAGTCTCTGGCTGTGTGGCCCCTCGCCGGAAATGACGAGTTTGAGTGTTTAGTTCCAGAAGTTTTTTTTTACTTTACTATTTATTCCTCTCAGAAAACATGATTTTTAGAAAAGTTTCCCTCTAATTCTCTCCAATTTTTCTATTCGACCCTCTCACAGAACACGTTTTTCAGAAAAAATTCTTTTCTCCCCCCACCAACTAAACACACCTGCTGCTCCTGCGAAAGGCTGGCGCCCACGAGTGGGTGGCGGGCGGGCGCAGCGCGGCCCATCGTCGTCGTAACAGAGTCTGCTAATATGGTCCATGCATACACGTCCCAAAAGAAAATAGCCCAATTTTAGTTTTAGCCCACACGTCGTCGTCGTCAACAGCGGCCTGCGGCCGGTAGGTATGCACGGCCCACCGGATATATGCGCGCTCGCGCACCGGCCTGGGCTTGCGGCTCCGGACTGGTGTGGTGGTGGTGGGTGGTAAGCACACATCCCGCCATGGCCCATGGGTCATGGCGCGGCCGCCGAACACTAGCAAATGTCATTGTGTCAATCATGCCAAAAAAAAAAAAAAAACTAGGCAAGTGTCAATGGCGGCGGCTGCAAGATGAGCAAGAATGGGACAGCTCACGGTCTCGACCTCGCATACACATGGCACACCTGCAGATCACGGCTGTTTCAGGTAATTCTACTTAAGATTTGGTAAGATTCCCGGCCCTGCGCCCCATGCACGGCCGTGGGTAGGGGAATCGCTCCCGTGGCGGCCGCAGCGAGGCTCCTCGCTAATCTATGTTATCCTCAGGTCTTTGACGTCTTGCAGCTCGCTAATCTTTTTAGCCTGCATGCCTCTGCCCCGGCTCGAGATGGCCACAAGTTCTGCATGTTATTTGATCCGTCTGCTCCAGTGCTCCGGTTGGTGGGTGGCGCGGTACGAATTATAACAGCTTGATGTGGTCCTGTAGATTGCAGATGCCTTAATTTCTAACTAATCCTTGGTCGTTCTTCTGATCCCTCTAATTTTCCTATTCATCAGACGGCTAAAATTCTGTGACTCTCATGCTTGACACGAATCAGAGTGAGGTTAAGGGGATGGAGGATTAAGGAGTGACATAGTCACGAAAATGACTAGCTAGCGCAGTCACCTGTGAGACAATAGGCACATATCGATCAAGCGAAAATCAGTAGAAGAGGTTATCACGGTCTGACATACAGTTGAGAACTTTTTCTTTTTATCGTCTATACTAGGGCGACGTATCATATGACAACTCAATTTCTATGAGAACTATAAGAACTCAAATATGAGCCACATGATTTTGGTCCAAAGGTGATCCAAGGGGAAAGGGGGAGGGATGATTTGCAAAAGTTAATCATACTTTTGTAAATCCCCCCTCTCACCTCTCCCTACGTGTTCCCTTTGGATCAAGATCATGTGGCTCAGATTTGAGTTGTCATAGTTCTCATATGAATTGAGTTCTCATAGGATACGTTGCCCTACATTAGGAACTACTAGTGCTGAAATAAACAACTGTTTTGTCAGAAAAAGATGACCAATTATACCTTTTTTTCAGCAAAAAATTATTAATTAAGGTTATCGATTTAATTTCTCCACTGGTTCAAGAAGTTACTATCCACTGACACTGGCATGAAGAAAAAGATTCCAGTTCATGCAGCTGTATTTTAGATTACTCAATCATTACAAATGCGTGTCAGGCAGTGTGCGCTCCGGTTGGACCTGCAAATGTTTCTTTTAAGGAAAAAAAAACTGCTTTCACACTCATCATACATTCATATCTTTCTGCAAGTACGCCACCACCACTGCTTTGTTCGCATCGTTTCCTATTGCACCAGATTAGCATGGACCATTTACTTAATCACACTGCCGGGATTCGATCGCTTGCTTAATCGCCACCACAGCATCGCTCACCATCATACAAGTACGACGACGAGAAAACAAATGCTTGCTTCGTCGACGTCGATCACCTCACGGTGACGGCCGCCGGGCGCGAGGAAAACGGCAAAGCACAATCGCTGCCACGTTTCGCCGTGCCATCGGCAACGTACGACCTGGCTACTGGCTAATCGCGCTTTGTTTAGCGCGTATCCTACCTGGCTATTTCTGAGCTTAGGGCATTGAAATATAAGGAGCTGCCACTATTTTTTAGTGGGGCAAAAGGTCTTCTCACATGGTTAGTGGCGTAATTCAAGGAAAGGTGAAAGATTTTTAGGGTAAAGTTGAGTGCCGCACAAGGGTGAAAGTTTGAAACGGTGCGTGCAGACCTATGCTATGCTTCGTACGGGTAAAGATCGAATCCTAGAGTGTTGACGCCGTTCAAAGGTCTCTTGATCAGGGATGTTTGTTTGCAGTCATTTGAACGTCTGTAGTAGCTACTTTATTTGTCCATCTTAATCTAGAGCTTTTGGTTAATTTCCAGGCATGAACCTCATTCATATGCATACAGTGTGTTCAAACCAAATAGTAAACCACATTGCATCGTGTTTTTCTGTTGCGTGCAGTAAGACTGAAGTTTCCTTCTCCATGCATGTGTTCAACACTGCATTTGTCACTTCTAGAAGAGTACAAGTCTATACTACATCCATTGACCTTGGTGCAACTTTTCAAGAGAAACAAAATAAAAATTCTCTGATGATGGTGAAACGAGGTACCTTAGGGCAGTCCCAACCCAGACACTATGGTAGAGTCTATCTCTATTAATTACCTTGCCATGTAGGCAGCTTGCTGATGTGGCAAGCAATTTAATGAGGAAAGAGAGGTAAAATAAAAATGTAGAAACCAGGTCTAAGTTAGACACCAAGTCTGCGCACAAAACTTAAACAGTCATTTGCCCTTGGCAAACTTATCCTAAGATCCATTGACCTCCAGGTCTCGGTGACACCGCCAAATTAAGACGAGTAATGAATGCAAGTTTATTTGGGCAGATCCAAGGAGATAAGCTGGAGGTTGGGAAGCAGGGGCGTGGCTTGTCCGGGAGTAAGGGCGCCTGCATTAGATTACTCACCTCTGGAGCATTAACAAAGTAAGTGGGGATCATGGAGCATGTGAGGGAATCGAGCACATGATGATGGGGATTAGTATGGCCTAGCTCCTGACAGTTCCTCCCAATCTCAGGCCGACAACTGTCCAAGCTTAGCGCTGATCCCCTAGCTAATCTCGATTGGGAACAGCCTAGATGTGTGTGTAAAGAACATGATTATACAGCTTCAGCCCAGCTAAGCTCAGCTAATGAGTGCCATTAAGAAACATTAGTCCCCTTTACACCCTGCAGATAGGCATGCTTGTTTCTTATGAGTTCTATAAAGTTTTAGTTTACCTTTTTTTTATTATTAGACGATGTTGAACTTTAGCTTGCTAGCTAGCTTGAAAAGATGGTTCAAGTGGTGGTTGTGCGTACTCTGGAGAATTTTGAAATGGTTTACCGCCCAATAATTCATCAGCATTTAGTTTGGGGCCGCACAATCATCTCCTAATCACGTCAACATCGTAGAAAAGAAGCTGCTTATAAAAACAGCTAATTGGCCATTAACTCAAGCAGAACACACACATGCTAAGTGTACACCATTGCAAAAGCAAAATCCCTGAAAGTTCTTTGTACTCCTTGCTTATAATTTCTCTCCCTAAAAAACAACTGCGCGCACAGCCGGAAAAGCTGGCAACGCAGATCTCAGGCAATCTGGGCCGATAAGCTGGCGATAAGTCTACGTGCTGTTACTTGCACCCAACAGCTAGCTTCGTCCTCGCGTGGGGACGCCGGCGGCGGCCGGCCGGCCGGCCCCTACATGAACGTCCATGGCGGCTGATTGGATCGGATAAGGCTTACCGGAAACGCACAGGCACAGGTCAACATGGAGGAGGGACGGCAGCGAGAACTTGCCGGTAATGGAAGGCGTGCATGCATCTACGCCGTGTAGCTGATGCACTGCTCAAGATCTTCCGAGCAGTCAGAGCAGGCCATATGCCGCCATGACATTGCATTGTGGGGAGCTCCTTTTATTTCCAGACATGTGCGTTTAATCGGCTGTCGTGAGTGTATTGGATTCGAACACATCCGAGATCCGGTCCGGTTATACTTGCACCGTGGCAGTGGCACGCCTGGCTTTACAGTTCAGAGACATGGAGTGTGGCGTCAGCTGCAGCCGTAAGTGGGTAGCCCTGACTGGATCGATCCACAGCTTGCTGAGCAGGTAAGCAACCTGTTTCTACTTGTAGTAAATCGTCGTACGACCAGATAAACTCGGAGCTTTAATTTCTTGCATCCAATAAGAAAAAAAGGCTATACTATATCTTTTCTTTCTTACGAGGGCATCCAATGCCAGTTCATCCAAGAGAAAAGTTGCTGCACCGATCGAAACACGGTGTTGGGATCGAAGTGCAAAAGAAATTAAAAAAACAACCGCTGTAGTAAAAAACAATGGAATTTTCTCAAGGGCACACTGCACATACTGCCCAGCTCCCAAATCCCGATATGTTCTCCCGCTCCGAGATCAAGATCGCCTGTAAAATACTGGCGGCAATCGCAGTTGACAGCAGCCATCGCAGTTGACAGCAGCCAGTAGACACTACTCCGCGTCTAGGCGCACAGGCCCGACGTCGCGCGCTGTGGATGCCACGCGGGCCCCGGAGCAGTGTGGCGCGTTTGGAATCCCGGAGCACCAAGAAAGAAAAGCAGCCGCGGGCGGCATGGCAAGCATATTGGCATGGCAGCTGTGTGTGGAAGTGGAGTTTTCCTCGCCCCGGATGGGCGACACGTCCGGGGGCGCGGGGGCGGGTGGTCCCTGGCGCCCGAGCCCCGAGCCGGGCGACGCGTGGAGATCCTATTCACCCCGGCCACTGGCGGGCACTCGCTGGCGAGAGCCCCCGCCCGGCCGCCCGGCGCAGTGCAGGCCATGTGCCTACGCCCCTTGTCTCCCGGGCTAGCTACTCCCACAGTGGCCGGCCGCTCCTGCCGCTGCGGCCGCGGCCCCCCTCTCCCTCTCGCATCGCAGCTGCCATCCTTCCTCCTCCCAGCCTTATCTACTGTTCCTTTTTTCCACCTTCGCTTGGAAAAATTCTCCCCATCCTTGCTGACCGGATGTGGGAGTAATCTCCTAATCTATCTTGCCGTATCTGCGAGCATACATGCTGATGGAGATGCTTTACTAGCTCTTTGATGGCATGGCGACGGCATCATCGCCGGATCGATGTTCCGATCCGCATCTTGGCGGCCTGATGAGATGCATTGCGTGACTAGTGTGACTCGGCATGTTCACCATTGGTGAAACATGTATGAGTTTGCAGATCGTTGCTTTAGGGGAGCCTGCCTGATTTTTGCCTGGTTATATATTGTTTCGATCGATCTTCTGGTCGAGAATATTTGTCGTCCGAGGAATTGATTCTGCGAAGTGCAGTTTCGACCATAGATCTTTGTCGCTGTAATGGGTTTATGAAAAAGTAGTACCATGGCTTTTTTCGAAAACACATTTCCTCATATTTTTTTAATCCAGAAGCTGCAATTTATCTGGCTGCATTTTAACAGAAACAACACTCATATTTTCCGTTCACTGATCAGAAGTACAGGATGCGAATTGCTACCCATGTAGATAGATCGACCTAGCCATGCCTAACATGATAATGGGCCATTCGAACTCGCAAATACATCGGCAAGTTTTTCTCGTGAACTACTGTAATTTCATGCCGACAATATTGCCCATCCACGCATTCATGTGTATATCAGCCTCGTTTTTCATTGGTGTTACATGCTGGTGGTGTGCTGTTCACTTCTCTACCTTTGGACTACACACCACTTTTTTAAAACCTGTACAAACTTTGAAACATGCACAAAGGTAACGGGATAGCTAATGCAAATAGTCGGCTAGTACACCATGAAATAACATGCTACCTCTATAAAGACTCGAGAGAGAATCTCCCTGCCTGATCTTTACAAAGAAAGTGAGAGCCCTTTCCAGGAGCAAGTGCCACCTTGTCGACCACTCTTGTTTAACCTAGAAGGTCGTGCCGTCTCCGCCAGCAAACTCCAATTTAAGCACTGACGCATCGATCGTGCATCCGGCTTCCGGCCCCTACATGCATCAAGTCTTTGGAAGGCCAGAAGCGAGACAGGAAAAACAAAAGGGACATAGAGGGGTAACAGTTGGTTCTTCAATCAAGTAGATAAATAAACCATGGAAAACAGTTTACCACCCATGGTAAAATTAGAAGCCGTTTTACATTCAAACTTTGTAAATTAACTTTTGGCTAGTGCGTAATAATGCACATTAGTAGTTCTAGAAGGATATGAAACTATGCAATATTGTTTTAATTTCTCCAAATTAATTGCGTGATAATGAAACCACGGCCTCTGTCTGGTAGGTGCAAGTGTAATCCTAGAGACAGGAGGGGCCTTGCCGCCTTGGTACACGAGTGAACGCTTGACAGAGTAGCACTCCGCCTTGTTCATCAGCACATCAGCTGCAGTCACGTATAGTAGCTCCCAAAGAAAAACAAAGTTGCAGCTAGCAAGCAGGTGATTTTACAACCATGGCCGCGCGCGGTCTGGCTCAGAAAGCAGCCTCCTATACCCGGCCGCCGGCGAGAGCCCCACCGCCACCGGCGTTGCGTGCCTTTGCTACCCTATATATTACTCCTAGGTCTCTCTCGAGACACGCACCCCTGCTTACTTAACACCCCAACCGGTGGTCCTCCCCCTCCTTGATCCACTTCTCCTCCTGGCCCTCCCCTCGCACAACACACCACACACCCACCGTCTCCTCTCCTAGCTTTCCTCCTTCTCGTCTCTCTCTTTCATTCTCGGCCCGCTTGGCAAGGAGAGATAGAGAAAGCGTCTGGTAGCTGCAGCTTGATCCGCTTGGCAAAGCATGGAGCAATACGACGAGCTCTTTCCTTCCGCCTACGTGGACTCCTCCTCGTCACTCTTGGTGCCCAACGGTGTGTATTCCTGCTCGTACATCTCAATTATTCTCAGCTGCAGCTAGTTCTATGCGAACGCAAACTCTAACCATATACAAGAGCATGCATGGCAATTGATGTGCTCCGTTCGTGCCGTATGTGTGTGTGTGCAGGTGCACCGCAAGGGGATAGGCCGAGAACGCGGCGCAGGAGGCGGCGGGCCGCGAGGTGCGGTGGCGCCGACGGCGGCGAGGTGGACGGCGACCCCAAGAAGCGGCGGCTGAGCGACGAGCAGGTGGAGATGCTGGAGCTGAGCTTCCGGGAGGAGCGGAAGCTGGAGACCGGCAGGAAGGTGCACCTGGCCGCCGAGCTCGGGCTTGACCCCAAGCAAGTCGCCGTCTGGTTCCAGAACCGCCGCGCCCGCCACAAGAGCAAGCTGCTCGAGGAGGAGTTCGCCAAGCTCAAGCAGGCACACGACGCCAACATCCTCCACAAATGCCACCTTGAGAACGAGGTACCTTATCAACCACACATGCATCTCTTAACTCCTTATTACTCTTCGTCTGAACGGCATGCCCATGGAGGCATGGACTGACGAGACGGTGTCGAGAATTTATATTGAGCATTTCGTATGCACATGCAGTTGATGAGGGTGAAGGAGAGGCTTGAGGTCGCCGAGGAGGAGCTGACGCGGCTCAGATCCGCGGGGAGCCACGCCGTCTCCGGTGACGGCGGAGACGTCATGGACCGCGTCGTCTGCAGCGGGAGCCCGAGCTCGTCGTTCTCGACGGGCACCTGCCAGCAGCCGGGCGGCGATCACCTTGGGGACGACGACCTGCTCTATGTTCCTGAATATGCCTACGCTGACAACAGTGTGGTCGAGTGGTTTAGCCTGTATGGACTGATGTAAGGGATCAGTGATGGTATTATGTCGTCAGATTAATCCTAGCTAGTCATCATAGTGTCATTGCTGCTGTGCTGATTTCTAAGTGTGCGTGTTGAATTATGTACATAAACCCAAGTTCTTAGTGGCAAAATGTAGCTACCTAGCAGCTACTAGTACTTGAATTTCAGATGTGTGTTTATCCACATGGCCACATTGCAGGAGTAGTATCTTTCATATGGGCTGATGGGCCTGTACTGTGCATGTGCTACCTGACAATAACATCCTTGCTACATGGGGAGGTACATTTTGAAGTCCAGGTTGACAGATCCACACATCAGTACAGAATTTGAAAAGGATGTGAATTATAAAAGATAATTATACAACGTCACAGATTAATGTAAGCAATTCACTATATATATATTCTGGTCTCTGCACACTTACCTTTACCACTACTTCGTTCTCAATATTGCCCACTTAAGTAATTCAACTTTAGCTTTAGCATTCAGTTTTGTTAAGTCTTATCCTTCTTTAGGACTAAATAAGCAGGAAGTGAGATGGTAATAAAAAATTTTCATCGTTAGCGCACACTTTTGCTGTCTCCTGCTGCTACCTAGATCTTCTGGTAAAAGTGCAATAGTGACAGCGCGCAAGGTAGATTCCTCTTTCGCTTCAGTCACTAAATGAAGAACGAGGCACCACGGAACACTTGAAGCACGTATTACCACAAAGTATACCGTGAATTTTGTTTACCTTTGGACTTTTCCTCAGATGTATGATGGTAAAGTACAATTAGCAAAGGCCACATCGTTGACTTTAAATGTAGCACAAATTAAAGTAACCAAGGATCTATGTGAAAGTAAGTAAATAAATAGCAATATTAAAGGCATCTAGTTCATTTTTGAGGGCTCAAAATGTCAACAAGATAAAGCCTTTGGCAAAAATTATGACAGTTTACAAGAGAAAACAAAAAAAGGGAAAAGTCTATTTTTTACCCTTCAACTATTACAAAAGTCTGATTTTCAACCCACAACTACAAAACCGGACACTAAAGACCCTCCAACTATCCAAACCGTGCAAAATCAGCCCTTTGGGTGGTTTTGAAGGTGGTTTCGTATTTTCCAAAAAAATTAAAAAAAATAATTTTGTATTAAAATATTCATAACTATTTTATTTTGAACTCGAAAAAATAGAATCTGGTATAAATATTTTTTTAAAAATTTGACCTACATGTTGGTGTACCATTAGAAGTTATTTGCATATTATTTATTTTTATTCTAATTATTTTTTAAAAAACAATAAGACACTAGTAATATAAATATATAATACCCAAATAATATTAAATGGTGTGCCAATAGGTTGGTTACATTTTAAGAGAACTTTTAGCACTAATTTCATATTTTTTGAGTCCAAAATGAATTAGTTATGATTTTTTAAAGTTCAAATAATATTTCTGCTATTTCTAGAAAATCCAAAACCACTCTCAAAACCACCCAAAGGGCCAATTTTGCATGGTTTGGATAGTTGGAGGGCCTTTAGTATCCGGTTTTATAGTTTGAGGTTGAAAATCAGACTTCTGTAACAGTTGAAGGGTAAAAAATAGAATTTTCCCAAAAAAGAAAAAACATATTTGCATGTTGCTTAGTTACTTCCCACTGTATAACACAGGTATAAATTAGTGAGCACAGGTGTATAGACCTTATAATTGGAACAAATTAAATTATGTAACTTCATTGCAATCATTTAATTATAGTTTAATTCCTGTTTCAGAATTTAACCATAGGCATTATTAGATTCGCACATGGACTATGTGCATCTGTAGTTTTTGTTGCAGGAAAAAAAAGTGATGACGGTACTCAAACAGAGCCTCCAAATACATAAATATATACGAGGATATTTTAAAAATGCGTGTAACAAATTACAGCTCATAAAGAATAATATTAATGCATAGGGTTTGCCCCCATGGAGATGGACATTACCTAATGGTAAAGCCACATCTAAGGAAATATACTCAATAGCAGGGTGGAAAATTGACCGGATGCTTTAGGATTGACATGGAAGATAGAGTCGGATCAAAGGGAAGCACGTGGTGTCCATCAAGCATGGTCTTTTTTGTTTTTCACCCATCGAGCGTGGTGATTTACGGTGAGAACTGTTTCCTTACCCCAAAGCATGCACGTCATGTTGCAATGTGTTTCCCAGATCCCAGTTCAACTTCGTTTGCATTGTGATCTATGATATGAAGGTGCGCGTAGACTCCGTTTTTATTGTAATAGCTATCAGTGCTTGTCAATCGTCTGCTAGCGCCAACTAGTCCAAGCTGGAACAATTCAAGTAATGAAAATGGCTCCCGGCCCCTCCCTGGAATGCCAGGAGTAAATGTAATGAACTTATGCTAATTTCGATTGAATGAAAATGTAGCTGGGGATCCCCCTCCCCCTCCCCCCTCCCAACTTTGCTAAAAAAAAATGGCTCCGGCCGGAATCTTAGTGTACTATTATTTGCTGTCACGTACGCTTCTGTTTCGGTTTATGTGCACCTGGGTAAGCCGGTGGTCATTTGAGAGCGAGTTTGCTCGGCTTTCTCTGTCGTGCCGAGCTTCGCTATTTCCACTGTCGTAACTATTGTTTAGTCTACCTAAAAAAACTCTTGTTTAGTCCTCTTTTCCTTTTAATTAAGCGAATAGTCTGGTTAATGTGTAACTTCATTTGTCGTAAAAGTATGATTTTTAACCCCAACGACTACAAAATCAGACAATGAGATCCATTCAAGTATCAAAAGAACACAAATTTGGCCCTTTGAGTGTTTTTGAAGGTGTGTTTCCATTTTCTGGAAATATAAAAGTAATATTTTAGTTAAAAATCAATAACTATTTTATTTTAGATTGGAAAAAAGTTAGTGTTAAAAGTTCTTTTAGATGTAACATATGTATCGATGCACTATTTGAAGTTATTTGTTTTCTTGTGTTCCTAATATTTCATTGCTTTTTCTAAAGAAAAGCTAGGACAAATATAAATTAACAACATGCAAATAATTTCAAATGATGCTCCAACACATAGGCTAGACTTTAGAGAAAAAATAGCGTTGGTTCCATATTTTCCTTATTTAAAAACATTGTTTTGAATTTTAGATTACCTTTTATATTTTTTTTAAAAAATTGAAAAGTGCCTCTAAAACTGTGAAACCATGCAGAGGGCCAAATTTTCCAAGTTCCGTTAGTTGTAAGGTCCTCAATGTCAGGTTCTATAGTTGTGGGTCAAAAATCATTCAGAACTTCTATAATGTGAAAATTAGATTTTTTTTCCCGAGTTCCTTAAAGTCAAGTTAAAAACTCGTCAGATTAGGATAACTGCACAAAGCTCAACACGGATGCAATGCATAAATGAAGCAAATCCAACAAGCGCATCATGAACAAAAAGTAACTCATGTCCGGCGCGGAAAAGATGCGCTGGATACGGTGTTGCAACTAACCACGAACCGCCACGACGCCAGCTTTTCCACAAGGCGACATGTCATCATCCACCGTACCGGGATCGGCCGACCGATCGACCAAGTGCGAAAAAAAAAACACCATGCACGTCTCTCACCACTCACCACCGAGCGAGCGCGAACAAAGCTCGATCGAGAAGATCACGGTCAGTCCATCCGTCCGTCACATCGGTCGCCGTGTATCCCTGTCGTCGTGCTGGGTGGGCGCTCCAGCCAATCCGATCCGGCGCCACCATCGCTCAGCTCAGCTGTTCCTGGGCGTAAGCTGTCACACACGGCCGTTCAATCGGATCGGAGGTTGGAGCAGCAGCTAGCCCCCCGGCTGGACAGCGACGCCCAAGCCGCTGGGTGGCTTCGTGAAATCTTTGAATGGAGATCGGAGACGTCGAACCTGCAGACTGCAGTGGCGACGGCGGCACCGTGCAACTCGTCGCGCGCGCGCACGCCCGATCGATCAGCCTGGGCGCCGGGGCGGCGAGCGATCGACACACACGACACGCGTGGATATACCTGATATGGGAAAGCAAACGAGCGAGCGCACCGGCCGAAGCAAACGAGCGAGCGCACGCGTCCACCCGGAGTAGCCCAGCCCAGTTGCCCATTTCTCCTCCTCCCCAGCAGGCAGCGGATAAGGCCGTGCGGTGATGGACAAGGACGGACGCGACACAAAGCGGCCGGCCCGCGAGGCCAGCAGGACCAGTGTGCCCAAGGGCGGCGAGGGTGGAATGGAAAGCCTGCGACCCCGCGCGGCTGCCTTTGCGTCGCGCATGCACGGACCGCACCCGACCCGGCCGACGCCAGCGACGTCTTACTAGCTTGCTAGGCGCCTATAGCATCGGCCGCGCGTAGCTTCGCTAGGGTGCCGAGGGTGCCAAGTGTCGATCCGGCGCGCGCCTGGCGTCCGGCGGCGTCTCGGCGTCTCGCGTCGCAGCCAATGAGATGTCGTTCGTTCTACGACGCCATGCGCGCGAGTGCGGGCCGAAGCGAAGCATGTGGCGAAGAGCTGAGGAGAAAAGCCGGCTCGTCGTGGAAAATATCAGGGAGGTAGGCTTTGAGGTCGCCGCCGGGCTACCTCTCCGTTGGCCCCGGGTGCGCCGTGCGGGAGAGCCACATGATGTGTGGCTGCTCCGCTCAGCTTTGTGACGTTCTCTCTACTCGGGCCGTGGGTCAGCTGACCAGTCCAGGTTCGCCCGGGTGGCTGAGGACTCCATGCAGGTGAAGTGCCCAAGTGGGCAACGGACCCCTCCTCCCAGGGCGCTGGGCGCGCGGGGGGAGCCTTATCCGAACAGTACTTGCGTGGTGTCGACGGCCCGGCGGCTGCATTGCCCCACCACCACCGTCACGGGGAGATCCTGCGGCCGACGCAACAGTAGATGCCCCGATGCGTCGGAGACAGGAGGGGGCCGGCGGAGGAGACTGCCCTCCAATCGACAGACAGGCGTTCCGACAGACAACACATGGCGCCGGGACGTTCCTGCTCCTCTTGATTGCCGTTGCGGGCGCGCACACTCCTGTCCATCTCCGTCCGAGGGGACGAACGTCCTGCTTTGGTGTCAGAACGAGAACCCATATCATGTTCCTGGCGTCGCTTGACGCACGCGCTCAGCTCGCTCCCCAAGGAGCGGCTAGCTGGTGCGACGCGACGCGTAACAGGAAGACGATCATTGGAATTGGATGACGCCGGGCACGGGCACGAGGAGGAGCCTGCCGCCTCGAGTCGTGGACGACTAGGAAGCTGCTGATTCGGTTACCATCACCGCAAACCATCTTGGAGCCGGTGCGGCGCACAACGATCGCCCTCGCCGGCTGCCTGGACGCCCAAAAGGGAAGGGAATGTATCGTGCTGCGTCAGGCTAGGGCGTCAGGTCATCGTCAGAGCTCGGTGTAGGCTCAGAGCCAAAGAACAAAGGACACGCACGCCGTCGGCCGGCCTGCATTGCGTGCACATGGCGCGCGCAGCTACGGTGCCGGCGGCATATGCTTCCAGGAATCTGGGGTACGGTGTTCGTTACGCTACGGGCAGCCGCCGTCCTTGGTGCACTTGCACAAGGCGAGGTGCGACCTGCCTGCGAGGCGTAGGCTGTAGCCTTTGACGCCACCAATCATCGTTCAGATGCCAACATGTGGCGTATGCAGCGCCACCACTGGACAAATGTTATCCGCAGGAGCGAGCGAGGAATCCATGGTTGAGAAAGCTCAGACTATCAAGAATGGGAGGGACATTCGAAGTTTTGAAGAGGGGCCACTCCATCTTCAGTAAATCAGTCATAAGTACCCATTTGTTCATGCACTGACATTGCATCGTCGTGAAAAAGACTGCTTTGCACGAAAATTTATAGTCCAGTAAAACATGTAGGTTTTTATTTGGTCTATCTTAGGCCACAATAACCATATTTTTTTTTCGGAGGAACTCCACATTCCACAATAACCATATAGGGTGCATGTGTATGAATGTATTGCACAAGTTTTTTTTTTTTCATGAACGTGTACTACACTCGCATACACCCTCTAAAAAGGCCGCGGGAAGTATGAGCAGAAAAGACCGCCGATATCTCTCATAGGCCGAGTTGTTCTCTTGGCCCAAAGTCTAATGGGCTGAGATTTGTCGACAAAAGACCACCCTCTAAACCTTATTTCAGCCCGAATCTTTGCCTCGTGTGAGTTTCGGTTGGCCCAAAATAAGGTTTTCCTGAGGGAATCTCCTTACGGAATATATATTTTTTTTTTCAGCTGAAGCTCTTCTAGTCTTCTTCTTTCTATCTTTCTAAAAAAGATACTAGACTATGAGTGTATCTATCAAATATTTTCTTTATGAAATCTATCAAATATGTGAACTGACATAAAAGTATGTATTTATTCTTCCGTGTTGAAAGTATCATATTAAATAGAACTAGGAAGCCATCAAAATAAATTCAAATTTTAGCTGATCGATATTGGAATATGAATTCACCTCAAATTTATGTCTTACTATCATATTGGTTCTCTACTAATCATGATTTTTCTTGCCTCGTGATTGATATTTTTTTAGACATATACTAATTTATCCATTCCAAATTATAAGTCATTCTAATTTTTTTTGGAAAGTTTCCAAAATTATAGAATCATAAATATTTATGGCACCAGATATATATAAACATATTTAATGAAGAAACTAATGATACTTATTTGTTATAAATATTAGAACTTTGTTATTGTATAAATTTTATTAAACTTGATATGTTTTGACTGTCAAAACAAGTTGGAATGGAGGGAGTACATTACAATTTCAGCCTACACCGCAACGCAAAAATGGAGAAGCAGAACAAGTTGATCATATCCTCGATAAACCTTACATTCTATCTGTGGTCACTTTTCATATTAGTCTATGATTGTTGGCATTACACTACATCAGTAATAATTTATGGCGGCTTGAAACACTCCTAAGATCTTATGAAAAAGACACAAAGTGGTTCTATCAACATGATCTCTACATCATCTGGCTTGATGCCCTATTTTCATACCATATATATAGGCGTCGGTGCAGCTATTAGTTCCACAGGATGACATGCACAAACCAGTAATAATCGTAGTGGGCTTTGTTTATCACCGAAACCCGAAATGGACACACAAAAACAGAAGCTGGTGGAGATGGGCGGCATCCTGTGCACAATCTGCTGTCGCTTGCCAGGTTCTAACTATTGGCATTGGCATTAGATCCAATCAATCGGTACTAATTAATGGCGGCTTTCATTACATACGAAATCTTTTCCAATAAGACCTCCCTGTCATAAAAAGGACACAATTTATTTTTCACTCTCATCAGTTGTCTTCATGCACGGTCGGGTGCACTACCTATGTAGATACTGGAATAAAATTCCCCTTTCTGTAAAAATCACTTGTCATCATGTAACATGTTTGCAGCCGTCTTGTTTTTTACTGTCTGATATGGACAAATTAAAGCTCGTAGATACTAATCATGAAGCACTTCTCTATAACATCTCCATCTACCTGTGATTTCGTCTCGTTTCCCACTCTGACGAGTGTTTGGATTTATTGTTGGGTTCCTGAATGCCTGAATCATTTTTTTCTGACGTGTGCTTTTGTATAGAGATTAACTTATTAGTTGTTTGTATATCTGTCGAAATCTCTATTAATGCACGTCACCTGTTTAAAAATGCTGGATTAGGAGACTTTATGACTTTATGTATGAAACGGCTACGTGTAGTGCAATTATTTGTCACGTCCTACGTTTCAGGTAGAGGTTATCGTCACTGATTAGCATATGGGTATCATGATATTTGTTGTGAAACCGATCTTTATTCAGACGAGCCAACCCCCTTCCGGTTTTGTCATTTGGGACGGCTTCGTCATCAGATTCGTTTGTTGGACCAAATGCGCCCAGACTCACCGTCCTTTTGCAGCAGAGGCGCATTTAAAATGCCACCGATTTTGACTTCTTGGTATCATACGAGCATATATCTGGTGAGAAGTGGGTGAAAAAACGGCGACACTCTGTCTCGTTCATCGGTCGTATGCTCGTATCTTCCGCTTATCCTGAAGATGCACTGGTTGTTAAGCAAAATAACAAATTAACAATACGAAGCAGCCGGTGACAGTAACATTTAAACCTTTGGCATGAAATCTAGCCAGACTTTCAGATCAGCTGTCTCCGATGTTAACCGTTCCTTGATGATACAAAGTAGTACAGTACTACTAGTGCACATCACTAGAAGTCTAGAACACCGTAGTTTGTCCTCTCCTCACCATGATTTTGGAGCTCCAGAGTGGGAAAGCAGCAGAACCTTGGGGCCATATTTTCCAGCTCGTGCATTGACCAATCTCGGTGATGGGCCACCGCGGTAGGTTGGGCTGGGAATCTCGGACCTCCCTTTTGACTTCTTCACTTCAAACCCATGGCCATTGGCCACGTAGGAAAAATATATATACTGTAGTACACAAAACCTTTTAGCCACCACGTCTATAGTTCCTTTCCGGTTACGGGAACCCGACGGCTTCTATCAATTTTCCACAGCAGCTCTGACTGGTACGTCCTGAGCGCAAGATGAAGACCGCCGTGGTCACTGATTGGATTTGACTGACAGAGTGTAAACTTCAGGAAGCATTTGGAGGGCACCAGAGGGGACAAACAGTGAAACAGACCGGTTGAAAACGCGGATTGTTACAGGAGAAAAGTGTCGATTGGCTGACGACGTGGCTACCGGATTGGCCGTGCATCTGGGCTCCGCATCTCAGGAGCCAGGACTCAGGGCACGGTTCGTCGCCGACCAGTTAATTTCTCTTGGATGCCATGAGCTTCAGGTAAGCATGTGGGTTTGAAAAATGGGCGTTTCATGCGGCCTGAAACCGCCTTCTGATCGCACTCGGTGGTTCGCGGCGTATGCTGGCAGGCAGGCCGCGATATCAGTCCGGATGTCGATTCAGGCCATCACTGATTCGACTCGCATCCTCGTCATCCCAATCAAGCGAACTCTCGCCGTGGACTTGTTGACTTGCACCCGTGTACTGTATGCGTATAGTATACTCTCTCCGTCTCCAATTGCAAGTCGTTTGATTTTTTTGACTTCAATTTTAACCACTCGTCTTATTCAAAAAAATTGTGTAAATATAGTCAAGTTTAAGTCATTCTTGAAATTCTTTTATTACTAAAGCTAGACATAACAAAAAATATGATATTTTGCAAAAAAATTTGAATAAGACGAGTGGTCAAAGTTAGGGCCAAAAAATCAAACGACTTACAATTTGGGACGGGGACGGAGGAGTACTAGACTACTAGACCAGTTAGTAACAGTACTGGGATGTGCTGGCCAAATGAATTATGGAGCTGGTCAACGGAACGGCAAATTAAATGATGTGGAAAGGCGCCTGTTTATGCTGCAAAGCTGATGCAACGACGACGTACGGCATCGGAAAGAAGTGTATCAGCCGTTTTCTCTGAACGGGGAAGATCAAGATGGATATGTCTCGGCACTTAACATGAGCTAGGATTGCATGCGTATCGGTGTATCCCACGTAAGTAAAGCAGATTATTATCTGCGGCCCGGAGCGTTTTCGTCCCAGTCAACGCACACACACATGCTGACATGGGACGGATCTCCTCTTGCACACAGCGTTTCGGCACGGCACGCCTTAAATGCTGGCGTGTCGTCGCGACGACTACGAGCGGGTGAAGCGCTGCACTTGGGTCGCCGATGGCCCGCCATATCTGATTGAGTTCAGTGGCCGAGCCTGACCCTTATCGTGATCCTACTTCACCTGTGAGAAACGCACCGCCGGAGTTCTCGTCGAGTGGTGCCCCACGTGCGCGTGGCGTCCATGTCGGCCTGCCTCCCCGTTGAAACCCGCGGTCAGAGGTCAGCACGCGCCCGCGATCTGGCGCGACGGAGACGGGTCCGTTCGTCTTTGATATCGGCCTCGTCGGCCGTCCGCTACGCACTGCTCCGGCGGCGGAACCGAACGCGATCGAGCGCACGGACGAGATGACATGTCAGCTAGCGCGGCGAGAGGGACGCCTCCGTGGCTCCGTGTGTGCACGGCTAGCGTGTCTCCACGGCCGGGCGCGCTCTAGAAGGGAAACGGGCTTCCCCATCGGCGGCCGTCGCTCGTCGGGGACCAGCGCGTAGGCTGCTTGCCTTGCTGTGATATGGGCGACGGAGGATTGGCAGACAGAGACGCTCTCGCCCGCGGTGGCAGTAACTTTTGCCAGCGTTGGAGGCGCTGGACAGGAGCAGCAGTGGCGAAGCGACGCGACGGGGACCGCGGCGGGCCGGCGAGGGAGACGTCATGGGCGTGGCGGTCTCGCTCTCGCTCTCGTGCCGCGCGCAAAAAGTCGTCGAGTCTACGCGCGTGACGAGGGGCGCGTCCCTGTCGCGTGGACGATAGCCAAGGCCCAAGCGGTGTCCCTGCAGCACCCATACGGCCATACATCTCTGATCTCTCTTGCACTGCCTTGCCCCTGTACGTTGTGGCTGGATGGACCGCTGAATATTCTTGCTGCGTATGAGCGTATCCGTATGATCCGTGGCCCCCCATCTATAGGAAGGAGTAAAGTGTAATACTTCCAGTCAGTGGCGTATGCAGACTAGAATACTAGGGGGGCTGAGCTCTCTTATTGTCTCTCCATCTCCATTTTTTCTTTGTAATCTTCATTTTTTCCTCCACCTCTTACCCTTAATCTCCATTGATTCATTGGTTGTAGGGGGGCTAGAGTCCACCCTGCACCCCTTAGATTCGCCACTGCTTCCAGTACCTCTGTGTCCTGGACCACTGGAGGCTACTAGTAGCTCATGAAACGCTGCCTGCCTGGGAGGTCGGCTCGGGGCCTCGGGCGCTCTCGGTCAATGCGAGCTCGCACCGACGGCGACGAAACGCTGCCTGGCACTTGCCGTAATCGGCCCGGTGTGTTGTATCTTTTTGTACATCTCAGGAGCAGGCAGGAGCCTGCTGATTCGGCGATTCCTTTTCCGATCCCTCTCGCGTGTCCTTGTCCGCCGGCCAGTACTTGCTTGCCGTTCAGCGCAACTGGTCCTTGCCAGTCGGTTTCCACGACATCCGGCGCCCGGCGGAGCAGATCCGCACGGTAGCTCAGCTCGAGATTTGGACTCCAGCCGGGGACGCAAGTTGTACAGAGAAGAACTGTAGAGAGTCATCACCGGGTGACGGGATCGCCCATTCGCTAAACTCGACGCTGGACGGATCACCGAGACACCGACTCACCGTGACTATCGACGCCGTACGTACGTGCGAGTCCATGAGCCCCGGCCCCAGCAATAATTTACAGCTTCGAAGTCTGACAAAATTCAACGGAAATCTGCCACCTAGTCTAAGGTTGGGCCAGAAAATCGTGGACTGATGAAGTGGCCTGAATCATACTTTAGGTGATCCCTGATGCGAGCGAGCGAATTAAGCGTCTCCACCTCATGGCAGTTGAAACAAAAACTAGCGAACTCTATTAGGCACATCAGTTCCCTATTATATTATTTTGTTTGTTTACAGAAAAGAAATCCATCTAATCGTGATGGCCGTCCATCCAATCCATATAGTTTTTTTAGAACTACTCCGGTACTCCTATTTTATTTTCTAGCACTAATCTTAAAGCAGTCTACTAATTAATTAATTATTTTCATCATTACTTTTTTCCTTGGCCCGAATAAGTCCAGCCCATGCCCATGCTCCATCGCATTGGAATCATTCGATCCATCCGTTTAGTTCGGACGACAGTTCCTTCTCCCGTCGTGTTCCTCCGGCCTCTCCGGCCTCCATCCATTTCAGGTTCCTAACTTACCTCCGTCACTCCGACGCCTCCTCGAAGCCCAGGTCCGGCGGCCGGTTGGGTGGCCGTGCGCACGCCCGACAGACGCGGACCGGCCCAGGCTGTGCGGAGACGCTGGTGGATTCGGACGCCATGGTGATGGGAGACGTCGGCCGCCGTTGAAGGTGTTCTGGTGAAGCCACCGTTGGCCACCGGCTGACCAGCGCCGACGAGCCCTAGAAGATGGCGGGAAGTTGGGTAGGCACACGTTGGCTTGGCGACGAACGCCGTGCCCGTTGACGCCAGGAACATGAACGGTAGGATGGTGAGCATCAGGCCGTGGATGTTGGCGCGGAGTTCGCCGTCCGACGGCTTCCCCATCGGCAACTGGTACATGTTGGCATTCAGTGGCACGGTGACATTGACCTTGTTGACAAGGCCGCCATTCACCACCGCCTGGATGTTCTGGATCGCTGGAAAATGCATTTACTGGTACCAATTAGCCTATCATGCTCGAGTTGGTCGTAACCAGAACATTTGATTTGGCAGCCCGTAGGCACCGGCGCCGCCCGTGTGCGATGTCGTCAAGACTGAAGGAGACGACGAAGGCAGAGAAGCTACCATCCGAACTAAACGAGGGGATTTGAACACATGGGCATGGGCTGGGCATGGGTAGGTTGGATCCATTCGGGGCCCAAAAAAGTAATTATGAAAATAAAGTAATTATGAAAAATAATTAATTAGTGGGCTGCTTTTAGATTCGTGCCGAAAATAAAAAAGGTGTACCAGAGCAATTCTCTAGTTTTTTTTAAACAATTTCTGTAAACAACAAAAATATGGGCGGCTTTATTTATCTAGTAGTAACATGAATGCTGATCCACACATGCACGTAGACGTAGAGTCGTGGACTTATGGGATGCTACTGTGTCTATTGCATAAAGATGGATTTTCCGAAATGTATATGCTGGTTATTAGGTCGTAATTAACCTGGCCAAATACTTAGTACTAGCAAACTTGCACATGTGACCTTGCCAGGTTTTAGAATGTCAGTATGGCACCAAGTCATGATCAACCTGTCCCTGTTGCAAGTTGCACTGCCCATTAGCCTGTTTTCGATGACATGTGACATTGGATACTCCACACTCCATAGAGAAAAACAAGTTGAATCATTTCCGCTGACCTGTTTTTCTCTTGCAACTTGGTTGAAGTCCTAAACGATTCACATATTACTTTATTTAGGTATATTTTATTACACAATCATGTAGCTATGGATTTTTAAGCTTTTAGTTCAGTTGACTCAAAGCTGGCAAATAGAACAACAATCAACTACCTATCGACTTAATGATTTATATTGTAAGAACAGTTTTATTTTCAGGAAAGCACAGAAAATTAGCTGATTAAGGAACCCCTCGATAACTCTCATATTCCAAATGATGCATGCATGATGGAATTCTAGTGAAAGTCCATTCTTAAGGGTAATAGAACATCCTTTTCAATCACAAAGGCAAGAATCACGTGCGTGCACTCACCGCTATGAATATATTCCCATAACCCTACTCTATAAACACCTCGGTCGAGATTGCGTCGCAAATCCTGTAGATTGGCAAAGTCACCCCTGGTGACTCATTTATCGACAAACAAGTCGTCTACAGGTGGAAGTTAATTTCTAGAACAGATCTAGATAAACTTATACATCAAATAATAATTCACTAGAAATGTGTAATAGAAACAAATAAACCTCTTGAGCTTCAACAAGTGATTTTGGCACTTCAATTATGTGCATAGGATGGAGTTATATCTTAACTTAACCCATTCCTAAGGCGTAAAGAACTTCTAGTTAATGGATCACAAAAGCAAGCATTTTCAAATTTTAACATCATGTACATTGACGTAATCAATTGAAAATGTTGATGATCTCAGTCTCAGATATTCTTCTGTTGCCTGACTTTGTATGGCTCCAATAATGCAAGAACAACATTTTTCAACCAATGGTCAGTAAACTAGATTTCAGTGAACGAAAATGCTGATCTCAAATATTCTTCTGTTGCCTGACTTTGTGTCGCCCCAATGCAAGAACATCATTTTTCAAACAATGGTCAATAATAAACTACTCCCTCCGTCCCAAAATAGATGTCATTCTCGCTTCCCAAGAAAAACAACATCTTTCAACATTAGCCAATTACATATAAAATAATATTAATATGTATAATACATTATTATATCATTAAATAGATATTTTAATATAGTTTGTTTTAAAAAAAATATTAGAATATAAATATTGCACATATTTTCTATAAATCGAGTCAAAGTCACGTGCACGTATCTCATAACAATCTCCGGGACGGAGTGAGTAGATCTCAACCGGCGATAACCTTGGTTTCCGTTGGTAAATACATATATCTTATTATATTATCTAGGCGGTGTCGCTTATCAAATGCGTATATACCTGACATGTGAACGCACGTCCAAGTTGCAGTTTCTTCATTACTAGGCTAATATACACAGTGCACATGGCCGACAAGAGAAAATATCCCAACGCTTGAACTGAGCTCTTGCATTCAGAAACTCTGCTAGATAGGGACCAACAGCACATGCTATAAGCCGACAAAGCAACGGATTGCTACAAACCCGAGAGAGCCGCCATTGTTCTGACCCTCTCTTGCATACTGGAGTAGAAGATCACTTTGGCTAATCCATGCAAAACAAAGTGGATTTTTGCACGGATACACTGAAAAGTCCTTGTAGGTTGCACTTTCTAGGGCGACCTTTTCCCCTCTTCTTGGATGTTAATCCAAAAGCGTGCCATATACTACTCATAAAGCGGAGGAGATCAGTCACAGATCGGTGTTTATGGTTGTTTAGTGTCACTTGCATTACCTAATTCAGCTTGTCAAAGCAGCCGCTGTCCCCATGTGGCCATACGCAACAATATCCACGCCGGGAACTGGCTCAAGAAACGCGGCGCGAACCAACTACCAATGGGACCGGTGTCGTCAGGACTCAGGACCCAACAGTCATTCAGTAGCGTAGACGACGACGATACGGGCACGTCGGCATTGTGAGGAAGACTATGGCATATGGGGGAGAAAAACCACACCACCCACTGGTGGCTATGCAACGGGAGGGGCAGTCGTTGTCGTGGCCCCACGTTAAGAGTGGCTGGCAAGTGGGTCCGTGCGCCTGTCCTGTTCCTCGTTTTGAAACTTCTTGGGTGGAGCCGTCTGGGGGTGATCGGATCCTACCGGGCTCCCCTGTGGCTCTTGCCGCTCTTCTATATATTGCTTCGCTTGTGATAGAGCACTGCACTGTCCTGCCTGCCACATAGAAACGAGCTGCCTTGAGCATCACTAAACCATTGGCGTTCTGTGTGGAGCACAGAGCAGAGCAAGAAGCTGTCAACAATGGCTTCTGCCGCGCTGCCGGAGGCCGTCGAGCCCAAGAAGAAGGGCAACGTCAAGTTTGCCTTCGCCTGCGCTATCCTCGCCTCCATGACCTCCATCCTCCTTGGATATGGTACGGACTCGATCACTCGAACTCACTTCGTCATTTGGTCTCCATGTCCATGACTCCATGTAGTACCCCGGGCCTTTTTGTTTGGCTAGTTTTTGCTTTTGCATGGGCTCATGCCGGACTTTGCCTCGCAGATATCGGAGTGATGAGCGGGGCGTCGCTGTACATCAAGAAGGACCTCAATATCACCGACGTGCAGCTGGAGATCCTCATGGGCATCCTCAACGTCTACTCCCTCATCGGCTCATTCGCGGCCGGGCGCACGTCCGACTGGATCGGCCGCCGCTACACCATCGTCTTCGCCGCCGCCATCTTCTTCGCCGGCGCTTTCCTCATGGGCTTCGCCGTCAACTACGGGATGCTCATGTTCGGCCGCTTCGTGGCCGGCATCGGCGTCGGCTACGCGCTCATGATCGCGCCCGTGTACACCGCCGAGGTGTCCCCCGCGTCGGCACGCGGCTTCCTCACCTCCTTCCCGGAGGTGTTCATCAACTTCGGAATCCTCCTCGGCTACGTCTCCAACTACGCCTTCTCTCGCCTCCCGCTCCGCCTCGGTTGGCGCGTCATGCTCGGCATCGGCGCCGCGCCGTCCGTCGTGCTCGCCCTCATGGTGCTCGGCATGCCCGAGTCGCCCAGATGGCTCGTCATGAAGGGCCGCCTCGCCGACGCCAAGGTCGTGCTGGGGAAGACCTCCGACACGCCGGAGGAGGCAGCTGAGCGGCTCGCCGACATCAAGGCCGCCGCCGGCATCCCCGCGGACCTCGACGGCGACGTGGTCACCGTTCCCCAGAGACACGACAGCGAGGAGGCCCGGGTGTGGAAGGAGCTCATCCTGTCGCCCACCCCGGCCATGCGGCGCATCCTCCTGTCGGGCCTCGGCATCCACTTCTTCCAGCAGGCGTCCGGCATCGACGCCGTGGTGCTCTACAGCCCGCGCGTGTTCAAGAGCGCCGGGATCACCGACGACAACAAGCTCCTGGGCACCACCGTCGCCGTGGGCGTCACCAAGACGCTCTTCATCCTTGTGGCCACGTTCCTGCTCGACCGCGTCGGCCGCAGGCCTCTGCTGCTGAGCAGCGTGGCAGGCATGGTCCTCGCCCTGGTCGGCCTCGCGACGGGGCTCACCGTGATCGGGCACTACCCGGACGCCAAGATCCCGTGGGCCATCGGCGTGGCCATCGCGTCCACCATGGCATACGTGGCCTTCTTCTCCATCGGTCTGGGCCCCATCACCTGGGTGTACAGCTCGGAGATCTTCCCGCTGCATGTGCGCGCGCTCGGGTGCGCGCTGGGCGTGGCGACCAACCGCGTGACCAGCGGCGTCATCTCCATGACCTTCATCTCGTTGTCCAACGCCATTACAATTGGTGGTGCCTTCTTCCTCTACGGAGGTATCGCGGCGCTCGCGTGGGTGTTCTTCTGCACTTTCCTCCCGGAGACCCGAGGGCGGACGCTGGAGTCGATGAGCAAGCTGTTCGGCGCCACCGACGCCGGCGACGACCTCAAGTCCCAGGACGGCGCGGACAAGAAGCTCGAGATGGCCGCAACCGCCAACTAACTCACTGCAAATTACAGGGACCTTGAGGGGGTTCTACGTGAAAAAAAAGCTTGTGCAGTAGGCACCCAGCTAGCTGCCATTGTGTTGCCATATGAGCTAATTAAGCTGAAGTATCATGGGAAGATTCGCTGATCCGGCGCAGCTGGACAGCGACGGTCGGCAAGCTCAGGCCAGCTCGCTGCTCTCTTGAAGCAGCATCTTAGTATCTGTTGTCTCTCTTTTTTTAAGTACATGGGACTGTCAGGTTCACTCTTTGGTTGTCCGTGAGAGATTGTAAACCAAGTTGTTGAAGTTGGCAAGGCCAATGCCAGGTTGCCGTTGCCGCCTGGTGTGTTGTGTAGACTGTAGAGGTGACGCAGCCACGTTTGTCCTGGAAGCTGTGTAGCCGGTAGCTAGCGTTGCTGTTGCCTCGCTGCACGGATCATGGAGGCTAGTAGGAAATCTGTAGTGGCTCGAGGATTCTGTCAAGGGAGTCAAGGCAGCCAGGCAGGGCAACGAAAAAGCTGTAAGGAAACAATATCCCTCTCTATGTGTATCTATTTATTCTATCTAAAGACCTTGTCGTTCTGCCATCATGCAGCGATTGTTTTACCCTTATCAAATGGGGTGACTGGTGACGGTTTGGTTAACGTTCGTGGCAAGTTGAGCTTAATAAACTCGCTCACGGGATTGGAATCTGGGATAGTTATTAGTTAGCAAAGAACTTCAACCAATGCCGCTAATAAACTCGGCATAGTTTGTCAGTGCTCGAGAGTCCTCACGTAGTTTGTCGAGGAACCTGGATTACCATACTGATCCTGTTTGTCGTGGAACTGGATTACCATACGGACCGGATGAACAAAACATATGTATATGGCAGGCGTATGGGCAGTTTTTTTCTTAAGCATCGCAGCTCGCAGGCGCGTATGGGCAGTGATAATGGCGGGCCTATGTGCCGGATCTTGTCGCTCGTGGAACCACAAAATTGTTACGGCCCACTGGCCCCTGAATTCGTGTGCAAAGCAAACCTCAGTGTGATGGCTGCAGCCCACGGGCCCGCAGCTGCCCGGCGGCGCCCAGGCTTTCTAGGCGTCGGAATCGAGCGTTCATCCACGGTTCCACACGGCCACAGCACTGCCCGCGTTTTACACCAGCAAAATTGTGTTCGCACGTACCTTACCAGGTTCTCTCCACTAGTATATCTGTCCAAATTCGTGACCGAGTTGCTTTAGCTCCGATTTCCTCAGACCTTACACTATTCTATGCAGATGTAGATATATAAATCAACGCAAGATTGAAGTGTACTGGGACACAGCCTTTTCTTTTGGAAAGATACATAAATGGTTTTCTTAGAGCCTTGCAGCCCTTGCTTTGACTTCATCGTCCGGATCCTCCAATGCTCCAACAACAAGATCCACAAAAAGTGTTTTCTAGGATAGACATAGGCTGCTAGGAAAACAGCTTCATATGTAGGTATAATGTGGCCGATGGGTAGTATGGTTTATCTCAGTCATTTATTTATCTCACATAATATTGTCTAACCGTTAAATTTATATTTTGTACAATTTTTAGTCTAACTGTTAAATATGTATCTTGTACAGTTTTTATCGAACTTGTAAAAAAATCATGGTTGCACAATATATTTGTTGGAACATATTTGTACCTTCTCGCAGCAAAATTGGTGAAAACTATAGCACTTAATTATCTAAATAAATCGTGTGACTCTTTAATGGCTATGGCTAAGAGCATCTCCAGCAGTCTTCCAATAAACATTTTTCAATACTATGTTAGATATCCTTGTACTACATTCATTGATTATTAAAAGGGAGAAGTACTTTTACAGTTCTTCTAATAATCTTATCCCATTAGCAACTACCATAATTTTTAGGAAACCAAAGATTTAAAGAGATTATGCTGAATCACTATTTCCCATCAAGTTGGATTAGGAAAATGAAGACCGCTCGAGATCACTATTTCCCCAGTGTTCCACACCATCACAGATCTTGTATCAATCAATCATCCCTCTCTCTATCTATATATGCATATCCATCAAGCCAAACACTGCAATAATCACTTGACTGGACCATATCAACTCAGCTGCTACAAGACGATGGCCTCTGGCGCGCTCCCGGACCCGGAGGCCGACGCGTCCAAGAAGCATGGCAATGTCAAGTACGCCTTTACCTGTGCCATCTGTGCCTCCATGGCGTCCATCATCCTCGGTTATGGTACCAATACTCATCTCGAGTCCTCATAACTTGTTGAGTGATATGTTAGATACGCCGGCCAATCATTTGCTTATTAGCACGAGTGTTTTTGCACACACAGTGACGACGATTAAACTCTGTAGACATTGGGGTGATGAGCGGAGCTTCGTTGTACATCAAGAAGGACCTGAGGATCACGGACGTGCAGCTGGAGATCCTGGTGGGCGTCATGAACGTCTACTCCCTCATAGGGGCCTTCGCGGCCGGGCGAACGTCCGACTGGATCGGCCGTCGCTTCACCGTCGTCGTCGCCGCAACCATCTTTTTCGTCGGCGCTCTGCTCATGGGCTTCGCTGTCAACTACGCCATGCTCATGGCCGGCCGCTTCGTGGCCGGCGTCGGCGTGGGCTACGCCATCATGATCGCGCCCGTGTACACCGCCGAGATCTCGCCGGCTTCCTCCCGCGGCCTCCTCACGTCCTTCCCGGATTTCTTCATCAACCTGGGCATCCTCCTCGGCTACGTGTCCAACTACGCGTTCGCTCGCCTCCCGCTCTACCTCGGCTGGCGCGTCATGCTCGGCATCGGCGCGGCTCCGTCCGTCCTGCTCGCGCTTATGGTTTTCGTCATGCCCGAGTCGCCACGGTGGCTCGTCAAGAATGGCCGCCTCGCCGACGCCATGGCTGTGCTGGAGAAGACCTCTGCCACGCCAGAGGAGGCTGCGGAGCGCCTGGCTGACATCAAGGCGGCCGCGGGCATCCCGGAGGACCTCGATGGCGACGTGGTAACTGTGCCTGACGAGGATCGAAACAGCAAGGAGACGCAGGTCTGGAAGGAGCTCATCCTATCCCCAACACCAGCGATGCGACGCATACTGCTCTCGGCGCTCGGCATCCATTTCTTCCAGCAGGCGTCAGGCAGCGACTGCGTCGTTCTGTACAGCCCGCGCGTGTTCAAGAGCGCGGGGATCACTGACGACAACAAGCTCCTGGGCACCACCTGCGCCGTGGGCGTCAGCAAGACGCTGTTCATCCTGGTGGCCACGTTCCTGCTCGACCGTGTCGGCCGCCGGCCTCTGCTGCTGTGCAGCGCAGGAGGGATGATGGTCTCGCTCGTCGGCCTCGGGACGGGCCTCACCGTCGTGGGACACCACCCTGACACGAAGATCCCGTGGGCCGTGACGCTGTGCATCGCGTCCACCTTGGCTTACGTCGCGTTCTTCTCCGTCGGCCTCGGCCCCATCACCGGCGTGTACACCTCCGAGATTTTTCCGCTTCAGGTGCGCGCGCTGGGCTTCGCCGTCGGCGTGGCGTGCAACCGCCTTACTAGCGGTGTGGTATCCATGACCTTCCTGTCTCTGTCAAAAGCCATCACCATCGGCGGCAGCTTCTTCCTCTACGGTGGAGTCGCGGCGCTCGGGTGCGTGTTCTTCTTTACCTACCTACCGGAGACTCGGGGAAGGACACTGGAGGAGATGGGAAGGCTGTTCGGCATGGCAGACACGAGCATGGCGGAAGCAGAACGCACCCCTGGGGAGGAGAAAGTGGTCCAAATGGCAGCAACCTAGGTGGAATTCAAGAAACAGCTGCCACTGCATCACTGTCATAACCGATGCAATTGCAACCTGATCTGTATCTGATGAACTCAGATGAGGTGCTCCTGCGCGCAGCTGCACGAGAGCGATAGCAAGGTGTAGCCACAGATTCTGCCGCATGCGCATGAATCACTGTTTTTTCTTTCTACATACGCAGATACGCTTTGATCTCTCCGTCCATTATTAGTAAAGCCTAATGATATCTCAGCTCAATGTGGCCACATCCTATCTTCAAGGACATGGTAAACGCGCACCTGCAGGTAACACGGAAACATATATAGACAGGGTATAGTAATTCCTAAGCTGGTTACTAGGACAAAGCCGGTTTCTGTGCAGATTCAAGATAAATAAATAACATCAGCCTTATTCTGGAGCAGCATATAAATAATAAATTTTTTCTCTCTAAATGAATATTGACATCCTGTAAAAGCTACTAAGTTAGCAATGAGAGAAGTACCTTATCTGTTTCAAAATTGTAAAGTAGACTTCCATGCACCAAATGACTCAAGAGTGCTATCTCCTGAAACAGTGAAACAAATGTGCCTGCAGCCTTGCTAGTTAAATAGTAAATTGTCACCTAAGAAAATAGCAAGTTATTCTGATGAGAACTATTAAAAGAGTTCCTAATTAAGCAAATGTGTTCCACTAAAATTGACTTCGACAACCAGTGAAAATCAATTAGCAAAGAATATTTATTCCCTCACAATTTAATTCTTCTTTTCTTAGCACCGCACTTGAAATATGAGGATAACACACATCATGGTTGTGGACAAAAAAAATATATGTAAATGCCAGTTATTAAGTGATCAATGCTATGACATTTTCTGACCCTATCTACAAATTACAGTGCCATGTGATATTATGTCTCTGGCTGAACAATTCTTCATGATTGCTTCTTGTCGAGTTCAGAAGGGTGATTCTGTCTCATTTTGGAATGATCTCTGAGATGTTAGAGTACTAAAATAGAAATATCAGCAGCTCTGCTCGTTTGCAAGTAACACTAAACTTTCTGTCAGGCAGTATTTGGAAGGAAAAAGTCTAAATTACTACCCTGAACTATGAGAAAAGTCTACATAACCCCATAAACTATCTTTTGGTTTATTTTACCCCTAAACTATGTCATTTAGCCTATTTTACCCCCTAACACAATTTATCTTTTTTATTTATCCATGTAGAAGTGTTATATTACCTTCAAATTTTGTGAGATGATAGTAGACATCATAATGCATGGTATAAAAATATAAAATGATTTTTTTGTCATTATTTTGATAGAGTAATATATTTAATAATGAATTAATTCTTAAGATGCTAAATTATACAAAAATAAATAACGAAAAATTCATAAATATATTTTTTTCATATACACTATGATGTTTGCTACAATCAGGCAAAATTTGAAATTAAAATTCAACTCGTGTTTGGAGAAATAAAAAAGACAATTTGTATTAGGGGGTAGAATAGACCAAATTACATAGTTTATGGGGTAAAATGAACCAAAAGATAGTTTAGGAAGTTATATAGACTTTGCTTATAGTTCAGGAGAGTAATATGGACTTTTTCCTATTTGGAATGGGACACTGGCAGGAAATTTTGGTTACCTCTTTCACTTCAAGCCTCTGCTCTGCTTGCTGAATTAAGTATAGAGCTGAATGATCTGCAGCTTGCTCCTGATCAGAATGATTTGTGGTTCCACATCCTTCACCTGCAAGAAAGCTTATGACAGTCTCCGGGGTTCTGTTCTAGCTTCCCTATTGTTCAAGTGGCTCTGGAAATCATGTGTTCAACATACTCAGGAAGTCTTCTTCTGGTTGATTCTCAGAGATCGATTGAACACCAGGGGAATACTGAAGAGAAGAAATATGCATTTGGATTCGTATGATTGTGTCCTCTGTGTGGAGTATGTGGAAGAGGATATTTGACATTTATTCTTTGATTGCCCTTCCAGCCAAGCATGTTGGATTTACCTTGGCATTCACTGAATCACTGGGATTCTTCGGTGGATTTTTAGAGTACGTTCCTTCGTGCTAGCGAAGGATTTAACCCAGTCATCTTCAGGGAAGTAGTTATTATTGCTATGTGGTCTATATGGAAGCATCGTAATAGTATCAATTTTTTTATGGGGCCTCTTTATCTTTTGCTGCCTGGAGAAGGTCCTTTGTGGAGAATATGAAAGTGGTCACTCTTAGCGCTAGACCGCAGGTTAGAGATAAAATCAATATTTGGTTGAGTAGTTTGCCATAAACTCGTCTTTTTCTTTTGGGCCTGCGGCCTTGTAACCATGTACATATATTCTTCCTTTATATGTATAAAAAAAGGTGGGGAACTACCGGTTTCTTTTAAAAAAAAATCCTAATCTCTTTCCAATTCACCCATTACACCCAACATCTAAACACCAAAACACATTCAAATTAAAAAAAATATTAAATTCTTAATTAGCTCAGAACTTCAAAATTTATAGATTTGCTACGGATCACACTTTAAATCCAAAACACTTTCTAATTTGCCCGATAAATCTAATAATCGAACACCAAAACACCTTCAAATTTAAAAAATTTCAACAAAAATACTGTTCCAAATTCCAAACCTTTTATAGATAGCAAATTTAAAAATTCAAACCGAGTCTCTTGTATAAATATTCATATTTCAACAGAATATACACTTCAAAAGAAAAACGACACCACATTTGAACATCTAACACGTTTCTATAGAGTGAATGCTTTGACATTTTATTTGAAAATATTTATACAACTATAGGCCCATTCACTTACGCCACGCGGCAAGGCCGCAGCCTTTTCTAGTGCCCAACTGGCCTGTTTAGATTCCCAACTTTTCACTATTTATTCCAACTTTTCAATATTCAATCCAACTTTTTACTATTCAATCCAACTTTTCACTATTACTTCTTCACAAAACACGTTTCTCAACAAATGCTACATTGTTTTTCTAATGCTACGGTGTTTTTTCCTACCACCCACCTACGTATATCCTCCTCTCGGAAAAAAAAACCTAATACAAAATTTTCCCCTCCCGCTCCGCGCCTCCCCCGACCCCCGTTCCCTTCCCTTCCCTTCCGCGAGCGGCAGGCCCCCAAATCGCCGCTGCCGCCCGGCTACACCCCGCCGCGCCCCACACTCTCTCTCCCGCGGCGGTCGGCGCGCCTCCTGCAGGACCAGTCATGCTGGACGACAAGGAGGGCGAGGGCGGCGGCGGCGGTGCCCTGTTTCTTGGTGTCAAGTTTAGACTCCTGGGATTCGATTTCCCAGGCCTTGAGCAACAGGTGCGACTACCATCCGCTCTGAGCTGCTTCTAGGGTTCTTGACTGGTAGCGTAACTCCACGATGGCAGAGGGGGATCGATCTTCCGACCCTTTGAGCAAAGAGGCGATCCCCACCAGCATCCCCCCTCACCCAGAATTCCCAATTTGATAGATCACATATGTACCTAAATCCTAATCGAATGGACTCGCCGCGACGCCTACGTGCTCGCACTCCAGGACAGTGCGGGGTCGGATCGAAGGTGCGGGAGCGGGGAGCGGCGGGAAACGGGTGCGAGGCCGGAGGCGGCAGAGTCAGCGAGGGGCACGGCGGGTGGGGGGCAGAGCGTGTATCAAGAACTGTTGGTCAGGCCCAATTTCGATGTAAACTGTATCAAGAACCTTTACGCGTTGCTTTCACAATCCTGCGAGGTGACTAAATTCAGGAATTGACTAGAATGCCTTAAACACAGAGCATAAACATGTAGCCCTGTACCTTTACATCGATTAATGCCTGCATCTATAAAGTTAAGCACATCCACTTCAGCCACCCTCTTCTGAAGTGATCTTACGATTCAGTGAGACAGTGAGTTGATGCAGTTTTAACTTATCGGTCTGTTCCTAGCCAACGTACATGAGTGTTGCAGCAGCCATAGTTTTATTTTGTTTTGTTGACAGTACCATTCTCATTCTCAAGGTTTTTGGTTAAGCTTCCTACCTACATTTTGTTGACCCAGAAGCCGCGCTTTATATGGATAACTGTTCCAGCAGCCATACTTTATTTTCTTGTTGGCATTACCATTTCCAATGTCACAGTTTTGTAATCCATAATTTGGTTAAGTCACCTATTTACATGATGCTGATTCAGCAGCCAAACTTTACATGGTTAAGTATTGCACAGTTACTGTTGACGTAAAAATCGGGAAAGACCTTCACGTGCTAGCACACGAAATCGGTTGTGACCGTGAATACCAGGGCGTGCTAGTCAATCTGACCTGTTGATTGACAAGGAAAATCGGTCGTTAATGTTATGGCAAAATCGGCTGGGTTTCCGATTTAACGATAAAGACCGGATCGGAAATAGATTCCGATCTACAATAAAGAAACGGCTAGATCAGCCGATTCTGATGCAAAGCAGAGTAAGATTACTAAAACGTAACTTAACAAGCTAAGCAGAGCAACACTTAGAATAGATCTAAACGGCTATATCGGATCCAATAATGAAGTATAAATAACAGCCGATCAAAGCCTATTCTAAGCTGGATAGAGGTTGAATAAAATCTAAACGAAGTAACAGCGATACGCCGGTTACTAAAGCCTACATACTTATTCGATAACTGTTGAATAACTTAAACGAAGCAACAACGATACGCCGGTTGCTAAAGCTTAAGGATTATTCGGTAAAAGACGGAACTTACGAGGCAAGCTCTGAGATCTGATCACCCTTGACGTGCTCGAAGAACTCGTGAAAAGAAAATAGCGAAGTCGCCGACAATTATAAGATGCGACAAAAGTGTAAAGGTTTGTTTGATATTGGTGTGTACCGACTACTATGACCACGCAGGGTCGACTTTTATACCCTGATAACAATAACTCCTAAACGTATACGACAAACTTACTTGACGCAAAAGAAAAGGTCTTTTTTACAACCGTTTACGACTCAAACTCTATAAAAACAACCGACTCTTTATTTCGGTCCTTCTATAAGCTTAACCTGGTAACCTCCCAGGATTCCTTCACGTCATCATCCTCTTCCGATTCTAACTTCTATCGGATTCCGATTCTGACTCGAATTGCCCTTCTCATCGGATTCCGATTCCGATTTGATCTGCTTCACTTTTTGGCACCGATGTGACCTGTTAAAATCTGGTGTCAACACATGCCCCCCTAGTTTCGCGGAAGAATTGATTCTGACTCGAAACTATTTGATCCTTATCTTCAGGTCAAACATTTTAGGTCAAAACATCTTCTCTCTCCTCCTTACCCTCAGCGAAACCTATATAAGGCCAACCCTTTCGTCTTCCCCATTCATCTTCCTCCTTCAGCCACCGCTGCTTCGTCTTCCTCTGCCCCCATCCTCGAATTACCGAGCACAAGCGACCTTCAGCCAGGATCAATTTCTTGAAGACTTCTTCAACCTCCTCCCATGGCATCCCTTTCAGAAATCCCCGAGGTAAGTTTTCCACCTAGTCTCTTTAGATCAAGATCTATTTTCCACCTAGTCTCTTTAGATCAAGATCTATTTTACGCTTGTCAGATCTATTCTTACTAGTAATGCATTTTTCCTTAGGCCGTCCGCAGTAGCATTATTATTCCAATAGCAGATAAGCCGGGTCTTGCCTTACTAGGTCCAGTAGGTTCTCCAGATCCCACTGACTTCATCAACCAAGAAACACAACGGCTTCCTTACAAATCTTTCGATTCAGAACACGACTGGAGCAATGCTTTTAGGTCATGGCGAACCCTTACCACTGGATGGAGGACTTGGTATAAAAGGGTTGCCAAATCCAAGATAGATGAATGGAAATCTTATGACCTTCGCCAATGTATTGCTCTCTCTCTGGCTGACATGGAATGAAACGAGCCTTTGCTAGCTGTCTTTTCATATTTCTGGTCTGATGCTCTGAATGCCTTTCTCTTCGGCCATGGTCCGATGACTCCTACCTTAACTGATGTACTGATGCTCACCGGTCTGAACATATCGGAATCGGACAAGACCTTCCTTATTCCCTCCAAAGCCACTCACAAGATTGATACCAAACAGATAGGGGGCTGGAAGGGATATACAGAAAAGTATTCCAAGACATCAGGTCCTGTGGATGCAAGCGAACACTCAGCTTTCTTGAATATGTGGTTGGAGCACTTCGTCTTTTGTGGAAAGACAGTAGGCCCTTCAATCCACTATCTCCGATTAGCGGAATACTTAGCCTCAGGCAATAATTTCCCAATCAGAAAACATCTCCTTGGATCAGTATACAAGCTTCTTCATGAGGTTTCCATCCGATTGAAATCCAAGTAACAAGTCAGACATCTTGGAGGCCCATGGTGGTTTGTCAACCTCTGGCTAAACATGCATATGCAGAAACTGCTGGAGGTCTTGGTGGTTAACAAAGTATTCCCCGCCGATCAATTGAATGATGAAGAAGCTGAAGATCGGCGATGTATGTCCTTTGGCGAGGCTGCCTCAGGTTTCCCTAGAGAACGGTTTCCTTCTACTCGCACAACTGAGTACTTTAGGGGATTCGACAATGGTTTCAAGGAAGAATCTATGCCTTGGCATGTGTATTTCGATCCTGATCATCACTTTGAGCTTCCTTTCAAGTTCCAATTTGACGATATCGATACAGATGAGGACAGCCAAAAGAACTTCAAGGGTCCCCCAAATACTCCCTGCAGACATGTTTATGGGAAAAAAGCAGCAGTCTTTTGAATATTATCATCCATCACTGGCTGCTCGTCAAATCGGATTTGGCCAAGGGCCAATTTCCTTGTACTTGGCCGATATGGTGAAGCCCAGAGACATAGTCCCCTTAGGCGTAGCATATGATAGACTGATGAGTTTATCACCTTCTCGAGAAACCATAGACTTATCCCTCTGGAAATTCTCAAGCTTCACCTCGGCTTTATTCAAAACATGGTGGCAAGAGTGGAGGAATTACCTTTTCAGCCGACCTGCTCAAGATTATTGCATAATCCTCAACCCCGATTTTGAGACCAGCGATCAGGTAAAAACTCCACACTTAATCATTCCTCTTTTGTCACTGATTACTTTGTATTTAACTTCTTTTTCACTTTCTATCTTTGATTACAGGATGTGGCAATAAATCTTCCTTCGGTCAGCAACAGTGGCCGTCCGATTGAGTATATGCCTCCCTCAGACAATCCCCACATCGGAAGTTCCAGTCCATCTGTGATGGATGTCGCTACTGGTCGGAACAAAAAATCGGCCAAAAGCATTCCTTCATCTATGCAACAAGGCACTAGTTCCTCCAAAGGGCCGAAGAAAAAGACTCAGGAAACTTCTTCCTCCATGGCTAGCAAAGAAGAAATTAAACCATCAGAGCCACAAGCTACGCCTTCAAGGACCGGAGAAAAACGCAAACTGGTGCTATCCAAGACACTTTCGAAGTAGATGCCAAAAGTTTTCTGGAAAATCTTAGCTTCAGAGGCTGCCAGGCGCATATTGAAGGCACGCTCAAGTATTGGCGGTTCATCATCCATCCCTGAAGCCGACACATCAAATCCGATTCAGGATAATCCATCGGATGCTGCAGCAGCAACTATATCGGAACAGGTAAGCACATCTCCGACTTGTTATAACTTTATGACTTCTCAATCTAACTTCATGCGTAAACAAGCACCTTCCCAGACTCACGAACCAAGTCAAATGGGAACTGCCTCAATTTCTTCTTCACTGCCGATTCCTCCATCGACTAGCGTTCAACCAACCCAAGTCCCAGAATTGGCTCAAGAAACTATAGTAAGGATGATTTCTAAAATCTTTACCACTGCGAACGTTAATCCATTCCACTCCTTATATTCGAATTTTTATGCTTTAGGAACGAACGACAATTGCTTCCATCGAAACGGCCATCGGTCCTTCTCAACCGACCCAGTTTGATGAAGTTAACTTGAAGCAGGTAATTCCTTCTCTTCGTCTTCCTTTCACAGAAGAAAACAATATCCGATTCTTACTCTTTTTTTTTTCTTAGGCACAAGATTCTCCGACTCCCAGTGCCCTTGCAGCAGAACTGGCCGGTCCCTCTATAGCAGAATCAGCTCCCAGCTTTGATCCAATCAGGTCCTATCTTGAAGAAATGCTAGGTCACTTGAATACTGAAATCGGACAACTCGTGAAGAATGCTGATCCCGTCCGATCGGTTTTCAAACACTTGCAAGGCCGGATACCCGAATCAATTGAAGAAGTATTCTTTCCAGCCGCCTTCATTGAGTTCAACTACTACCAAGTGACCTAGCATAGCAACCCAAATCGGACATATGAAGCAAACCCAGGAAGCTCTAGAGAAGATAAAGTCTGATTTGGAGTCTCAACGCGAAGCCCATATGCAAGCTATAGCCAAGATCGATGCGGAGCTGGAGACTGTAGAAGCCAACCTACAGCAAATCCCAGGGGCACTGACAACCTTCGAACAAAATAAGCAAGTCCTTATTCAAAAGGTTGATCACTTGAAGAAGAACTTGAAGCCGATTGAGGGTTCAGCTAAGGAAGATCGGAAAGCCATTTCCGATGTAGATGCCATTCGCCTGCGCGCGATTAAAGCGATCCAGGACTTCCTTGGGTCTTTGTAAGACTTATCCGATAACATCCTTTACAATGTAATATATTCATTGAGATTACCAAACTATTCTGCATGTGTGAATCTTTTGACTGATTCCTGCCAAGTCTGTAACGTATTTTTTGTCTTTAACCAATGCGATCGGTTTTTACAGCGAATCTTTTGAAAATATCAACTTTTGACCAAAAATGTATTGGTCCTCGTACTCATCCATATCAAAAATTGAATGCTCTGAATCGGGCAGATAGATCTTCTGCTCCCTGAAGGTCTCACTTTAGTGTCATCTTTCATCCACGGCCAAGGATCCCCAGGTAATGATATATCCAGGATTCAACGCCAAATCCATAATCTTGAAGACACCTTGAACAGAGAGCAATCCCGACTTATCCACCTTCAGAGCAGAAGGGATCGACTTTTGGGAGAAATCCACACAATCAACCAATCCATATCTAGGTCTGAAGCCAATATCAGCCAGATTCATATATCTCTTGATTCTAGAAGTCAGATCATAGAGAACCATGAGCGCCATGAGTCCCGTATGCAAGCTATTCAGACAATTCAAAACTTTCTGAACTCCCTGTAATGTTTTATATTTTTGCCCTAAGGGCGATGCATAACGCATCGGCCATGTATCCTTGAATATGTAATGAATTGTTTTCACTTATTTTTTTTTTCTGCTAAAGGCGATACTCTGTATCGGCTATGATATGTTCCGATTCTCCAAAAATCGGCTCATGCATCAACCCAAATACTGGGATAGTATTTCTTCAAGTATTTTCCATTCAGAGCTCGAGAAAACTCTTCTCCTCTCAAAGTCTCCAATATATATGCATTTTCTGGGGCACACCGATTTATTCGATATGGACCCTCCCAAGTCGGAGACCATTTACCGAATTTAGAATCTTTAGACCCAATTGGCAAAATTAGTTTCCATACCAATTCTCCTTTAGAAAATTCCTTAACTTGAACTTTCTTGTTATACCATCTGGCGATACGCTCCTTATTAGCCTCTAGATTTTCAATAGCTTTCAAACGATACTGAGCCAAATCTTCCAACTCATCTTTCATAATAATCGAATATTCATCGGCTGTTAGCTTATTCTGAAACTCAACACGCCTAGAGCCGATTTTCAATTCCCAAGGTAAGACATCCTCATGTCCATAAACCAATTGATAAGGTGACATTTTAATTGCACCGTGACAAGCCATCCGATACGACCATAATGCTTCATGTAGCAAAGTATGCCATCTTTTGGGAAACTCATCAATCTTTCTTTTTATCAACTTGATCACACTTTTATTAGAGGCCTCTGCTTGACCATTCGCCTGAGCATAATAAGGAGAAGAATTCAATATTTTAATCCCCATGCTTTCAGCAAATTCTCCAAATTCCCCTGAAGTAAACATAGTTCCCTGATCGGTCGTAATTGTCTGAGGAATACCAAACCGATAATAATATGCTCCTTAACAAAATCCACCATATTAGCTGATGACACAATTTTCAAAGGAATTGCTTCAACCCATTTAGTAAAGTAATCAGTTGCCACTAACACAAACTTGTGTCCTTTACTTGATGCGGGGTTAATTTGTCCGATTAAATCAATGCCCCATCCTCGAAAAGGCCAAGGCCTTAAAATCGGATTCATAGCAGATGCAGGAGCCCTTTGAACATTCCCAAAACGCTGACAGTCCTAACATCCCTTGTAATATTTAAAACAATCTTCAAGAATTATAGGCCAAAAATATCCATTCCTTCTGATCATCCATTTCATGTTGAAGGCCGATTGATGCGCTCCACATACCCCTTCATGGATTTCTCCCATTAATACCTTAGCTTCCTCCGATCCAATACATTTGAGCAAAACCCCATCAATCGTCTGATAACAAAGATCATCTTCGAGTATAACATACTTCACTACCTGAATCCTTATCTTTCTTTCAACTTTCTTTGATGAATCTTTCAAATATTCATAAATCTCTTTTCTCCAATCGGAATCTTCTAACTCTAGACTTGAAACCTCTCTAATAGAACGATAACCCTATGCTCCTTGAGCCAATCGGTTAGCTTCCCCATTATGACATTTGGGAATATGCTCAATCTTAACAAGCCTGAATTCTTTTAACAACTGGAGACATTCATCATGATATATTCTCAAAATATCATCATTGCATTCATATTCACCCATCAATTGCTTCACTACCAATAGAGAATCTCCGAATATCTCAATAGCATCAGCCCTGATCTCCTTGAGTAATTTGATACCTTTAAGAACGGCCCGATATTCTGCTTGATTATTGGTGGCTTCTTTCTCAATCGGAAAAGAGAATTCAAAACTTGCCCCCCGAGGCGAGATCAACACAATTCCGATTCCAGAGCTAGCTCCACAAGAAGATTCATCAAAAAACAAAGTCCATGGAGCAACTTCTACTAATCCAATCTCTGAACCACAATGATGAGTGACAAAATCGGCCAAAACTTGCCCCTTGACTGCTTTCAATGATTCAAAGCGTAAATCAAATTCTAAAAGAGCCAAAATCCACTTTCCGATTCTACCATTTAAAATCGGCAATGACAGCATGTATTTTATAACATCATCTTTACTGACAACTATGCACTCAGCCGATAGTAAATAATGTCTGAGGTTGGTACAGGAAAAGTATAGACACAAGCATAGCTTTTCAACCGGAGAATACCTTGTTTCTGCATCCAAAAGCCTTCTGCTTACAAAGTAGATAACACGCTCTTTCCCTTCAAATTCTTGAATAAGCGCCGATCCGATAGAAGAATCATCTGCCGATAAATATAATTTAAACGACTTATTTTTCTGAGGAGGAACTAAAACAGGAGGAAACACCAAATAACTCTTGATCCGATCCAAAGCTTCTTCCTACTCTTTTCCCCAAACAAACTCCTGATCGGCCTTCAATTTCAATAAAGGTGTAAACGGCTTACTCCTCCCAGAGAGATTAGAAATAAATCTTCTAATAAAATTAATCTTGCCGATCAATGATTGAAGTTTAGTCTTATTTTCCGGAGCCACAATCTTATTGATAGAACCTATCAAGGTTTGACTAATCTCAATTCCTCTTTCATGAACCATAAATCCCAGAAATTGACCAGCAGAAACCCCAAATGCACACTTCATCAGATTCATCTTTAAGCCATGTCTCCTTGTGCACTCCAGGGTCTTGCGTAAATCGGCTAAATGCTGTTTATAGCTTTCCGATTTAGCCACCACATCGTCAATATAAATTTCAACAACCTTGCCGATAAGTTCATGGAAAATATAATTCATAGCACGTTGGTATGTGTAGCGATCTTACCCGAGAAATGGGCCCACTTAAGTATATTTCACCTTCCATTGGTGCTAATACACAAAAATGTTCCCAAATGCGGGTACGACCTTCGAGTCGAGCTCGACTAACTGCAACTGAAGATCGTCCGTTCGTACGCTCACTCGAAGGTGAGTTCCAAAGATCACATCATTCCACAATTCAATTTACATTAAGTCTCAGAGTTATTACAGCCAAATTGAAATGATAAATAAAATAGTTTGAGTTCATGCAGCGGAAAAGTAAACGAGATACTAGCGGCGATCCGTAGTATCGTCACGATGAAGTCAACCGTGACGCTACTCCTCTCGATCCTCGGAAGAGGTCGGGTCCCACTCGATGCTGTAACCAGGAGGAAGCTGGGAGGCCCAAGCCATCGAGGCAGCTACCTCCTGCGGGGACGGTCCTGAAATTTTAGCCACAAGCAAGGCTGAGTATACTAGTTATACTCAACAAGACTTACCCGACTGGCGATCACTACATCACCGACTCCTAAAATGAGAGGCCGTTTGGCTAGTGGGGTTCTTTTGCCAAAAGCGACTAAGCTGATCTCTAGCTTATCCATCTTCATTTTAATTCCTTTAAGCCTATCCATTCTAGGTGAGCCTAGCTAGACAACCAAGTTTTGCAATACAATTATTTCATACAAAGATTTCATCCTTCCAAGTTCACTTCATAATATGTCATACATCGGTCAAGCAGTCTCATTAACCGCGAGAAGCGGACAGTTCGAACCGAATTTACTGCCTGGCCAGGGAAACCCACACACACGGAATGGTTGGAAATGCCAACACATCCCAATCCTTTCTCCTCTCTCTGCGAGTGGCTCCCGAGTCCCAAAGCCTCAGGGTAAAGGTTCACCACTACTGGGACTCACGCAACTACCCTCATGTGCCCATGGGATAACGTTTCCAAGACAGAGGGCTGTCGGACCTGCTCGCATCAATCGGATACCGGGACTTACCGGTCCCATAGTCCGTGCATATGTGTGGTACGGTCAAAAGCTTGAAACAAAAGTACCACATGTTTCCAATTAAAACCATCGATAGACGGGTATCTACAATCATCCGTCCATCATCTCTAGTGTTTCTGATATGAGTAGACATACAACTCCTATATCTCGCGGGTGTCAGAAACACTCGACTTCTAACGGTCCTAAGCATAGTGACTATCGAACCTATATACTAGTGTTCAATCAAAGGAACTATGATCATGCAATCTAGGGTTTCATTCAACTCCTTGAAACTTAAATGCACAAACATATATAATTAAGTAAATCGCGTAAGTAAAGTTAGGTTATGCTCCGGGGCTTGCCTTCCGGCTCGAAGCGGTACTCCTGCTCGGGGCTCGGATCCACGTGCACCACGTTCACCTCGGACTCCTGGGCAATCTCCTCGGCAGCGGGGACTAGCTCGTAGACTCCGTTGGCGAGACCCGAATCTACACGAGATGCATGAAATGTTTAAATATCGAGATTTAATATAGTTAGGGTTTGCTTAAACCTTGGTTAATGAATTAGAAGGGATAAACATTAATTATAAGTGAATATACCCTTTTCATTTGGAAACTTGGATTTGATTTATGAGATTTAGGTTTTTCTCTATTCTTTTTCTTTTTCTTCTCTTTTCCACCATTTAAGTCCTTTTTCTATTATTCAAAAGGTGAACTTAGGAAGATTATTTCAGGTGCCATTTGGCCAGAGGCTTGCTCATGCCAAGGCAGGAGCCTAGCCCAAAACTTGGCTCAAGGTGATTTTTCTATAATTTATTAAAAATGTTCTTATCTTTTTGCCTAAACACAAACTAAATTCCTACAAAAATAACTATACGGTTTCTGTCCACACCACTTGGCACAGTGACTTAGGTTACCAAGAGTGACCTCTCTGCAAGTTTACATGTGGTATTGATTTATGATTATTTTTGTGGAATTTCACCATGTTTAAACTACCAAAAATCATTTAGCCATTTTCCAGTGTCCAAAAATTACCATTTTCATTTTTCTAAGGTTTCTAATGTCTTTATTAAGTTTCTGTGTGAAGGAGGTGATTTTTCACTGAGTGGATTATTTTCTGTGATTTATTTGCCAAAACAGCAAGGTATAAGTTTGGAAATTCATAACTCTAAATCCACTGGTATTTTTGTGCACCACTTGGGTAGAGATCCTATGTCACCCATGAGTCTAACATATCCAAATCTCAGCCCTATTGCATGAGTGGATTTCAAGTTTGAAGAAAGGTGCTCAAACTTTGCCATTTTCAAATCTGTAAACTAAGCCTCAACTGAGTGAGGTGCAATGGAAGAAGTTTGACTTCTAGATTCACTGGTCACTACAAAATTTGTTTGGCAAATTTCTGATTTTTCTACGATTTTCTACGAATTTTTGAAGATTGCAGTGAATAGTGCTCAAAGGATAGAATCTATTTATGCCGTGAACCCTAGAAGATTTGAATCCTCACAAAAGGGTCCCTGGAATCTTACAGTCAGCCCCCTAGAAAAAGGAAGAAGACACAAGTGAGTCCCCGAGCTCGTCGGTGTTCGTACGCCAGCGGCTAGACGGGGTCTCCGGCCTCGGTGAGTGGCGCAACGCGCAGAGGAGCTCACCGCGGTTCCTTGGAGCTAGAAGGAGACGGCGGGGATAGCCGGGAACGGGGTCGGCGACGGCGGTGGCGGCTCGGCCAACTCCGGCGAGCGGTGACCGGTGGCGTCGGGGTCGGAGAGGGTCGGGAAAGGGGTCGATGAGCACCAGCGCGTCACGGCGAAGCTATAGGTGCCCTCGGTTCAGCCGGAGGAGGAGTGGAGCGTGCTGTCCACGTGCGCGGCCGGCGGCGGAAGCTCGAGCTTCTCCGGCGAGCTGCGCCGGCGGCTGCGGTGGCGAAAAAGGGACGGGGCTTGGTCGAGGAGTGGCGGTGGGTGGTGGGGAAGCTAGCGCGCGCCTTGGTTTGGCCGGAGGAGCAGCGGAGAAGGCTGGCCGCGTGAGCGAGCTCGGCGGCGGCTCTGCGAACTCCGGCGAGCGATTTCGGCGCGGAAGAGAGGGGGGAACTGTTTGAGGCTTTAAGTAGGAGGGAGAGGGGTAGGAGACGGTGCTCGAGCAGCACTGGATGGGGGCTGGGGCAGCGCGGCACGGCGTCGCGGCGACAGCGGCTCTGTCGCGGCCGTTGGCGCCTTTTGCCGGCGTCAACGCGCGCAGGCGAGCGGCAGAGCGGCAGGCGCGCGTGGGCGAGGAGAAACGACAGGTGGGAGGAAAAGCGACGCACGGGGTCGCGAAAGTCGCGCGACGGACCGGTGGGCAACGGCGGCGACGCGGCGACAGCTCGGGAGCGTGGCTCGGGTCAGCGCTACAGTGCGCCATTGGCCATGCGAGCTGGCCAGACGCGTGCTCCATGAGCGGGGACACGCAGCCGTGCCATTGGCCGGCTCAGGCGAGGACGGCAGGCGGCAGGGGGCTGCCGGCGGCGAGTGCGGGCACGCGCGAGCGCGGCGTGGGCACCCCGTGAGGACGCCTCTGCCGGTGCAAAGTCAACTTGGTTGGCATGGCTCAAACTCCAAAAATTTGAACATGGCTCAGAAATCTTCCAACATGAAAGTTGTTTAGAATTTCATGGGACATGTCCCTGCACTGGAGATGATGAGAAATAGATGAAAATTTGGCAGTGATTCAAAAGGGGAGAAAACCCTGTTTGGAACTAAATTTTAGAAATTCGAGGGGCTAGATGGCAAAATTGGCCAAAGTGCCAATGGAGGCAAAGTTCAGAAATGTGAAGATGTACAACTTTACTTTTTGGAGATTTTGATGTTCAGTGGTAAAATCTTGAGATTTGACTAAGATTTTATTTCAGCCTTGAATTTAGGGTTTGAATTTTGAGATGCTTCCAAGAATTTTTAGGCTATGGTCTGAAAAGGGAAGTTTCTTAGTTTGACTTATACTCCAACTTTCCTATTTGCACCTTTTCAAGTTCTTAGGAAGTTTTCAAAGTTTTCTTTATTGCTTCATTTGAATGGTTTTTGACTCAATTTGGGAAATTTTTCCTTATTTTCCTTAATTCCACTTTTGAAATGTGCTTAGCTTAACTTAATCACCAATTTAGTGTTAATTAACACCAGGGGTGTTACAGTATGTAGCTCTAGCATTTTTCAAGCCAAAAGTCATGACTACCCATTCATATAAACCAATATGTCCCAGACATCGAAAAGCAGTCTTATGAATATCTTCTTCAGCCATAAAAATCTGATTATAACCAGCATTACCGTCCATGAAGCTTACGACTTTGTGTCCTGCTGCAGCATCAACTAATAAATCGGCGATAGGCATTGGGTATCCATCCATTGGAGTCGCCTTATTAAGATTCCTGAAATCAATGCAAACACGCAATTTCCCATTCTTTTTATATACAGGAACCACATTAGAAATCCACTCAGCATATCGGCATTGCCTAATGAATTTTGCTTCAATCAACTTAGTAATCTCGGTCTTTATGTCAGGTAATATTTTAGGATCACATCGTCGAGAATCTTGCTGATATGGCCGATATCCTGGCTTTATAGGCAACCGATGTTCAACAATAGATCGGTCTAAACCAGGCATTTCATAGTATTCCCAAGCAAAACAATCTTTAAATTCTCTTAACAAAGAGGTCAATTCTTTCTTGTACTCAGGATCTAATTTTGCACTAATAAACGTCGGCCTTGTTTTATCACCATCCCCTAAATCTATTTTTTCTAGTACATCGGCCGACGTGAAACCATATCCCAGTTTCCCTTCATATTCTTGAAGAAATTCATCCATCATGACGATTCTTCCGAGCCGACTGCTTGGATCGGCTATAGACCGAAATCGGCCACTCTGAGGAACTCAGAATCCAAAGCTCTTCCAGATATACACATTACTTGTTCATAATTCCATGGCTGTGCTTCTGCAATGGCTATGCTGTATGATGCATCTGCTTTGACAACTTCTATCGTATCCTCAATCCACTGAACCAAACATTGATGCATGGTTGATGGAATGCAACAATTAGCATGGATCCAATCTCTCCCCAGCAACAGGTTATATGATCCTTTGCCATTGACTATGAAGAAAGTAGTGGGCAAAGTCTTACTTCCAATAGTCAACTCCACGCATAGTGCCCCCCGAGCCGGAGAAACCTTTCCTTCACAATCTTTCAGCATCATATCCGTCTTGATCAGATCATCTTCACTTTTGCCAATTTTGCGAAAAACATCATATGGCATCAGATTAACAGCTGCTCCACCATCAACCATCATCCTGGTCATTGGCCTACCATCAACATGCCCTTTCAGAAACAAAGGTTTCAAGTGCACCCGCTCTTTTTCTTCTGGCTTCTCAAAAGTTGCTTGCATTGGTTCTAAATTTAATTGAGCCATTGCTTCTTCAACCTCAAAATCTTCTTCATCACTAACCGATGCAATGAATTCCCTTGGTAACATGAAAACCATGTTAACATCAGCTGCATTATCATCTTGAGCACGTTGTTTAGGACGCCATACTTTAGATGACACCTTTATGCTCCTCAAAAGTTGACGCGACTTTTCTTCTTGAATCTCATCAAATCGGAGCCTTTGCAATCTCCTTTTCTGTGACTTCGAAACTCCATCTGGGCACCACCTTGGTTGAGGTATTTTAACTTCTCGATGGATATTCCGATCCCGGTTTGGTAGAGGTTCTTCATCAGAAACCAAATTATTAGCACACTCTTCTAATTCTCTGCTCATAATCGGCTTATTTCCCAACCGATCATATACACTCTGCTTGCCTCCAACTCTTTCATGAACTGGAGTACACCGATATTCTTCATCTCTATCTCGAATGATCGGCCGACGCTCCCTATCTTCAAATCGGGGCCTTTTGAATGACCTATCCCTTCCATAGCCTCCATTGCACTCTGGGCAATCATCTGGGGATGGCAACTTGATTCCCTCTTCCCAGCAGTAAACAAAAAAAGGACATCTCCAATGATCTTCACGCCGATACATCCTTTCCTCTTCCTGCCTTGTTCTCTCTTGTTGACGTTGATATTTCTTGATCAACCCTTGAGAAGTAACACGTCTTTGAGGATTTCTGGGATAATCATTCTTTTCCATCTTTCCTTTATCCTTTAAGTCAGAAGCAGAAATTTGCACTCTAGGCTCAACAACCCCTTTTTCTTTTGCAGACTCTGATGTCAAAAGCTTTGTCTGCAAAGCATTTCCTTTGACTGGCTCTATCATGTTCACTGGGAAAGGATGCCCATCAATCTTCATTGGCTTGAGTGGCTTAGAAGGAATCTCAAATTGCAACTTTCCTTGCTCAATTGCCGATTGGATTTGGTTTCTGAAAACCTTGCAGTCATTGGTATTATGAGAAGTGGCATTATGCCATTTGCAATATGTCGTCTTTCTGAGCTCTTCTGTAGATGGAATACTATGATTGGCCGATAATTTGATCATTCCTTCTTTAAGCAGCAAATCAAAAATCTTATCAGCCTTGGTAACATCAAAACCAAATCTTTCCGGTTCTTTCTTACCAAATGGACAAGCAATCGGCTTCTTATTTTTTACCCATTCTGCCAAGCCGATTTCTTTATCCTCATCGGAATCGGAATCGGAATCAGAACTATACCCAAGGTAATTTATCTTCTTATGATAAGGTCGCTTCTGCTCATACATCCGATTCCCATGCCTTGACATTCTTTGCACAATATGGCTTAAACTTTCAAACTCCTGAGCATCATACTTCTCTTTGAAATAAGGAAGTAAACCATCAAAAGCCAACTGTGCTAATTGGGAATCTGTCAAGTTTAATCCGTAGCATCTATTTTTTGTCTCCCTGATTCTCTGAATGAAATTTGCCACCGATTCATCATTCCTTTGCTTCAAGCTTGTCAAATCAGTAATAGTCTTCTCTTGAACACCAGCAAAGAAATATTGATGAAATTTCTTCTCCAGGTCAGACCAGTAAATAATTGAATTTGCTGGCAAAGTCATAAACCATGAGAAAGCCGGTCCAGATAGAGAACTTGAAAATAATCGGACCCTTAATGCATCGGTAGTAGCAGCCTCTCCACATTGCACTAGAAATCTATTGATATGCTCAATAGTGGATACATCATCGTTACTAGAAAATTTGGTAAAATCAGGGATCTTGTAACGATGAGGATAAGGTAACGAATCATAAGCAGGTGGATAGGGAGTTCTATACATCACATGTTGAGTCTTGGGCTTCAATCCAAACTGATTTTGCATTATTTCAGCAATTTGAGCTGCCCAATCCACTTGATTTGCTCCCTGTGCTATTTCTTGCGCTGGCTGAGACGCTCTTGCTATCTCTTGACTTGGCTGAATCGGCCTTGCATATCCAGTTGGCGCCGATTCATTTTGCCTAGATGGCTTTGGTTGACGAATCATATTCCCTGAAAATACATTCTGGTTGGACATTTGACCCTGGCCTTGATGTTGAGTGTGGCGATATACTTCCATAGCTGACGTAGTACCATGTGGTTCTGACTGATTCGGCATATTCATATTAGGAGCTCTTACCGATTCTAGTCTTGGAGTCCATACTTGATGTATAATTCCTTTTTCATCAACTAGTATCCAATTAATTCCATCAGTATGCGGTACCCAGGCCATCTTTGGCTCCTCAGGTTGAGTCTTCTGGTTTGATTTAGGAGAAGTCACGAAATATTTAGGGGGCATCCCTAATCCTGTTTTAGGATCATATCCTTTGAAAAAATCTTCTCCCTGTGACGCCGATGGTATCGGCGATGATGTAGTAAAAACCGCTGAGCTGTTTGTTGGAATATGAATCTGAGCCATTGTTACTGCTGTTGTTGCTGGAAAACCTCCTTGCATAATCGGCCTGGATGCCGATTGTGTCTGTCCGATCGGCTGATCAGATGTCGAACCATTGAACACCTGAGAAAATGCATTCTTTGCAGTCCTTGCTTGAACATCTTTTGCTGAGGTGCCAACTTCAAAAGGAGGAAGTTGTTGGTATGCTGGACCTTTAAATTGAAGATCACCCTCACGCAATGAGCGAATCACTTGGTTATGTAACTCATTACCTAAGACCCTGCTTTGATTTGCAAAAGCATGATGGATTGCTTCATTTATCAATTCATTTATCATTCCAGGTGTCTCGGCTATCTTGACTTCATGAGGCAATGGAAATTCAGTTTTCTTGATAGCTTGGCCTCGTTTAGTAGTACTGAATGACTTTAAGCATAACAGTTCAAAATCTTCAACTGCTCTTGCCATGTCAGCTTTCTGCTCGTCAGTGAGATCTTCTTTAGTGGTATCAATGACATTCTGAGGTCCAACGTCAAAACGACCACCTTCCTTCTTTGACATGATTGAAGTTGTTTGGTCCCACCGGGCGTGCCAAAAATAAGGTGACGTAAAAATCGGGAAAGACCTTCACGTGCTAGCACACGAAATCGTTTGTGACCGTGAATACCGGGCCGTGCCAGTCAATCTGACCTGTTGATTGACAAGGAAAATCGGTCGTTAATGTTATGGCAAAATCAGCTGGATTTCCGATTTAACGATGAAGACCGGATCGGAAACAGATTCCGATCTACAATAAATAAACGGCTAGATCAGCCGATTCCGATGCAAAGCAGAGTAAGATTACGAAAACGTAACTTAACAAGCTAAGCAGAGAAACACTTAGAATAGATCTAAACGGCTATATCGGATCCAATAATGAAGTATAAATAACAGCCGATCAAAGCCTATTCTAAGCTGGATAGAGGTTGAATAAAATCTAAATGAAGTAACAGCGATACGGTGGTTACTAAAGCCTAGATACTTATTCGATAACTGTTGAATAACTTAAACGAAGCAACAGCGATACGCCGGTTGCTAAAGCTTAAGGATTATTCGGTAAAAGATGGAACTTACGAGGCAAGCCCTGAGATCTGATCACCCTTGACGTGCTCGAAGAACTCGTGAAAAGAAAATAGCGAAGTCGCCGATAATTGTAAGATGCGACAAAAGTGTAAAGGTTTGTTTGATATTGGTGTGTACCGACTACTATGACCACACATGGTCGACTTTTATACCCTGATAACAATAACTCCTAAACGTATACGACAAACTTACTTGACGCAAAAGAAAAGGTCTTTCTTACAACCGTTTACGACTCAAACTCTACAAAAACAACCGACTCTTTATTTCGGTCCTTCTATAAGCTTAACCTGGTAACCTCGCAGGATTCCTTCACGTCATCATCCTCTTCCGATTCTAACTTCTATCGGATTCTGATTCTGACTCGAATTGCCCTTCTCATCGGATTCCGATTCTGATTTGATCTGCTTCACTTTTTGGCACCGATGTGACATGTTAAAATCTGGTGTCAACAGTTACACACTGTTTTAATCCATTTGTGTATCCACGGTTGGAAACTGGCTAATGAACTTCACTTTGTGTTGGTTCCTGTTTTGGTGACACGTAAATAACTTATATCTTTGGGTGCTGGGGCCTACTTTGTTTGAAGCAGTACAAAATGGACATTGAGAAGAGGGGAGGGAGAGCAGCCACCAGGCTGAACAAACCGAATTGCACTCACCTGATTATCTACAGCGACACAGTCCCTTATGTGAGTACACCATTACCTTTTATGTGCCATATTTCTTGCTTTGCTCATTGAATTTTGGTAACTTTGGGATTTCTATTTTTTTTTGTGTATGTCAGGACAACAAATTCTGCATTAAGGCCAGGGAGGACGGAATCACTGTTATTAATGAGTATTGGGTTAATGATTCTATATCCAATGGTGCCTTGGCAGACCCTAAAAGGGTCAGTTTGACTGTTGGACATTAACCGTTTACATACGGCTTATTAGTTTATATACGGCTTATTAGTTTGTGATTCAAGCCACATTTGTTTTTTTTGATTTACAGGTCCTTTATTGGCCAGTGAGAGATTTACATGGAATTCCAGGCTGCCTTGAACTGCACATATGTGCAAGTGGCTATTGTAGGGCTAGATGTATGGAAATTATGGTATATACAACTACTCTTGTATCTTTTATCATAGCATTTGATTTCTTCTGGTTTGTCAACCATATGTACATTTTTACTTTTTATTCAGAGAATGGTTGATTTCATGGGCGCATCGTTCTACAAGGAATGGGCCGAGAAAGGAACTCATCTTATCTGCTACAAATTCCAAGGTAATACTTTTTATTCTTGAGCTATCTATAGTTTGTAGTTTATGCTAACACGACTGTTACTGTCTTTAATTTGCCAGGACAGAGCTATGAACTGGCCAAAAAGCTTAAAGCTGATGTGGTTAATCAGAAATGGCTTGAAGACTGGTATGTACATTTAAATGGTTTTCCTTATGAATTGATCGAATCATCATGCAATAATCACTTTAGATGAACATGACTTATGCTTTTTTCTTTCCTGCAGTTTAAAGGAGTGGACAATTGTTCCGGTCGATAACTATACCATAAGGTATATATATGATCATGCATTATTATTATTATTATTATTATTATTATTGTTATTTATTAGCTCTTGCCTATGTATTTTGCCATTGCTTACACGGTCTCATATACTGATGTCTTGTTTATTTATCTATAATAATAATAATACGTATCATTTTTGGAAATTAACATAGCATACTTGCCATTTGTTTATTCAGTGATTCTGAATTGGAGCTGATAGACACTCATTGTAGCGATCTCACCCGAGAAATGGGCCCACTTAAGTATATTCCACCTTCCATTGGTGCTAATACACAAAAATGTTCCCAAGTGCGGATTCGACCGTCGAGTCAAGCTCGACTAACTGCTACTGAAGATCGTCCATCCATACGCTCACTCGAAGGTGAGTTCCAAAGATCACATCATTCCACAATTCAAATTACAACAAGTCTTAGAGTTATTACAACCAAATTGAAATGATAAGTAAAATGGTTTGAGTTCATGCAGCGGAAAGTAAACGAGATACTAGCGACGATCCATAGTATCGTCACGATGAAGTCAGCCGTGACGCTACTCCTCACGATCCTCGGGAGAGGTCGGCTCCCACTCGATGCTGTAACCAGGAGGAAGCTGGGAGGCCCAAGCCATAGAGGCAGCTACCTCCTGAGGGGACGGTCCTGAAAGTTTAAGCCACAAGCAAAGCTGAGTATACTAGTTATACTCAACAAGACTTAACCGACTGGTGATCACTACATCACCGACTCCTACAATGAGAGCTGTTTGGCTAGTGGGGTTCTTTTGCCAAAAGCGACTAAGCTGTTTTCTAATTTCTTCATTTTGATTTTAATTTCTTTAGCCTATCCATTCTAGGTGAACCTAGCTAAACAATCAAGTTTTGCAATACAATTATTCCATACAAAGATTTCATCCTTCCAAGTTTCACTTCATAATATGTCATACATCGGTCAAGCAGTCTCATTAACCGCGAGAAGCGGACAGTTCGAACCGAATTTACTACCTGGCCAAGGGAAAACCCACACATACGGAATGGTTGGAAATACCAACACACCCCAATCCTTTCTCCTCTCTCTGCGAGTGGCTCCCGAGTCCCAATGCCTCAGGGTAAAGGTTTACCACTACTGGGACTCACGCAACTACCCTCATGTGCCCATGGGATAACGTTTCCAAGACAGAGAGCTGTCGGACCTGCTCGCATCAATCGGATACCGGGACTTACCGGTCCCATAGTCCGTGCATATATGTGGTACGTTCAAACGCTTGACACAAAAGTACCACATGTTTCCACTTAAAACATCGATAGACGGGTATCTACAATCATCCGTCCATCATCTCTAGTGTTTCTGATATGAGTGGACATGCAACTCCTATATCTCGCGAGTGTCGGAAAACACTCGACTTCTATCGGTCTTAAGCATAGCGACTATCGAACCTAACATACTAGTGTTCAATCAAAGGAACCTATGATCATGCAATCTAGGATTTCATTCAACTCCTTGAAACTTAAATGCACAAACATATAATCAAGTAAAACGCGTAAGTAAAGTTAGGTTATGCTCCGGGGCTTGCCTTCCGGCTCGAAGCGGTACTCCTGCTCGGGGCTCGGATCCACGTGCACCACGTTCACCTCGGACTCCTGGGCAATCTCCTCGGCAGCGGGGACTAGCTCGTAGACTCCGTCGGCGAGACCCGAATCTACACGAATGCATGAAATGCTTAATTATCGAGATTTAAATAGTTAGGGTTTATTTAAATCTTGGTTAATGATTTGGAAAGGATAAACATTAGTTATAAGTGAATATACTCTTTTCATTTTGAACCTTTACTTTGATTTTAGAGTTTTAGGTTTTTCTCTTTTCTTTTTCTTTTTCTTCTCTTTTCTTTTCTTTTTCTTCTCTTTTCCACTATTTAAGTACTTTTTCCATTATTCAAAAGGTGAACTTAGGAAATTTATTTTCATGTACCATTTGACCAGAGGCTTACTCATGCCAAGGCAGGAGCTTAGCCCAAAATTTGGCTCAAGTTGATTTTTCTATAATTTATTAAAATTATTCTTATCTTTTTGCCTAAAATAAAACTAAAATCCTACAAAAATAACTACAAGGTTTATGTCCACACCACTTGGCACAGTGACTTAGGGTGCTAAGAGTGACCTCTCTGCAAGTTTGCATGTGATTTTGATTTATGGTTATTTTTGTGGAATTTCTCCATGTTTAAGCTACCAAAAATTATTTAGCCATTTTCCAGTGTCCAAAAATTACCATTTTCATTTTTCTAAGGTTTCTAATGTCCTTATTTAGTTTCTGTGTGAAGGAGGTGATTTTTCACTGAGTAATTTATTTTCTGTGATTTATTTGCCGAAACAACAGGGTATATGTTTGGAAAATCATAACCCTAAATCCACTGGGAATTTTTGTGCACCCTTTGCGCATTAAGCTAATGATAATCACTCTAACAACATATCCCAAGCTCAGCTCCAGTGCATGTGTAGATTTTGAACTATGATGAAAAGTGCTCAAACTGAAATGAATTTATATTTCAAAATCTAAAGCTCAACTGAGTGAGGTGCAAAGGAAGAAGTTGGCCTTCTAGATTCGCGGTCACTACAAAAATTGGTTTGGAATTTTTCTGATTTTTCTACGATTTTCTACGAATTTTTAAAGATCTCAGCGAAATAAACCTAAAATATAGAATCTATTTTACGCGGGGAACCCTCGAAGTTTTGAATCTCTTACAACGAGGTCCCTACATTTTGTGCTCGGCCCCCTGGAAAGAGGTTGAAGACACACTTCGGTCCTCGAGTTCGCCGGCGTGGTTACGCCGGCCAAACGGCGGCGAGTCCGGGCCGGGAAAGTAGGGGGAAATGGAGAGGGGCTCACCGTGATTCATAAGCTAGGTCTCGAGGTCGGGGATGGCCGGGAACGAGGTCAGCGACGGCGGTGGCGGCTCGGCTTGCTCCGGCGAGCGGCGACCGGCGGCGTCGGGGTCGGAGAGGCTCGGGGAAGTGGTCGGTGAGCACCAGCGTGGCACGAGGAAGCTGTTGGTGCCCTCGGTTCGGCCGGAGGAGGACCGTAACGAGCTGTGCACGTGCGCGGGCGGCGGCAGAGAGCTCGGTTAACTCCGGCGAGCTGCGCCGGCGGCTGTGGTGGGGGAAAGGGGTCGGGAATGGGTCGAGGAGTGGTAGTGGAGGATGGGGAAGCTCGAGAGAGCCTCGGTTTGGCCGGAGGAGCAGCGGGGAGGGCTGCCCACGAGAGCGAGCTCGGCGGCGGCTCTGCGGACTCCGGCGAAGGTTTTTCCGGCGAGGAAGAGAGGGGAACTGTTGGGGGCTTAAGTAGGAGCGAGAGGGGAGGAAGGGGATGCTCGGGAAGCACGGGATAGAGGCTGGGGCAGCTCGGTGAGCTGTCGTGGCGACAGCGGCTCTGCCGCGGCCGTTGGCGCCCTTTCCCGGCGTCAACGCGCGCGCAGGCGAGCGCAGTGCAGCAGGCGCGCGTGGGCGAGGCGAGAAGACAGCGCGGGGAAGGAAAAAGGAGCACGTGGGGGCGCCAAAGTCGTTCGAGCGACCGATGGGCAACGGCGGCGACGGAAATGTCCGGCGGTCCGCGGCGGCGACGCGACGGCGAGCTGGCCAGAGGCGTGCGCCGTGTGCGGGGACATGCAACGGTGGCATTGGTCGGCTCAGGCGAGGCCGGACGGCGGCAGGAGCTGCCGGCGGCGAGCTCGGGCACGCGCGAGCGCGACGCTGGCAACCCGTGAGCGCGCCGTGAGCGGGCAAAGGTCAACTGATTGGCATGGCTCAAATTCCAAAATTTTGAACGTGGCTCGAAAATCTTCCAATATGAAAGTTGTTTAGAATTTCATGAGACACGTCCCTGCACTGGAGATTTGGAGAAAAAGTTGAAAACTTGGCTGTAATTCAAAAGGGGGTAATTCCCTGTTTTGAATGGAATTTCTGAAATTCGAGGGGCTAGATGGCAAAATTGGCCAAAGTGCCCAAAGAGGCAAAGTTCAGAAATGTGAAGATGTACAACTTTGCTTTTTGGAGATTTTGATGTTCTGTGGTAAAATCTTGAGATTTGGCTAAGATTCTATTTCAGTTTTGAATTTGAATTGGAAATTTCAAATTCCAAGGTTTGGGTTTGAATTTTGAGATGCTTCCAGACATTTTTAGGCTATGGTTTGAAAATGAAAGTTTCTTGGTTTGACTTATACTCCAACTTTCACATTTGCACTTTTTCAAGTTCTTAGGAAGTTTTCAAAGTTTCTTTATTGCTCCATTTAAATGGTTTTTGATTCAAATTTGATAATTTTTCCTCGATTTCTTTAATTTCTCTTTTGAATCATGCTTAGCTTAGCTTAAACATTATTTTAGTGTTAATTAACACTAGGGGTGTTACACTCATGTTAAGTCTGTCAATCAGGAGGTCAGTGCAGTAACAATTTGGGACTAAAAAAAAGGACTCCTAAACTAAATTGCATATGCTAAAAATTCCGTTTGTTGTGATCTTTGCAGGTCCATAAGAAACTTACTGGTATTGACAAAAGTAGTTCTAATCCATTGATGAAGAACCCAAACATTATTAGACAATTTCATACCCCTCCAAGCAAAGTTTCTTCCATGGAGACTAACATCAGGTAACATGCCATCTACTTTTGTTGTTGATAGCTCCATCGGAATCAAACCAGGGGCGGAGCTCAGTGTAGGCAAAACTAATATGAATCGTTGGGCCTACCTCAAGCAAAGCACTAATATGAATCACACACACGCCCATCATCTTTCATATCCACATGGCTGCAGCAGTCAGAATTTTCTCGGCTCGAGCATGCCTATTGGCAGCCTCACTGTGCTGGCTGGCAGCAACCAGCAAGGCTTCCTGCCTTGCTCTAATATGAACCAAAATGATACTTGCACTTTTACTAATTGTTCGTGCCAGCTTCGCACTTTTACTAATTGTTCGTGCCAGCTTCATACTTTTACTAATTGTTCGTGCCAGCTTCTGTTTAGTTATTGTAAGTTTGTGCACCTATTTGCCCCCCCCCCCCCCCCACCTCCTTTTTCACTTGAGCTCGTCCTCAGCCACTGAATCAAACTACAGTCGAATGTAGCTGATTGATGTTATTGTATTTAACCAGTGCATAAATTTTTTATCCACATATATGGTTTCTTTCTAAAGATAAACAACCACTATTACTTACTGCAGGAAGTCTTTTTCTGTTGGAACCAAAAGGTTGAAAGTTCAGACTGAGCATGATAGCATGGTGAAATGCAAGAGAACACTGGATTATGGTTCCAACAGCATATCTGAAATGACAATGCATCAATATGCAAAGAATGGACTAACTAAAGACATTCAAATACCATACAGTCAGAATGCTCAAAAAATGGCAAACGAAGGAATCAAGCTAATACTTCTCAGGGCTTATGAGCTGGTTATTGATCTACACCAGGAAGATAAGTCATTAAAAGGGCTTTTTGACTCTAGAAGTTTTCTTATCTCTCTCCACAATAAGAAAGTAATGCTAAGGGTGTGTTTAGATTGTAAAAAAAACACTGTAGCATAAGAAAAACACTGTAGCATTCGCTGAGAAACGTGTTTTGTGAGAGAGGAATAGTAAAAAGTTGGAATGAATAGTAAAAAGTTGGAATGAATAGTGAATAGTTGGGTATCTGAACATGGCCTAAAAGAAATTGAGGCCCTACCTTGCTCCGAAGGTGATATTGAAGTAGATAAAGCACAATTCGTCAAGATGACCAAAGATCTTTTTGGAGATAAAATTCCTGAAGACATAAGTGGTTGGCTTCAGTGTATTGAGCAAGGAGCTCCTGATAATGTGCTAATGCGTCATATCAATATGATGCATGCAGTCAATATTTTTGGAGAATTCTTGGTTATGTTTCATATTCTTCTGAAGCTAGAAGCTTTTGATGAGACCAAATTTAAGACTATTCTATCCTCTCTGAATGAATATGATGGCTGGAAATCTAGAAGATTCAAATGGTGCAAGCTGAGGGATAACTATTCATATCGACATCCGAATGCTAAGGAGTTGGAAGCTTATGAAGACAATGCCTTTGGACTCGCGAAGCTTTTCCGAAACTGTTGGTCTCATCCAGCAAAGCTCTATCCGGAGTACTTTATGGCCGTTCTCCTAGGTGAATACCCCAACTTTCTGTTTGACCTACAACGGGCTTTGTATGACATGGGGTGTCTTCCATATCTGGACACGAAGAATCTCCATTGAGCTATGTAGTTATGCTGACCCTCAAATATGCTACTGTTATACAAGTGTTGAGATGGAACATATGTGCTACCATTGTACAAATGTACGGGTTATGCTGTACAAATTTATACAGCAGTTCATTTTTTTATTCTCTATTGTCTAAACACAATTGTACTAAGACACCTGAGGATAAAATGATTCTTATTTCTCCACAGTACAGAAGATAAATAGGTTGAGATGCCATCTAGTTTGGTCTTTGCAAAGCTTAACCGTCTTGGTGTACTACGAAAAGAGAATTACAAGATTCTATCTTGGTTAGTCAACTGCAGTTAATATTCCAAGTGACACCAACATTTAACAGTTGAATGTTTATTCCCAAGTGATCCCACACATTTGGATGTCATAAAAACTGAAATGTCCTAAGCTGGTCCCACACTTTCTTCATGACACTAATACTAAATATGATTCATAATAAATATCGCTAACAAGTATGCATATATGAACTTACCGATTCCAGAAGCAACAAAGTTACTCTCTCGACACTGCAGACCGTGACAAGTTCTGGAACTGTTGTTGAAACACCAGATGCACTCGACATAAGAATCCAGACATCAATGTATTTACACTGACTCGGGTTCGACACAGATCAGGGCTCCACTCAACTCAGCTATCTCGGCTCAGGTTCAACACAGGTCAGGGCTCCGCTCAGCTTGGCTCAATAGCCTTGTGCAGGAATGTGGGCCTCATGGATTCAAAGGTGATTGATCTGCGAGTGGGGTCAGGACACCACCCGTTGGCAGCATGGACGGTGCAACACCAGGCATGCAGGCAGCAAGGCACAACATACACATGATATCCGATGTGATCATTGTTCAATGGTAGCCACATTAGTAGGGTATTCTGCTTCTTCTGATGCATTAGGCATATGTATATAGACGGTTGTATGATTCCCAGGTGATTAACTTGCTTAGTATAAGAGATTGTATTCTTGTATGTCAAGCCACATTGGCTATCTTCTAATATGGAAAGCTGGACCCAAACCGGGGAAGCCCATTGAGCCACGTCATCCTTAAAATTTCGGCCGTTGAATCTTCTAATATGGAACGCTGGACCCAAACCGGGGAAGCCCATTGAGCCACGTCATTCTTAAAATTTCGGCCGTTGATTCGCTGCGTGGATAAAATCTGGCCGTTATCATGCTACATCGTGGGCGCGGCTCCTCGTAGTCCGACAGACAGCTTCGAGAGTGTCCTCGTATTCTCCTCGGGTGACGCTGCCGCCCGCTCGCGGCGTTTTGTCTCCGGAACCAGGGGATCCCGCCGTCGGGACGCCGCCGCTTGCTCTTCGCAATCACCGCTGGACCTCGTCCCTTTCTCTCTCCTCCGCCCAACCATGGACTCCGGCGGCGATCGCGTCCTCTGTGGTCAGGTTCTGCACCTGTGCCAGCCATTATGGGCGCTGCCGCGGAGGAGCCGTCTTCCGCGACCGAACTATTGGAATCGCTGAGCGAGGTGCCAGAGGTGCTCGGCACGCAGGGGAGACGAGAGCAAGGGGACGTCGTAACTCGGTGCCAGGTATCTCTCGTCTCGCACGCCCGGAAGTCGTAATGCTCGTTTTGACCCTGGCGTATTTAGCGTGGGCAGTAGGCAGGCACGCAATATGCATACTCCATCATTTTGCTTTTCCTTCTCTTTATGAGAAGTCCATGCAGAACAGCTGTTCGATGAAATAGCCCAAAGTATCCAACTCATATTTCCTTTAACACACTTTGCTCAAATTCCAATTTTGCGTTATTCTTTGGCTCAACCTTCATGAAAATTATATTTGTCATCTCCACGATAGATGCTCTGCAATTTAAACGATGTTATTTTTTTGTTAACCAGAAAAAAAAACAAACTCTTTGTTATATCTGTGGCTAAATGATTACTTGCTACTTAGTGAGTATTTATTAGTATTTCAGATTCCAGATATTACCTTTTTGTTGAATATTACTCGACGATCATGAACATATATACACTGAGCATTCATTCACATATTTCTGATTTGTACTAGATGCAAAGTCATAGCTGACGTTCTAACACAACCAAAATGTGCAAACACTAGTGGAGTTCAAAACCATGGATCATTATTGCATTAATGATAATAGTTCAGCATCAACCGTACATGAACGCTATGAAAGTATTACCAAGTCTTTAGAAAATTATAAAGATAATTAACTAAACTCACTGAGTAGCTTCTTTCTGTTTCTACTGGGATATGCATAATACCATGCAGCCACCTCTTCCATGCTCATGCGTTCACTGGGGGATGGCACTATGGAAGAGCATGATGTTGAGCACAGATGTTAGGCACTGAATTTTATTTGCCGATTCTTGGAGTTTCTTTACCGAGTTAGGATCTTGCTGCAGCTGGCGATAAACAATTCCTGGCCAATCCCTTTCATCAATGGTAATCTCTGAAATTACTCATTATATTCCGAGTTTCTATTATAGATTTTACAATATATACATCACATGGCCTGTGTAAAAGATTTGAGGCTTTAATTGGTCCGGATAGTGTTCAATGAAATTGCTCCTGGATATATTTAGTGTCAGGTTTCACACCGGTCTCATAGGAGTTGTTAAATCCTTGTGATAAACTTGCTCACTGTTCGATGTTTTCACTTTCCAGTTTCGCTAAGTTTTATTTCTTGATCCATTCTAAATTTTCTGTTTATGAAACAATGACAATATGCCATTGTCAGGACAAAAAAACGTTGTAATATTTTCATGAGGTGGCTATAGATTAGCTATTAAATTAGCTTTGTAAAGGTGTCAAAGTTAGCCTCTTGCTTAGCCAAAACCCATGTTTGGTATTGGATAGTTCCTGCAATTTGATACATTAAGCAGATTTTTTTTATGGTGCTTTACAGTTCAATAGTGGAAGACTAAGAATATTAATAGAGAACCCAAATGGATCCTGTGGAGGATTGACGCACCTCTATGACGCTGCAGATGAAAACAATTTGAACGGCAAGAACAAAGGATCCCAGGGGATCCAGCATTGCTTGAAGCCAACCTTCACAATGTCACAGAGGAGCCTCACTGCCTCAGCATAGGAGCCTCAGCACATATCACAGATCAACACCAGCAGCCACTCAGATCTCCACCAGCGCAGGAAGGCCTCCACTTACTTTGTTGACGTCCTTTTCCTATTAAGTTGTGTTCTAATTTTTTTATCATCATACTTACTCTAGCCAAGTACAGGGCTCTGATAGCATTTTAATGATCACCTGCTAATAGTTCATTCCTTGAGTTACATTTGTATTTTGGGCGTTTGTTCTGGAATAAACATTTTTTACCATGTGGACATGGTGCTAACCATTAACCATGTAGTAATGTCTCTTTTTCTCCGTGAGCAGGTGCAAAACTAAGGGCAATGGACGTGGATATAGCGTCTGGCAGAAGCATTATCGCTGCATATTCTTCTTAAAGGAAGATCCGTGACAAAATAAATAATTATGACATCATTTTGCAGCCCATATGCAAGTTATCAGTGTGTTGTATAAACTCGCAAACCGTTAGAAATGCTGGCGGATAGCAAAAGAATTTGATCAAATTATTTTTTTTATAAATTATACTATGAAATGGACACCATATTTTGTGATCCGTAGAGTAAACCGGCTCATCTATAAATAATTAATAATATTGGAGGCTCTGAAATAAAAATTTACACTGGCAAACTATGGCGCGGCAACGCCCGCGCTAAAATTCTAGTATATGTATGAAAGGTCAACCCCCTCCCCCATTTGGGTGTGTGTGTTTCCCAATTCTCTACCTCTCTACACTAAGTCTCCATGCATACATTTTGTCAAAATTATAATCTTATTCTACTGAATTGATTCGACATCTGCATTCTTTAGTAAACTACATCTTAGCAATTGCAAACACTTTCATAAAATTTGTCATATGTAATGCATTAATACAACCAAAATTAGATGACAAAGCATAAAACTGAAAATTATAAGAAAGTGGTACTAGAACTTGTTTAAGAAAAGCACGTTTGATGGTATCAATGACATCACTCAGTGTGCATATAGAACATTTCTCATAATCACAATCTAATTTACCTATCGAGAAGGGAAAAAAAATCTCTAGCATTATTCTGGGATGGTGAATGCACCTTCACCTCTGTTCATTCATGCACTATTCAAAAAAAAAACTCCATCCATTAGACCAGATACCAAAATATATTTATTTACTACTTCATTGCCTCAAATTAGTTAAGCATATTATTCAGACCTAAACCTATATCCTTCAAACATAGTAAATTTCGATGATACTTCCTCGGTTATGACCAAAAGCTTGAAACTCCAGTTTCAGCAATCACTGTTTCCTAAAAAAGGAAAAAAGTTTCAACCATCACCCACTTCACCAAGACTTGTTGGATAAGGATAACCGGGCTGCAAGTGAAGCACGGAAGGACTTTACCATTACAGTCAGTCCTAGAGGCAATGAAATTCCAACTGTGGACAGGTGTTCATGCTAACAAGCTCGTATCATAGGCATAAGGCATGCCGATTTTAGCTCATCACAGCTGTAAACGAACCCAAAACTAAAGATGGGTATAAATTTAAGAATGATAGTATGGAACAAACTTATAGTATAGAGGTTCAGTACCTAATAGATCCATGCCGTAAATCAGTATTGCTCAGTGCATAGGGAAACAGGGGGGGATTAACTGAGAGAGATTAAACAGAACCTATAAGCAAAAAAGCCTCTCATGCCTAGGAGTCGGTGAAGTAGTTATCACCCAATGGGTAAGCCTTGTTGAGTATTAGTATACTCAGCCTTACTTGTTGATACTTTTCAGGTATAATTGTTGATGAGATAGTTGCTAGTTTCACTCACCCGGGCTAGCTTCCTCTGGGTTGGTTCATCATTTGGGACACCTCCTCTGGCAAGGATTGTGTGGAGTAGTATCACAACAGGCTTCATCGTGGTGCTCTCATGTATCGTCATTAGAACTTCATTAATTTCCACTGAAATCAAACTTTTTAGTACTCTTTTATATTGTTGAACTCGATTTGTAATAACTCTAAATTATGACTCACTGTATTGTAATATGTGGAATCTTATAATCTCTGGGAATCTCCTTCGTGCGAGTGTGTCGTTTCGATCGGAAATACATGCTTAAATCGAGCTAGACTCGACGAGCCTTCAGTTTAATCCGATTTAAGTGTACGATTGCCTTAGGGTGGTCCTTGGTGCACTTCAATTGGATTAATTTCGGACCAGTCCCCCACATACTTGACCTTGAGCTATCCAGCATGGCATTGAGATTGAGGTGGCTATGGTACCAATGGAGTGGTCCAAATAGACCCTGGGTTGGAACAGATGTTCCATGTGGTGAGGATGACAAGAAATTTTTTCGGGCAAGCACCATTGTGAAGGTGGGCAATGGAGAATGTGCGAAATTCTAGGAATAGGCTTGGCTTAATGGTAAGGTGCCTAGGGACTTAGCGCCAAACCTGTACAAGCTGGCATGGAGGGAAAACATGACGTCAAGGAAGATCTAGAGAATAATAATTGGACAAGAGGCCTTTGGAGAAGATCAACGCCTGATGAAATAGCAAAATGATGTCACTTGGGGCGCTAATAAGAGAAGTGCAGCTGACTGATGGGGAAGATGAAACTTTATGGAGATGGACAGTGGATGGTGTCTACACAGCAAAATCACCATATCACGTGCAGCTAGTTGGAGCCTACTGTACTTTTAATGCTAATGCAATCTAGAAAGAAAAACGGAGGGAAAACAACCCTTCTTCACCTAGCTGTTGGTGCAAGAAAAAATTCTCATGGTAGATCAACGCATTGCAAGAAATTGGCCGTGTAATTCAACATGTCCACTTTATGACCAGGAGCAGGAAGCAGCGAACCCTCTCTGTCTTAGTTGTGTCTTTGCATAGGAGGTATGGTTTTTGATGAGCAGGTGGTCTGAAGGCTTGGTCATGGTACGTGATTGGGACTTGGGCATGGAGCGTTGGTGGAATGAGACACTTGCAGGACTACTGAAGAGTGATCGAGCTTTGCTGATGATCTACACAGCCTGGAACCTATGGAAAGAGCGGAACCAGGAGAGTTTTTTTTATGGCAATACATCACGCCTCAAAGGGTGGTGGCACTGATCAAGGAAGAAATGAAGAAGAGAAGTGTTGCCTGTAATGCGGTCGAGCCACCGGTAGTTCCATAATGATTGCTGATTTGTATGAGTTCGAGATTAATAGTTATTTTGTAATAACAAACTATGTAACCAAATACATTCTCCTCCTTCTATGTCAGATGTCACGACAAAAAAATCAGGAAATATGCAATATTTAAGTAACTAAAGAAACATACATGATAGTAAATGATATGCATAAGGGCCGGGTCCACGGTCCACCCCTGACAAAAGATCAGCAGCTTCCACAAATTTCAGAAGAAATTTTATTGCCATAAACCATCCAGGGTACTCGGACTGACAAGTATCCATGGCATACAAGTATACAACAAAACCATACAGCATGTTTCTACATCCAGAAGGCTACAGGAGAAAATGAGTCAAAATGCTTGGACACTAGACAGGAGTTGGTGGCACGGCCGATGGTTTGCAGCTCTCCCTCATGACTGTACTTGAGGCCGAACGTGCTGATATGAAGCATGCAACATCATGGTCACCAAAGGCATCCCCATACTTCTTCAATCCCTCACGCAACACGCACTCCACAATGCAAAATCTGGCGCCGCCCATGTACGTTAGAGTCGGCCCAAGAGCCAGCTTCTTTTGGCTCCACAGCTTTTCCTTGACTGTCTTCCACTCCGGCTGAATGTTACTTGTGCTGCTGCGGGACGCGACTTGGCAGGAACAAATGCCACCACTCTCGTCGTGAAGCCCAACCCATGCATCCAGCTGGCTGTCGAAGTAGCCTTTGCCTTTGAAAGGCAACCTCCATTCCCCATGGTACCTCCACTCACAGCGCCTGGTGTCAAACGAGAAGGTCCGACCGCGATAGAGTCTGCGGGAAGACATGAAGATGGTGTGTCCATCCGGGTGCACGGCGTAGGAGACAATCGCTTCTTCCGTATCAAATGGTGATGAAGAAGGCACACTTTGCCATGACCAGTCCAAAGCTGGGGTTGAAGGGCGCGAACCCTTGTTGGTGGCTGTGGACATCACCTCGAACGAGTGCGGCCTTAGCGCAAAGTAGTATGCCAGTGCATACAGCATATCACCGGCAGCGACGAAGACGTTAACACCGTCGAGCAGCGGATCCGGGAGGCAAGGGCCGGTGGCCAGCGCCGCTGTCTCCGTGTCGTAGACGAGGGTACCGTTGTGCATGAACCGAAGATGCTGCTTCCCAGGGCGACGAAGCTCATGGGATAATGAGGCACAGGTGCCACTAGCCGGAGGACGGGGGGCTCCCCGAGGCGAGGGTTGCCACCATCAATCTTACGGATTGTGAAGCCCTTGTCCCAATCATCCAGCACCAGATAGAGGTGCTTCTGTTTCTGCTTCTGCAACCTCCTGCAGGTGCCCTGCCCCTGTTCGTGCTCCTGCCTCCGCTTGGACATCCCCTCTCCCAACAATTCTGCTCTGCTCCTCCGAGTTGATTTCCAAATTCTATTCCACTCTTTGGAAAAATACAAGGTTGCTGTCGAAGATTAAAAAAAAAGGTTGCAGATCGCGATCGATCTGGTTGTGTCCTGATCTGCCAATACAGCGAGAGAAACTAAAGATTTATTTACGGAGCCTCAGAGTGCCTGCGCCAGGGCTCTCTCTACCTAGTAGTAATCGAATTCGGAAACCGTTCGAGTTCGGGTCACGTACCTCCGACGAATCCGAACGCTCAAGCGGCCTAGGGGGGTCCCATCACGCTGTCGACTTCGACGGAGCTTGTCCCCGCATCTGAGCACGCCGCCGAGCCGTCGCCTTCCGTGTTCCCTGTCTCCTCTCGGCTCGAAACGAGAACATTATCTATACCGGCCGGTTGGGCTTGCCTAGTTTGGACCTAGGGAGGGGGCATGGGCGCACGCGCACATTAGCTTCGTAACAGGCCGTACAAAAGCCCGACTCAGCTCCGTGGAGGCCCTGTCGTCTGTCGCGACCAAGCCCAACAGCATGCCGCGACCCTTACTACGGGCGCGACGACGCGCTGAGCAAGGAGATGACCACGCCGCTGAAGACACGGATGCGGCCATCTTCTTCGTCTAATTAAAAGGTCGGACGTTCGAAAAAAAAAATAACAGTGGTCCTTTCTTCTACCCCCTCGGCACATTGGCAGGTGTCTCTTGATCTCTATCTAGCGTTCCAGCGTCGCGTTCTGCATGCTCCGCACTCCGAGTCCTAGACACTTCGATTTCCTCAAGCAACCGACGGAGGGTGTGTGGGGCAGCAGCATGTTTGCCTCCGTCGAGGAAGAGCTTCCAATTCAAACGTAAATTCGGTGAGCCCTTCCTTACACTTATTTTAATTAGCACTGACGTGTAATTGCTACAAATGGCTTCTTCGAAACAATTCAGGGAACACACTCCCTTGAAAGACCTAAGCAGCATCACCACAAGGCCTAAGAAGCAGCATCACCATAAGACGAGTGGTCAAAAACTTGAGGTAAAAAAAAGTTAAATGAATTATATTTGGAAACGGAGGGAGTATTCATCAAGTATGATCCTACATAACTAAATGTGATTGTATTTCTAGCGCAAGACGTGCAAATAATGCTATGGCACGTTATGCAAATTTATCATCCAAGCAGAAGCAGGGAGTACGTGACCATCAGAGGTTACTCCGTGCAAACATGATGTATGAGGAAAAATAGGAAAAGAACAATCATGAAAAACACGTCGTGCAACGTGATGCAAAACTCTAAGTGAGAAATCCATTGCCATGATGAATCCTTTATATAGTTCATCATAATATAATCAAAACATCTTTCTAGAGAATATGTTCATTTCTAACATTGTTTCTTTATTGAAATATATCCATACAAATGTGCTCCTGAATGCTCTTAAAAAAATTGAGCTCAAGTGTTGAGTATAAATCAAACTCAATTGTGTTGTTTACTATAGTCCCGCTTAAATTAACACGAATTTATGTGTGCTCTTCCTTCGATGTAATCATTGGTCATGAATGCATTGCAACGCACAAGCATTTTGCTAGTAACTTTAAATGGTGTACCAATAGGTAGTAAGAAAACTTTTGGCATCAGACTCGTTCATTTTTATTTTAAACAATTAGTTATGAATTTTTAAGTTTAAACAATATAATTTTATATTTCCATAAAATGAAAACCCACCTTTGGAACAACTTAAAAGGTCAAATTTGTCCGGTTTTGTTTGGATGGCCATTTGTGTCTGGTTTATAGTTACAGATTGAAAATCAGACTTTTTTTATTGGAGGATGTAGGACAAACTTATCCCTAAATTATATTATGACAAGTGTATAGCCGACCGTGTATTTGTTTGGGTTGAATCACACATACCGCATAGTCGAAAACCATATGTTATAAAGTGACACATATCTTTATGTAGAATTTTATGACTGCCAAATTATAATAGACATTGCAGTCTATTTATATATATGAGTGGTTAATAAAGCTGACAAAATTTTATTCAGCCAACACCACAAATCCACAAAATCATGGAAGAAGAACAGGCCATCATTTTTCTTGGCAAAATCTGTAAAACCAAGGATTTTCTATGTAAATTAGGGGAACTTCAAAATGAATTCTTAATGTGATAATTGGAAGCTTGCTACACGTACACACAGCACGGAAGTCACTAAAATGTCCCCTTTGGGTTGCTCCAAATTAGAAATAAATATGAATAGAAATAAATAAGATGCAAATAACTTCAAATGGTGTACTAACATTTAGTTTATATCATTAGAAAACAATTGGCATTACTTTCATATTTTTATTGACTTAAAATAAATTAATTATGAATTTTAAGATTAAATACTAATTTTTATTATATATTTTTTAGAAAACATAAAACCGTCTTTGAAAACACTTAAAGGCCCGATTTGCCCAATTTTGATAGTTAGGTAGCCCTTTATGTCCAGTTTGTAGTCGTGTATTGAAAACTAGACTTCTATTATGACTGTTGGTCTAAACCGGACTTTTCCCTACATCTAGCTATCCAATACACGTATGAGATTTCCATGTGCAATTTTTTAATACATCCGTTAAATCTTATGTTTACACGTCAGGCCATTATTTCACTGCCCCTTCAAGGCTTCAAATACTTGTGTGTTCATATCACAATGAATGCTAAAGAAAACAAGAATATGAGCGCCCAAAACAAAAACAACGATTCGTGTAAGGAAATACTCGAGAAAAAAAAAGTACATGTTATGGGAAAGAAAAACATAAACCTCATTGAGGGTGAAGATGACATGGTGTTTATATTGGTTGCCTCTTGGCATGTATAATCAGGTGGGTAAAATATCCAGATGAAGAACAACTCGAGAACCACATACATCTTTTTCCCTAGCCATTTGCCGAAAAAGTGATGTGCTGTTACCTACCATGCAAAATTGTAGAATAAATTGGTCATAGCTAGGAGAGGTCAAAGAAAGCAGCGGTGACATGCACTGATGTCATCAAAGTCGAAAGTAAGTATGATCATATATTATGACATCAAAGGAATGGCATAATATATTATGACGAATATAGTCCATTTATATAGATGGTTAATAAAGCTGACAAAATTGTAGTCAGCCAACACCACACCACAAGTCCACAAGATCACGGAAGAAGAGCACGCCACTCATTTTTTTTCTTAGCAAAATCTGTAAAATCAAGGATTTTCTATGTATTAGGGAACCTTAAAAGGATTTCTTAATTGGCAGCTTGCAACACGTACACGGTACACGTTCGCACAGCACACGCGACGCTGACACCAATAATTCACACCTTATCTTGCTCACACACAATTTTACAAGTACACGCGAACGGGACAAACAAAAAGTGCAGAAGAAAATTGATGTCACCAAGAGCCAGTGTTTGGACTGGACCTCGCCGTCATTGTCCTCAAGCACATCCTCTGGACTCTGGTTGGCGAATCTTGGCACGCTACTTCATCAGTTCATCCTCAGCCATGCTCTGTGAAGTGTACAATGAGCACTATGATGCTGTTGCTTGATTCGCGTGATCGTGTCATGTCTGGCTCGTGCGCATTTCCACCACCTTCTCCTTGGCAGCGGCGTTCTCTTCTCCAGACACGTCCGTATCTTCCACGCCGAACAGCTTGCCCGTCTCCTCCAACGTCAGGCCGCGAGTCTCCGGGAGGTAGCTAAAGAAGAACACCCACGCGAGCGCGGCGATGCCGGAGTAGAGGAAGAAGCTGCCGCCGATGGTGATGGCCTTCGACAAGGACAAGAACGTCATGGAGACCACACCGCTGGTCACGCGGTTACTCGCCACGCCGACCGCGAATCCCAGCGCGCGCACCCGCAGCGGGAAGATCTCCGAGGTGTACACCGAAGTCATGGGCCCGAGGCCGATGGAGAAGAACGACACGTAGGCGAGGACGGACAGGAGGCACAGTGCCACGGCCCACGGCACCTTGGCGTCCGGGTGGTGGCCCACGACGGTGAGGCCCGTCCCGAGGCCGATGAGCGAGATGATCATCCCACCTGTGCTGGTCAGCAGCAGAGGCCGTCGCCCAACCTTGTCGAGCAGGAACGTGGCCACCAAGATGAAGAGCGTCTTGGTGACGCCCACGGCACAGGTGGTGCCCAGGAGCTTGTTGTCGTCGGTGATGCCGGCGCTCTTGAACACGCGCGGGCTGTACAGGACGACGGAATCTATGCCAGAAGCCTGCTGGAAGAAGTGTAGGCCAACGGCCGAGAGCAGTATGCGTCGGATGGCCGGGGTTGGGGATAGGATGAGCTCCTTCCAGACCTGCCTCTCACCGTTCCGTTCCTTGGGCACGGTGACCACGTCTCCGTCGAGGTCCTTGGGGATGCCCGCCGCCGCCTTGATATCGGCGAGCCTCTCCGCGGCCTCCTCCGGCGTGCCGGAGGTCTTCTCCAGTACAGCCATGGCGTCGGCGAGCCGGCCTTTCATGACGAGCCACCGTGGCGACTCCGGCATGCCGAACACCATGAGAGCCAGGAGGGCGGACGGCACGGCGCCGATGCCGAGCATGACGCGCCAGCCGAGGTAGAGCGGGAGGCGAGCGAACGCGTAGTTGGATACGTAGCCGAGGAGGATGCCGATGTTGATGAACACCTCGGGGAAGGACGTGAGGAAGCCGCGAGCTGACGCCGGTGAGATCTCGGCGGTGTACACGGGCGCGATCATGATCGCGTACCCGACGCCGACTCCGGCCACGAAGCGGCCGGCCATGAGCATGGCGTAGTTGACGGCGAAGCCCATGAGCAGCGAGCCCGCGAAGAAGATGGCGGCGGCGAACACGACGGTGAAGCGGCGGCCGATCCAGTCGGACGTGCGCCCGGCCGCGAAGGACCCGATGAGCGAGTAGACGTTGAGGATGCCCATGAGGATCTCCAGCTGCACGTCCGTGATCTTGAGGTCCTTCTTGATGTACAGAGCCGCTCCGCTCATCACGCCAATGTCTGCAGGGAGTATATACAAGCATGACCTACTGATTCTTGGAAACATAGAAATAGAAGATCTTTCGACAAGAACAAAAGGTGTGTCTGTGGTTACCATAGCCGAGGATTATGGAGGCCATGGAGGCGAGGATGGCGCAGAAGGAGGCATACTTGACGTTGCTCTTCTTCCTCGGCTCGACGGCCTCTTCGAGCTTGGCGGAAGCCATCGATAACTGCTAATCCTAGGATCTCTGATTAGAGTGGTGACGAGTTGAGTGCCCTGTGCTTGCTTAATGGTGTCTTGAAGGAGCTGGATATATATAAAGAAAAAGTGAGCAGTCGGTCTCATAAAAGATGCGTGGTACGATCATTTGGGTCCTCTTCTAGTCAATGGTGACGTGGCTTAGCTTTGAACCGCGATGAACAGGCAGCTCCTTCCTCTATCCGTCCGTCGCAGCGTTCTTGCTCTTCCCGTCTTCCGCCTGCTTAGGTTCATGAGTCCATGACTCCTTGTCATGCAAGCGACCTGGATGTTGACGGGACGTATCACTTCGCTGGAAACTTGGACATCCAGGTATTGTAGGCCTGTTGCTAAGGTTTCTATTCAGTAATTAGCTAACCATGGATCACTTCGACGTGATTGCCGGCTTCCGTTTGTGAGCGCAACTCATCTTTTCATTCTACCTTTTCACTATTTAACTATTCCTCACTCTCAGAAAAATAAGTTTCTTAGGATTTAGCTACAATATTTTTCTGTAGTGTTTTTTCTACAATCTGAACACACAGGTAACAGCATAGTGAAACCATGCATTGAGATTGGCCAAAACGGAGAAGACAAAATAACAGCTAGATGTGTGTAAGTTAATCGTTACCTAATTAACAAAAAGTACTAATAACAGTTTTATAAGATAAGCTCTTAATGATTACAATGACGCCTGAGCAATGCATGTGGGACACATAATCAGAACACGCGTGTCCTTTCGTACTAAACGCCTATGTGCAAACAAATTCACAATCCTGAGACTGATTGATCTTCTGATTTCATAAGATCTCAGGCCAATATTTAAGTACATAGAAGGAGCATTTGCAGGTGCCTTCAGAATTCAAACCCTCGTATGTTGGCCAACTAAATGCTCAATCAAACCGTTCGGAATTATTTGCAGTTGATAGATATCTAGTCATCTAGCGTGCCGCTGTTTTATGTACTATACTTGAAGTACTTGTGATAGTATAGTACTTCCAAATTCAGAATTCACACTTTAGTTACTCCTATTCGCCAGCTTTGATGCTCAATTAATTAGCCCATAAAAGTATTAAAAAGTGCTATCCGGCTAACCTGTAAAAAATAATGGCCTATTTAAAAATCCTCTGTTTTAGGACCTAAGTCTACAAAGGTTTATACGATCTGTTGAATCAAGTCCAACCAAGCCTGGGGAGGATCTCAATTCTCACCTCTTGGCCCAAACAACCAAGCAGCAGTCTGGTTGCTCTGCTCAAGAGCCCAGCAACATGTGTGCTGCCATCCGGTCATCCGAATAAGATGGAGGTCATTGCTTCATCAGTGCAAGCAGGTTGGTATCACCCGGATGGGTTGTGCCGAGATTACCTGCACAACAATCAGATTCCAACATATTTTCTATATTTGAGGCTTCGGTAGACTACCTATGTTATACTTGAGGCTATGGGTTGATTCTCCATTTGGCACATTAAAATTTTTAACATATAGTTGCGATTTGATGCAAAATCCTCGGCTCAGTTCTGATAGGTTCACGCTAATCCACTTAAGAGCAAGTATAACAATCGGCGTCGAGCGGGCGAAAAGCCTCCGTGGAAGAGAGAGAGAAAGGGGCAGCGGGCGGTTGCCGAAACGCCCGCTTGAGCGGGCGAAAGCCCTCTATGGTTTCTGCTATTCGCATGGTCCTCTGCTATGCTATAATTACTAGTGGGCCCTGCCACTTCGGTGAAGGCTCCCAGCCCGGTGCCGGCTAAATCAATTAAACTTGCTCTAACCCATTCAAACGATGACCCGCCGTTACCTTTTTTTGTTGTACTAATTACTTTAATTTGCAATACTTATTATCAGTGTCCACGAGGGTTTAGGAGCCTATGGACCAGATTTAAGTTTCTAACTCATCATGGATGCTTGAATTTAGACTAATTATTCTTTTAATGGTAGGTTGTGTCCGTCGACAATTAAGCGTTGCCAGACTCAACGTCGGTTGACCTAGTCACATGGCTGCTAGTGATTGTAATGATTACCTGAATGAATGGAAACTCTTGTGAGTTTGGCTAAAACAACGTCGGTTGACCTAGTCTCTTTAGAACAACTCGCAAATTTCTAAACTCTGGTGGTTCATGATCTCACATTGTTGTGGCCAGGGTTAATGAAGATTTGGCCCACCTAAGAACTCGAGGAAATTGGCACGGCAAATCAACACATTTTTAAATTTAATTTCCATATCGTCTTGTTTTTCGTCTTATGTTTTATTTATTTGTTCTATCCTTTATGGATTAGCAAATATTATAAGTAACATGGGGCTCTAGTTCTTCCAGTAGTAACATGCTATGTTTAAATAGGACAGGTACATCATTCATCTAGAAATTTTAATCGGTTATTGTCGATTAAAAATCATGTACAATTATATATGTTTTCTACTCTTATATGGTTGCAACAAAGGAATGGTAGTTATTTCATGCAATATTTAAGTTGTTTCAAAAGTGATGAATTATTATTCGGATAATACAATTTAGTTGTTCTCTAGATTTTTCCTGATTTACCACATTATGTTTTTTCATTGCAAGGTTAGTAAAAAAAATTATAGATTGTGGATTATTAATTAATTAATTAGACAAGGGAGTTTTACTGCTTGTTCTAACACTAAATGTTATTGTTCCTCTAGAATGGGGGCTTTGTTGGTAGCTGCTATTTGTTGCCATCCAAACTTCCAAATTTTGACCGTGTACATTGAACTAAGATCATGACATCTATTCACATGCAAAGATATACAACTAAACTTGCAATAACTCCTTCCAGGCTTGTACTTGGTAAACGCTGTCTATATATATGTAATCAGCAATTCAGCATTAATGTATTTGAAGCCACATGATTGAGCTCGAGGTGTGTATACTAACATAAGACCAGTATGATATACTAACAAATTCAAGTTTTCTTGTGCTTCGGAAGGCCACATAACAATTCCCAGAGAAGTTATATTATTCCAGTTTCTGGAAGATCGGGCAGCTGTTTCACGAATTTCAATCACTTCGTGGGCATTTCCACCTCCACTTTCGCAGCTTCGCCTTCTGCTTCCGGGCCAGTGTCGCCGGCCATGCCGAACAGCTTGCCTATCTCCTCCAAAGTCCGGCCGCGAGTCTCCGGTAGGTAGGTGTAGAAGAACACCCACGCGATCGCCGCGATACCTGCGTAGAGGAAGAAGCTGCCACCAATGGTGATGGCCTTGGACAGCGAGAGGAAGGTCATGGTGACCACGCCGCCTGTGAAACGGTTGGTCGCCATAGAAATCGCGCACCCGAGCGCACGCACACGCAGCGGGAAGATCTCCGAGGTGTACACGAACGCGATGGGACCAAGGCCGATCGAGAAGAATGACACGAAGGCCAGGTTGGACACGACGCATAGGGCGACGGCCCACGTGATCTTGGTGCCAGGGTGATGGCCGACGACGGTGAGACCCACGCCAAGGCCGACGAGCGATACGATCATCCCACCTGTGCTGCTCAACAGCAGGGGACTCCGGCCGACACGGTCGAGCAAGAACGTGGCGACGAAAATGGAGAGCAACTTGACCACACCGACGGCGCACGTCATCCCCAGGAGGCGGTTGCTGTCAGTGATTCCTGCGCTCATGAACACCCGAGGGGTGTACAGAACGACGGAGTCGATACCTGAAGCCTGATGCAGGAAATTGAGGACGATCGCCGAGAGAAGTATGCGACGCATGGCGGGGGTAGGGGAGAAGACGAGCTCCTTCCAAACCCGCTTCTCCTCGCCGCGGTCTCTCCCGGGCACGGGGACCACATCGCCGTCGAGATTCGCCGGGATGCCCGCCGCCGCCTTGATGTCAGCTAGGCGTTCAGCGACCTCATCTGACGTGTCAGAGATTTTGTCCAAAACAGCCTTGGCGTCCGCGAGGCGTCCCTTCATGACGAGCCACCGGGGTGACTCAGGCATGCCGAACACCAAGAGCGCCGTGAGGATGGACGGTGCTGCACTGATGCCGAGCATGATGCGCCAGCCAAGGTGGAGCGGGAGGTGGGCGAACACGTAGTTGGATACGTAACCGAGGACGGCACCAAAGTTGATGGACAGCCCCAGGAAGGACGTGAGCAAGCCGCGGGCTGACGCCGGGGAGATCTCAGCGGTGTAGACTGGTGCGATGGTGAGAGCGTAGCCACCTCCGATACCAGCCACGCACTGGCCGACCATTAGCATCGGGTAGTTGACGGAGAAGCCCATGAGTAACGCGGCTGCAAAGAAGATGCCGCCGGTCAAGACGACGGTGTAGCGGCGGCCGATCCAGTCGCACGTCCGCCCCGCCGCGAAGGAGCCTAGAGGCGAGCAGAGGCTAATGATGCCCATCAGCATCTCCAGCTGCACGTCCGTGATCTTCATTTCCTTCTTGATGTATAAGGACGCCCCGCTCATCACCGCAACATCTGTGGAGTTATTAAATTAAACAGGATAAGGTCTTGGAAAGTAAAAAACCGGTGGGCGACATGAAAAGATACGAGCGCGTACCATAGCCGAGGATGATGGAAGTCGTGCAGGCGAGAACGGCACAGGTGACGACGTACTTGACGTTCCTCCTCTTCTTGGCCTCGACGGTCTCCGGGAGAGTGGTTGAAGCCATCGTCTACACGTCCTGTTGCTCTCTGCTTACAGAGATGCAACCATGGAGATAGTACCTTCGCTTGCTGTTCAGCAAAGTGGTTGTATTGTGGGGGATGAGCCTCTCTTCTATTCCTTAAGGGTGTGTTTAGATTGTAGGAAAAAGCACTGTAGCATAAGAAAAACACTGTAGCATTCGCTGGAGAACGTGTTTTGTGAGGGAGGAATAGTGAAAAGTTGGAATGAATAGTGAAAAGTTGGAATGAATAGTGAATAGTTAGAAATCTGAACATGGCCTTAGAGGGTTTAAGTACTAAGGGAGCTCGGATTAGACTACATGCAACGGTGGACTGGAACCTTGACCCAGATTAGACTATATGCAAGGTGGACTGGAACAACCTTGACCCACTATTGTAGCATTTTTGTCTCACCCCCCAATAGCATGCAGTCGTATCCTGTACTGCGTCCTCCATTGTCTAGGGACGCCCCCTCCCCCAAATGGACATCAGGGAGGCCTTCTCCTCCTCCAATTGCTCTGCACGTCTGTTGCTCTCTCTTATAGTTATAGAGATACAATCATGGAGATAGTAGATAGTACTACCTTCGCTTGGTGTTCAGCGAGGTGGTTTTGTATTGTGGGGGATGACCCTCTCTTCTATTCCGTAGATGAGATGATTAGTAAGGGAGCCCGGAGATTAGATGACAGAGGCCAAGTAGCTGTATAATATTCCTCTCAACTTAAATAAACTATATCGGGGCGAAGTATTTCTTGTCATATATTTAGCATTTCATATGGTCCATATGGATTTATTTAGCATTTCATAAGGTCTTTCTTATTTTCAGATTTATCTAATCTTTTATTTGAAGCTTGTTGAACTTGTTTCACGAGTTCTATTTTTTTTCTTGCTTTGATTCATGTCCCAAAATATCTTCAGGATCGTTTTCCTAGTTTTTTTTTATATAGTTGATTTTTTTATGACCGGAGATAAAAAAACAAAAAAGTAGCTTTCTTTAAAGAACTGAAGCAAGAGATTCTTGGGTCTTGCCATTCCTTGTGGTGTGGCGTGGGCAGTAAAAAAGATGCAAGGGCTCAGTTGCTTATTGTTCATTGTTTAAGTTACACTATATTATATGCATCATACAATAGCTTGTAATATTATATGATTTAAACCCATCAAATTCCAAATAATATTGGATGTATAACCAGTGGGTTAGATTTGGACGTAAACACAAACCGTCCTACTCAACTCAAACTGCTCTAGCCAACTCCAAAGGGCCATTAACTCTAGGCTAGTCGGATTGGAATATCGACATGATAGCAACAATTATGGCCAGTTGGATTCGGACATCGATACGAGCCACAGAACACCATCGCTCCATTCAACTCAACTCAACTCGCTCGGAACAAACTACCACGAGCACCATATCCTTGTTGTAACTCAAAGCAGCAACACCTCTTTTTTTTTGTCTTTTTTCCCTATTTGTGTTAGATTTAGTCTCGCATCGATAATTGATGCATCGATAATTGATGGTGGAGAGCACAACATATAAGGTGGAGCAGTTCTCCTCCTAGTAGACTAGACTCGTCTTTTGGATTGAGTTAGGCCCGAGGCCTTGGTTGTGTTGGCCTCCGGTGGACCTAGACCTGTGGAGCGCCGGCTCGTGTGTACAGCGGGCCGGGTCGAAATCCGCTAGGCCACTCTAACAATTTGAAGCTGCTTCTTCCTATCGAGGAGCATAAAATTGCCGACACGCCTTACCAGAGTGGTTAAGGTTTTCACCTAGGAAGAATACGCAGCAACAGCCAAGCACCAGGAGGGCGCTCGTTCGCCACCACCCACTCTATGATCGCATCTCTACAGACGTATGTGATGTTTAACTCTACAGACGTTGCGGTGATGAGCGGGGCATCCCTGTACATCAAGGAGGAAATGAAGATCAGGGACGTGCAGCTGGAGATGCTGATGAGCATCATTAGCGTCTGTCTGCTCGCCTCTAGGCTCCTTCGCCACGGGGCGGACGTCCGACTGGATCGGCCGCAGCTACACCGTCCTCTTCACCGGCAGCATCTTCTTTGCGGCCGCGTTACTCTTGGGCTTCTCCGTCAACTACCCGATGCTAATGGTCGGCCAGTTCATGGCCGGTGTCGGAGGGGGGCAGGGGGCTACGCTCTGACCATCGCTCCAGTCTACACCGCTGGGATCTCCACGGCGTCGGCCCGCAGCTTGCTTACCTCCTTCGTGGGGCTGTCCATCAACTTTGGCGCCCTCCTCCGTTACGTATCCAACTACGCATTCGCCCACCTCCCGCTCCACCTCGGCTAGCGCATCATGCTCGGCATCAGTGCAGCACCGTCCATCCTAGTGGCGCTCATGGTGTTCGGCATGCCCGAGTCGCCCCGGTGGCTCGTCATGAAGGGTCGCCTCGCGGACGCCAAGGCTGTTTTGGACAAAACCTCTGACACATCGGAGGAGGTCACTGAACGCCTAGCTGACATCAGGGCTGCAGCGGGAATCCCGGTGGATCTCGATGGCGATGTGGTCCCCGTGCCAGGGAGAGACCACGGCGAAAAGAAACGGGTTTGGAAGGAGCTCGTCTTTCCCCTACCCCCGCCATACGGCGCATACTTCTCTCGGCGATCCTCCTCAATTTCCTCCATAGGATTCAGCCATTCAGGTATCGATTCCGTCGTTTTGTACACCCCTCGGGTGTTCATGAACGCAGGAATCACCGACAACAACCGCCTCCTGGGGACGACATGCGCCGTCAGCGTGGTCAAGTTGTTCTCCATTTTCGTCGCCACGTTCTTGCTCGATCGTGTCGACCGGCGTCCCCTGCTGCTGAGCAGCACCGGCGGGATGATCGTATCTCTCTTCGGCCTTGGAGTGGGTCTCACCGCCGTCACCCTGGCACCAAGATCACGTGGGCTGTCGTCCTATGCGTCGTGTCCAACCTGGCCTTCGTGTCATTCTTCTCCATCGGCCTCGGTCCCATCGGGTTCATGTACACCTCGGAGATATTCCAGTTGCGTGTGCGCGCGCTCGGGTGCGCGATTTCTTTGTCGATTAACCGTTTCACCGGCGGCTTGGTCTCCCTGACCTTCCTCTCGCTGTCAAAGGCCATTACCATTGGTGGCAGCTTCTTCCTCTACGCCAGCATCGCGGCGATCGCGTGGGTGTTCTTCTTCACCTACCTACCGGAGACTCGCGGCAGGACTTTGGAGGAGATGGGCAAGCTGTTCGGCATGGCCGACGACACTGGCCTGGAAGCCGAGGGCGAAGCTGCGAAAATGGAGGTGGAAATGCCCACAAAGTGATCGAAATTCGTGAAATAGATGCCCGATCTTCCAAAAACAGGAATTGTTATATGGCCTTCCGAAGCACAAGAAATTGATTGGTTAGTTTATCACACTGGTCTTAGACTAGTATATACACATCACCTCGAGATCAACCATGTGGTTTCAAATACATTGATGCTGAATTGCTGATTACATATAGACAACGTTTACCAATGTACAAGCCTGGAAGGAATCAATGGCAGTTGAGTAGTATACGTTTGCATGTGAACAGATGCCATGATCTTAGTTCGATGTCCACCGACGAAGTTTTTTGAAATGGGAAAGCTAAATAACACTCGCGTGTTGGAGCCGGCTCTCACACTTAGAATTTATTTGGTTTCGGTAATCACTGCTGCAGCAGACTACCAAAATCCTTTTAGATAAGAGAGTGAATCGCATACATATGAGTAAGAAGTATGTTGGTTTTGGTAACTAACAAAATTTTACTGGTATTGGTAATGTGATTGGTAATCTGATGGAGCACCTCATACCTCTCAAATTATTGTTTTTTTTGTTTTAGTGATGAGAATAAGTAATCAACTAGAGATGCTCTTATTCACTTAGACATACCATGTCTAGATGCATAATGATATATATGAATCTACAAAAGTTAAAACGACCTTTAATTTGAAATGAAGATATATAGTACAAAATAATAGTTTTCTTAAAAAAATGTTTTCTTGGGTTTTGCCATTAACTTGTGGTGTGGCGTGGGCAGTGAAAATGATGCGAGGGTTCAGCTGCTTATTCTTTCATCGTTTGAGTTAGAGTAAATTACATGCATCATCCAATAAATTGTAATATTATACTATGTACGTTTTAAATTATGGTCATTTGATTTCTTTATCCTATCTTGGACCGCTCGTCTTATTCAAAAGATTTATGCAAATATAGTCAAACTTAAGTAATTTTTGAAAAACTTGAATTAATAAAGCAAATCACAAAAAATATATATGAAAGTTTCCATTATTTTTTTAATAATACGAACAGTCAAACTTAGGGGCAAAAAAGTCAAACGAACTATATTTGAAAGGGAGGAAGCATGATCTAAAAGCTTAGTGGTAGGTAATATAATTCTTAAAGATCCATCTATTTACAGTTCAAGTGTTGCCATTTCTTGAATTGGGGGCCTATTTTGAACTTGAGTGTGGACCCCTGAATTACTAATATAACCCTGCAAACAAATACCTTCGACCTTCGTCCATCCTGCGCTTATATATGTGTGGGGACGAAGACAAACCAAAGGTCAAAGTGCAGAAGATACTTCATGATGTAGTCAAGCATCATCCCAGAAGCCTCGAGCTGCAGTCCGTCTCATTCCGGGCGGTGTGATCTGCTTCCGTGGCCGCAGGTGTAGTCGTGCCGAACAGCTCGGCCATCTCCTCCAGCGTCCGGCCGCGCGTCTCCGGGAGGCAGGTGAAGAAGAACACCCACGAGAGGGTGACGATGCCGGCGTAGAGGAAGAAGCTGCCGCCAATGGTGATGGCGCTGGACAGCGACAGGAAGGTCATGGAGACGACGCCGCTCGTGATGCGGTTGCACGCCACGCCGACCGCGTAGCCCAGCGCGCGCACCCGCAGCGGGAAGATCTCCGAGGTGTACACCGCCGTCATGGGCCCGAGCCCGACCGAGAAGAAGGCCACGAAGGCCAGGGTGGACGTGACGCACAGGCCCACGGCCCATGGGATCTTGGCGTCAGGGTTCCGGCCCACGACGGTGAGCCCTGTGGCGAGCCCCACGAGCGAGACGACCATACCGCCCGAGCTCGTCAGCATCAGAGGCCTCCTGCCAACGCGATCGAGGAGCATCGCGGCCAACAAGACGATGACAGTCTTGGTGACGCCGACAGCACAGGTGGTGGCGAGGAGCTGGTCGTCGTCAGTGATGCCTGCGCTCTGGAACACGCGCGGGCTGTAGAGCACGACCGAGTCAACGCCTGATGCCTGCTGGAAGAATTGGAGCCCAAGCGTGGCGAGCAGGATGCGGCGCACGGTCGGGGTCGGGGAGAAGATCAGCTCATTCCAGACCAGCTTCTCCTCTGAGCTTCTACTCCTGGGCACGGCGACCACGTCGCCGTCGACTTCACCGGGGATGCCAGCGGCGGCCTTGATGTCAGCCAGGCGCTCCGCGGCCTCCTCCGACGTGTCGGAGGTTTTGTCCAGAACAGTCTTGGCGTCCGCGAGGCGTCCCTTCATGACGAGCCAGCGTGGCGACTCCGGCATGGCGAACACCATGAGCGCGAGGAGGACGGACGGTGCCGCGCCGATGCCGAGCATGACGCGCCAGCCGAGGTGGAGCGGCAGGCGGGCGAAGGCGTAGTTGGAGACGTAGCCGAGGAGGATGCCGATGTTGATGAACACCTCCGAGAAGGAGTTGAGGAAGCCACGGGCCGACGCGGGGGACACCTCGGCGGTGTACACGGGCGCCACGATCAGACCGTAGCCCACGCCGACGCCGGCGACGAAGCGACCGAGCATCAGCGTGGCGTAGCCGCCGGCGAGGCCCATGAGCAGCGCGCCGGAGAAGAAGAACGCGGCGGCGACGACGACGGTGAAGCGGCGGCCGATCCAGTCGGAGGTCCGACCCGCGGCGAAGGAGCCGATGAGGGAGTAGAAGTTGAGGATGCCCATGAGGACCTCCAGCTGCACGTCCGTGATCTTGAGGTCCTTCTTGATGTACAGCGCCGCGCCGCTCATCACCCCGATGTCTTCGAGTTTCCAACAGCGCAAAAATGTTTGTGATCCATGTAGACACAAGAACGATGGTTTAATTTACGTTAGGTGGATTGTGTACCGTATCCGAGGATGATGGAGGCCATGGAGGCGAGGATGGAGCAGATGAAGGCGTACATGACGTTGCTCTTCTTCTTGGGCTCCACAGCCGAAGCCATCGTTGACACCTCCTTGCTTTCTGCTTTGCACGTTGCCTTCTGTATCAGAAAACAGTTCTGATGTTCTAGCGATTTAGTACAAGGTTTCTAATTTCCAGAGGACAGGTTGATCGATCCTCAGTCCACTGAAATAATGGCGGCTGATGAACGCATTCGTTGCGTGCTCACACCAAAATATCAGGAAGGAGAGCCATTTGCTTATGCGTGCAAACAAGTTCCGGAATAAGTTTTGAATGACTAATGGATTGAACCAAATATCGGGCGAATTTTAAAACCCATGTGATCAAGGAATCTAAGCAACGTGATAATTTTAATTAAGGATCTGTGTACGGATTGTTTCGTATGGGTTAGGACTTCAATGGCTTCTTGTTCACGTAAAAAGTTATGCAGACTATGCTGTGTCGTCACTCGTCAGTTGTCACCCTCGTTCTCATGTGAACGAGAACGACTCCGATAAGAACGTCCATGAGGATTGAGAAAGACTCCAGGACACCACAATTCATCCTCATTTCACGCTTCCAGGCTGAAACCAAATACGCCACTGTTTGTTTAGACTTTATAGTGAGTAGTGACCACCAGGTTAGGTTCCTGAAGAATGATTTTGTGGTGATTCTTGTGAAATTTGTCTGAATACAAACAATTCAAGTTCATATGTGAACTTTAGGAGTTGTTCAGTGAGATAACCTCGTCTTTCCGTGGTTTGCTAATTTCATAATTTTTGATAGGGGAGGGAAGGGAAGGGAAGGGAGGAGAGCGGCAGGATCAGCTGAAAAAGGTGCGGCTTGTCACATTTTGGGCCGATGCACAGCTTTCCTGGTGGAACAAATTTTATTGAGTAAAATTACGCTCATAATACAACTAGTCAGGTAGATGCAGATTAGGCCAACATCTTATAAATTGTTTGATTTTATGCAACAATGGGCTGCTAATGGGATAGATGTGTACAACTTCAAAATATAGCATTCCATGTTTCCACAGAGTAATTATGTGGCTATCATATTCTCAAAAATAAATTGTGGCCATCAAAGGTACAAGAATTCCCTAAAAAACAAATGAACAGGAAACATATTTGTGAATTTGACTAAAAATAAAAACACTAAAATTTCAAGAAAAAATGAGTCAGTATAAAATGGACACTAACGCACTTGATTTGTATGGACCATCTCGCTAGCCTGACCAAATTAAAACCATGCCTAAAGACTCCCCAAAAGCCCGCCCAAGGGGATTGGAATGAATTAAAAATCAATAAAGTTGGATAGGGTTTTATTTTTGCTACGCACACCACAACCCGTTGCTCAGCACACCACAATTATACTATTAGTTGATGCACTAACAAACACTACCAGGGACCTATGGTAATCACCTAACAGATTCAGGACTGACCCCTCACCTTCGAGCCAAGAAGAGACGACCACATGAGAACAACATGACGACCACGATGACCGAATGGCACAGTACCAAGATCAAGTTGCCGTACACTGCGGCCACCTGAGAAACCCCAACGAAGCTCGACAAGATCCCAGAGCTTACTTCCTTATTCGCCGCCGCGGCCGCCTTCAGCAGCCACCTTGGGCACCCGCGCGACGCCGCGTCCGCCCACGGCGCCGGGCCGAGCGCGATCCACACCAGCGCCATCAGCGAGAGCAGGATAGTCACAGACAGGCCCCTCGTCCACTTCTGCTCCTCCTGTCGCCGCGTCATCAAGCCGACATGGCTGTGGCAGCTGCGTTGCGCCGTGTGCGACGGAGCCCGCCGCCGAAAGCCATTGGCGAGCGCTCTCACCACCAGCCAGCAGAGCTCCACGAGCACGAGCGACATGGGGAAGGACATGACGACCACGAGCCCGAACACCACCAGCGCCCTCGGCGTCGTCTGCGCGCTGGACGAGACGCCGGCGTCGCGGAACGCGCCGTGCGCGTACTGGAGAATGGACCCGATGCCTGACGCCTGCTGGAAGACCTTGGCGACAAGCGCGGTGAGGACCGCGCGCCGGAGCGGCTCCGTCGGCCGCGCCAGTAGCTCCTTCAATATCCCCAACTCCTCCCTCCAGTGACCACGCGTCGCAGACATTATTGCCACGGGTGGCTCGTAGAATAATGATAAGTCGTCGTCATCGTCGTCGTGATGTTTGCCGAGCTCGCGTTTTATCTCGAGCAAACGCAGCTCGGCCTCCCCCAGTGTCGCGCACGTTCTGGACAGCACGCGCCGGGCCTCACTTTCCCGGTCCAGGGCCACGAGCCACCAGGGAGACTCGGGCATGAAGAGGACGGCGGCGGCGAGGAACGCCGGAATGGTCGTGCCGGAGGCTACGTTCACTCGCCAAGCGAGGTGCGCCGGGAGCTTCAAGGTTCCCATGGAGTAGCAGAGCGAGCCGAGGATGCAGCCGAGGTACACGAAGCCGTCGGGGTGCGACGCGAGCACGCCGCGCGTGGAGCCCAGGCTGAGCTCGGCGGCGTAGGCCGGGACGGCCATGAGCGCCAGGCCCATCCCGACGCCGTTGACGAAGACACCGGCAGTGAAGGTCGCGAAGCCGGCGGCGAGGGTTCGGGCCAACGCGCCGGCGCAGAGCACCACGGCGGAGAGCAGGATGGCGCGGCGGTCCCCGATAAGGCGCTGCGCTCCGGCGGCCACGATCGCGCCAAGGAGCAGGGAGAAGGCGATGACGCAGCCGAGCAGCCTCAGATCGCCCTGCGCCGTCACGGCCGTGCAGTACACTACGGCAAGATCTGCATCGGAACACATGAGAATTTGTTGACGACCAAAAATGGCTCAAAGCCAATCAGGCTGGGACAGCCGGTCTAGACCGCCTGTACAAGCGGTTAGACCGGCTGGCCCTGTAGCCGGTCTGGCAATTGTGCCAGGCGGTCTGACCGCTTGTCACAGGCGGTCTGACCGCCTGTCCCCGAGTCCGAGTAGAATTAGGTTTTTTACACGTTTTAGACTTGTACAAGGACTCTCTTGCGGGGCAAGACCTCCCCACCCTATAAATATAAAGGGCCGTGGCCGACTGAGGAGGGAACCAATCGAACAAACTATTACTTTACTTTTTATCTCTAAACCCCAGCTTTTCCAACCCTTTGCTTTCCTTCTTCGTCTCCGCGACGGTTTATGACGTTCTAAGTGGCCTTGCCGACCTTAGAACAACCCTAGGTTCGCAGCCTCCGACGGGGTCCCTCCCGAGGTTGTGATCGTAGGTTTTCGCAGCGCATCTGCTACAGGCGGTCTGACCGGCCGTTGCAGGCGGTCTGACCGGCTGCTCTCAGGAGCTCTGACGAGGAGAACTCGACGACTGCGCGATCTAGCGCTTTTCGTGTGTTGACCCAAAAGCGCGTCAACATATTTTGGCGACTCCGCTGGGGAAAGAAATCTGGTTTTTAAAGACCGATTTACTATCTCTAGCACTATGGGCTTCGACGTTGGAGAAGACAACATTGTGACGGCCTCGCTTGAAGATCTTTCTCCCGAAGATCATGAGAGGTACATAGCACTTCAGAAGCACATTGAAGCGGAGTTCTTGAAGACGTTTCGGAAGGGTCGTGAAGAACGATCAGCGAAAAGTGTTCGAGACTTCGTGATGCCTTCTTTCAAGATGAGTAAGGGTCAAATTGAGGTAATCAACAATGTAAGCACTTCCATACCTCAAACCCCTGCATCTACTACTTCGGCTTCAACTCTTCCGGATCGTGATCTATTAGTTATGCAATTATTGGAACGAATGGAAAAGTTGGAGGGTAAATCTATAGATACTCGCGAATTGCCAGATCAGAATATTTTCTATGGTATGCCACCGAATTACTTTGCTGGACAGACCTCATCACCACCCAATATGTCCAGACCGAACACGGTTAATGCAATTGGGTCGGCAGTGGTTGGATCTGCAGCCGGTCAGACCGCCGGCACAGCCGGTCAGACCGCTACAGGCGGTCAGACCGCGGCTACAGGCGGTCAGACCGCATGTTCTGGTGGTCAGCCAAATTTGACTAATGCTATGGTGTTCGTGCCGGAGCAACCTTTGCCATTGTTTGCTGTTCCAAACTCGGCCTCTGCTGGCCGTGCTGGTTCAGTAACTGCTGTGGGACCTACTTATTCCACGACTATGCATACTGCGAATTCGGGTGGTATTCCCGATGATGTTTTTAATGCACATAGAGACATGCAAAATAGGCAATCACCTCACTTGAATTCTATGAATGCTATGCAACCTTCGGCTCAACAAAACCCCCAATGGGCCGAATTTACTAGATTCAAGGATGAATTGTCTGATATGATGAGAAATAAGCTAGGTGTTGATTTTGGTCATACTAGAATATATCAAAAACCTTATCATTCTAGCTTTGATACTGTTGCTTTTCCCAATGGGTGGCGCTCACCTGATTTTGTAAAGTTTAGTGGAGAAGATGAGCGCACCACTTGGGAACATATTAGTCAATACATAGCTCAACTAGGGGAGATTGGAAACTATGAAGCATTTAGAGTACGTTTGTTTTCATTGTCACTTACTGGTACTGCTTTTGCTTGGTTTTCTTCATTAGCCCCTAGTTCTATTATGAGTTGGAATCAACTAGAGCGCAAATTTCATGATCATTTTTATAATGGAAATCATGAGATGAAATTGGCAGATTTAGCATCGGTTAGACAGGGTCGAGATGAAACTGTCTCTCAATTTATGAGAAGATTTAAAGGCATTAAAAACCGTTGCTTTAATTTGTCTATTTCTGAGGTTGATCTTGCTGGCTTATGCTTTAGGGGTTTAAAGTCCTCTATTAGAGAAAAGATTGACAATTGTGATTATTATTCGGTTGCACAAGTGCATATTAGAGCTGAAGTAGCTGAAAACCGAATGAATAAAGAAAAAGAAAGTTTTAAGACACGTCGGTCTAATGTTCATATAGTTGATTATGAATCCGATGGTTCGACCGACGATGATAATGATGTTTATTTAGCAGAATTTGTGTGGCCTGCTAATAAGAAAATTATATCATGCTCATCCCTTAAGCCGATTCATAAGAATCGGCAAGAAGACATAAAATTTACTTTTGATGTATCCAAATGTGATCGCATATTTGATGAATTGCATAAATTTGGGTATATTAAGATTTCTCATGTCATGCCACCTACGGAAGAATTGAGGAAGCGTGCTTATTGTAAGTTTCATAATTCTTTTTCGCATGCTATTAATGATTGCAATGTCTTCCGTCGACAGGTTCAATCGGCTATTAATGAGGGCCGTTTGAAGTTTCATGAGCTGCAGATTGATGAGACTCCTTTTCCAGTAAACACCATGGATCTGCAGCAGCCCAAAGTCTTGGTTCGGCCGCATCAAGCCGAATCTACTAAAGGAAAGAACGTGGTGATTGGAGAGGAAAGACCGTCTTCGAAAGAGTCGGTTAGAGAAGTAACTTTTGAGAAGACTGCTGATGGGAAAGAGTCGTTCAAGATTACTGTCAGATCCTCTGGACAAGGGGGGCAAGGATCGATCACTCCTCTTGGACCGCAGACGCCCGGAGCTGGACTGCTACAGGCGGTCAGACCGGCTGTGCTAGGCGGTCAGACCGCCTGTCCCCATGGACGCCCAAAGATGTTGATTCCGAAGCGTCCAGAAGTTGGTACTTGGAAGATGAACGTGGCGAAGGAGCAGGGTGTTCAGAAGACCAAAGTCACGTTTGACATGCTTTACGACAAGTACACCAAACAAAAGGCCGTTCCGAGCGATCGGCCGTTTAAAAAAAGAATGAGATCACAGATTCATCATGAGAGGATTCCTTCACTCCCTCGCATGAATTTGGATCCGGTGTGGGATGACAATGGAGTGATGTGGGTGCCATATCATTCAACAATGCAATCTTCATTCCATCCTGGATGGGAAGGCCCAAGAAGACATGTGCAGGACAGGATCGTTCATCCAAGGAAAGACCGATTGGCTTTATGTCAATCTGGTCAAAGACCGACACAGGCGGTCAGACCGCCGGTAACAAGCGGTCAGACCGCCCGTCAGGGTCAATTGCCAAGAGTTCCTCCTAAACAGGTTTATCGACCCAAGAAGAAGGAGGAGGTGCAAAGCATGGATGTTGACTCAGAGAGGACTACTGAGTTTGATATTATTCGAGTTGGGACTATGGATGTTCCCATTGAGAAGAGTCTGGCTATAAAGCCGACTTCTGATGAAAAGATGATGGGAGATCAGGGAGCTAGTACTAGTAAAACACAGCAGTACTTTCTTCCAAGATGGTGTCCTGAAGGTTTGACTCGCACTCAGAAGAGGAAGCTTCAGAGGCTTCGTTTTCGAGAGAAACAAGAGCAAGAGTTGGAGAAACAGAGAGATGAAGTCTTCAACCAAGTCAAGCCTATGATTCCACAGAAGAAGGAGTGGAAGCCGAAGGAAGACCAACAGGCGGTCCAACCGGCTGTACAGGCGGTCCAGACCGCCTGCCAGGAAACCGCATCACAGGCGGTCAGACCGCCCGTCCAGGCGGTCAGACCGGGTGGCGCAGAGGCACTCGGTATTTCTTCTTCTGGTTCTTCAATTGGTGATGGCAAGCCAACATCGGTTCCCACTGCAGAGGACGATGAAGAGCTTGTGGATTACAGTTCTTCTCCAGAGCGCATGAACCTTGATGTGAATGTGCTTCACATGTCCATGGATGGGGACATGCTTTCGGAGGAGGAGATTGCCCATCTTGATTTTGGTCCTAGGGAGGCTATATTTCAGAAGCCTAAAGCTGGAGATAATCATTTGAAGGCTTTATATCTGAAGGGACACATCAATGGGAAGCCAATTGCGCGGATGTTGGTCGATGGAGGGGCGATTGTGAACTTGATGCCCTATTCTTTATTCAAGAAGCTTGGAGGTTCAGATTCAGAGCTGATCAAGACCAACATGACCATTAGCGGCATTGGAGGAGGAGAGCCTATTGGCGCCAAGGGGGTGATTTCTATGGAGCTTACCATTGGGAGTAAGACCTTGGCCACTGCTTTCTTTGTCGCTGAGACTCAAGGTAACTTCAGCTTAATCTTGGGTCGTGATTGGATTCATGCAAACCAATGCATTCCTTCTACTTTACATCAATGTTTAATTCAGTGGGTAGATGATGATGTAGAGGTTGTGCATGGTGATACTTCTGCTTGTGTTGCTTTAGCTGATAGCTCTTTGGTTGGCATTCATGATGATGTTAGATGTCTATCAGGCTTAGATCTTTCTGAGTTCGAGTTTATCAGTTGCACCAAGAATGGCTTTGTTCCTGCTGTCATAAAGCCGATTCACAATCGGTTAAATCATCTCGTATGACTTAAATGGATAATCGAGAGTGGTTGCAGCAGAGACTTGATTACTATCGGGCGCATCGGAACGATATGTGTGAAGCCATTGAAGATTTTGATAATATAAGCAAATTGGGATGTGGATTTACGTCAGCCGATCCTCTTGAGGAAGTAGATATTGGTGATGGTTCTATACCCAGACCTACGTTTGTAAATAAGAATTTAGATTCTGATTTTAAATTTGAATTGATAAAGATATTAAAGGAGTATGTTGATTGCTTTGCTTGGAATTATCATGAAATGCCTGGTTTAAGCCGAGAGCTTGTTGAGCATCGGTTGCCTATTAAGTCTGGATTTAGGCCTTATAAACAACCAACTAGGCGTTTTAATCCTGAAATTTATGACTGAGTTAAGGAGGAGATAAATCGGTTATTAGAAGCAAAATTTATTAGACCTTGTCGATATGCTGAATGGATTTCTAATATCGTGCCCGTGGAAAAGAAAGGAACGGGTAAGATTCGAGTGTGTATTGATTTTAGAAATCTTAATCGTGCTACTCCTAAAGATGAATATCCTATGCCAATAGCTGACATGCTTATCGATGCTGCTTCTGGACACAGAATGATTAGTTTTCTTGATGGTAATGCTGGTTACAATCAAATATTCATGGCCGAAGAGGATATATCCAAAACGGCTTTTGTATGTCCAGGTTTTGTTGGTTTGTTTGAGTGGGTTGTTATGACTTTTGGTTTAAAGAATGCCGGTGCTACTTATCAAAGGGCAATGAATTTGATCTTCCATGATTTGCTTGGTATTATCTTGGAAGTTTATATTGATGACATTGTTGTCAAATCGGCTGGAAGTGATTCTCATTTGACCGATTTGAGACTTGCATTTGAAAGAATGCGTCGGTATGGTTTGAAGATGAATCCACTCAAATGTGCTTTTGGTGTGTCGGCTGGTAAGTTTTTGGGCTTTATAGTTCATGAGCATGGCATTGAAATTGATCCAAAGAAGGCCGACACTATTGGCAAGTTGCAGGCGCCTAGTTCTAAGAAGGAGTTGCAGAAATTCTTAGGCAAGGTGAATTATTTGAGAAGATTTATTTGCAATTTGTCGGGGAAGGTAGATGCTTTTACTCCTTTGCTTCGGTTAAAAGATGATGCTGAATTTACTTGGGGGGCAAAACAGCAAGGGGCATTTGAAGAGATCAAGCATTATTTATCTTCGCCTCCGGTTCTTCGGGCGCCAAGGAGAGGGGTTCCTTTTAAATTATATATTGCGGCCGAAGAAAGTGTTATTGGAGCTGTTTTGATCCAAGAGACCGAAGGGAAGTAATATATTATTTCATATGCAAGTAGGAGATTATTGGACACCGAAAAAAGGTACACTTTTATTGAAAAGTTATGCTTGTCATTATATAATGCTTGTACAAAGTTGAGGCATTATTTGTTGTCAAATACTTGCATAGTTGCTAGTCAAGCCGACATAATTAAGTACATGTTGCATAGACCTATATTAAGTGGTAGAATCGGCAAATGGGCTTATGCTTTAATTGAATATGATTTAGTCTTTGAGCCATTGAGATCTATGAAAGGACAAATCATTGCCGATTTTATTGTTGAACATAAGGTTAGTGAGCATATTGATTTAGATGTCGGCTATATTACTTTTACTCCATGGAAATTGCATTTTGATGGATCGGTTTGTAAAAGTGGTTGTGGAGTTGGTGTTATTCTTATTTCACCAAACGGTGTTGTTTTTGAAGCTCTTAACCGATTGAATCATAAGTGCACTAATAATCAAACCGAATATGAAGCTTTGTTATTCGGGTTGGAGATGTTATGTGACATGGGAGTAAAACATGTAGAAGCATATGGTGATTCTCTTTTAGTGGTTCAGCAAGTATCTAAAGTTTGTCAATGCTTAGATGGGTTTTTGAATGCTTATCTTGATAGGTGTTTAGATATTATATCTTGCTTTGATGAATTTGTCATTTATCATGTACCAAGAGAAGAGAATCCTAGAGCTAATGCGTTGGCACAGCAAGCATCAGGCTATAATGTTCAGAAAAGAAATTTTCATGAAAGGAAGCCGATGTTTCGCGAAGCCGACGTCTCTGTTCTGGAACAGGCGGTCCAACCGCATGTCACAGCCGGTCTGACCGGCGGGGCCGGTCTAACCGCCAGTACGGGCGGTCTGACCGCCTGCAGTTCTGAAAACACCGATTCGGCCGTTTATGATTCTAAATACATAGTGGCTGATGCTGGTGATTGGAGGGAACCTTTGGTGAAGTATCTACAGGATACTAGCAGGTCAGTGGATCGAAAAGTCCGACGATGGGCTTTTAAATTTACTTTAGTTGATGGTGAATTATATCGTCGGACCATGGATGGATTGCTTTTGAAATGTTTAGATCCTGATCAAGCTAGATTAGCTATGGCAGAGGTTCATGAAGGAATTTGTGGTACACATCAATCGGCTCGTATGATGAAGTGGCTTCTTAGACGGGCTTGTTTTTATTGGCCTACGATGATAGCTGATTGTTTCCGTTACTACAAAGGATGCGAAGAGTGTCAGAAGTTCGGGGATATTCGGATTGCGCCTGCTGCATTGTTGCATCCAATCGTTAAGCCATGGCCTTTTAGAGGATGGGGTTTGGATTTTGTCGGTAATCCTCCTTCATCTAAGGGTCATTGTTTTGTGATTGTAGCTACTGATTATTTTACTAAGTGGACTGAAGCAATTCCCCTCAAGAACATGACACATAGAGAGGTGATTGAGTTTATTACTGAGCATATTATTCATAGATTTGGGATTCCTCAAACATTGACGACGGATCAAGGAACGTCGTTTATTTCTAAGGAGGTACGTGAGTTTGTTGGATACTATGGTATTAAATTGCTCAATTCATCTCCATATTATGCTCAAGCCAATGGTCAAGCCGAGTCTAGCAATAAGGTTTTGATTAAGCTTATAAAGAAGAAGATTGAAGATTATCCTAAGCGATGGCATGAAGTATTATCTGAAGCATTATGGGCACATCGTATTTCTAGGCATGGTGCTACCAAAGTTACTCCATTTGAGCTCGTCTATGGTCAAGAGGCCGTTTTGCCCGTTGAGGTAAATCTGGCTGCTTATAGATTAGCAAAGCATAATGATCTTGATGCTAGTACATATTATGCTTTAATGATGGATAATATTGATGACGTGACCGACAAGCGTTTGGAGGCTTTAGAAGAAATTGAAAAAGACAAAAGGAGAGTGGCTCGAGCATATAACAAGAAGGTAAAGTTTAAATCCTTTCAAGTTGATGATCTGGTTTGGAAGACTATTTTGCCTATAGGAACAAAGAGTAACAAGTTTGGTAAGTGGTCGCCAAGTTGGGAAGGGCCATATCGTGTTGTGAAGGTTTGCTCTGGTAATTCTTATATGGTGGAAACTTTGCAAGGATTTCAGTTGCCAAGGGCGCTTAATGGGAAGTATTTGAAGAAATATCATCCAAGTGTTTGGCAACATGCTTGAAAGGATATGGCCGATATGTGATATCGCCCTTAGAGAAAAATGGCCGACAATAGAGGGTCGCCAGTAGTCCGATTAAATGTTTTATGGTAAATAAATTTTACCAAAAAACAGGGGGGCATATGTTGACGACCAAAAATGGCTCAAAGCCAATCAGGCTGGGACAGCCGGTCTAGACCGCCTGTACAAGCGGTTAGACCGGCTGGCCCTGTAGCCGGTCTGGCAATTGTGCCAGGCGGTCTGACCGCTTGTCACAGGCGGTCTGACCGCCTGTCCCCGAGTCCGAGTAGAATTAGGTTTTTTACACGTTTTAGACTTGTACAAGGACTCTCTTGCGGGGCAAGACCTCCCCACCCTATAAATATAAAGGGCCGTGGCCGACTGAGGAGGGAACCAATCGAACAAACTATTACTTTACTTTTTATCTCTAAACCCCAGCTTTTCCAACCCTTTGCTTTCCTTCTTCGTCTCCGCGACGGTTTAGGACGTTCTAAGTGGCCTTGCCGACCTTAGAACAACCCTAGGTTCGCAGCCTCCGACGGGGTCCCTCCCGAGGTTGTGATCGTAGGTTTTCGCAGCGCATCTGCTACAGGCGGTCTGACCGGCCGTTGCAGGCGGTCTGACCGGCTGCTCTCAGGAGCTCTGACGAGGAGAACTCGACGACTGCGCGATCTAGCGCTTTTCGTGTGTTGACCCAAAAGCGCGTCAACAGAATTACTCCTAAATTACAACATGTGTAAAAGAATGGATGAAACGAGTTCACAAAGAGATCGAATCCACCCCGGATAACACTGGACGAAATTGATAATTACCGTATCCCAAGAAGAGAGGCGTGGCCGATGAGAGCATTGCAGTGGCGGCGGCGTACTTGTTGGGAGGACGCCTCGTGGGCTTCACCGTATCCAGGAGGAGAAGCCCTTCTCTCGTGTTCTTCCTTTTGCCGAGCATTCTGCATAGCGGTGACGGCGATGGATCAAGAATATGACGAGATGAGTCTGAGCAGTTTTATGATAGTGCGTCTTGAATGAGAATCGCCATTGGCAACTGCTGACCAGAACACGAGTGCAGATACTTGCAGTTGCAGAGTTTTAAATCCCAAAGCGAATCAACCAGCTAGTTCAACAAGAAATTATTCCAGTTCTGACCAGCATTTTCCACAAGCCAGAGGACGGGGAAGGGCGAATGGAACATGGAACCAATGCAACTATCCTCTTTCAGTCACATGCAAGAAATTTACCTGGCAAACAATCTATCCACGCCTCAGTCAACAATCTGTTCTCCACTTTCTGCAGGTTGAAGCACACTACTAGTTCACCTTTATCTTCGCTCGATCTACAGGTTACTGGAGCCCTGGATTGATTGCAAAGAAGATAGCTAGGGTTTGCAGGACGGCCTGATGGAGGCAGGAACTAAGAAGATTTCTTCGGGATTGGGCATTTCTGATTCATGACCATGAGATGGAATTCTACGGGATTGGGCGTTTCTCATCTATGGGATTGGGATGGTTCTATCTCGCTGGACGGTGGTAGACGGGGTCGCAGCTCACAACGATCGATGAAACAAACTCCGCAGGAGAAACTCATGACTCCCAAGTAACGGAGGCGCAGGAATTTCTCCTCAGTTTGTTAAGCAGCAGTAACAGGTGAACCGCTAGTATCCGAGTTACCGGGGAGCAAATCGTCAGGCACTCAGCAAAACAAACAGTGGATGCAAAATTACACACCGAGATTCATGACCATTCGGTGAAGCCATCGAGGGGTTGACCCTGGCACGTTGCCAGGATACAATATTGCTGCTACTGCCCTGACCATGAAGCAGCGTTTGGATCGTACATGCACGTGTACATCGATTGCTGCATTCTTCTGGGTTTCTTTTTTTTTTTGGCAAAAACAAAGCATCGATTTTTGCATTCACAAAAGTCAAAGATCTGAGAAGTACAAATGACACGCCGTTGTTCAGAGGCTCAAACCTGCAACCCACTGCTGGGCAAACCAGTTGACGAATGTAAAAGTAGCAATAGCTAGGTTCCTGCGGGTTAACCATTGGAAAAACAAAAATGACACGCCCAAGAACGCCCGAGAGTATAAATCGCACAAAACCGGAATAAACCAAAGCAAATCTTTATCTTTACCTATTTCTAAAGCAGGTAAGGTTTCTGCCAATTTTTTCGTACGTCCTGACATGTGGGCCACACCCGTCAGTCGGATGATTCTGGGGCAGGCTCGGATGCGAGCCTAATCGCTCCGCGAGCCTGTTTCCCGCACGACCTCCGCACCGATTTCGCAACGAAAAAGGATTACAAGATCCAGTGTAGCATTTTATTTTCTCGCTAGGTCAAAGGTCTAGATCCAAATCCAAATCGAATAACAAAAATCATAAAAAGAAAAATCTGCCCAGGAAGTACATTACAAGAGCACGAGCAAGAAGTTCCAATCAACTCGTAGTGCATATCTATCCACAACCAGAAGCGATCACGCTTTGTATACAGATGGAATCTGCTAGATAAAAAAAACAGACAAGACATGGCAACGTTGCGGGCTGCGGCAGGACACAAAGTCACACCGTTGCAGCCTTGCATGGGCAGACCAGCAGTCGAGCCTGTTTCCCGCACGACCTCCGCACCGATTTCGCAACGAAAAAGGATTACAAGATCCAGTGTAGCATTTGATTTTCTCGCTAGGTCAAAGGTCTAGATCCAAATCCAAATCGAATAACAAAAATCATAAAAAGAAAAATCTGCCCAGGAAGTACATTACAAGAGCACGAGCAAGAAGTTCCAATCAACTCGTAGTGCATATCTATCCACAACCAGAAGCGATCACGCTTTGTATACAGATGGAATCTGCTAGATAAAAAAAACAGACAAGACATGGCAACGTTGCGGGCTGCGGCAGGACACAAAGTCACACCGTTGCAGCCTTGCATGGGCAGACCAGCAGTCCGTAATGATGGGAGAAGAGCAGAGAGAGGCATGCCGCAGAGCTGAAGAGGAGCAGGTGAGGCCGTGACGGGGCGCTGCCCATCGTACCGTGGCGTTACTTGCCTACAGGAGCTCCGCTCGTTGCTCACCATGGGGCTGCCTCCGTGCAGGCGCTCCACTCGGGGCGCGCATCACAAGGCTGCTCGGCTCGCACTCGGCCACCAGCTAGCAGGCAATGGTAGCTATGGCGCTGGTGGCTGGGTCTAGCCGCCGCTCGTCCGAGCCGGCCGGGAGAGAGTAGGGGAAAGGGGAGTGAGGGTTAGGGTTTTAGGCCGCCACATATGTATACTTCCTATCTGTGCGCTCATCCGTCGGATCAGGTTGGACGGCTGAGATCGAGGCGGACGAAGGATGGACTAGGGCCTGTTTGGACCAGTTTCGCGCCTGGGCCAAATGCGAAGTTGACTCGACCCAGTATGCCTTTATGTGTTTTTTTTTATTTTAGTGTATTTCATATATTTTTCATGTATTCGTTTTTGCTGTTCCTTGTAAGCAAATTAAATGATTGAGGAGCATCCATTTGTGGGTTAAAAGAGCAGGATGGCCTGTTATAATATTTGTCGCAAGTAAAGTATGGAAGGGAGGTCAATACGTTTTTTCTTGGCATAATTTGGAGCAACTTATCGTTTATTACTTCCGCAAAAAAAATACTTATCGTTTATTACTTGTTGAAGACTAGCGGAGTGATATATGTGAGACATTAAAAAATTAAAAGTGATTGTAACCATGGGAAGTTGAACTGTTCATATGGTTTTTTGGCATACGTGCGTTTAGTCTATAATATGTTGCTTTTAAAAAAATTAAACCTTATAAAGTAAAAGTATATATGTGTCTTTTGCCCGTGGCAACGCACGGGCATCTTTGCTAGTCAAAATAAAACACGAGATATAACTTCCCCCAATATATGTATTACGGAATCATCTTTCCAATCGCCCGAGCCATTGGGTTACCCAGTTACCACTATGTTACATGTATATGGTAACCAACTTAAACTTATCCATACTACTACAATATATAATCTGGTAGCATTATAGAGTACCAGCTACGCCATACACTTTTGTTTTCTCCCCGCTTTAGCATTATAATCTGTAAGGTGACCGAAGGGCAATTCTCAGAATAGACCAGCATTTGAGGCAGTCCTGATGATCTGAAAGAGAGCTGCATGGAGAAAAGAGTAAAGAACTCAATTTCCTATTAAAAGAGTGCATAAAACACTACTAAAAAAAGGAAAGAAATTTATCCACGCTATATAAAGTGCGAAGCTGCAAGGGTAAAGCTCTAAAAGTTGTCCAAGTAGCTACAGTGACATCAAACCATTACCCTGCCCTTTTTTATGACTTCTTTTATTCTACCACAAGTCATCATCAGATTGGAATTGCTCATGGGTGGTAGCATAGCTGTCACCACCACATATAGAGTAATTTACACAACCATTTGGATCAATCAGCGCATTCCAATTTCTGACTCTAAGGAATGTGTTGCTAATGAATTCAAAGATAGCAGTTTAGCACAAGTTAGTTGAGCTATGAATAAAAACACTACTCTTCAAGAACATAAGTATGCTGCTGTAATACGAAACAACTGCGAACCTATTCCTGGGTTAAGTATTAACGCTTAAGATGTTACGAACAAGTGGTCCAGAGCTTATTTGGTCAGTAAAAAGATGCGCTGGACCACTGAAGGATAAAGGATTAAAGGGTATGCAGGAAGACTAGCTACTCGACCATATAACATCAGTAACACAAGGACTTACATGATCCAACAACAACGAAGACAAAGAACCCAAGCAGAATAGGTCCAACAGGATAATCATTTCCTTTTTTTATTGTCTCAGGAACAGCACCCCTCTTTGTGATATTCTTCTCAAAGCGTGCAATCTTCCTATCAGCAACACGCCTGGAGGTAGTCTGCCAAAAAGAAATATATCCAAAGAGATGTTATAAAGAAACACTTGATTAGGTTAGTGGCAGTACCAAGGAACAGAAATATAGCAACAGTTACATTGCATGATGAACACTAAATTAGGGACGAATATGTTCAACACATTCTGTTTGTATATTCAGTGCAAGTGGTTTATGCATCAACTTCTCAGCTACATCTACAAGTACCCATGTATCCCCCCCCCCCCTTATTTTTTTCCGTTCATTTTGAAAATCTGCATTTTTGGTCAATGAAATATTGTTCTCCAATTCCTTTAGAAGGTAATAACCAGTTTGCTGCTGGGAAGTAAGGGTTGGAAAGCTTAGCGACATTTTTTTTTAGCTTAAAGCTTAGCTAAGTTTTGATTCATGATTGAAGTCTATTAGTGAAAGGAGAAATATACTGCAGATTGTTATGAGAAATGAAAGCATTTAACCCCTAATCCATCTTATCAGGAACAAGTTTTTAAGTTCAAGCTATAATGGAGTCGTAAAATTGTAATCAACTACATGGCAACCTGAAAAGTTACCTAAATTTTACTTCAAAAAGAAAAGTTACCTAAACTGATAAGCATTAAAATTTCTCGTAAATCATGAAAGCACTCGATAATATATGAAAACTAGGATGACTAACCCATGAAAATGCACAAGCAGGTCAACTCATCCTTTGATTTTTTTTATATAATCCAGAATCATGTGTTTGCATGCAAACGTAACGTAAAACTCATCCTACACCAGCACACAACAGCTGTTTTCATGCAAACGTAACGGCAAGACTCGTCCGACACCAGCACACGTCATCCGCGACTCGGAAAAATCGACACCTGGCTCACCCCCTAAATGGCCAAACCTGGCATTTTGCTAGCCAGCAATAACTCGGCACCACTTCCCCGCCAACTTTCTAACAATTGAATGGAAAGAATGCAGCAAGCATTGCACATGAATCAACAATTTAAAAAAATAAAGGAAATGATGAACATCACAGAAACACTAAATAAAGGCATACATACCACTCCTGAAAAATTTGTAGGCAGATCTTAATAAAACGTTGCCACAGCGCACGTGCGCAACCACTGTATTCATAAATCATAAAGAAGTATCCTAACCTTCGAATTCTAACATGGATTTCTTTGCCGTGTCCATGGAATCAGAATCATGTCCACAGAATAAACAGAAACAAGGAATAAAAAAAAAAAGCTGAAGCTCCCAGATATCCCCTTTTTTTTTGCAAAAGGTGGATCCCTTTTAAAAGGGAGACCAGATTCCTACGGGCGAATCTTCTGATCTTCGTCCCAAGGAAAAAAATATTACATGCCGGACAGAACCTAGATTCTACATATGCACTATACAATATTCACACCAGGTGCCGTGGAGCGGATCAGGAACAAAATACGGCGATTCGGCGTCTCGGTAGAGAGAACAGGGTCGAATCGCACAGATCCGCGAGAGCTCGCGGAGGAGCAACGGGGGATACCAACGCAGGCTCGTCCAACCAGACCGAACGAGCGTGTTTCATCCCCCGCCGATGCTTTCCATACATTCACCCATCAAATAGACAAACGAAAGACAGGATACGCGCGACGGTATAGAGGACGGGCGGAAGGGCTCACCATGGCTGGTCGGGGTGGCCGCAGGCGGACGCGGCGGGCGGCGGAGGCGAGTGGGGGCGCGGGGAGAATTTGGGAGATGGGGACGGGTGTGTCTGCGGGGCGAGATGGCGACTGTGTTGTCTGTCTGAAGAAGGAGCGCCGCGTAGTCGGATTTTATTGACACGGGCCGGCCGAACCCACTCGCGCTTCCCGTGGGCACCACCCTGCGGTGATTTTTTAAATAATATTATTTTAACGAAAAATTGCAGAAATAAAACATACCTTTTAGTGCCAAAGTAATAGTAGTTATGGTAATCCGCACCAGTCGACTTTGACTATATTTATAAAAAAACACGAGTAACATTTGTATTTCTATATAAGTTTATTATGAAAATTGATTCAAAGATCTATCCAATGATAATAAATGTATTCCAAAATATTAATATTTATGTACTATATATTTGGTTAAAGTTAAAAGCATTTGACTTATCGGGAAGTGAGAACTATCCTTATTTTAGGATAGAGGAAGTAGTAAAATACAAGAGTTGCAAAAAGTGGAAGGCAATCGGTTCAGCCGACTGCCCCTACATGGCCGAATGGACGACCAGTAATCAAGCCAAGTCTAATAGAGTTAGAGCATGGCTAATAGAGACGTCGGGACGTCGGCTAGTGGGCGACTCGTTATCTAGCTCATCCAAAGTGTCGAGAAGTAGCTGAAGGGCCCACGTTCCATTAATGCTTTGCTCATACTTCTGCAGAGACCGCAGCCAAGCAGGAACGATGCTAGCGAGCGACGAGACGACCGCCTCCTTTTCTCTCTCCTATTCTCACTCCTTCACATCATATTTGTGTGACGTGGCGTGCTATTTCCCCTGCTGACTATGTCTTATAATACATGCGCTTAGAGTCTAACACATATAATAATTGGTCTCTTCACATGACCCAAGACATATTTTTTATTTATATGGACCCATCGGTCAGCTACCCCGTGATCTATATCTATTCATCTAATCCACTAGCGGGCCCAATGAGCGCACCAAAAGAACCATAGTACATTAGTGATGCTACCTCTTGGAAGACATGCCCAGGTTATCGACAATGCTAGCGACCAATTCTTGAAGTCGGGAAGCATTGCTCCCAAATTCTGACGTATGTTTTCTGTCTCATGATATTGATCCCAATCTGTCCTTTCTAGCTACACTAGCAAACCATACATGGCAACCAGCTGCCGCACTCGAGCAAACGGAGTTGTTGGTGCTGCTTCAAGCCTAACATAGTCAACAGTTTCTTGACGGTGCCTATTATTAAGCATTGATTTGCCCCATATCCAGGAACCATATCACTCACATAAAATTGAGGGTCATATAACCTTAGCATGGAATTAGCAACAAAGGAAAAATTCCTATGCTTTTCATATGGTTGAGTCCTACACTCCAACAAATGGTGCTACAATACCTCATACAAGTAATGAGTTCCGATGAAATTACTTTGATCAAACGGAGGCCTAAAAGGTCCTTTAGTAACCTACTCAATCAAAGAAAGCAAGGTGGACATGTTGAAATATAAAACATCTAGAGGATTGTCTTGGATTTCTATTATCATGAAATAGATCTTTGGTGCAAAACTGTATGCATGCTTGGCAGGTTCCAGTGAAGTAGATTGGGTGACTCTTGTTTGTTTTGAACAAAGAACAAATCTCACACATCTAATTTTCCTTAAAAAAATAAATTAATACTTTAGAATGCAAAATTTAGGCACCCAAATTCCTCTGGTCAATCCCAAATTTAGATGCAGCGTATATGTAGTCATTAGTGATAGAATTCTCCCATTTTCTCAAAATGATGAAACCAGAATAAATAGAGATATCCATAAATGAACCAGCTTTGCCCTACTATCATGCTCACAACAACTACCATAGAGCTTCCAAAAAAAATACATGTAGCAGAGGTGGCTCACGCTTTTTTAGGTAACCTAATATGTTTGGCACGACTCCATATAGTATTATTGCTTTGGAGAGTGTATTTGGATTCTCTAAATCATGAATCCATTGGCCCTGGGAAGACATTAATGTTTTAGAGTTGTTCCATAAATAATCACTATTTTCTTCTCGAAATCCAAAAGCTATACTTCCTTTCCTCCGGAGTACAATAAGACAATGATTGCTCTAGTGAGCAAACTGTTTCTTTTTATTCACGATCTTGAGAAAATATGAATGTTCTTCCAAGTGTCATCGCATGTATCATGTTGTGTACTAGACTATGGACAGAAACATATGTGCAGCCACTAGAAGACATTTGAAAAAAAAAGGCGGCAATCACAAAATGATCTATATAAAACCTTGCCCCTACCTCCTCATCCTTATCCTCATCAAGTTGTGTATCTAAATATCAAGGAACATATATGTCAAGTGTATATCATCAATTATAAAGAAACATTTTGACAACATCAAACAAAATGTCAGGAATAAATCATACCTCCTGAGATAGAGTTCTGATCATAATTGTAATGCTTATCTTCATATGCCCAGTAATCATCATTGTTGTCTTTGACATCTTTATATGAATTAACTTGAGAAACATGAGTCTCATTCTCAGGCTCCAAAGTGTCTCTATTCGGGCATATTTTAGATCTAGAAATTCTATAAGTTAAAAGTACATTTGTGAAACTACTTACCTATTGCAAAAAAGTACATATGCCTCTTGATCAAGTACATCCTTCTCACTAATACGCCTCACCTGCATTTGAAACTCAAAAATCGCCAAGCTTTGTTTCATAGTTGACACAGAAAATAGTTAAGGTGAAGCATATTGATGTGTCGTCAATATTTCACCATTTCCCATCTTCTTTATACAACATATATAGTGACCATGATTGCCAGATAAGCCCTCGTGGACAACGACCCCATAAAGGATATACATATTTACATCACCATTACTCATGTGTGCATTGATGTCTAAACTCAGTTGAAAGTCAATGTGCATGTTCAGCTTCAAAGGCAGTGGGGCTTTGTAAGGAGACGCCTTCGTAGGCTCTCCAGGCTTCAAAAGTACATAAAATTGTGCCGATCAACAAAATTCTTGTAACAAAAAACATTAATATAGTACGACCAATGTCCCAAGCTAACCTTGAATCTGCTGAGAACAAGAACAAGTGTTTGGGGGAGGTTCTTGAATAACGGTTCCTGAAGTTCCTGCCCTCATAACCTCACATCTGCCAAATAAAGCCCCAAGTTAATATTCACATCGGTTAGGGTGTTAGCTACACCCGACATCATACAATTGTCTGTGAAAGTAATATGCTATCAAGCAAATGAGAACATGAGTTAAATACATGCATTCATTTAATTCTAGCAAAAGACAATGAGGATTTAGAATACACTAATTAACCTTACTATAAGTAAACATTATGACTTACCCCTCATAGTGAAAGTTATGGGGTTCACTCTTGGTAAACAAATTTAGGCATTCCGCTAAGGCGCCAACTTCATATTTGCATCCTCCAACAACTCGAAGTGCCAAAATTTTTGAAAGGAGAATGTGTGGCCTATTTTATCTTCTTGCATACGTCACAAGTAACCATCTTATAAGAAAAAGAATTAGAAAATGGCTTCGAGACAAAAAAAAATCCCTTTTGGGTAAACATGGATTTGAACCATGCCACCAAATACTTAAATTAAAAGAAAAAAAACATAAAAAAACTACCTGATCCTGCAACCTTCCACCAAATATCATATCTGCTATTGCATCTGCTGCTTCAATATAAACAAAAAAAGGTCTCCCATTATAGATGGTCAAATCAAGCAATATAATTAATATATTGAGTATCTCATGACTTAACCTAGCTATAGATCAACATTTTTAATTAAAAGAGCAACTCCCAAGTAATGATGAATATAATAACATGAACTATTAAAAATGATAATTAAAGCTAAAGTATTAAGGCCAAAGTGACAGACCTTAGCAACTCAGAGGGATCATATGACGGACCAACAAAGTCTCTGTCCTTTCTTTTAGTTGAAAACTCCCCACCAAAACGTGAAGTGTGGCTAGAATGCTTCATTTTCCTTTCTAGCAATATGATTCTTGAGATCACATGAGAAACACCAACTTTCCTACTTACAACCTACAAGGAACTTTCCTCCTTACAATAAACCACACACTTCTAGGTACATTTTCATCAACATACACAACACTTATCCAGGAAAAAAAAGACCCAAAAAACAGTAATAACATACCTAGAGTTCTGGCTTCCTCTGTCTCCATCTCACTGCCCAACCTATACTTGAGCTTGTGCAAGTGTGTAACAAAATTTTTATTTTCTTCCTTCAGTTTACTTCACAATAATCGCTGGCAGCTTACTGACCTTGCTCCTAACTGGGCTATCCTCATCCTCTATCCTAAGGGGGGTTATCATCCACCATAAGCACCATGAGCTCCAAATTGATCTTCCTTTGCAGTAACTTTGCAAAACTCAAGTCGCCATCATGCCCTCCTTCCATTCTTTCGCATTTGGCTATCTCTCATTGCAACAAAATATTATAATTTTTTGAGTATTGCCCCATGAGATCTTTCTCAATCGAGCATACAACATTCCCCATGTGTATTCCCAATTAATAGTTCCTCAACTTTCCATTATTCATACTGTTCATTCCTATCACAAAACATATTTCTCAACAAAGTTTTATATAATGTATTTCATCAACTTTCACCAACTAAACAAGCCCAAACTTGTTGCATTAGCCCTTGTTCACCATCATTAGCCGGACTGTAGACATTGGCATTGCAACTTTAACATGAGCACCACCAGGTGCAGCAGTCCTAGAATAAAAAAGAAAGAAAATGGAAGTAAGAAATTTTACTTTATGAGAGCCACCACTACATTTACGTTCCATACTTACGGCTCCTCCATATCAATTAGTTTTGTACGAATTGGACGAGGCTCAAGTTTTTAAAGTAGCAATAGTTGACTCCGTTCTGCAATTAACTCCTATAATGTCCTCAACCTGGAACATCCATACAAGTTACTTTTGTTCAGATAACATATTTGACCAAAAAAAATATGAGTATATTTAGAAGAAAAAAAAGGCATGCACTTGTTTAGACTTTAAGTAAGGTTTTACCGGTGTTTGCTTAACGGGAACATATCTGGTGGAAACCAACTTCCTATGCAAACTTCAATCTGGACCACACGATGTTGATCCAAGGGCTCACCTAGATCAGGTGGAAGGGGTGATATGCAAAACTCAGGGGAGGTGGGAGGGGTGATTTGCAAGACGTTTTTGCAAATCACCCCTTTCACCTGATCTGATCGCGACCTTGGATCAACATCGTGTGGCCCAGATTTTAGTTACATAGTTTCCATGGAAAGGTTGGTTTCCATAGGATACGTTGCCTTGCTTTACACCTTGTGCTATGAATGACCTCAGAGGACTAAGGGCATGCTTGGTTGGATTCCAATGTATAGGCAATGCCAAAGCATGGGCATACCAAATTTTTTGGCCAAAATCTTGGTAAGTTTATAATAGACTTAGTTTGGTGGGCTATCTTTTGGCCTCCAACTAAATAAATGCCAAAATTTTATGGACATGTCTTAATTTTGGCTTGGCATATTTTGACATCAAATCAAACCGCCCCTAAAAACGAAACTAGCTACCATGCCAACTATTTTTTTTATTATCTTCCGTGCCAACTCTTGTTTTTTTTAGAACACCATGCCAACTATTGTTGGATGGATATACGAGAAGACGCTCCTGTCCGCCCTCCCCCTTGCGCCCGCTGCAGCGTTGGGCCCACGTATAGTCCTCCAAGATTCTTCCTTCGTCCTCATCCAAACCCCAAGCCGCGGAATAGCCGATCCCCTCACCGGCCCACCCCGCCGCCGCAGATAAAATCCAAAACAAAAATCTAAGGCCGCGCCGTACGCCTCCCTCCGCCACCGCGAGCCCGCCGCCTCCGGCCGATGGCGCTGCAGCTACAGCTGCCGCGGCCGCCGCCACTGCGTCTCGCCGGCGTCCGGCTCTCCATCCTGCTCCCTTCCCCGGCTGCCCCGCCTCGTGGCGACTCCGCTTCCGCTCCCGCGACCGCCCTCCGCGCCCGCTTCGGCGGCGTCGCGTTCTCGCTCCAGACGAACGTCCGGCTCCTCAAGCCCAACCGCCGCGTCCGCCGCTCCCGGGACCCCTACTACGACCTCGACGAGGACGACGACGAGGAGGAGTTCGAGGATGAGGAGGACGACGAGGGCTATGACAGCGAGGTACGTTAAGCCCCATAGCCACTCTGCTATAAACCATTCCTCACTTATCGTCCACATAGGTTTGCTTGATAGAGCACCGCTCGATTCTGATAGGATAACCTGATCCCTGCCACCCTTGTTTCGTCTTAGCAATGCCATGTTGATAATTAAACGAGCCTTTTGCTCACCACGGTTCACATTTGCCTCTGGTACTAACCACTCCTCCCCTATCTTGTGCTTTGCTTGCTAGAACACCCCTCGATTTTCATAGGATAACACGATTCCTACCACCCTTGGGTCGTCTTAACTCTTAACAATACCGTGCTAACAATTAAACGAGCCTTTTGCTTCTTCGATTCACATGTGTAGCACATTTGGCTTTCAAATGTACAGTCGATAAGATTACAAAGGGTAGCTGAATGTGTTAAACTGATGTCCCTGTAAACACGTTATGATGGAACAATCGCCTAAAATCTAGTGGAGAGAGGAGTAAGCTGTCATTGTTCCACTTCTGGTTCGACTTACCTAGGCAAAGGGATTGCAAATACTTCCTTCGTAGCATTTGTGCACTCCTGCATTTCCATCTAACGTGATTTTCTGGTGTACAATTGTTTGTCTTGATTATTTGTGCCCACAATGTCCCCCTCATGCTTCGACCTGATTGTATAGGAACTCCATCATATTGCATAATTGATGTTTGCTCATGATCATATGGTCCGTCAAAATCAGAATCAACATGTACTAGTCATGAAGCATGAGCATTGGTAGATGAGAAATTGCATCCTGATCTCCATGGCCCATGCTGCAAACATAATGTTCTTCAGGTACAGAGTGGCCAAATGTCCCCACAGTATGATATTGTGGCTCAGAGATTTAGCTAAATGTTTACTGGGTGGCTGTAACAGACCAAAAACGCATAATTACTTAATATCAGTCCTCACCTCACAACCCCCCCCCACCCCCCAACACACAAAACATATGCATAATATGGCAAATAAGGTACCTCAGTCTGCTTAAGAACAACTGAATGGTTGACCCCCCCCCCCCCCCCCACACACACACACATAACAATCTCACTGTTAGTAGTTTTCATCTATGCCGCTATGCTAACTTAACGCTGGTTACTTTTCAGGATGACATGTCAGGTTTGGAATATCCTGGTGTACTCTATTCAAACAGCCCTCATGCTCCAAGCAAGAGGCCAGGTATCGTAAAAACTATGCTAAATCCTTTAGAAGCAGTATCTATGTTATTTCATACTAAAACTCTATTGCTCTAGGACTGCAAACTCCATTTTTGATAAAAGAAAAGTGGGAAGGACGACAACCCAAAACTCGTGATAAATATGGCAGTCTAGAAAAAAATAAGTTTCTGCATCCTAGGAATAAAGTGGGAAGATCATCAACGGATATTACGAACATGGACAGTGAAGTAGAGGTATTTTACTTAGCATGTAAATGTCGCTTTTCGATATTATGTACTTTGGAGTGCACCGAGTAACAATTGTTTGTTGTTGCAGTTGAAAAATGAAAGGATTTCTCGAAGTATGTTCCAGAAACTGCAAGAAGAATATGACTTCGATGATAAATGGTTACCACTGGTTGATTACTTGTGCACATTTGGACTAAAGGAATCTCATTTTACTTACATCTATGAGAGACACATGGCCTGCTTTCAAATCAGTCAAGCTTCAGCAGAAGAAAGGTTGGATTTCCTGCTAAATTCTGGGGTTAAAAGCAAGGACATGAAGAGGATACTGGTTAGGCAGCCACAGATTCTTGAATACACTCTTAGCAATCTGAAGGCCCATGTTGATTTTCTGGTGAGCATTGGGGTTCCAAGTACTCGAATAGGGCAAGTTATCTCTTCTGCTCCTTCGATGTTCTCTTACAGCGTGGAGCAGTCTCTGAAGCCAACTGTAAGGTACCTGATTGAGGAAGTAGGTATTGAGGAGAGTGATGTGGGCAAAGTAGTGCAGCTAAGCCCACAGATTCTGGTGCAGAAAATTGATATTGCATGGAAATCTCGGTCTCTTTTTCTATCAAAAGAATTAGGTGCTCCCAAAGATAGCATGGTTAAGATGGTTACAAAACACCCTCAGCTGCTTCATTACAGCATCGAGGATGGAATCTTGCCTCGCATCAATTTCCTGAGAAGCATTGGAATGAGAAACTCTGATATTCTCAAAGTATTGACAAGCCTTACTCAGGTGTTATTTCTTTGTTCATGTCATCATACCAATCCTTTTGTTCTTGTCTTCTGTTTGCAATTAGATTTGTTGTCTGATTTACATGTGTTGTGTAACACATTTATTTTCAGGTGTTATCTTTGTCCTTGGAGGACAACCTCAAGCCAAAGTATCTTTACTTGGTTAATGACCTTAAGAATGAGGTTCAATCCTTGACGAAATATCCAATGTACCTGAGCTTGTCTCTTGATCAGAGAATTCGACCCCGTCACCGTTTTCTCGTTTCATTGAAGAAAGCTCCAAAGGGTCCATTTCCTCTGAGCTCCTTTGTGCCGACAGATGAGCGTTTTTGCCAGAGGTGGGCTGGCACTAGCTTGGAGAAATACCATACATTCAGACAGAGCTTGCTGCTCAAAGATTTTGCAGAAAACTCTGGAAAGAAAACATTAGTCTCAAGACGGTAGATAGGTAGCTGGTGGGAAATGGGTTTCTTTTGAGCCTATGCTCCAGTCTTAACGGTAAGATGACTACCCACAGCTCTCCTTGATTTTCTGTGGTTTTATTACGATGATGGTTTCCACAGCACTGATTGGTTCCTGTTTTCAGGAAATGGGCTTTGTCGCTGACTCGATAATCGATGATCAGTTGGTTTATAATACATCACTAACTACAGCTTGTATTGTATTGTATTGTCATATTGCCTCCTCCATATCAGAAAACTGCATTATGCCAGAATGGTTGGGAGGGCAGCCGGTTCATCTAGTTCTGGGTTATCCCACCTTTATTGCTCCATTCCAAATTGTATGTCGTGTAAACGATGTATCTAAATATGCCAAAACAACCGACAATTTGGAACAAAATTTGGAACAAAGGGAGTATTAACTACAATATGTTTAGAAAATCGTAGCTTAACTGTATAAGAGGGTACAAGAGGGCCATTACAGGCAAGCTTCTGTACCACTGATCCTGTAATGCCGTTTAACCTGGAAATTCCCTTTTCCTTTTGGTCAAAGCTTGTTGTCATGAATTATAAACGCAACTGTCCTAACATTTCTTGGTGGGTATTGAAAGACCTTTTTACGATGTATCATTTATAAGTTATTAATTATCTTTTGTACAGCCTAATCATACACGATTGTGTACCAAGTGGTACTGGCCATAACCTTGAATCTTGGTAATCTGGCGGAGGCAGTTGAATAGTTTGCCAGGTGCTATTGTTGCTTTGCTAGTTGCTACAGTATAGAGTAATGTCTGAAGGCCGCTCTTGACATATCACTTAGTTGTCTATCTAATTTAAACCAATAAAATTGCTTTATTAGCCAAATCTCTGCAGCAATATAGCAATGTTACCCGCTCACGGAACTTCTGGAGAATAATTTTGAGTGGCAGGGCACTATTGTTGGCCCCAATCTATGCCAATCCGAAGTGGGGCATTATTGAAGGTCTATAATTGGCTAATTGCATTCACTTCGTTCTCAATGTTGCATAAGGGGCAATGATAATATGATTGTGTAAAAGTTAAGCAGGCTGATCATGAGACCATGTGTTTTTACCACCATTCCACCAATTGGATATTCATTACGTCGGCAAGACCCAACATATTAACGAGATTGACAAAAATAAACCAACAGGTGTGTAGTATCCATGGTTACATATCAACAAGTTCGCTCCATCCAGGACTCAGAACTAGAATGCACATATACCGTTTCCATGCATATTAGACTTTGGTTGCATGGCTTTAGCCTCATTTCGCAAGGATGTTTCAACCATGAACCCACTACACCTGTGCCCCGATGAACACCTTTCCAACCAAATATGTCTAGAGGTATCAGCAGGTCATAAGAGCATTTTGTATGACTCACTAGCAAAATCACCTGCTGGTAGCACACCGGAGTGCATCTGGAGAACATGTATCTAAATATGTATTCGATAGTATAAGTAATAAGTAGTATGTAGTATCAAGTCACCAATCAGAGAGTGTTTAGCTCTTTCAGTTTCCTCCCAGTACACTCGCAGATTCTGTTCCTCACATCAGTAAACATCGTCAAGGCTTTCTGGAAGACTCAAGTGGTCACTGCAAAACAGACTGCACAGTCCATATGTTAAAGTCAGATTAATTGAGTGACAAGAAAGAGAAGATATACAGAAGTACTCAAAAAACAATGTTGAAACCCTAAAATAAAATTTGAAGCTCGAGTTGAATGAATGTTTTTAATGTTTCTATGTTACATAAAGACTACTAGACTAGGGTGCCCATTAGACAAGTGAATCGTACTGCAGATCAATATGTAGTAGCTGTGTATAGCTAACATAAACAAGAAATCTCACCTATCTTGATCTGCTGATGCCTCATCCAAACGATTTGACACATGTGACGATTCTGTGGTATTGTCACCTACAGATTTGAAGAATCAAGTGAGCTTACTATTACAGGAAAAGATGCAGCAAAATGCAAGCCAGACATGGAATGTGCTCCAACCTCGTGAAGGACTTGCTTCACTAACCAAGTGAACAGACAGGTTGTGTTTTGGTGGTGAAACCATCACGGGCGCAACATTAGTACTGCTGTTCTCAGTTACAATTTCTTGATCACACCCTTTATTCAGCTTGTTTTCAAATAATTCATGGTCACTTGCTAATTGTTCTCCTGTAGCGATATTGTTGCAGTTTGGGTTAAATGCACCCAGAGTGACACATGACGAAGCCAAGGTTTTTATTCCTTACTCACCTGTATGACACTCAACAATGGTAACATCTGACACCTCCTGTGGCACAGGATTAGAATGGGCACCTTCCCGAGCTAACGTCCTGTGTTTTTCAAAATTGAAACTTACAAGTTTGGAAATACACATTATAATGCCTTCATTGCAGAACATGTAACAAAACAAAGGATAGAGCTGAATGGGCACAGGTGATAAACAAATAGTGCATGGACACTAACCCATTCCTTGTTAGTAAACTTATCGTGCAAGGAACTTAAACCAAAAACCTTATCAATAAATAAATTTTAATTTGTTATTTGTATACCAAATAAGGCTAGTAAATTAATAAATGGCAGTGATGAGTAACCTGATGCCCACTTTAAAAGAAAGAAAAAAACAGCTCATGCAAATTTGGACCACAATAAAATGCAAGTGTCCTAGTTTTACTCTGGTAGCAAAATATATGCAAGCAGGAAGCGACATAAAACATCCAAGTATTAAATCCTCACTCTGGTCCATGTTTTTCATTGTAAGGTTCGACAAAAACATGATCTCCACGGATGAAATGAGAGGTCCTTGAACATCTTTCTGATAAGATTTGTTTTGCCGTCTCGGGGTACTTGAAGCTCACATAACCAAACATCCGCTTCTTCTGAGGTGGAATTCGCACATCCTTTACAGGACCATAGTGTCTGAAAGGCATATCAGGATAATATTATTAACAGTTGCATAAAGCCAGAACAGGTAGGGGCTTCATTTCTAAATGCAGTAAATATTAAAGTTAGATGGCAATACCTGAAGTAATTCCAAGCATCACTTGCGGTGAATTTGCTTCTAGGGTCGAAGGTAATCAAAATCTGATTAGAACTATTTATTGCAGAAGGCATCACCAATTTGAAACCATGATTTTGTCCAACTCTGAAGTTTAAACATATGCGGAATTTAACTCTCCAAAAGTCGTTTTGAAGAAAGACAGTTACAAGAGTACTTAAAAACATAGCTCATAGAAAATTGTGAACATGAATAACAGAAAAGATTATAGGCCTTAACATGCTAAACCATGCACCGGATATCATTTAATGGAAATGGTACTAGTAGGTTTACACTGTGGTACTACAGTATGTAAGCAGCAAGCGATATAAAAACAAATAACAAACAAATATTAGGTCCTTACTGTCAGGGCCGGCTCTTTGATTTCAAGGGCCCCGAGCGAACTAATGTTATGGGCCCTCCGACTAAATTTTTTTAATATAATAAATAAGATAATAGTACTCATAATATATTTACATCTCGAAAAACAATGCCAATAGTACAAATTAATACACCAGAAAAATAGAACTAGTTTGATTACCTCAAATAATAACCAAGCCACATGACTCCATAAAAAATGATCCTCCTGTCCATGATCAGCATTATTTGAAGCTAAAAAAAAACCTGTGTAAAGCACCCATTTGCGGTTCAACCAAATGATCATCTTGTTTTCTTTTTTTTGTCCTTTTCTGAACACATGCTTCTTTGACAACATCATGAGCTGCTAAATAAATTATGTAGTCATTGAGATTTAACATTTATAATTGAATATTTGACATGTTAAGTGGATGGTTAATGAAATTACTCATTGAGTAGTTAATCATGAATTTAAGGTTAAAAAATAAATTGCAGTTGCCCTGGATTGGGACGTGAGAGATCAGAGAAGGGATGAGAGATGATTGGCCGAGTGACCGGCGGCGGCGATGGCTGAAGGAAAAATTAGCCTGCTGCTGCTTACATACGGCTGGGGTGCTGCACTGCTGCATCTTGGCCTCCTAGGTCTTGGCATCCCGTCCATCTCCTCAGACTGGTCTTCATGGTCACGCAGGTGTGTGGCAGGGGCCAGGAAGGCCTTCTATCTACAAGCTGGCAGTAGTGGGCCCCTTTTGGCTGTGGGCCCCCGGCAGTCGCCTCGGCTGCATAGCCCCTGAGCCGGCCCTGCTTACTGTAGTTCAGATTTTTCCTTGTACTCTTTGACACGAACTTGATCTCCACATATGAAATGAGGGTTCCTTTCTGATAAGATCCGTTCTACCGTCCCGGGGTTCTGGAAGCTCACAAAACCATACATGCGCCTTCCTTGAAGTGGAATTCGCACATTACTGACAATACCATACTGACTGGCAGAAACACCAGGATAATGTTATTTACAGCTGTGTAACTCCCAACAGGTAGGAGCTTCATGTCAAAATGCACCAAGCACAAAAGTTAAGAGGATAATACCTGAAGTAGTTCAGAACATCATCTTCAGTGAATTTGCTTTCAGGCATGAAACCAACATAAATCTGGTTAGGATCGCTTCTAGCAGAAGGCACCACGAATTTGTAACCATGGGCCAAGCGCTTAGGAGCGTCTTCCACTGGGACAATATAGTGTGGTTCCCTTCTGAAGTTGAAACAACAGTATTTAGACAACTTTCAAAAATCGTCTTGAAGAATGACAGTCATAAGACTGATTACATAGCGCAGAAAATTTTGAACATGGTTATCAAAAAAGATTCTAGGTGTTAACATGCTAAAGCATTTAACAGATACATTTAACAGGAAATGGTGGTGGTGGTAGTATATGTAGGGAGAAAACAACAGAATACAACCAAATATTAAATTCTTACTCTAGTTCATGTTTGAACTTGTACTCTCTGACACGAACTTGATCTCCACAGATGAAATGAGGGCTTCTTTTTGATAAGATCTGTTTTGCTGTTCCGGGGTCCTGGAAGCTCACAAAACCATACCTTCGCCCCCCTTGAGGTGGGATTCGCACGTCAGTGACAGTACCATACTGACTGTCACAAATGCCATTATAATGTTATTTACAGCTGCATATCTATGTAACAGGTGAAGCTTCATGTGACGATGCACCAAGCACTAAAGTTAGACGGCAATACCTGAAGTAGTTGCGGACATCATCGTCAGTGAATTTGCTTCCAAGCCAGAAAGTAACATAAATCATGTTAGGATCACTGCTACCAGAAGGCATGCCCAATTTGAAACCACAAGTCAAGTACATAGGAGCATCTTCCGCCGGTACAATATACTTCTGTTCCTTTCTGAAGTTGAAACAGGTCTAGTCACAATGAGAACGCTTAAAAAATAAAAACAATCTTACTATTACTAATTGGAGACTTCTTTTTTAAGGCTCTAGGTGATGCCACCTAGGATCTTAGGTGGACATTCTAGAAAAAAAGAGAAATCCTAGAAAATCTCTCAAAAAAACAAAACATCCACCTAGGATCCTAGGTGGATATTGATGTATTTTATTTAATTATATATTTATATATAATAGATCACGCGTTTATTAAAAAAACAGATCGATCACACATAACCGTATTTTCCTCAAATATTCTATGGCCACCCACATCTAAAACCAGATCGATCACACAATGTAACAGTATTTTTATCAAATATTCTACGGCCACCCACATCTAAAAACTGATCGATAACACATAACCATATTTTCCTCAAATATTGTAGATTTAAGTGAGACAAATACATGATACAAGCCAATCTGTCGTGGGACACATCTACTAGCCTTCCCACGTGAAACGAGCATCTGCCGGCGAGACAAGCAGAAAAAAATCTGCTAGCTTTTTCCCAATCAATCTACACATGTAAGCACTCCTTCCATTGGGTTTATTTTTTTCCCTGTTTCAGATCGACTTGAATTTTTTATTGTCACATGTTTTTCTACCAATTTTTTTTATTTATATTAAAAAACCATCTTACAATTCAGTTGAACAAGGTGCAATGGTGAGCAAAACCTTAGGTGAAATTAGACCAACAAAGGAACTGCGGAAAATCAAGGCAAGAGTGGCCAGACTATGGAATGCAATCTTGCTTCATACTGGAGAACAATTATGTCTTGATCTGCTCAGGTATAACATCTATTCACTATGACTGTGTGTTAGAGTATATTTGGTAGTTTAGATATACATACCGTAGACTGCCATATGTATCCGGTGGGGTTACCTTACCCCCCAAGTCATGTACTCCTATATATACCGGCCGAAGCCTCAATGCAATACAATCCATCTATTAAACTCAATCCTACTATTCTATATGGTATCACGAGATTAGGGTTCTAGATCCTGACCTAAACCTTCCGCTGCCTCTCATCGCGCCACGGCACGCATCCAGAGCGCCCCCTCGGCGACCTTCTAGCGCGCCCCCGGGGAGGTCGCCCATGACCTCCGCCGGGGGCAGCGCCCCTCTCCGCGGCGGATCGATCTGATCCGCCGCCATTTTGCGTCAGCAACAAGCAGATCGTGGCGTACCTCTCCATCTGCCATGGAAGCTGCTGACGACCCCGTCCGGCGCTGCCATGGTGGCAGCCGAGGTCTCCCGACGGCGCCCGTGACCCGCTCTGTGCTGTGGTGGCAGCAGGTGCTTCGCGTGGCGCCTTCGACTCGTCGTCGGCTGATTTCGTGCGTCCCCTCCACTGCCGTCCGCGTGACCTGCTCCACCGGGCTCGTCCCCCGCCGACCGAGACCTGCGCCGCCCGACCTGGCAGCTCCTTTATCGCCAGTGCAGGGCCTTGTGTTGCCCATGCGGTCGTCGGAGCAGATCCCGTGCCGCCGCCAACCGGGACCCAAACCGTCCAGAGTTCCCTCTCCGCACGCCACCACCACTAGTCCGCCTCCTGCCCTTTCATTCTTTCTCTCTCCTACTCTGGTCCCGTGTGGGCAACTCTGGTCCATGACCGTGCTGCGGGTCACCGAGAGGAAAGAGGATAAGGGTGAGGGCACTCACTGCCTACGTGCACCCTGAGGTCTACGCGAAGATTTGCTGCTGCATTGTCTTTTCTTTTGCTCGATCACTGATCGAGGTTGCGTCGCCCACGCCCGTCGAACATGCGCCTCTACCTCGACGTCGGCATCGACTTCCCTGCTTCTTCCTCGCCTTCGACTATGCGATATGGCTACATGGGTGGTGCACCGCCCTCTTGGCCGCTTCTCCCGCTCATCGACCCTCGCCGGCTCGTCTTCGCCTTCACCGATCGGGACGCCTCCATCGACTTCGTCCATCGTCGCCTCGCCTCGCGCATCTTCGGTCTGATCAGCCGACGTGCGTGATCCACCCGGCTCCCAAGACGTCCGTCTTCATACTGCGCTTCCTGAGTATGGAGGGCTACCGCAACGTCGCCTCTTCGGGCTGCAGCGGTGCCACCCGTGGTCTCCTTCGGCGTTGCATCTTCACCACCATTGACTACGTCATCGACCTTCGTCTTCGACTACGTCAGTACGTGTCTTACGCGTATAGTCTTCATCAAGCTGTTTGAGTTCTTCGCCGTCTCCTTCGAGCTCCGCCGCCGCGTCATCCAGACCATCTTGCCTTGTGCCAGATCGTCCGGGTTTACCTCCTCGCTTCGTCTAGCACAACCTCGCCGCCAGCGTCGCCGTCTCATCTACCCCGTTCGTCTACTCCAGCAACTACGGGCTGCATCGGCATCTTCTACCCCGCCGTTCTTCTGCACCTGCGACCGTCTTGGAGGCCTTCTCTGCTGGTCTCTCAGACGAGGGCGCCTGGTTGTGCACTCTCCCTCGCACGTCTGGTATTGGCAACATCGGTGCGTGCCATCGTCCCCGATGCGTTCCTAGGCCTGGCAAACCCATGAATGTCTCGCCTGATGGCCCTGACTGCGTCGACTTCGGCATCGTCCCTCCTCTTCGACTGCCTCGACGTGTCACCATCTTCATCTCCGGCGTCTTCTCCGTCACACCATCACCATGGCGCTTCCTTGTGCGCCCGCGGCTTCATGTGCGGCTACCTCATCTTCGGCAACCTCGACAGCTCTACGTCGACCACGGCTACTCTACGCACGGCATCCTCGACCATGGCTACTCGCCCTCTAGCTCGGCTACCTCGACATCGGCACAAAGGGCTATCATCCGCATGAGTTACTCGCCGGTTCTCTCCAGTTGCAGCGTCCGCACCACACCGACGTTTTGTCTGCGGGGGGATGTCAGTCCGTCGGCTGCTGCCTTCGGCTTCTTCTCCAGTCTCACCGTTTGCGGTGCTCCCGCTGTGACTGCGGGGGAGTGTTAGAGTATATTTGGTAGTTTAGATATACGTATCGTAGACTGCCATATGTATCCGGTGGGGTTACCTTACCCCCCAAGTCATGTACTCCTATATATACCGGCCGAGACCTCAATGCAATACAATCCATCTATTAGACTCAATCCTACTATTCTACACTGTGTTATTGAGTTTTTCACTTTTCAAATTATTAATGATGTTACAAAATCAGGGGACCATGATACACGGAGTTACCACTAAGGCCTATATTCAATTATTTATGTTATTATTATATAAAAATAATACCGATGATATGTGTCACCATGCATTAATGTTTGAGGGTCCGAGTGACATAAAAATAATAATTTTCATGTTCACATAGCTCAAATAAAAGGTTTTACATATCAAACAATGTGATGCAAAATGGAAAATAAATGCCAGTGACTAAATCCAATACAAACATATAATGATAAATATGTATATTAAGAGTATTATTAGAATATTTAACATACATGAAAGAGATCTTCATATAGATATATAATTGTTAACTATTTTTAATTAGCCCGTGCTACACACGGGTTGATAGACTAGTTGTGCTAATACTTGAGAGAAATAATGCAACCTCAGAAGCAAACATCTATTTAAAGTAAAACTAGCTCAGATGAATAAGATCAGAAGAAACCTCTCGATGACTCTGATGGTGTTAAGTTGCATGAGTAGATCCGTTAGGCTACAACCAAACTTTCCATGCTGCTGATCCTTCATGAGGAATTCATCAATCCGCAGAGGCTTTCCATACGTGTCAGTGTACATATTTGCAAGAGACTCGACTGGGAGACGCGGTGGTCGCAGCAGAAACAGGAGTTCTCTTATCTCCTTCTCCAATATGGGCTCCCCCCCCCCCCCCCCAAGCCAGTGAATTCAGCAGATGGGCTCTGAAAATATCCAGTATGACCAATGGGGGTGAGTGGAGCATGAATTCCATGAAAACTGCCGCTTGGATGTAACTGAGGCAGCCCAATGTGCAATGGTTCAATTTTTTTTTACCACGTGCACTGGTTCAATCTGAACATTGAGCGGTAGTGGAGCCTGAAACTCATGAGAAATGTCATTGAGGCAAAACTGAGGCTGTGAGTGGGGCCAGGGAAATGGAGCCTGAAATTCATGAGAAATGACACCTGAGTGAAACTGAGGCTGCAATTGGGGAAAGTGGAATGGAGCCTAAAATTCATGAGAAATTCCCCTTGGATGAAACCGAGGCCATGAATAGGGCCAGCTAAACGGAGCCTGAATTCCTTGAAAACTATCGACTGGATGAAACTGAGGGCGAAACTGGGGGAATGGTCGTAAGCCATGTGGCCCTTTCTGTGGCTGCAGTGGCGGTAGCTGTGTGAATTGTTGCGCCGCCTCAACTATCAGGGCAGCTATTTTGTCATCAGAGACGAGTACTTGTCTGACCTCTGCAGGTGTTCTGGAAGAGATAATGTGGGCAACTTCGGAGTTGCTTGGATGAACAAGCCGGGCCCTATCCAGCAACAACCTCTCACAATCCTCTGGTTCCATTTCTTGTTTACTGCAGAACATAGGACAAGCAGTAAATCAGTGCGATCTAGGAAACAATGGCCCTGTTTGGACTGTGGGGGCAAATATTTGCTTCAAAGCAAATGTTTTGCCCCTTCTATTTACCCTAAACAAATTTGCCCCACTAGGCTGTTTGGATTGAGGGTAAATTTACCGCAAATATTCCTGTCCGGGCGCTCTCTCCTGCATGCACGGCTGCATGCATGCACTCGCTCTCGCCTGCATGGGTGTTGCATGCGCTCGCTCTCGCCTGCATGCTGCCATGCACGGATGCACGGCTGCTGCATGCTGCTGGCGCATGCTGCTGCATGCTAACAGCTTTCTGATGCTCGCTGCTATGCATAACTGAACAACAAATTTTGACCACATAATTGTACTCACATACACACATGTACTTATTTAACAGTCAAGTGATCACAATCATACACATACCATCACTTATGGAACAACGCATCAGCTATTTGACCACGGAAAGCATTCATGTTCATATCTTCAGGGACGTGTTCTTCTTCTCCTTCTTCGGTATTTGGCTCACTTTCATCTTCAGAGTCATATTCATCTGCTAGTATTGCGATCGGACCAATTTGCCTTCTGAGTGTTTGTCTATAATATAAAAGAAAGAAACAATGCATTGTACTCATAGTCAAAACCTAATTCATCAAAGCATACAACATTCACAACAAGAAACTTTTTAATTGCATTAGAATTGCTTACCGAGTTAACTCGAGAGCTGCCTAGGTCTCCACGCCTGCAACCACCGCCGCCCCTTTGGTTCAGCCCATCACGTCCTGAGTGCATCAAGGAGTCGCTTCCGCCACGGCCTGAGTAGGCAGAGGCTCCATGCCCGCCACGGCTACCATGAACAGGAGGGATTCCGGATGGGAGGGATTTCACGGTGCCTACATGGAACATGCCGTCTTGAAGGTAGGATTGATACGCGCCGATGTGAGGGAATTCGGGCGCCTGGGAGTTGAGGTCGAGGGAATCCATGCCGCCAGTCCAATCCGCCTGGGAGAAGAGACTAAAGCCGCGGGAAGAGCCGCCACCCACCGGAGGAAACAACGGCGCCAATCCATCGTCGCCGGTGTCCTCACGCTCCATCTTGGTGGATCTGCAGTGGCACTAGGAGAGGGCGTCGGTGCCTCTTGCCGGTCGAAGACGGTGCGAGTTGGGGGTCGAGGTCGAGGCCGTCGGAGCTGGTACACGGCGAGGTGGTGGTGCTGTTGCTGGCGACGTTGATGGTGACGAACCGGTTCGTGTGCGAGATCTGCGGAAAGGGGTTCCAGCGAGAGCAGAACCTGCAGCTGCACCAGCGCGGCACGACGGAGGTCGAGGTCGACGTTGGGGTCTCGAGGTCGATGTTCATGGCAGAGGTCGGCGGCGGCTGGTACAAGGCGGTGGCGGCGCTGGGAGAGGGCAGCGCAGCGCTGGGAGAGGGAGGCGGCAGATGGGTGAGGGCTGCAGCGGAGCAGGGAAAGGCCACCGGCGGATGGGAGAGGGAGGCGGCACTGGGAGAGGGTGGCGCGGCGTGGATGGACCGGCGGCGGCGCGGACGGGAGTCGCGGCCGCCGCGGGTGCATGGGGAATCGCGGGGAGGGGGGCAGGGGCAGAGAGATAAGGTTGTGGGACCCACTACTTATTTGCCCATTTGCCCCATTTACCCCCTAATCCAAACAGGGCCAATATTCAAAGCAAATTTTTTGCCCCTTCTATTTACCCTAAAAAAGTTTGCCCCACTAGGCTGTTTGGATTGAGGGTAAATTTACGCAAATATTCCTGTCGGGGCGCTCTCTCCTGCATGCAGCATGCACTCGCACACGCCATGCTGCATGCGCTCGCTCTCGCCTGCATGCTGCCATGCACGGCTGCTGCATGCTGCAGGCTGCAGCTCACTCTCGCCTGCATGCTGCCATGCACGGATGCACGGCTGCTGCATGCTGCTGGCGCATGCTGCAAATACATAATTCACTAGCCGATGATGTCATACACGGACAACATATTTCACCGATTTGGCAAGGGAGGAGGCAGCAAATAAAAAAAGAGGAATTCTTTTAACAATGCAACTTGAATGTCAGTACTCATAGCATTTTAAAATTTTCTAATACCACGAGAAGGACAAGGGCAACATGAGCTATAGTAGCAGACTAGCAGCTCATTCGGCAAAGCAGCTGCAACTCTGTCTTTTTGAAAGGTTTCCAACTTTTTGGCAAGGCAGCTGCGTGCTCCATCCCAAACTCCAAACCCAAAAACCCCATCAGAGTATCAGACATCAGTTGGGCACTTGGGCTACTGCTGCGGCCGCCGACCGACTTGCTAGGTCGGGTTCCAGTTCCACTTCCACAGCGCCGCTCCATCCGCCCGGGCAAAAGTTCCGCCCGCGCGCCGACTGCCATTCCCGCGGCGCACGGCGTAGGGCCTCGCCGCTCCCGATCGAACAAGCCCCCGCGCCGCTCCGCCTTCCCGCTCCCCTTTCCCTCTCCGTCCGCGTGGCTTGGCGCGCCCCATCTGGTCCAGTCCTCCCTTCGCCTCTGATGACGATGAGGCTAGTGCGCGTTGGGACCGCGAAGAGCTCGGCCTTGCTCGAGCGCGAGTGGTCGCGCCGTTTATGCACGGATGCACGGCTGCTGCATGCTGCTGGCGCATGCTGCTGCATGCTAACAGCTTTCTGATGCTCGCTGTTATGCATAACTGAACAACAAATTTTGACCACATAATTGTACTCACATACACACATGCACTTATTTAACAGTCAAGTGATCACAATCATACACATACCATCACTTATGGAACAACGCATCAGCTATTTGATCACGGAAAGCATTCATGTTGATATCTTCAGGGACGTGTTCTTCTTCTCCTTCTTCGGTATTTGGCTCACTTTCATCTTCAGAGTCATATTCATCTGCTAGTGGAACATAGTTTTTATCTGCATCACACAAATCGAAGTCCCTATCCGCCAGCTTACTCTCTCTAATGAAATTATGTATAGCCATGCATGTGACAATAATTCTAGCTTGCTTTGCGATTGAATATTGTGGCATGCGCAACAGAATGCGAAACTTCATCTTCAAAACACCAAATGATCGTTCTATAACATTCCTAACTTTAGAATGTGCATGATTAAAAGTCTCTCTTTTACCTCTCGGAGGCGGGACATTCAGAAATGGTGCATGAGGGTACTTTGTACCCCTGTATGGTGAAAGATAACCCGGGCGGTTTGGATAGCCCGCATCAACACAATAAAATTTCCCTACAAATTTGTAGACAAATTGTGAAACAACCGATATCATTGCATTAGTGTGATACTTATCTATGAGAGAATGAGTAGATTACCTGGAGGTGGATGGGGAAACTTCTCAGCATATCTTATAGTTGCATCCTTGAACACTGTCATATCATGCACAGATCCAGGCCATCCCGCAAGAGCAAATGTAAATCTCAAGTCGAAATCACAGACAACACGCACATTCTGTGATGTCTTTTTGTGTCTACACATATGTGCAACCACTTTACTTTTTGCCACCACTACCTCAACATGAGTCCCATCTATTGCTCTTATACAGTTATTGAAGTGTGGCCAAAACTGTGGATTCTCTAGTATTGGGTGAACTGTTGAGAATTCAGGGTCCTTTGGCCTTATGATATCTCCACCTAACTTGAGAACACTAGTTAGAACTCGGTCAAAATTACGGCAAACTGTCTCCAAGGATCTCACAAAACGATTCTTAGCCTGCCTAACTAATTGGGGGTGCACCAACAACCCATAAAAACAAAGCTAAAGCCTCAACTGAACTCATTTTTGTATTTGACTTCAATCCATATGAATCCACCAACAAATTATGTAGCCTATTAAAAACCGATCTGGACACCCTATACATTTCATAGCAATCATCTTCATCGGCTAGTGTCCTCTCCACCCATTGCATTCCAGTTTCAGGAGCTACCCTCTTTGGTTTTTTGACATAGTAGGTTTGATAGTACGTACCAAAGACAGCCATGGTCTGCATGATGAATTCATGGTCCCTCTTGAGATTGTTCCTGGCCATCTTCACAATTTCATCTTCACTTGATGATTTCCTTTCATCGTCACTTGAGCCTCCATCATCACTTGGATACTCATCATTCTCATACGGCGGCTCACCTTCATGTCCATCGTCACTTGCATACACATCATTCTCATACGGCAGCTCATCTTCATGTCCATCGTCACTTGAGTCTTCATCCTAAATGAACAAATTAACACCAAAGTCAGCATGTAAGGCAAAAAAAAATACAACTTGTATTAGAATATCACAGCTATGCACACAAAAACTGAGAAAGACAAAGGCGCAATTACACAATAAACATTTCAGACCATAACTTAAATATTTCACATCACACACATAAACATTTCAGACCATAGGTTCAGACCATAAACACTTAAGTAGTTCGCATCACACATAAACACTTCCTAATACATATTGTTATCCTTGCACCATCTCTGCAAGAAATTGAGCCTGCCTTCGACAGTAGGTATGGTTAGGAAGTATCGGCGATTGAATTTTGACTTGAAAATCTTGAAGGTTGCATATGCTTCAACATTCTCATGTGCAACACAATCCCAAGCTAACTGTTGGCACTTCTCAATTTCTGCATCGGACTTCATCTCAGCCTGCAACTTGGAGTCCTTATGCTCTTGTATAGTCTGATGGTTTGTACTGACTGACTGGCTGCACCCGATGGATCAATGGCACGGCCACCGCCGGCTGCCCCCGATGACGACGCTCCAGCTGGATGTCGTGGTGGTCGTGGACGTGGTGGTGGCACCTCTATGTACTCAGCCCGTGGCGTGGCCTCCCGCCGTGGTGGCCGTGGGGGTCGTGGACGTGGTCGTGGTAAAGGATTGGCAAGAGGTGACTTCTGCAACTTTGAAGAAGACGAGGAAGAAGATGAAAATGAAGTCAGAGACCTAGGCAGCTCTCGAGTTAACTCGGTAAGCAATTCTAATGCAATTAAAAAGTTTCTTGTTGTGAATGTTGTATGCTTTGATGAATTAGGTTCTGACTATGAGTACAATGCATTGTTTCTTTCTTTTATATTATAGACAAACACTCAGAAGGCAAATTGGTCCGATCGCAATACTAGCATCCTGTTACAATTATGTCTTGAGCAAGTAGAAGCAGGAAATTGTGGTGATGGCAACATGAACACCATTGGATACAATAGCATTATACATAAATTTAAGAGAGCTACTGGACTGTTACATGATAGAACGCAGATAAAAACTAGAATCGGCCAACTTAGGGGGTTGTACAATTTCTGGAACATGTTGCAAACACATACTGGATTGGGAAGGAAGCCCGATGGCAGCATTGATGCAGACTCAACCTTCTGGCGGGAGCATAGAGAGGTACTTCTACCCTTAATTTGCTACTATTCTCTCCACTTTTACAAGAACAACATCTCACTTAATTTATCTTGCAGAACAAACCATGGTTGAGGAAATTGAAGAAGGGGGATCCACCTTTCTTGGATCACCTGGTGGCAATGTTCCATAAAGACGTTGTTGATGGATCCAACTGCTATGTGCCAGGGCAAGATTTTTATGAAGAAGGGGGCAGCAAGAAGAAGAAGAAGAAGAAGAAGAAGAAGAAGAAGAAGAAGAAGAAGAAGAAGAAGAAGAAGAAGAAGAAGAAGAAGAAGAAGAAGAAGAAGAAGAAGAAGAAGAAGAAGAAGAAGAATGTGAGGGGGAGCAAGAGGAATTTGTTCACAGCCCTATGAGTACAAGTAGCCGCAAGAGTAAGAGATCAGGTGGAAGCACTACAAGCACATGCCATAGTCCTGAAAAGACCAAAAGTCGGGAGAAAAACCAAATTGTCAAAGTCTTGAACAAGATTGCCACTACTTATAGCCAGTCAGTCAGTACAAACCATCAGACTATACAAGAGCATAAGGACTCCAAGTTGCAGGCTGAGATGAAGTCCGATGCAGAAATTGAGAAGTGCCAACAGTTAGCTTGGGATTGTGTTGCACATGAGAATGTTGAAGCATATGCAACCTTCAAGATTTTCAAGTCAAAATTCAATCGCCGATACTTCCTAACCATACCTACTGTCGAAGGCAGGCTCAATTTCTTGCAGAGATGGTGCAAGGATAACAATATGTATTAGGAAGTGTTTATGTGTGATGCGAACTACTTAAGTGTTTATGGTCTGAACCTATGGTCTGAAATGTTTATGTGTGTGATGTGAAATATTTAAGTTATGGTCTGAAATGTTTATTGTGTAATTGCGCCTTTGTCTTTCTCAGTTTTTGTGTGCATAGCTGTGATATTCTAATACAAGTTGTATTTTTTTTTGCCTTACATGCTGACTTTGGTGTTAATTTGTTCATTTAGGATGAAGACTCAAGTGACGATGGACATGAAGATGAGCTGCCGTATGAGAATGATGTGTATGCAAGTGACGATGGACATGAAGGTGAGCCGCCGTATGAGAATGATGAGTATCCAAGTGATGATGGAGGCTCAAGTGACGATGAAAGGAAATCATCAAGTGAAGATGAAATTGTGAAGATGGCCAGGAACAATCTCAAGAGGGACCATGAATTCATCATGCAGACCATGGCTGTCTTTGGTACGTACTATCAAACCTACTATGTCAAAAAACCAAAGAGGGTAGCTCCTGAAACTGGAATGCAATGGGTGGAGAGGACACTAGCCGATGAAGATGATTGCTATGAAATGTATAGGGTGTCCAGATCGGTTTTTAATAGGCTACATAATTTGTTGGTGGATTCATATGGATTGAAGTCAAATACAAAAATGAGTTCAGTTGAGGCTTTAGCTTTGTTTTTATGGGTTGTTGGTGCACCCCCAATTAGTTAGGCAGGCTAAGAATCGTTTTGTGAGATCCTTGGAGACAGTTTGCCGTAATTTTGACCGAGTTCTAACTAGTGTTCTCAAGTTAGGTGGAGATATCATAAGGCCAAAGGACCCTGAATTCTCAACAGTTCACCCAATACTAGAGAATCCACAGTTTTGGCCACACTTCAATAACTGTATAAGAGCAATAGATGGGACTCATGTTGAGGTAGTGGTGGCAAAAAGTAAAGTGGTTGCACATATGTGTAGACACAAAAAGACATCACAGAATGTGCGTGTTGTCTGTGATTTCGACTTGAGATTTACATTTGCTCTTGCGGGATGGCCTGGATCTGTGCATGATATGACAGTGTTCAAGGATGCAACTATAAGATATGCTGAGAAGTTTCCCCATCCACCTCCAGGTAATCTACTCATTCTCTCATAGATAAGTATCACACTAATGCAATGATATCGGTTGTTTCACAATTTGTCTACAAATTTGTAGGGAAATTTTATTGTGTTGATGCGGGCTATCCAAACCGCCCGGGTTATCTTTCACCATACAGGGGTACAAAGTACCCTCATGCACCATTTCTGAATGTCCCGCCTCCGAGAGGTAAAAGAGAGACTTTTAATCATGCACATTCTAAAGTTAGGAATGTTATAGAACGATCATTTGGTGTTTTGAAGATGAAGTTTCGCATTCTGTTGCGCATGCCACAATATTCAATCGCAAAGCAAGCTAGAATTATTGTCACATGCATGGCTATACATAATTTCATTAGAGAGAGTAAGCTGGCGGATAGGGACTTCGATTTGTGTGATGCAGATAAAAACTATGTTCCACTAGCAGATGAATATGACTCTGAAGATGAAAGTGAGCCAAATACCGAAGAAGGAGAAGAAGAACACGTCCCTGAAGATATCAACATGAATGCTTTCCGTGATCAAATAGCTGATGCGTTGTTCCATAAGTGATGGTATGTGTATGATTGTGATCACTTGACTGTTAAATAAGTGCATGTGTGTATGTGAGTACAATTATGTGGTCAAAATTTGTTGTTCAGTTATGCATAACAGCGAGCATCAGAAAGCTGTTAGCATGCAGCAGCATGCGCCAGCAGCATGCAGCAGCCGTGCATGGCAGCATGCAGGCGAGAGCGAGCTGCAGCCTGCAGCATGCAGCATGCAGCAGCCGTGCATGGCAGCATGCAGGCGAGAGCGAGCGCATGCAGCATGGCGTGAGCGAGTGCATGCTGCATGCAGGAGAGAGCGCCCCGACAGGAATATTTGCGGTAAATTTACCCTCAATCCAAACAGCCTAGTGGGGCAAACTTTTTTAGGGTAAATAGAAGGGGCAAAACATTTGCTTTGAAGCAAATATTTGCCCCTACAATCCAAACAGGGCCAAGGTTATGGGACCCACTACTTATTTGTCCATTTGCCCCAAATTTGCATCTATTAAGAGGTAAATGGAATTGAGGGAGGCAAATATTTACCCCAGCATATTTGTCCCATGGTGTTTGGGAGATTTTTGGGGTAAATTGGGGCAAATTTGCCCCATTTACCCCCTAATCCAAACAGGGCCAATATTCGTCCTTCAGCAAATGCAGGTGACTCCTTTGCAGGAAGCTACAGGTACAAAGTAAACCACAGAACCAGGGAGAAGCATTGATGCAACTTCACGAGTTCGTGTTTTCCCTTACATAACTCCGAAACTAACGAACACATTAGTATCAAATTTCACCTTTACTACCAGATTTTCTTTTGAACTGCCTTCACTAGCAGAATTAGCAACACTCTAGTTGCCCCCCAAATTATCCCCAAAATCTCCAGCACACCACAACGAACCGACGATCAAGAGGTACCCTTTCAACAATCCGCCTCCAGTATCCCAGCCACAGCTCAGCGAAATCTAACCCTCCGATTATTGAGAGGAAATGCGAAACATACTAGCGCGCCCGCGACGGCGCGACCACTCGCGCTCGAGCAAGGCCGAGCTCTTCGCGGTCCCAACGCGCACTAGCCTCATCGTCATCAGAGGCGAAGGGAGGACTGGACCAGATGGGGCGCGCCAAGCCACGCGGACGGAGAGGGAAAGGGGAGCGGGAAGGCGGAGCGGCGCGGGGGCTTGTTCGATCGGGAGCGGCGAGGCCCTACGCCGTGCGCCGCGGGAATGGCAGTCGGCGCGCGGGCGGAACTTTTGCCCGGGCGGATGGAGCGGCGCTGTGGAAGTGGAACTGGAACCCGACCTAGCAAGTCGGTCGGCGGCCGCAGCAGTAGCCCAAGTGCCCAACTGATGTCTGATACTCTGATGGGGTTTTTGGGTTTGGAGTTTGGGATGGAGCACGCAGCTGCCTTGCCAAAAAGTTGGAAACCTTTCAAAAAGACAGAGTTGCAGCTGCTTTGCCGAATGAGCTGCTAGTCTGCTACTATAGCTCATGTTGCCCTTGTCCTTCTCGTGGTATTAGAAAATTTTAAAATGCTATGAGTACTGACATTCAAGTTGCATTGTTAAAAGAATTCCTCTTTTTTTATTTGCTGCCTCCTCCCTTGCCAAATCGGTGAAATATGTTGTCCGTGTATGACATCATCGGCTAGTGAATTATGTATTTGCGCGTTTAGCTTAGATTGTTTGCAATGGAAAGACGGGATTTATGTTGGTTTGGGTTTCTCGCATTCATTGCTCAAGTTTGCAGTAGGGTTACAAACGATGGGGAGAGAGAGATTGTCCCAAGTCCCGTGTGGAGTGAGGGTGTGTGTTCGAATTCGCTCTCCTTTTGCATGGTGAAGGCTTCCCCTTTTATAGTTTAAGAGAGAGAGCTTACATTACATTCAGGAATTGAAGAATAAAAGATAAGTGAGATGCGATTGTCCCTCCCATGTTGGGTCTTGTTGTGGGGTCCCGCTGGTCCTGTTTGTGACGTCGTGAGTCGTGGGGAAGGTGATTGCGTCCCCTGGGTCTTCTCCGTACGCTACCTGGCGGATTACCGTGGTGGGTATGGCTCGTCCCGTGACGGTAACAAGGGATGATGGGAGTTGGTGGAACAATGACGGAGTGGTCATCATGACGTCTGCCACGACTCCCATCAACCAAGACGTCCCAACCACTCAGTTGAGGTGTCAAAGAGTTGACTTGTAGACGTCGGGTCGGGCTTCCTCTTTCTATCAGCCCGATGGTCGGGTGGGACAGAGCCTTTGTGAGGGCCCTATGAGCTTCCTGACCCTCCTCACGAGGGTTAGATGGGACGGAGGCGCCCTCGATCTTTCAAGACTCCACCGACCCTGTCACCAGGATCAAGCACGGCAGAGATCCTACCCCCGGCTCGGGTGGATTTCTCCTTGCCTTGGCAATAGGTCAGCTTGCCTCACTTACGTAGTAAATGACTCCGGGGTTTACCTTGTGTCCTCCTAATGTTGTGTCGCCAAGGATCCTTTATATTGATCCCGACATATGTTGTGAGGTTAAATTAACTAAGCGAAATTTATCAATCATACTCAATTTATAAAATAGAAGATTGGAAAAAATGATGGGTGTGTATCCCGAACATAAGTTAATTAGCTCTATATATGCCTACATTAAGGCTGAGTACCTAAAAAATAATATAGCCCAAACTATAAAAAGAACATGCCCACCCAACCTCGCCCCAAAAGGGTTCACCCAATGCAATGCAAATGGTTAGGTTTGGATTGACCATGGGAAAAAATACTAAGAACAAGTAAAAAAACAAAATTTTCGCTAGTTGTTTATATGACAGAATTGTTATCCTTCGTGTCGGTAGAGCGAAGAATCCTCTTACGGACATGGCAGACGTGATCATCGACTTCGTATTGCAGAGAAGACTCCCCCACCTAAGTTGTCCTCTGTGTTGAGAGGTGATGACTCGTCCACTTGTTCTCTATGTGGAGAGGTGATTATTGACGAGACACGGGCTGATATGTGATACGCCGCAATGGTAGCATCGTTGTGGCTAGACTACGCTGGCTGATATGTTGTTTGGCGTCTGACGCAGCACAACAATCTGATGCACCTGGCTGCTCGCTCGATGGCGGAGGTGTCTTTGTATGGCAGTTGGGCAGTTAGCAGGAACGAGGTAAGAGGGCTAAACCCAAAATAGTCAGCGTGTTGTTCGGTTAGTTCTATTCTATATGGTTCACCTCACTTTCTCCCAAAATAGATCTGAGCATTTTTGGCCCGGCCCGGCCTGGCCCGTGGGCCCGGCCCGGCCTGGCCCGTGGGCCCGGCCCGAGCCCGGTGGGTTTGGCCCGCCCATGCCTTCTAATAGGACGGGACTGGGCAGCGAAAACTAACCCCGAAAAAAAATCAGGCCGGCCCGAGCCCGTCAAGATGATTAATTTCATTTATTTTTTAACTAAAAAAGGACGGGACGCCCGAGCCCGCCCACGGCCCGGCCCGAGCCCAGCCCGAAAACTCGGCCCGAACTTGCCCATGGGATGGGCGTGGGCACAAATTTCCGGCCCGAAATAAACCGGGCTTTTTCTCGGCCCGGCCCGTAAAATGCTCAGGTCTATCCAAAATGAGCCACGAATACATTATTTCCATCTCGAGCTTGATTGCACGGCAATACCCTCGGATGCACATGATGATTCTGCGCTAGGAATGTATCAAATAACCACCATGTAAACTCCTACCACAACTACTATGCCTAGATTTTAGATGTATCATCATGCCATTAACTGCACAACGAGCCAAGCTATATTTGAACTGCATGTAACCATGCTAAGGTACACAATATCAAGCCACCGAACAGAAAAGCGCTTTGCACCTCCGATCGTATGGCAGTTCACAGCCCTGCTACCTGCTGGTCGGGTTGTTCGCAACCGGCAGCACAGTCGCTGGGACGCTTCCTCTCACTAGAAAATATCATCAAGGTTTATTGGAAGTCCCAAGTCATCATCACTGCAAAATAGTTTGCAAGGTTCAGATGTTACAGCCAGATCAACAAAGTGACAGAAGTAGGAGATGTCAGCCAGAGTGCTACAAGAAAGTTCTAGCAAGTAATTCAACTGACTTTTTACAAAAGACTAAACTGACAACGGTGTCAGTAAAGCATCGATACAATATGTCAATTGAAAGATAGCTGGAGCTATGAGCATAAACAGGAAGACTCACCTATCTTGGTTTGCTGCTCGTGCCTCATCCAAATGACCTTGCACATGTGAAGAACCTGCTGCATTGCCAACTTGTAGAATATTTACAGAACCAAGTAAGTTTACTAATAAAGAACTGGAAAGTTGCAGCACACTATAGTGGAAAACATGGACGATACATAAAGCCAAGCATGCAGTACTCACATGTATAGTGCTCATGAATAACGTTGACACCTGATGCCTTGTATGCACTCGAGTTAGAATGGTCATCTTTCTGAGCCAACTTTTTGTGCTTCAAGGAACTTGTAGATAGAAGATTGCAAAAAATCGCACACAGACACCAAATAAATTCATGTATGTAAAGTTATCTTGCAAGAATTCAATAAGGAAGTACCCATAAATCATAATAACTAAAAATAAATAGAACCAAGAAAACCCTTTTTTTCTCTTTAACACACGGGAGATTGTGAATCATTGCATTAAGAGAGTAAAGGCCAAAATAGCAATGTATAACGACCATGCACGACCAAACAACGACCTTGCACAGCCATAAATAACTAGAAAATCCTTGTGTTACATAAATTCCATATAAATTGCAACTTGTAGATAGCAAGAAAGACTTTAGGGACAGGCTAAGACATAAGCCAGGGTGTAGGGAGTTACTGCAAAGGTATGCAGATAAAGACATAAGAAAGGTGTGCCAGTCTGTGGAGGTGGTGGCCATGATCTCATCTAACTCTTCTTCAGGAATGGATGCCACAGGGGTTTAGTAATTGGCTATGCAATGGATCAAGCTTTAATTACTAGGCTGACATGGTGTCTAGTGTGTTTGGTGTAATGATTAATAAGATAAGCACATTCTAGTTCAAAATGGATGGGCCACATTTATTTTCATTAACTAAAAACACAGTTTAAGAATCTTGAGGAAGAACAGCATAAGAAGCAGACCATGGGAAGTTTCGACTACACTTAACAGTAAAGATCATAGGCATGAACACACTAAACCATACATGCTTTTACCATTTTAACAAAATATGGTAATTGCATACACAAGAAGCACTACAGCAAGCAACAGAAAAAAAAACCAAGTACTAGATCCTTACTTTAGTTCATGTTTTTCCTTCCAAGCTTTGACAAAAACTGGATACCCACATATGAAATGAGGCTTCATGGTTTTTGATAAGATTTCTTTTACAGTCCCGTTGTACAGGAAGCTCACGTAACCAAACACGCGTTTCTTCCGGAGTGGAATTTGCACGTCATTGACAGGACCATACTGGCTGGAAGAAATATCATGAGAATACATTTTACAGCTCCATAAAGACATAACAGGTAGAAGCTTCATGTCAAAATGTACTAAATTACTAAAATCGGACGGCAATACCTGAAGTAGTTCCAAACATCTTCTTTAGTGAATGTGCTTTTAGGCCCAAAGGTAATGTAAATCTGGTTAGCACCACTTCCACCAGCTGTCATCACCAAATTGTAATCATCATCCAAGTACTTAGGGGCCTCTTCCACCGGGACAATATAACACTGTCCATGTCTGAAGTTGAAATAGCAGCAGTCATATAATCAGAACACTTAGTGATATTGTGCATATGTGTTGCTTCCTAGTCAGTGGTAGAAACACAAAGCAACCAAGGAGGCAATCATCTATATAAATTAGAAATAAGCAAGGATGCATAAGATTAGGAAAAAACCTCTCAATCACTCTGGTGGTGCAAAGCATCGTGAGAAGACAGGTGAGGCTGCTATCGCACTGCTGGCTCTCTGTGCCCAAAACCTCAATCTTTAGAGGTTTTCCATATTTCTTGGTGTACGTGTTGGCCAGACACTCAACTGGGACCCTTGGTGGTTGCAGCGAACGCAGGAGCTCACTGATCTCTTTCTCAATATGGGTAATGACTTGAGAGTCCGAACTTTCCTCATGCTATTCATCTCAGGGGCATTGGGCCCGTGGGAGAATGGACAGTTCTCACCTTTCTTACAGGAACCCATCGAGAAGAAAAAACAAGGCTCGATTTGCTCCTTGGAGCTACTGAGAGGATAGCCAGTGACACTTTGAGAAACATCTCCATAGTTAGTTGGTAAGCCATCACCTGGAATGTTGTAAGACTGGAAACGTTCCCCCATGCCAATGAATCTAGGAAATGGGCTCTGAAAAGCTCCAACTAGACCAGTGGAAGGATTCTGAGCCTGAATTCCGTGGGAGCTTCCGACCTGATTGATGGGGTGAAGTGGAGGCTGAATTCCATGATAGCTTCCACTTGGGTAAAACTCACGCTGCCAATGGATGAATGGTGTGTACATTCCTTCAGAAGCTGACAGTGGGAATTGTTGCATGCTGGGTAGACTGGAAGATGTCGCCTCAATGTTCAGACGCTGTATTTGGTCATCCGAGGCGTTTGGATATTGTCTGATCTCCTCAGGTGGTTTGCGTGAGATCATGTAGGAAACAATCCCGTCGGCGTTACATGGATGAAGTTGTCGGATCCTTTTCCGCAACGAGCTGACACATTCATCTATGCTCACCTCTTGTTTCCTGCAGAAGAGAAAATAAAAGTTAAAAACTTAAGGAATTCACTGCAAGGAGTTTGTAAAGCAAATGCAGTCGATAAAGTGTTTGATTCATTTCCCTAAAAAAAGTGTTTAATTCACACACTAACAGCTTTACGAGCACATGCAAGTGTCACTTACACTAGGGGTAAAATCAAACAATATATTGCTATTCGCTAAGGTAGTCAACGGCTCATGGGTGTTCAAAACATACGGAAAGTGTTGAATTCACTCACACCTCATTACCGGCACATACACGTATATCTTACACACTAGGGAAAAAAACCATATGAAATATATTTCAACACTGACAAGTGGCACCATGCACTAGACGCAAGAGCACTCATCGGAGCTCTATAGTCCCGTTGAGTCTCTGGCCAATATGTACACCAAGAAGTATGTAAAGCCTCTGAGGAATGCCAATGTTGTGAAGTTAGATGCCAAAACTCCTCTAGCTTAAGCCTAGCTTGAACCTTATGTGAATACGGCCCGAAAAATGAAAGTTTTGTGGTCGCTGGCCCATGGGTGTTCAAAACATAGGTAAAGTGCTGAATTGACACACAACATTATTGACACGCGCGCACACTGTGTGTGTGTGTTTTGAGATAATGCGCACACTATGTGTGTCTTACACACTACCGAAAAGAAAAACCGATATCAAGCAGCCCCAGAAAGTAAAAGGTCCAAAACTTGGGTGGGTCATAAGCACGTGTAGATGAGTTAGAGTTTACAAGGCCCATTAGCAATCTGGCCTACTTTTGTCTTTTTACCTAGTGTTGTGTGTGTGTGTCTTCCACACTCCGCTGGTCCGGCCCATTCTGCCCCGGCACAGGCCCATATCTGCTGGGAGCCGCGCGGGATGACACGGGGAGAGAACTCCACCAAACTCGTGCCGTGATGCGGATCTGCTGTCGTTTGGGTTTTGCCTGCGACAACGACAGCGTGAGACCGTGGGAGACTGCGGTGTGTGTGTGAGTGAGAACCTACGCCGAGACCGTGGAACCGCGCCGCGACCACGGGTCCACAGCTTCACCACGCTAGGCCCCTGGTCACCCAAAAAGCTGAGCACCCACGCGCACCGCACCCGCGGCGGCTGCCGGTTTCCCCCCGCAAAAAAAAGGAGAAACTGCGTGCGCCAGCGCCACGTCGCGGGTCCGTGAGTGACCACGCCGCCACATCGACCGGGGTCGCGCTCGCGCCGCGCGGCAGGTCGCGTCGGCCTGGTCGGCCGGCGTGCACCGCGCGACGGGGCCGGGGGCCGTGGCACGCCCGCTCGCCGGCCGGCACGGCACACGCACACGCACGTGTGAACCACCAGGCGCCGGGCACGGTGGAATCCCCCGGGGAAGGCGCTAGCGAACAAGCGGGGCTGAGCCCCAAAACCGCGTAGATGGATGCGATCATGCGACCAACGCCGCCGGTGGGGGGCATCCGGTGAATCGCAACAGCATCGCAGATGGGCTGGTCGCGCGTGGGGCACCGGTGAATCGCGACAACATCCATCCGTGGACGAAATAAAACAGAACACGAAAAAAAAAAGTTTCTACGGATAGCTTTCTAGAAGGGTGGTTTGAGGCAAAAGAAAATAATTAACTATTGTATCTGTATAGCATAATTAACACAGACGCATAATCAGTTGGAGTAATAGAATGTGTAGCCAAATGGAATAAACTAATTACTTGACGATCATGCAAATATAAGGATCGGACGCAATTCATCTAGCTAAGTGAGTATAGGCACCCCGTGTGCAGAGGCGGAAAATATTTCTATTTCTAAAAAAAGGTGACTGTAGGCACTATTATACAAGATACACAATATAAAGATCAACCATGCAAGTAGTAGTGATGGTAGCTAGGTAAGGTGGCCATGCTTGTTGATGACCCGAACCCAGACTCTTGCCAACTGGACACCCGGAACGTATGTTCACCCGTCCTTTTCTTTGAGAATCTTATTCCTATCGATTTAGCTACATAGGCAATACGACGTTGCTACGAATAAATGACAAAGCGAACCCTCGAACCGAATCAGGATTATCGGTAACAAATACCGTCTCGAATCACTAGCATTTCACCTAGCAAATCACAATACTAACTTATAAACTATCACACAGATGTTCGGAAAAAGAAGCAAACAAAATCTACATAGCTTTAGATTATAGGAAGTCAGGGAACCATACCGATTCAAGTCGGCAGCTAGAACATCTCCCTGACGAGCACTGGTGCCTCGACCGGATCTCCGATGGGGCCTCCTTGACTCTTCTTCAGCCATCATCGCTGAAGCTTTTTGTGAAGATGTCTTTCTACTGGGAATGTACTCGACTCTGGCGCAACTATCTCATCACACGTGAGGGAAGAGAAGGGAGAAATGGGACGACGAGAGCTATGAGAAATTTGGATAGATCGAAACACAAGAAGACTGATGGGGGATCGATTGAGCGAGGGTATATACTAGCGCACGGAGCATGGATTCTTTTGGGGGTCATGCTGGAGTGCGGGCTTGAACTGCAACGCCTGAAAATACGACAAACTGTACCCGGGAGGAAAGGAATATCGGTCGTTTGGAAATAATAACTCACGAAGTTGTGGGGGTAGGTTAAGTCCCTGGCCCGGTCATCGGTGGACCCACAAACGACACGAGAAATATACCATTCTTGTTGGGTTAGCAAATTGTTTATATAGCATTCTATTAAATACTATAATGTCCAACTAGATTGCCCTTGCTATCATGTTAGGAATAAAAACTATGCCGCCTGCTAAACTCATAACCCATTGTAGCCGCACCCTCAATTCGCGGCGAGGTCCGTTCCATGATCCGCCGTTCACGTGGCTCGGGCTCCTAGACGTGTTATGCTCCACGCCAACTGCTTATTAGACAACCTTAAGAATCGATGTTCCATGGGGCGTCATGATCCACAAGAGAGTCGGCGACTACAATGCTAAGTTCTATCTATAGAAGCATAGAACCCTTGGAGCAAGTATATCCAGTAGGCTAGGAGCATATCCAGGACTTGATGAGCACGGGCAGCCCAAGCACGAACAGATACCCGTATGTAATATTAGTCCACCATCAGCCTATGGAAGGCACATTGCAACTTAACACGTCAACTCGGCCGTGTTGCTTCTACCATCCAGGGACCAGGGGAATGCCGCCGGCAGCACCCTCCCAATTTCTATCATCGTCTATGGATGGACTTCTAAGTTCTATGGATCCGTCCATCTCGGGCTAGGCGAGGCACCCGCGACCCCAGCGGACAAGCAGCGTTTTACGATGGAATGGTAGCCCATGCAATGCAAGCACCTACGGCTACAGGCGACGTTTGGGCCCACCCAAAGCATCTGCAGCGATTCAAAACAGGCGTGCCGGGGATGAATCTGTTTCTTACTTTCATGGGTGATGAAGGGTAGAAGGGGCATCATATCTTATTATCTCCGTCTTTCTTGACCATTTCAGTTGTAATTTTGGCCTTGAACTATAGCCTTTTGATTGGTGCTCCCTGTCATGGCAGAATGTGTTTAGAGTGATTTGCTCTTGGTAATCTCTCTATCAGGGGGCGTCGGCTGTTAGAGGCGAAGCGAGGTAGCAGAATAGCAGATGCAGAGTGAGGGTCCTGAGCCACACGACACGACACGACACTAGTGTCGAATCATGTGGGTGGACGGACGCGTGTCGTGAATCAATAATAGGCTGTGCTGGGTGCAGTGTGCCGCCCGGCTGCACCGAATTTATTCTCCACCGTGCCATCTGCCATGCCGTGTGCCCGTGTCCACGCTGCGGAATCTAGAAGGATTAGGAGGGGATAGCAACAACGCTGCCCCCGGCGGAACCGAGTCATGCGTGACTCGTATGGCTGCCGCCTTTTCACCTCCGTTTCATTAGCTGCTAGCAGAAAGATCTTTCAGGCCGAAATCTCGCGCGGATACGCGGCGTCATATACTACTCCAAAACCCAAGTCGAAGGAATAATACAACATGCCAACATTGCCTGTCGAGTTGTTGACATGGGAGCATCAAGAAAAGGACATGTACTATATCTACTCCTGTGTACCGTAGTTTAAAGTGCTATGCACAAAATGCACAGAAAAGTCAAATCGAGATCACGGCAAAGGCGAGACGCCGATCTTCTCGATTCAATTCCGTAGCTTACAAAATACAAAGGGTGTGTTTAGTTAGGAGGGGAGGAAAAGAACTTTTTCTGGTAAAGGTGTTCTGTGTGAGGGATGAATAGAAAAATTAAAAGGAGTTAAAGGGAAACTTTTCTGAGAAACGTGTTTTCTGAGAGAGATGAATAGTAGAGTCCAAAAGAACTTATAGAACTAAACACGGCCAAAGCTGACTAACTGTAGCAGTCTGGTCAAGTTCCAATCACTGAACTGAGCAATGAATGTGAGCTTTTGCTCAGACCATACCAAACACCTGCCGTAAACTAGTGAGGCTGAACAGAGTCGCCGTAGCCCGTCGACGACGACGTACGCTGTCGCGTCGTGTTCCTCCTGTTTCCTTGTGATCGGATCATTGACTCATTGGGGTCAGACATCTTGCCAACCGGTCCAAGTTTGACCGCCACCAGCAGCTCTTAGCTCAGAGACGGGGATAATGAGTTCAATTCGCCACTGTCACCTCAGCAGCTCGGCAATTTCCCTTTGTCCCAGGGCTTCTCTCTTCTGTTCAACTCTTTGTTTGTTTGATTACTGAAGACTGGAGACCAACAAGAGTGACAGGTACATTTTCTTAAGACGGCTATTCTTGTCGTTGTTTTCCTGTCTCTGCAATTCAACGCGACGTACGCAGTACGTAAAGACATACGTGATCACTGATCACCTTGTGAAAAATGCCTCGCCCCGCTACACTTTCAGGGAGGCGCGCAGTGGTATACGTGAAGGGAAAGAGGGATGGTTTGGGGAATTGGGGTGCATCCATGGTGCGTGGTGACAAGGAATGTCGAAAGTCTACACAAGTCGTCGTAATTAATTGTTTTGGATTATTAACTTGACACAAAAAAACTTGATAAGATAAATTTAAAATATTTAGGAGGAGAAATAATTTACATCTTTAACTGTGTATATTGGAGTCGATAGATATACAGCTACACTCTAAAAAAAGGCATATTTTTCTCTCGTTACACGAAGTACACAACGATAGTGTCATACCAATAAAGTTGTCTTTGTACTTACGAAACATCTTTAATTTTATCGTCTCGCCCTGCATGATTGGCAACCTAATAATGCCATCCATATGTTGCTGTCCTATACAACTTCACATTCGCGTGCGAGAAAAGGCGCCGCATACGCTGCTCTCCCAAGTCCAAGCACGAACCACCGCTGCAGATATCCCAAATTATGGCGATCTGGACCAGAATCAAAGCGAATGCTCATGTCGATATCTCATAATAATCCAATTGCAAACATCATCATTTATTTTTTTCCTTCGTTATTATATTTATATCTATCTACCAGTGCCACAATGGTTAGGGTGAGTTGAGGACGAAGGAGCCCACCATGCGATCCAGGAGCAAAAAGGAGACGTATAAAAAATGGTCGCTGACTGTAAAAGGTAGTCAAAAGGGAAGGTAATGGTGGGGGATAACATTGAGACAGATAAGAAAATCATGCCACTAGAAAGAGGAGATGATGCAAAAGATTACGGCATGATTAGAACGTCGGCGCTTTTTTAATTGTGTGTACGCGGGAAAAATCTAGTGCTGATGTGCTGGAAAAGCTCAGAGATTAGCGTATACCTCCTGTAAATGAGTGTGGAGATGCCTGCGCAGTGGCTATTCTAGGGGTGCAGGGTGGGCTCCAGCCCCCCCTACAGCCATGGAATCAGTGTAAATTAAGAGGAGGCGATGGAGAAAAAAATGAAGATTATAAAGAAAATAGGAGGATGGAGAAGCAAGATGAGGGATTGATAGATATGTGCCGAATATGTGTACAGTTTGGTTACAGTTGAGCTTGAGTTGTAATTTGGTAGGTTAGGGATAGAGTTGTAGTCGTACTTTGTATCCTTAGGGCCCATAAATATGAGGGCACTACCGTCGTAACCGTGAGACGACTTGGCGGCTGGTGTGGGCGGCGGCGTTGCCGTGGTGGTGCCCGGATACCGGTGTAGCTGCTATTTATGGGGAGGAGCGCCCGTAGTCATGCCCCGATGATGTAGGCACATGGCCGAACCTCGTTAAAAAACATCGTGCCTCGATGTCGTGCTCGTTTCGTGTGATCTTGCGGTTTGGTTCTGTGATCCTGGGTTATTGCTTCCGCGCTGTTATTCTAACAAGTGGTATCAGAGCCAGATCCATGGAGAAGATCCACGTGGAGGCATAATGGGCATGTTCCACATCGCGCAGGGTCACACAAGCTGACCGAGGAGGGGTAGGGCGCAAGGTGGAGCATGGCGGCTATCAACGACTTGATCAGTAGAGTTGGAAACTTCGAGCGGGTGGCTCGAACCGTCCAATGGGCTACAATCAATAGGGATCTGTCCAGACATGGAGATCGGGTTGATGGCGGCTAGTGGCTGCTGTTTGATAGGGCCCGGTTAGACGTGATGGCCATGTTCGACGGTGCGGCTGGAAGACGTCGTGGATGATGACGGCTTCGGCTCGCGATCAGATTGACAGGAGGTCGATCGTGATCGGAGTGGCTGTTGCGGGCTCAAGATGGAGCTGCAATGGTGGTGGCGAAAGCCATGGTGAACTTCATATGTTGATGGAGCTGGTTTGTTCGACGGTTACGTGATTACATCCGTTGTAGGCGGTGGCCGAGGAAGCGAGAACGCTTGGTACCCGTGGTGTTTCGGCGACGCAGGCAGTGGCCAGAGGCATGCGCAGGCGGCAGGCCTGAAGTACGCATGATGGTGGCGGTGCAGCAAAACGTGCACGAATAGGAGTCCAAAGTCAGCTACATGCACGCATGCATTGATGTCCTTGTTCGTTCAATCGGCCCTGGGCAGGACTTGGTTTCGTGTGGCTCTCTGTTACCTAGCAGGCCTACATACGAAGTCCCTGTTTGAGTTGAATGCATGTACGTATGTGGACATGCAAGCTCAAGGAAGGAAAGATGTGATCACGTAAAGAGCAAGGAGAGGAGCGGCAATGGAAGAGTCGTGTACTGGATGGACTCATGCTATTCGGACCGGTCTCCATAAAACAAGAGAGAAGTTCACGGAGGATTGCATCGGAAGCAATCTGAGCGTTCGTACAAACCGAAGCTTGCGACGGTGGACAGGCGAACAACAGGCGCAGCTCTCGAGCAGGTTGATATCGTCTGTGTGACGGCGAAGAGGTTGACAGGGCTCACGAGCAGCGTGGCTGTGCACAGACGGTGTACGGCGACAACGGCACGAGGAGTCAACACAACACATGCAAGAGGTGGGTGCTGCAAGGGCGTGCAACGGCGTTCGTGGCGGGACGCAAGGAAGGATAAGCGCACGACGTGCAGGAGGCAGATGACGTCGATGGCGTCCAAGTTTGAAGTGGCGAGGTTCGATGGCACCGGAAACTTCGGGTTGTGGCAGACGAGAGTGAAGGACCTGTTGGCTCAACAGGGCATCTCAAGAGTGCTCAACAACAAGAAGCCGGCGAAGGTGGAGGATGATAAGTGGGAGGAGATGCAAGCGCAAGCGTGTGGAACAATAAGGTTGTGCCTCTCCGATCAGATCATGTACCACGTCATGGATGAAAGCTCGCCTAAGAAGATTTGGGACACGTTGGCCGAGAAGTTTTTGTCCAAGACTTTGACCCAGAAGCTGTACCTGAAGCAGACGTTGTATAGGCTGAAGATGCAGGAGGCGTCAGATCTTGCTGAGCATGTGAATGTCTTCAATCAATTAATTGCTGATCTTGGAAAGGTCGACGCGGAGATTGATGAGGAAGACAAGGCGATTATTCTTTTGTGTTCGTTGCCGGGATCTTATGATCACTTGGTTACTACGCTGACATATGGCAAGGAGAATGTGAAAGTGGATGACGTCGTTACTGCTTTGCTTTCTCATGAGCAAAGGAGGAAGAGTAATTCACTTGAAGAGTCTCGAGGGAATGCTTTAGTAGTCAGGGATGATCGAAGTGGTGAAGATAAGAAGGGCAACAAGAAGAAGAAGGGACCGCAATGCTATAGGTGCAAGGAGTGGGGACATAAGAAGGCTAAGTGTCCGGAACTGAAGAAGGGTAGTGGAACCGCAAGTGTGATTGTTACCAGGCAGGATGACTCGGATAGTGATGGTGATGTTCTCACAGTGTCAAGTGAAAAGTCTTGTGAAGCGTGGTTGTTGGATTAAGCTAGTTCGTTTCATGCAACGGTAAAGAAAGAGTGGTTCTTGTCATACGTTGAAGAGGATGGTGGTCTTGTTCACTTGGGAGATGATTCAGGTTACCGTATCATAGGAGTGGGCGACATCAAATTCAAGATGTGTGATGGACAGGAGATACTACTCACAGGTGTGAAGCATGTGCCGGGGCTACGGAGGAATCTGATTTCGCTTGGAATCTTGCATGAAGAAGGATGGCTATATCAGACGGTGCCTGATAAGAAGACCTCGAGAGTCATGCATGGAGGCAAGACGGTCATGGTTGGTGAGAAATCAAGTGCACATCAATACAAGCTTATGGGAAGCGTTGTTGGAGGTGGAGTCATGGATGGTAATGCAACTGTGGCGGTGTTCTATCCGAAGGTCGGTGAGGTAGCAGCGGCCTCATCTGGCTGTTCTAAGTGAGCAGCAAAGGAGACGACTCAAGTCTGGTACATGGAGGTTCGCGCATAGACAACTCAAGGTGACAAGCATATTCATCAAGGTGGAGTTTGTAAGATATGTGCCGAATATGTGTACAGTTTGGTTACAGTTAGACTTGAGTTGTAATTTGGTAGGTTAGGAATAGAGTTGTAGTCGTACTTTGTATCCCTATGGCCCACAAATATGAGGGCACTACCGTTGTAACCGTGAGACGACTTGGCGGCTGGTGTGGGCGCGGCGTTGCCGTGGTGGTGCCCGGATACCGGTGTAGCTGCTGTTTATGGGGAGGAGCGTCCGTAGTCATGCCCCGAGGATGTAGGCACATGGCCGAACCTCGTTAAAAAACATCGTGCCTCGGTGTCCTGGGTTATTGCTTCCGCGCTGTTATTCTCAACACGGACGAGCCCCCCTAGCCTCCTAGGCTGCATCCGCCACTGTGCCTGCGTGTAGGAGAGCTCCGCTAATGAAAAGTTGCTGGGTGCAGCGGTACTCAAAACCATGAGCACGCACTTTTGTTTTCCATCCTTATTCCAGTCCAGAACCAACATACGGAGTGTAGAACAAAAGGCAAGAAGAATATTTACATGTGCCACACCATTTCGCCTTTTGCAACTTGCCAAGGGACCTTTTCGCTTGTACGTACTAGGGACTAGGGTAGAAAGCCAGAAAATGTCATCCCATGGTCTTGAACATTTCATTTGGTCATCACCTGCTATTCGATCTCATCTAACAGCTTAATTGCCTGAAGGTGTGATTAGCAAACTGCATTATTAGTACATAGCAACTGTAGCACTTTAGGATAAGTGGGCTACAGTTTGGAGCACGTGACACCCCGTGCAGGAAACCGTCGCTGGCAGGATAATTATATCGTCGTCATCTCACAAATCACAATTATGAATACCACTAGATGTGGCCATCAGCACAAGTTGCAGTGATTTTGTCGACACGATTCGTTTCTACCCCTCCGGCCCTCCCCCAGTCCCAGTCCCCAGTGTCTTGCCTCTTGTGTTTAGATTGGGGAATAATTCTCCAAAATACACTGTTCACTAAAAACACTATATTAGTGTTTTATGAGTGGGAAGAAAGAAGAAAGAGATGAATAGAAAAAATTTAGATGAGTAGTATTTTTTAAAAAAAGTTTGTTAATCTCAACGGAACCTCAATCGGTCGTACGGACTGAAAATCCTGCTGCTGGCTGGCTATACTCGTCGAGCATCGATCCCCATCGACCGCGACCCGCGAATTCTCCGCCTCTGGACGACCCGCGAGGCCGCGACGCCTACAGCCAGCAGCCCGTTGCTCACTTGCTCCGGGGGGCGACGGGCAGCGCGCGCGCTCCAGAACCCAGATTTTTCTCTGCCCACGCGGCGCGGGTGCCTGCCCTGCCGCAGTGGTGGTGCCTGCCACGCCGTGTCGCCCTGCACCCGCGGTTTGAACACAGGCGCGCGGCGGGGCCCGCGCCGTGCCCGCCCGCGCGTCACGCCTGGCGACGCAAACCGCGGACGACGCGCACGCCGCACGGGGCTCGCACGGCCACGCACGGACGTGGGGACGCGCCACGCGCGCCGCGGGTAGAAATACTCGGCGCCACCACGGGGAATTTCATTTCCCCCTGCCCACTCCCGGCTCCTCCCTCGGCGGAAACATCCCACTCCCAGTCCCCGGGCCACCACTACCCGTGCCCAGCGCCCACCATCCCCGCCTTTTCTCTTCTCCCCAGCCGGCACCCGGCAGCCAGCTACCAGCCCCCTCCCCGTGTTACTGCTCTGTTCTTCCCTGTCTGCGCAACCAGCTGGGCTCGGCTACCTCGCCGTCCGCCCTCCGAGTACTCCTCGAGCTCAAGGATCCGTGGCCTCGGCTAGCGCCGGCCGACTGGACAGGTACACGCTTGCTTCTCAGCTTCCCTCCTCGCCTTACTTGCCTTGTTGGGTACTAGCTCGTAGCTCGGCCTTGCGTGCGGTGTGCAACTGAATCGGATGGGATGGGATGATGCTCTCTTTTCTTGCTTCATTCAAGCTCCTGTTGCTCTGCTCGTGTCGCGCTTGCGCGTGCGGCCTCGGAGCTTCGCCGTCGATGCGGGGCTTTTGATCTTCAGCGTGTGACTGTGGTTCCCGTCAATCTATCGATCTGTATGCTCACTTCGCTGCCTGCGACGCACAGAGACGTGTGAGCTGCAAAGTAGAAAGAAGCTGCTATGAACCGAAGCATTTCCCTTCTTGCTTGGAAAAAAAAAATCCTTTCGAAGACAGGGTTGTTTACTACAATCCACATAAGTAGGGTTACCATGGCCTTGCTTGTCTAGTTATGGGGATAGTTTTGTTCCTTTTTTCAGAGACAGAGACTACGACAATCGATTGGGTCTTAGGATGAGCACGATGCACACGAGTGCTGTTTAGTACGCCCCTACGCGGATCTCTTGATCCGTGACCGGAGCAAGTGCAGATCTAGAAGCTTTTGACCACCTAGTTTACTGAATTTTTAAGGGGATATAAAAAAATCTTGCGCTGGGAGTGGTTCAAGTGTTCAACGCACGGGTCAAAGTCCCTGTGCGGGGGTTGGTTTGCCGTGGAAATTCTGTGAGACAACAGGGATACTTTATGGCTCAGCTGCAGCCTCACTTCTGCTGACTGTTCATACCACCCGTGCTTCCTGCTTGTACGCTATGCATCGACCGTGACGCAGAACCATATCCTTTCTTTGCTCAGCGTTACGCCATCCTCGAGTATTTCTGAACTTGTGTTGATAGAAATAATCAGGGGTGTTGAGGGACATGGACACATGGTGTGCTACTGTACTCGAAGTAAATCTAGATGAGGGTCTGAAGATTGCTATTTGATCTGCCCCTGCTTTCAGAATTAGCATTTTCTGTTCAGGCTGAGTAGTCATGTGCTGTTTCATGGCTTTCGGAATCAACATGGATGAAAATAGCTGTATAGCACGTTAGTAAAGAGAACCTTTTTGAGGGAATACTTAGTTGAGTGAAGTCTAACTGAAAAAAAAAATCAAGGATTGCTAGTTAATACGGTAAATTTGCAATATGAAATTTTTGGAAATGTCCCTAGCCTGATACTGTACTAGAGATGTCCTGTCTCACTTTTGCTTCAGTGGCAAGAGATGCTGTTAAATTTATGTACTAAAGTGTAGAATTTTCTTAAGTTGCTTTCTCTGGAATAAATCCTTTGATTTGTGACGGTTGGGAATGGGAACTTCCTGTGAGTGCTTAATGCTATCAACTTACCACGCCGAATTTATTTCTGTGCGAGACAGGGCTGTGTTGTTGGTTCTCATATTTCACTGTCAAGCTTCGGGGCCAAATCTTATGTCTTATGTTACTCTGTAGGCTTTGTTCTAACATGCTCAATCTCCTGTTGCAGATTTTGCTTCATCTGAATGCACTAGAGGACAAAAAGACATCACCGATCAAACTGTAAAAGAATTCTCCAAATTGACTTCAAAGTTGGACATGCTTGTCGTACCAGAAACACTTGACAACTTGGAGTTTTAGTGCACCTAACTCTTGTTCTGAACAAGGATGGCTGATACTCCAACTTCCCGTATGGTGCACCCCTTTGGCAATGTCCCAAGGCAGACTCCGAAGCAATTCCTGTATTCTGGCAACTCTCAGCACCTCTGTAATCCATATCAGTCAGCTTCGGACAACCATGTCGTACCGCAGCATCATTACACCATGAAGTCTCATTCGCCATATGCTGGTTCTGAAGACCATGAAACTCACAAGCAGTACACACTGGACTCCTCTGCAGGTTCTGGTTGTTCAAGGCATGATTCTCCCTCCAGCCAGAGTTTCCACACTGGGAGTAGCAGCCCTCTATCTCATGAAGATAGCCACTCTGGATCCACCAATGGCAATGGATCACCTGTGAGCGCTTCCTGTGTCACTGAGGACCCTACTGATCTGAAGCAGAAGTTGAAGGATCTTGAGGCTGTAATGCTTGGGACAGACTCAGTCGATAGCCTTGAGATCTCTGTTGCAAACCAACTTTCCTTGGAACCGGAGAAGTGGGGGCACATGATGAGCATGCCCAAAGGCACCTTGAAGGAGCTGCTGATTGCTTGTGCTAGAGCAGTGGAGCAGAATAACAGTTTTGCGATTGATCTGATGATTCCAGAGCTAAGGAAAATGGTCTCAGTTTCTGGTGAACCACTTGAGCGGCTGGGAGCCTACATGGTGGAAGGTCTGGTGGCTAGGCTTGCCTCCTCCGGCAACTCAATCTACAAAGCTCTGAAGTGCAAAGAGCCCAAGAGTTCTGATCTTCTGTCCTACATGCACTTCATGTATGAGGCCTGCCCCTACTTCAAGTTTGGCTACATGTCAGCGAATGGTGCAATCGCAGAGGCTGTTAAGGAAGAAGACAGGATCCATATCATTGACTTCCATATCGCCCAAGGGGCACAGTGGATCTCCCTCCTTCAGGCCCTTGCGGCCAGGCCTGGTGGCCCACCGTTCGTGAGGATCACTGGCATTGATGATTCAGTTTCAGCATACGCCCGAGGCGGCGGTCTGGAGTTGGTTGGCAGGAGGCTGTCACACATTGCTGGCCTCTACAAGGTGCCCTTTCAGTTCAATGCAGTCGCTATCTCTGGCAATGAAGTGGAAGAGGGACATCTTGGCATCCTCCCTGGAGAAGCCGTCGCTGTGAACTTCACACTGGAGCTGCACCACATCCCCGACGAGACCGTGAGCATGGCGAACCACCGGGACCGGATCCTGAGGCTGGTGAAGGGACTGTCGCCCAAGGTGCTCACACTGGTGGAGCAGGAGTCCAACACCAACACGGCCCCCTTCGCGCAGCGGTTTGCGGAGACACTGGACTACTACACGGCCATCTTTGAGTCCATCGACCTGGCGCTGCCGAGGGATGACAGGGAGCGGATCAACATGGAGCAGCACTGCCTTGCGCGGGAGATCGTGAACCTGGTGGCCTGCGAGGGGGAGGAGCGGGTGGAGCGGCATGAGGTGTTCGGCAAGTGGAAGGCGCGGCTGATGATGGCCGGGTTCAGGCCGTCGCCGCTCAGCGCGCTGGTGAACGCCACCATCAAGACGCTGCTGCAGAGCTACTCGCCAGACTACAAGCTCGCCGAGAGGGACGGCGTGCTCTACCTCGGCTGGAAGAATAGGCCCCTGATAGTCTCGTCGGCGTGGCACTAGTGTTGTGAGAATGCTGACCTGACGGAGAATGTTTCTTGTGACTTTGTATCTCGGTCGTTTAGATGTGTAACGTTTGGCTGAGTACTAAACTACATATAGGAAGCTATGACGATACTGAGATGGTGTAGAATACCTATAGCCTGGTGTTGTAATGGCAGTCACGACCAGCCTAGAACAGGTTGATGAGATGTAGTACAAGTTTGGGTATATGTTAAGTTAATCAGTTGTGCTTTTAAAATATTTGTGGGTATCGATGTCTATGGTCCCAGTCAGAAAGTTCATCCACACATTCAACTAATCCTTCGTGAATCTTCACTAACGGGGCTGAAAATTATGCTGCACAATTGGTGGAAATTTAGCAGAGTTTGACTACCTGAATAAAACATATTTGTGAAATGATATATTCCATTCCATATGAATATCAAACTGGCATTGTTCATATGCAGAAGATAACAAGTTTTCGCCACCAGATAGCTCTTTGGTTCTATCCCATATTCCAGTACAGAGTTTACATAGCCAAATTATCATAATCTAATTAATCATAACCGGTTTTGCTGTACAACGAATGTTGAGCTGCAGCGTCACATACAGCGAGTACATCCAAACAGCAAGACCTCCTGTGTAATCGCTGCAGCTCCAAGGTATACCTCAACCGTCTCCGATTCAATTGTGTGAATGATACACAGTAGAGCATCTTCTGAAGAGATCTTCATGACGACGGTAATATGCGAATGTGATTCATTGAGGTACAACCGTCAGTAGAGACGCTCATGGACCCATCACTAAGTTACCAGCACTACTGTAACATAAGTTAGCTGAACGATCCAATGGTGCGGCTTTAAATGTAAACCCTTCATTACCTTTTTCTTCTCTGGAACCGTATATACTGCTAGCTGCATTTCCAGGTATTGTTGACACTGGCATTCCTGGAAGTCCCATGCTACCGTACACAGGAGCCATGTGCTGCATTTGATACTGCATTGGTTCTGGAACTGAAGGTTGCATTTGGTTTGTTGCATCGCTGTGGTTTGGGCTGATACCAACACCCAGGTCGAGACTGATGGTGTCACTATCGGCTGCCTGAGAATATTGATTACTGAAGGCCCTGGCATCGCATGCTCTCATCATGCCACCAAGGCCTGGCATGTTGCTGTTAATGGGATGCACAGCAGGTTTCATGGGAGCTGTCGACATCTCATGGCTTGCATTCCTGGAAGCTGGGACTTCATGGTTATGTTTTCCTTCGTATGTTGTGATCACTGACTTTGGGTCATGTGATGCTCTCTCAACATGCTTCCTGACTGGACATCCTGTATGTGTGCATTTGTAATAACTCCTGCAAACAAGAACATAAGTGAGTGCCACATACAAATGCATTGCCGAATGTGTTGTTCCTTAAAAAAGAGGTGCAGTAAACTAACGGCATGGTAATCTTATCAGCACCACAAAATTTTGGCAACTGTAGGCATCAAACAAAACATCAATTGAAGTGCAACATGCCTAGCTAGTAACCTAATTAAGAACAACTTCAGTCAAGCTTTAGCTTCACTCCCCAGTCCTCAGCCATTACTGCACAAGGGGCTTTGAACCAGAGACCGCTCTTTGGAAGTGTAAAAGCATATTAACATATGGATAAGGGACCTTCAGTGGACACATGGCATGATGGCCAGATCCTAATAAGAGTGTTCCCTTATCCATATTTCAGATAGATGTATAGCAGTTTTTGCATCTTTCCACCATACATCTTACCTGATCTGCCTCCCAATTTGTTCGAATTTAACCCTTCTAGTGCCCAAATAGGATTTTTTATTGTTTCTTGGCCATTTACTTAATTACTTTCCATTCTGAGTCTTCGGCTCTGGATTGAAAATTTTAGAGAGTACAAGTAACCAAAACAGTAATAAAAAAACTTGATTTATAGGTACTAGAATGATTAATTACAGTATGATAGGCTGATCGCAAGCATTTCCTAGTTTCAAAAATAAACAGCGTAACCAGATATTTATCAGGTAATGGTTCAAATTTTCTTAGAGTTCCAGACAAACAGAAATAAGGAAAAAATAATTGGCGAAATTAATGAACAAAACGAGCACTGACCGTGGATTCGGGTTTCCTTTCACTACTTTCTGCCCATACTTGCGCCAGCGATACCCATCATCCAAGATATCAACTTCACTGACAGTTTGTACAACAACACGTGGCTCCCGATTTGGTTTACTCATCAAAGCAGCATCGATGCCAGCAGATTCCATTTTCCTAGTTGCACAGTTGTGAAGCACAGCATTAGCAATTAACGTAGGCTTTCTTTGGGTGTGCTGAGTCCAAACCATGTTTTACCTGCGTTTAGAATCCAAATCATCATCCTCGTTAGTATCATCTCCAGGATACGGTCTTCCACCTCCAGCATCAACGTCATCATCACTAACTGGACCAGGAACAGGATCAATCATGCCAGCTGATTGTACTTGATTACAGAGGTTGGAATAAATATTTGAAGGCTTGTCTGCATATTAACAGAACTTCAGATCCAGCTAAATGTAATAGGCAACAGTAAAGAAAATATTTGAAGGTTTGTCTGCATATTAACAGAACTCTCAGAACTAGATATGAGAATGAGCAAGGTGAAATTGCAATGCACAGGAATTCAGAGTAATTATGGAAAACAGTGGAACACTCACCTTCAACAGGTGCCACACCATCATATCTTTCTTCACCCTGGCTTGAAGGAACTGCCCCAGCGCCTAATCTCCTATTAGGTTGGGGCTTAGGATGATTATGACGCCCTTTATAAACAACTTCAGTAATCTGACCATCAAGCGAACGCTCTAATAGCTTTTTGACTTCACAATTAGGATGTGTGCACTTGTAATAACTTCTAGGATTTTCACTTCCCTTGACATGCTTCTGTCCATATTTGCGCCAGTTATACCCATCCTCTGCTGATTTTTCAGCAACATTTTCAGACTGCATCTCCTGGGCAGCATTTTCAGAGCTATTCATCTGATTCATCTCTGATGTACCAACTTCAGTGGGCATGTTGTCAGATGGACAAACTATTGCAACAGATTGGTTTGGAACACTTGAAACATTTGTTGTGTGAGCCGACTCCCGTGAACAGAGAGGTTTATTATCGCCCATCAAATTGCTAGATGATGTGGCATGATGATTTGGATCGTTGACAACAGGAGCCTGCATGTGAGCATTATGAATGTTATGTAAAAAAATCAGCCCCATATCGGTAGATCACAATAAATCATACTCGAGTTTTTTCATCAAAATTTATCAGTTATACCATAAACTTATGCACATTTGAGAGCAGACTAATTAGGTAGAGTAACTCAGGACAAATATAAGAATATATACATCCATTGGTGTTGAAATTAGAACTCCCTATTTCGCAATACCATCCTGAAGCCACACAGCTAGAGGAACAATCCTTTCAGCCTTGCAATGTAGGAATGCCACTGATTTTTGTAAGGAAACCTCCACTCTACTTGAATAGTGTATCACAAAATTCCTATGGGTTTTCCACTTTAACCTTTATACGCTGATTTCACAGCCTTGTTGTAAATATGTAAGCATACTGGAAACTTTTCCCTCGAACTGTACTACCGCCATATTATAACATATATTCATTAATCACTCCCATGTTCCAGTGAAGCAGTTTTTTAGGCCGTCAAGTCCAAATGTAACAAAATATACTCATTCAGACTTGAAATCCTGGGGTAGGCTACAGTTTCACTCATATGCGGTCAGTTAAAAAAACCTGCTAGGCACCTAATGCAAGTCCTTGGTGACATGTTGGTGTAAGCCCTAGGTCAATTTCCAAATAACATCATGCAATGTCGCCCAGTCTTCCATTTCTAGCAAATCCACGTCAATATCGGCATTGACTTATTAAAGAAAAAATAGACTAGTGAGTAGTGACAATGCGCACAAGACCCAATCAAACTGAGTTAATCAGATCTGTTCAAGAGTTATAATTCATTTGACACATACTAACCTGTCGATAATTATGCAGCTAATAAAGAATGCTACCTGATTATGATTCTAATAGATTGTAATCACAACTTTTGTAAAAGAAACATGAACATAAGGCTATAGCAGGGCAGAAAGGGGGAGTATTTATCTTTCATATAAGAACCTGAAAACAAATTAATCTCATGAACCAGATTGCAATATAGAACAGCTAACTAAAATGCAAAACAAAGAAGCCGATAACGATGTCTCTGAATACCATAAGATATGGATTGAACAACTCACTAGTGTCATGCACTCATGCTGCTAAAAGGAAATGGTGTATAGTACATCAGAACTACAACTTCCTTATCCAGAGCTCCAAGATGATTTCTACAATACTCCCTCCATTTTTAAACATATGATATCCAGGACAGGTTAATAGATTATCTAAATAGCTTGCCCTAAACGTCATATATTTGAAAACAGAGGGAGTATATATTAGTGGTATCATCATACAAACAAAACGCTTAAACTCCTTTTGCTGTTACACAAGTGGTAGCCGCAAATAAACAGAATACTCAACCTCGTAAGTTCCATACTGCTAGAGAATTACAAACATAATCATTCCAATAATGGTTCCATACCGATGAATGAGAACTGAGATGAGGCTTGAATTCAAAATCCCGAGAACCCCCATCTTCATGGTCATCACCAGCTGATTTATCCCTAGGGGAAGGCAGTATGTCCAGATGAGTGCTCTTGTTGATTATCGCAGCCATGCTCAAAGTACCAGTTGTCGGAGAGGGTTCAACCTAAATAGAAAATGCTTGATTATTTGTTGAGCACATGCTAACAGTGTTCGAAAAAAGGGGGACAAACTCTGTGAACTGTTGACCAACAAACAGTGTACAACAATGCTCACAGCTACAGCTTGCATGGCAACAAGTTCAAACTTCAAAGTATTTTTGTAATAGTACTTAAGCCCTTCCAGGCATATTAGAACCACAAGTGAAATGAAAGCTAACTTCACCAATTCTCAGTTTACTAAGTATAATACGTTTGCCAAACATCCAATGATTGCAATAGGATTATTGGGAACACAGAGAAGAATAACAACAAACTGGAACAAAGCATACTGTTTATGAAGCTACAATCAAGCATTCCATCCTCACCAAACAAGGGCGGCATTTTAGACTGTGGGTTGTCCTAAAGAAGAGTGAAAACCAGAAACAACACTCAAACCAATATCAGGAAACCATATCAACACAGTGGTCACCCATAACCCAAGCCTGCAAAACTCACTTCCACCTTCCCCCAACAGCTTGATGCTTTCTTTATGGAGGTGTACCATCCCTTAGCACTCTAGACCAGTACCATACAACCCGAGGGTGAGGAGACATTTCCTTAAATAAGGCCCATTAAAGCCCCCCCACAAGAGAAATGCCAAGTGATGATTTGTTCTGCGAGCCACCAAGTGTGTGCCGGACAGAATAATTCCCCCAGACGCACAAGCAACAGCTCTCCCCATCACCCCGCACCAAATAGACGGCGCAGGGGCGCCCCGAAAGGAGGGACCGAGCAAAAACAACCATATCCCCGAGAACCCCGCGGGAAAGGCAGCTCCAGAAGCCGCATAGCACCACCGGAAATGCGAAAGCGCGAGGCAAAAGCGCGATATTCCGGCACCACGAGCCAATCCCACCGGCGCAGATGTCTCATAAACTAGGGCATAAAGCTAATGCGCATCGGAATCCCTCTTTGCCTTGCACGAATCCACCTCGGCGAGACATGGGGGCCGCGGAATTCGCAGATCCCGCGGTAACAGCTAGTGGCGCGGGTGGCAGGTGCAGGGAGGCGCGGTAATTACCTTGAAGTTGTTGAGGAGGACAGGCGACTCGAGGAGGGCGCCGGGGCTGAACCCGGCGGGGATGGTGAGGCAGGGCTCCCGCGAGATCGGCAGCCGAGCGGGGGACATCGCCTTGTACCTCGCGCCGGCTCCGGCGCCGGCGAGCGCCGCCACGCGCCGATCCGTCAGGACAGGCTTCTCCGGAGAGCCCCCAGCGCCCGCGGGGAGGTCCCCCGAGCTAGGGTTTGGCGAATCGGCCATTGGAGCCAAAGTGTGGAGAGGCCTGAGTGAAGAGGACGAGGCAGACAGACAGGTGAGGAGAGAGAAGAGAGAGGTGGTGTGGTGGTTTTGGAGGGGACGGTGCGGAGGGTAGTTCGGGGAAAGCGAACCCATCCGGTAGCGGGGCAGGAGGGAGTGGGAGGCCGCGACTCGTGTTGACTTGATCCATGGGAAGGCGTGGATTGTCCCTACTGCCCCTGGGACGTGCGCGAAATTACCGGGGTCTGGACTCGCGCGAGAGTTTGCAGGGCAAACCGGAAGCGAGGCCAAGCAAGCGTGGCGTGGGCGGGTGTGAGCAAAGCAACCGCAGCACGAAACCGGGTGGTGGTGGGATCCGGGGGGCAGTAGGGTGCAGACAGCGACCTGGCTGGCTGCGGGGCTCGCTCTCTGAGTGGGGACCACCCCGAACTCTCTTTTTGTTGCGTCCCTGGAATCTGGGCCCATGCTTTGGGGGTCCCACCGGCAGTGAGAGGCGAGGCTACGCGTGGGCTGGGGCCACGGTGAGGCTGGGAATTGGAGGGGAGGAGGGCAAGATAAATGTGTGTGTTAAATTCTGCATGGGATGCTTGTCAGAGGCTCAGAGCTGCCCCGATCCATCATCTTGGAATTGAATGTGAACAGAGACAGTGGGGCGCAACCGTTTCAAAAGTTCTTTGACTCTACTATTTTTCTTTTAACTCCTTTCAACTTTCTATTTATCCCTTTCACAGAACACACTTTCTAGAAAAAGTTCTTTTCGGCTGTATTTAGTTGTTGAGAAAGAAAAAGAACTTTTTCTAGGAAGCGTGTTTTGTGAGTGGGATGAATAGGAAAGTTGAAGGAAATGGAAGAACTTTTGTGGGAAGCGTGGCTGTGTTCAGATTCAGAAAAAGTACTTCTCCAACAAATTTTTCCTATTCATCCCACTCACAGAACACGCTTTCCAGTGCACTATTCATATAGAAAAAGTACTTTACTTCTAATCTGAATACAGCCCGTGTTTTCTGAGAGAGATGAATAGAAAAGTTGAAAAGATCTTAAGTAAACACAGCCGTCCTCTTCTCCTAACTAAACACACCCTGAATCCGAATTGATTGCAGGACCTGCAGGCCACGCATGTTTCTACTGCGGTTAGATTAGCAGATCCAGGAATCTGCGCACGCGGCAGCCGGAGTAGTTGCAGAATGCAGACGAGCAGAGACAACGTTGGCCCTGTTCGCTGGGCAAGATGACAAGGGTCAAGGGCGCTCGAGTTTGTTCACGTGCCTTTGAAGGTGCTCGGTGAATGTGACTAGCGAGTTGTAACGTAACGCGCAATACAGCAATTGTAAAAATGAGTTCTAATAAAAAGGATAACAAAGTTGTAGCTGCGGCAAAGTTTCATAATAAACGCATTTGTAGACTCTTTCTGAAAAGAGAAAAATATATGAGAAACTTGTCTACCTCGTCTAGGACCCTAAACTCTCAAAATGTACTTTCATATCTTTGAATCGTCTTACGATGCTATCCAGGTACTGAAGCACTCAAAATATATTTTTATATCTCCAATCTTGTCGTGATGTGCCATCCAAATCCCTAAACTATCAAAGTTACTTCAGTTTCCTTCAATCAAGCATCAAACAACACATACATGCTCGCTATTAGGAGGAGGTTGCAAAGACCCATCGAACAAGGAAAAGCACCAACATCAACGAAATGTGACAAATGTTGACATTTCATAATGTATTTCGAGAGTTGATAGACTCGAATGACACTTGAGAACAAGTTCGAAACCTAAAAATATGTTTTGAGAGTTAAGGACTCAGATGATACTATGTGACAAGTTTGGGGCTCTGAAAGTACTTTTGAGAATTTAGGGACCTAGGTGTCACATCAAGACAAGTTTTAGAACTACCCATGTATTTTACTCTTTTGAAAATTTGGAATCAGAATGCTATAAGGGTGTACCATAATTCAAAGAAAAATACCGAGTGGTCCACTCCTATATTTGCTTTGTTACTCCGTCGCCACTTGCCACCACTGCTTATCTTTTTTTACCCCCTTTTGGTTTTGGGAGGTCCATTGGCACCTAGGGTTCGTTGCTTGAGAGCCTGCCGCTAAAATTCATGGACCTCTTGACAAAGGGGCTAAGGGAGTATCGTGATCTAATGATGGAGCTTCATAGCTTTTTTGCAGGTAGGAACGTTAATATATATAGATTTTCTCATTATCTTATATATATTATGGCTGTGGTATTGTGCTTAGCTTGGAAGGTGGTGCATAGCAGCTTAGGCTACCCCTTTCCTTTTGCTTTGCTTTTTTTTTTTCATTTTGTGTGAAGGCCAACCCTTTTCTTACCTCTGGTACACGGTGATGTATCTATCTCAGCGGCACAAAGCCAAAGCCTAGCTTTCACGTGCTGGGCCCACGTGCGGGCAAGCACGGGCCGGGCAACAGACGACAGAGTGGGTCGCTGGACTTTGTGCGGGCCGTCAGGTGGTGCAGCACACCTATGCTGGCCCAGTATCAAAAAGTCCGCACAGAAAGGCCCATCAACTGTATGGGCCTCCATGGAGCTGACTCCCGGGGTTGTACTGCCTGTTTGTGTCAACGATGGTCGGAAGCCCCCCCGCCGTGCCCGCTCAGTTTTTATGCCTGCAAGGTCCACTCCGCAATTGACTATTTCCCTCCAAAAAAAATATACAATTGACTAGTCAGTCGGAAAGCGTGGGTACACATTTGACATTTCTGTAGCAGTCTTCTGCGTACGTGAAGGTGAAAGGGCCCTTGTTCGACTCCATCCAGCAACAAAAGTTCTGCACCGGGCGTCGCAGCCTGATTACTGATTGCATCGCAGTTCATCGTTTGAGAATTGAGATGGATTGAAACCGTGGAATCTTACGTCTCCTAGTTAGCGTGGATTAAGCCATTGGCATTGAGACGAATCCATCGATCGAGCACGCCGACGCAACGACGCCGCATCGAGGTGCCGCCCGTTGCTCCTCCGTTCGTCCGCCTAGGCCTCTCGCTCCTCGCCCCTCTCGGCAGGTGCATTTCTTCCGCCGGTGCACACCCACGGGCCACGGCCACCCAATCGTTGCGACGACGTACCGAGCGAGAAAGGAAAAAATGGATGCCGCGCACAGGCGCACGGCGCACCAAACCAAGCCACGAACGAGACGAGCCGTCGCCCGTCGGCACGGCACCTCGCGTCAAGAAGACCCATCATCGTCGCCGCGTATAAATCCCCGGTGTGGAAGGAGTACCTGTCGGGAAAGCCAAAGCAACCAGCAATCCCATTTGGCCATTTCTCCATTTCCTTCCTCGTCGCCTCCGCTTTCTCGACCCCACGTCTCCCCCCACCACCCTCCCCCACCCAACCCCCCGACCAAATCCCACCGCGGCCTCGCCCCGATTCGCCGGCTGACCCCCCCTTCCCCCGGCGGATGGCGATCGGGCCCAACCGCTACCGCTCTCTGGCGTCCGGACGGCGTGGGATTTGCTGATTGGGCATTTGGATTTAGGCCTCGGTTGCTGGATTGCCGGTCTGATTCGGGGAATCTGGTGACGGGGCGTTGGTCGATCGAGCTCGCCGGGCGGTTCTGCGTGGGAGGGCGATGGGGCTGCTGTTCGTGCAGTCGCTCCGGGGGCCCAAGGTGTTCAAGTGCAAGCACTGCAAGGTGGTCTCGGCGTCGTCGGACGCCATCGTGTCCAAGGATTTCCGCGGCCGCCACGGCCGCGCCTACCTCTTCGACAGCGTGTGAGCTGGGCCTGCCCCTCTACCTCTATCCCCACTTTTATTTGTTGCCGATTTCTGAGGGTAGATTGTACGGTAGCTGCAATGTCAATGTGATTAGTCGCTTAGCTAGTTGGTACATCGTTGTGAGACTGTTTAACTTGGGCAGAGCATTGCTACTAGTTAGAAAGTTGCATCGACTTTAGATGTCTGGATTGCAAGAATGCTGACTGAACTATCGCCCTGAGCCTCCTGTTGGTCGTTGGTATTGTGTCGTGCAATAAAGCTAGAACCCTGCTTGTGGGTGTGGATGTCTGATGTTGTTTCTTAGGTTGGATCATTAGTGGATGGGAGGGCTATGTGTCTGTTTGGATATAGGATCAACCGGGTCACTATGGATGCCAATAACAGAGTTAAGCAACATACAAGAGTGCATGTATTGGCATCTTGTTGTAGCCTAGTTTAGCTCCTTCTCTGCTTGTTCAAGTTATCTCTAGGAGTCTTAACATATTGAATTGTACACCGTGTGCGTGCGCCCGGTTAACGGCCCGCGTGTAATCAACTCTTTCTTCTTAATGAAATGATACGCAGCTTTGCTGTGTATTCTCGAAAAAATGGTATTAGTATCTTGTTTCTTATCATTAAGGATTTATGGCCAGCATTGTCAGAAAAGGTTGATGGTGTATGATAGACATATGAGTCTAGAGGCTATGTAGCCTAAGATGCATAATTTGATTTCACGCTATTGACAAGACTGTGCTTGGTGGGGAACTCGGGAGTCCTTGATCATAGCCATTTAATAATGAGGATCATGAAGCAATGTTTCAGCTATCTTCTGCTCTTTGATACTAACCAATCGTCCTGCATGAATGACATGTAGAGGCATTTGTTTTGCGAGGATCGGAATCAATTGAACCTGTAAACCAAATGCAACGCACAATTGCCCATTCGTGATTTTTCTAATAAATAAATAAGTTATATCGTCGTGAAGTTAGCCATTGGTTTCAACTGATATAGGAAATTAACATGTAACTATTCTCATGGTGATCACCATTACATAACTCCAGACCGTATAATGGTTTAAGTTACATGTACGATTGGTCATTGAAGATTTGGATTTTGAATATCTACACATTTTGAATTTATTTGCATGTTGATCCGGGGTCAATGTCACATCCAGGGTGAATGTGAGCTTTGGTCCCAACGAGGATCGTCATCTCATGACTGGATGGCATACAGTGAATGATATCTACTGTATCTGCTGCCAACAGCTCCTTGGCTGGAGATATGTAAGTTGACAATTTGTCATTACTACTGTGTAATTCATTCGAAAATTACAAACTAATAATGTGCTGTTATATTTGAAAGCTACATTGTCAAAAATTCATATTAACAATTTCTTGAACATCTCAAATGTGTTCAGCGTAGGATAAATATATCCCCCCCCCCTAAGACATACAAGGCTCCAAGTCATGAACATAGAAGCTTATATTTCTGATAATTTTTTCTTGGTGTTAATATTACCTTTTTAGTTTACAAAGCACAACTGCACTTATACGTGCCTTTACTGAGAAATCATTGAGGAAAACTTAACTGAACTTTATGATGTATGGTTGTATGCCCTTTTCTGTTCCTCTCATATAGTTAGTTCATAAGTCGATGATATGAACTAGGAGCTAGGGTGACTGATTGCAGCATCTTCTCATCTTCTGTAGAAGGCCAGTAGGTGAACCTGTCTCTGTCAATTGACTCATGACTGTTTAGGTTTCTCTTAAAATCGTAATAGTGTGTATGGAGTTGTGATCTCCAGTTATTTGTGCACAGAAGAATCACGGCGTGCACATCAATGTTCAGTGTTCAAGCTGTAGTTAAACTTTGCATAGTCAGATCATTACTTGTAATGAGATTAATCAGGCACGTACTCCAGTCCTGAGCTCATTAGAGTACTTAAGAATATAAGATATCAAACAAATGGTTATTCTCCACCATCATGTGATTGTTTGCGATTTGTGCTGTTTGTCAAAGATAAACTTGGAAAATTACAAAATAGCTGGTCAGCGATTGCTAGTTCCCTTTGACTAGTTAGCCAACCCAGGAACATAGGTCTAACTTATTTTTCCATCTTTTCCATGAGTACTTTATTGTCTTCCTTTTCTTTCCTCCAGGAGAACAAGTTTGCCTGTTCTTTTGTACTTGTCAGTTGCCATTGGCCATGTGAATCAGACCAAGCCTGGAACATACGTCTAACTTATGTTTCCACTGTTTCCTTGAGTACTTTCTCTTGTCTTCCTTTTCTTTCCTCCAGGAGGACAAGTTTGCCTGTTCTTTTGTACTTGTCAGTTGCCATTGGCCATGTGAATCAGACCAAGCCTGGAACATACGTCTAACTTATGTTTCCACTGTTTCCTTGAGTACTTTCTTGTCTTCCTTTTCTTTCCTCCAGGAGAACAAGATTGCCTGTTTTTTTTTGTGTACTTGTCCTTTGCCATTGGCCATGTTAATCAGACCAGGCCTGGGTGTCACTGCGCATCCGAGGCATTTGGTTGGATTGCCAATACCCACTGCTAGACACATGGAAACAAGCAAATATATTCATATTCGGATGTTTTTTTTCAACATCTCCCCTGGTGAATGTTGTGTTGTTTCTCTGAGCCTTGTTAACATCATGATGAGTTACCTACTCATTGAGTGCAGGAGAAAGCTTATGACGTAGAGCAGAAATACAAAGAAGGCAAGTACATACTGGAGAAGAACATGATGCTCAAAGAATGATGGTAGCTGAAGAAACTGATCAACTATTGGGTCTGCAAAAGCAGACATTTCCAATTGTGTAAATTATTTGTGAACATTTGTTGTTAGTGTTGTCCTGGACATTACTGTGCCGGAGAAGACCAAACGCAATGGAATTTAGTTTGTGAAATATTTTGGTATCACTCTTTAGTCTGTTTAACAACCCCATAACAGTCCACTTAGTCTGTTTAAGCCCGCGACAAAAGTTTGGCTAGATTTACTCAAAACTGTTTCTTGTTCGTCCAATCTGCATTCTAACGAGAGTCGTTCTTTACCTCACAATGTACCAATTGAGTTTTCAAAGTTTGGGGCGCAGGACTTTGTTTCTCTTTTGGGGGATTCAAGGACAGGAAACAATCACCCAAGCCCACCGGCGTCACAATTTTTTTGCTGGCCATCGCGTTACGTACGCGCAACCTATTACAGCTTCTCTGATTCCCAAATCCCAAGCAAGTTAATGTCAGAAGAGTTCAAACTAAAGTTTGCTCCACAGAACGACAATGACAAGGGCGAAAGTGCAACAATTTTTCGCACTAAACTACATGGTTCCAGTGGGTGCATGTACATGAAGGACCTTCTGGTTAACACATAGAAGCATGGCCTGGTAGAAAGCAATCGTCATGTTCCATGTACATATAGCCTAGTCCAACAACAAGCCACATACTGATGACTCTTGACTCTAGCTAAAGCATTGAAATTAACAGATCTGCTTTCTGCCCTCAAAAATCAGGCTCGCTTATCATCCACGCTGATCGAGACCCTGCATCCTCACTACTAGCTGCGATGAAGGTATCCGCGAGAGGCATACGCACATTATTCTGATCCGGGAATGGATGAAGCACACAGGAGCGGCTGCCGCACATCTCGCAAATTCTCTCCACGTTCTTGTGCCCACATTCAGGTGTTTTACTTGTTAAAGTATGCGGAAATTCAAAGTGACGATGGCAGCTCTTGCAAATGGCATCCGCTGCAAAACAAAACAAAGGCCGAGAGAACATTGAGAAAGAGTATGGAACAGAGGGCAGGAGTAGCCGGAGGGGGGGGGGGGACATACAGTTGCCACGACGACGAGTACCCCACCAAATACGGAGACCCAGGATACTATAGCCTTCGGTAACTGGTTCATCTGATAGCAAAGGAAAGGTGAACCACAAATCAGATTCAGCCAGTACAACACTAAACATGCTGATCAGTTTAATTTTCAAAGACAACTCCACATAGACAGATTGGGTTTGTCAAAGCACAAAGATCAGAAGCACCAAGGCTTCCGTGCTAGAGACCACGCTATTAACTATGTAGTATGTACTACGCAAATGTCTTAGGCCAGCAAGAAGCATATGTTGTGCGGGAAGTGGGGCAAAGTGGCTTACAGCTTCCATGTTGCCTTGTTCACAATAAAATTTGCTGGGAATCACTTTGCATCTCATCAAAGGAGATATGAAAATACGACAATTTATCCGACCTAAAAACATACGCATCAAAGGCCCCTTCCCCTCATAGAATGCACATCTCAATATGCAAAGAACACGAGAGATAAAAGCCATTGCCAGCTGCAAATGAAACTATCGAAGAAGAGGTGCACAACCAGGGGAGCAACAAGATCAGTTATAAGAAACTATGGAAGAGGGGCCATCATCCACATTTTTAAAAAATTATCATTCATTCAGCTGTTGTCGGCGAATTATGCTGACAACGTTCTCGAGGGGGTGCCCCGAGAGAAGGGTTTAGGGAGAAGTCGTCGAGAATCTAGAGCCGAAGGTGACAAGAGACGATTTAGACAGGTTCGGGTCGCCGGAGCGTAATACCCTACGTCCTGTATGGTGTATCTTGTATTGATGAGATGTTTTGAAGGGGGTCCCTGCCTCCCCTTATATAGTCCGGAGGGCAGGGTTACATGGAGACCGTATAGGACTAGGAGTCTTTTACAAGTTAATCTCTAATTCCCTGATACAGTTTATCCAAACCGACTATGACTAATCCTTGTCTTGTGCGTCAAGTCTTGTACGTGGGCCGGCCCACAGGATGGCCGCCAGGGTTGTTTAGTCCGTCAGGACTCTACACCCACAAGCCCCCGAGCGCCTTATCTCCTGAAGAACAGCCTTGTTGAAAGTACAGAGTTCTTTGAGGACCTTCAGAGTTCTTTTGAAATCCGCCAGGATTCTTTGCTCTTGGAAGTTGCAACCATGTTGTTCAATAGGTAATGATGTGCTCATAAGTCTTCTCGAAGTTCGGATTGGTGCGCACCGACTAGGTGCGCCCAATTGGGCAGCCCCCGAGCCTCGTTTATCTTTGAAGAAGAAATTCGAGGCTCTTTCGAAGTCCGAACCAAAAGAGAATCAATTTCCGAAGAAACCCGAGTTCTTTTAGAACTCCTCATAAATTTATCAATTGAAGCCGAAAATTCTCAGAAAAATATTTCCTGAAAATATGCCCACAGCCCCCGAGCCTAAATTTGAACGAATTCAAATATAGGATCAAGAAAGGACCAAAATTGAAAAGTACCGAAGCAACGCTTCGAAAAGCCAATATAAACCGTCCGCGTCCCTTTGTATCCGCACGCCTTTTGCGAAACAGATCTAGGGTTTGCGACAGCTTTTCTGCTTGCAATCCAGAGATCGCGCAAAATCTTCCGTGTCCTCCCCCAACCTAGATCCAATCCACACCAAGTCTCAAAAGACCCCAATGGCCGGTGGTGAAGGATCCAGCCGAAGCAAAGGCGCAAAGAGGAAAGCGGAAGCCATGAAGGAGGTCATGACGACCGAAAAGGCAGCGTCCGCAGGAGACATGCCTATCATTGAAGATCCAATCAGTGACTGGCCAACCAGTAATCTGAAGGAGAAGCATATTAAGACCCTGAAAGCAGATGGGTTCCTAGCGGCCCAAGAAATCAGTCAGTGGAGGTGCGCGTATGGGCACGAGTACCCCACTGAGGAGACCGAAGAGCTGACGGTATGGAAAGCTTTTTACGAAGTTGGGTTTGGTCTTCCAACTTGCGATTTCTTCCGCCGGGTCTTGCAGTTTTATGGGATTGAGTTGTGTCACTTGAATCCCAATTCAATCTTGAATCTGTCAATATATATCCACCTTTGTGAAGCATTTCTTGGAGTAGATCCGCATTTTGCGTTGTTCCGCCACCTGTTCAGAGTAAAAACCTCAAGCGGACCATTACAGGTGGTAGGAAAGGTAGTCATCCAGTTCCGTCAGGGCATGAGGCCAGTATATTTGGATTATACAACCAAAGAGAGCCTGAAGGACTGGCAGAAGGAGTGGTTCTACGCTTGGAACCACCAGCCACAGCTACCTAGCCGCTCAGGAAATCCTCCAGTAATGAAGCCATTCTGGAGTGAAACAATTGGAGTTAATCAAGCGATGCAGATCCCTGAGCTGCTTAGTATGATCAGAGATCTTAAATCACAAGGGCTGACAGGAGCCATGGTGTATCGTTCATTCCTGCTGAGGAGAATCTAACCATGCAAACAACGCTGCAATCCAGGGTACTTGTACTCTGGAGAAGCTGACCCCTCCAGGAATGCCACCGGAAACATGGCAGAGAAGAGGATAAATCAACTCTTAAAGAAGTTTCTGGTGGTCAACGATGAACAATTTCCAGAGATAATGGAAATTTCTACAATTACCATGACACCTGAGGTAAAACCCATATCTGAAAGCAATATATTGTCTTATTGTTGAAAACAGATTATAAACTAATGTCTTGATCATCACAGTATGAAGCCCGGCGTTCACTTTATGTGAGTCTGCCGTCCCTGGACCCAACCAACACTGAAGAAGCAGCTTTGTTGGCGCGCTGTGTGGATCCAGGGGTAAGAGATCAAGTGCGCCAACACATACAATCTGCAACTGAAGAATCTGACGAGCCAGCTGCTCATTTTGAACAACAGGCATCAAAAGAAACCCATGCCAAGGCAGAGGCAACCTCTAAGGGAGGTGAAAGGTCCAAGAGGCCAGCACCAACAGAGGTACAAGCACCTGTGCCCAAGAGAGCACGTACTCTGCCCAAGCCCCGAGCTAGGACCATACCAGAGGAAAGGGCAAAGATACCCCCACAACCAAAGATGCCATCATCTGTGGGGATATCCATCGGTGAGATCGGAACAAGCCGATCACGACAAGGTGGCGGCGCCCAGAATCCTCTGTCAGAAGAGGAAATTATTCACAACATCTTCAACCCTGTCTTCGCGCCCTTCGTAAGGACAAAACCAGTGGTTGAAGAATCCTGCCCAGCTGGACCATCGGCGCCGGAGCAGGAAGCTGAAGAGAAATTCACCTTGGGGGAGCCAGAGATCCCCATGCGGCCTTCCACCATGTAAGTATTTTGTCGTGCAGTACGAAATATATCTTCGTAATAAACTGTTGTGACTAACAAAGTTATTGTTCCAGAGTTGAAGAAATGCCAGCAACAACCAGGGAAGAGCCCCCAGTCGACCATGCAGCCGTAGAGCCAAAGGCCACAGTGCCCGAAGAACCCAGGGTGATGCCAGAAACAACCCTGCCGGTGGTTCAAACGGCCGTGCCATCAGGCCTGCCAGTACCAGAAGGAGCACAAGTTGAAGAAACAGTTGCTGAGGTACTGGCAGACATTGAACATCTGGTCACGCAAGTAGTGATTGAAGAATCGGAACTGGAACGCCGTGACCAGAACTCTGCGGAGCCCCCGAGCGTCACGGAGACAACCCAGATCAGGGCTGAGGCAGAGTGCTCAAGGGGTAAACAAGCTGAAGCATCAACCCAAGAGCAAAGTATTGAAGAAATCCCCAGAGTACCCAGGGGTACTGGAGCTGAAGAAGAGATCGGTAGCTTCCGCATCGGGAGCTACGATCCAATGCTCAATCCAAATCCGCAAGGCTTCGAGTATATCTTGGACGCGGAGGAGGATGAGGCACATATTGACAGGGGATTGTACCATGCCGAGAGAGTGGTAGCCTACTTCAAGGTCTATGAAACAACCCTGTCTTTGTAGTGCCGTTTGAAGATATCTCATGATAATTGTTTTGCAGGCCGTCGGCGAGGCATCAAGACAAACTCCAGGAGGCGGAAGACGCCGACATGATCCGAACCTTACATCTGCGAACCAAGGAGTTGGTCGCGGAGAAGGAGGACATGAAGAAGAAACTTTCGGCAGCGAAAGCAGAGCTCAAAGGTACTCTGTCACTACCAGAATCTTGTAACGAAATATCCTTTGCCTTTGTAGAATAACAACTATGTCATTGTCTTGTGTGAGCAGGGGTGCAACAGCAGCTGAAAACAACCCAAAGCAAGATGACGGATTGGTCCGACTTGGCCAACCGTCACGAAGAAGCGTTGGAGACTCTCTCTGCCGAACACGACGGTATCAAAGAAGAACTCAGAGTAGCAGTCCAACAACGCAAGGATGCTGACGCGCAGTTGATTCAAGCCATTGAGCAGCAAAAGAAGCTTGCCAAGGACCTTGAAGATGCTCGCGAAGAGAAGAATCAGCTATCCAGAGAACTCGTCCAAGCGCAGAAACATCTTGCGGACAAGAAGGCGCTGGACGAGAAGCTTGAGCAGGCAACCAGGAGGATGTCAGAGCTGGAAGAGTCCTTGCGGCTGATGAAGAAGTCAAACGACGAACTGGCCGAAGCCTTGAACCGGATATCACTGCTAGAAAAGGCAGCGAACCCGGTGGTGAAGGCCTTAGTCCCAGAAGACCCTGCCTCGCCGCTATCTTTCCTGGAACGCCTGAAGGCCATGCCACGACAGCTGAAGGCTTACATCAAGAGATCATCAAAAGCTTGTCTTGTGCATGTCCTTGCTGTAATTAGATCCAGGTACCCTGAAGTAGATATAGGCAAACTTGTAGAAGGCGCAGAGCCTAATTGTACTGAAGCCGCCTTCAGGGACCTGAAGCAAGAGGCCGAGCCCGTTGCTGAAGCAATTGCTCAGAGCCTTAGATTGTAAATGGAACAAATATTATTGTAATATAAGTATTATGCAATGAAATATAATATTTCCATGCTGTGAAGAAGAACCAAGAATTTCTAAGAATTCCCGGGTTGTCTCTGTGTCAATGACCAGGACTTAGTCAAAATGTACATTGCGTAGATTTTAACTGTCGAAAAGCAGCCCTGTTAAGGACCCGAAGAAACCCAGGGAGATTTCCTATAGCAGAAGCTATCTTTTAATGTGTACCCCAGGAGGATACTTGGGAACAAACTGTATGTAGTTTGCCGAAGCAAGAACCCAGTAAGACCCACGGAGCGGCAGCTTTAAGCTGGAAATTATCGTAAATTAACGAAAGTGGAGGAACAGATCCGTTCTTGGCCCCGAAGGAACCTGGATAGACCTCATTTATGGGCTCCGAATGCATGAAGAGGAAACTGTCCGAGTCTAGAAAGAACACGAAAGTTTGGAATGATGTCACGAAGACAAAATAAACAACCCAGTAAAGGGAGTTTTATTGAAATATATCTCGTTGCCGAAACAACGGTACAAAAGAACATATGATGCCGAAACAATCAGTTCATGTATTGCCGGAGCAATGTTTACGGAAGAACTCTGGATGCCGAAGCAATTGGTTCTTGCGATGCCGAAGCACTGTTGTAATGAAGGAGCTACGCGTAGAATTTGCGTAGGTGTTCAATGTTCCAAGGATTTGGTAAATCCACACCATCTTCTGTTTGAAGTCTGTAGGTGCCTGGCTTGAGGACCTTGGAAACAATGAATGGGCCATCCCAAGGTGAAGTAAGTTTGGAATGACCGACTGTATTGTGGATTCGTCGTAACACCAAGTCTCCAATTTGGAATGATCTTGTCTTCACATTCTTGTCATGAAATCGACGAATACCCTGAAGATAGGCAGCGTTGTGTAACAAGGCTGCCAGTCGTACTTCTTCAGCCGTATCAACCTCCAGCATCCGTTGTTCGTCCGCTATGGCTTGAAATTCCTCAATGCGAGGAGCACCGTGCATGACGTCAACAGGTAGAACGGCCTCTGATCCATACACCAGGAAGAAGGGAGATTGCCCTGTAGCTTTACTGGGTTGAGATCGTAGGCCCTAGACAACTGGAAAGAGTTCTTTCATCCACCGGCCTTCTGCTTTCTTCACGGTTCATTCCATGCGTGCTTTAAGTCCGTCGAGGAGCATGCCATTGGCTCGTTCAACTTGTCCGTTGGCACGAGGATGAGCAACAGAGGCATAGGATACCTCAATGCTGCGATCTTCACAATAGTCCCAGAACTTGTTTCCTGTAAAGGTAGTACCCAAATCTGTGATGATTTGGTGTGGTATCCCGAAGCGAAGAATCAACTCTTGGAGGAATTGGACTGATTTCTCAGAGGTTGGTTTGACAACCGGAAAGACTTCTATCCACTTTAAGAATTTGTCAATAGCGACGAAACAGTATTCAATTCCACCCGGCGCCCTGGGTAGTTTCCCAATCATATCAAGCCCCCAGCATGCGAACGGCCATGACGGAGGTATCAATTTGATCTTGTGCGCAGGCTGATGTGAGTGATGAGCGAAATATTGACAACCCTTGCAGTGACGAACAATTTCCTCAGCGTCGTGTAGAGCTGTAGGCCAGTAGAACCCGGCACGGAAAGCTTTGCCCACGATGGTGCGGGAAGCTGCATGATTGCCACATTCACCCGCATGGATTTCCTCCAAGATGTTGACTCCTTCTTGTTGTGAGACGCATTTCATCAATGCGCCAGAGCGTGCGCCACGTCGGTACAGTGTATCTCCAATTATAATATAGGACTTGCTACGACGAGCAATTTGCTGAGCTTCTGCCTTCTCGGCAGGGAGTCTGTCGTGCAAGATGTAGTCTATAAGTGGAGCGCTCCAAGTCGCGTCAATGAGCATAACCTCAGGGGCTGAGGTTGTATCATCAAAAGTTGCCGCTGCAGAAATTGATGGCTTAGAGAGTTCATTAACGAACACCCCACTAGGTACCTCTGCTCTGGAAGAACCCAGCTTTGATAGGACGTCTGCAGCGACATTATAATCTCGCTCGACATGATGAAATTCGATGTCGAGAAAGTGTTTCTCCAACTTGCGAACTTCTTCACAGTATGCATCCATGTCTTCATGGTTTCGGTTCCAGTCCTTGTTGACTTGTTTGATGACCAACATTGAATCCCCATACACCAGCAGACGCTTGATACTGAGGGTAATGGCCATCTTCAATCCGTGAAGAAGTGCTTCGTATTCTGCGGCATTGTTGGTGACAGCAAACTGAATCTGAAGAACATACTTGAGTTGATCTCCTCGAGGTGAAATCAACAGGACTCCAGCGCCTCCACCTTCCAGCTTGAGTGACCCGTCGAAGTACATGATCCAATGCTCAGGCTTGGTGGTGACGACTGGAAGATTGTGCTCGGTCCATTCTGATATGAAATCAGTAAGGACCTGAGACTTCATGGCCGTGCGAGAACGGAACTCTATGTTGTATGTTCCGAGCTCGACAGCCCACTTGGCGATACGCCCTGTAGCGTCTTGATTATGGAGAATTTCGCCAATAGGATATCCAGTAACCACAATAATCTTGTAGGTGTCGAAGTAGTGCCGCAATTTCCTGGATGTCACTAAGACAGCATATAGAATTTTTTGAACTTGAGGGTACCTTGATTTGGAGTCCGAGAGGACTTCGCTCACAAAGTACACAGGTCGTTGAATCTTCTGAAGATGACATTCCTCAGTGCGTTCAACAACAATGGCGGCACTGACGACGTTAGTGGTTGCTGAAATATAGAGCAAGAGATCTTCGCCCGGGAGCGGTGCAGTGAGCACAGGTGGTGTAGTCAGGAACAGCTTGAGCTTGTCGAAGGCGACTTGAGCTTCCTGTGTCCACTGGAATCTGCCTTGCTTCTTGAGTAGTTTGAAGAACTCAGTCCCGCGTTCTCCAAGTTTGGAGATAAAGCGGTTGAGTGCGGCCATGCGGCCCGTGAGGTTCATGACATCTTTGACGGTGCGCGGCGGCTCCATGTTCATGATAGTTGCTATCTTCTCTGGATTAGCCTCGATGCCGCGTTCGCTGATGATGAACCCAAGGAGCTTTCCAGATGGAACGCCGAAAACACACTTGGCGGGATTAAGCTTCCACCGCCATTTGCGTAAGTTGTCGAACGTCTCGGTGAGATCAGCGATGAGATCCTCGGGATTTCTTGTCTTGACTACCACATCATCAACGTAGGCTTCAACATTTCGGTGAAGTTGTTCTTGAAGACAACCCTGTATCGCCCGCTGATATGTGGCACCTGCATTTTTCAAGCCAAAAGGCATGGTTGTATAACAATACGCGCCATATGGCGTGATGAATGAAGTTTTAATCTGATCCTCTTCTTTCAGCGATATCTGGTGATATCCTGAGTAACAATCGAGGAAACAGAGTAGGGTGCACCCGGCGGTGCTGTCGATGACTTGATCAATGCGAGGAAGCCCGAAGGGATCCTTCTTGCAATGTTTGTTGAGATCAGTATAGTCAACGCACATTCTCCATTCATTTGAATTCTTTTTCCTTACAAGAACCGGATTGGCTAACCAATCCGGGTAAAAGACTTCTTTGATGAAGCCGGCTGCTAATAGCTTAGCTAGCTCTTTCTTGATAGCTTCCCGACGCTCTGTGGCGAATCTTCGGAGGCGCTGCTTTTTGGGCTTTGCTCTCTCGTTGAGGTCTAGCTTGTGCTCAATCAACTCTCTGGGGACTCCAGGCATGTCGGAAGGCTTTGTAGCAAAGATGTCAGCCTGGGCTCGCAGGAAGTCGACGAGCGTGCTTTCCTATGCAGGAGTGAGGGTGGAGCCAATCACTGCTGTCTTCGTTGGATCTCCTGTTTGGAGATCAACTGTCTTCGTGGCGATCTTCTCCACAGGCTTGATAGCTCGTGTCTTCTTCTGCGTCGGGACATCATCGTCTTCTTCGACGACGGTGGCAGCCAGGGGGTGGAGCTCTTGGCGATCTATGGTGGACGCGGCTCTGACGGCGTACTCCACTGCCTCTTTGTCGCAGAGGTAGGAGCGCTTGATATCACCGTGAAGGGAGAGAACGCCGTGAGGACCTGGCATCTTCAACATCAGGTAGGTGTAGTGGGGATGGCCATGAACTTGGCCAACGCTGGTCACCTGAGGATGGCGTGGTATGACGTTTCGAAGTCTGCAACTTCGAACTTGATGAACTCTGTACGGTAGTTTGATGCAGTACCGTACGTGACGGGCAAGGTGATTTGCCCGAGGGGAATGGCAGCCTTCCCAGGCACGATGCCGTAGAAGGGAGTATCTGCCGGCTGCAGCGTGCTTGTGTCAAGGGCCATGGACTTCAGCGTCTTGGTGAAGATGAGGTTGAGGCCGCTGCCCCATCAATCAGGACCTTGGTGAGCCTGCTGTTCGCCACCACGGTCTCTAGGACGAGAGGATATCGTCCGGGAGAGGTGATCTCCGCCCATTGGTCCTCTCTGGACCAGGTGATGGTGGTGTCTGACCACCGTAGGGATGTAACCACCGCTGGTTCTGCTGCGTAGGCCTCGCGCCGCGCGTTCTTGCGATTGCGCGAGGTGTCGCTGACTGCCATGCCTCCGAAGATGACGTTGACAGTGTTGGTGATATCTGGGAAACCGCTGTCTCCCTTGTCGTGCTTGTCGTCTCCGTCCCTATCCGACCTCTGCCTCTTGTTGGGCGTGCTGAACGTTTCCCGAAGGAGCGTGCACTCGCCCATGGTGTGCTTGCTGTCGGGGTGGTAGGGGCAGCGCTTCTTGAGAAGTTTGTTGAATTCTTCCCTTCTTTGCTGCAGAGACTTGGCGGCACGAACGGTCTGGACGGTTGCGACCGTGTTGTTTGGTCGCTTCCGTGGGTTGTTGCCGTTGCGCTGGAAGGAGTCGCGCGGTTGATCCCTGTTGTCTTCCTGATTCCTGCGACCAGGGTTGGCGGACCGTTTGCCGTAGCGCTCCCGTTCTTGATCATCGGTGTCCATCCAATTGGACACCAGTGCGCGGAATTCCTCGAGGTCGCGAGGACGGTTGTGACCAAAATCACGGAAGAGGCTGCGGTCGGTCATCCCTTCTTGAAAGTAGTCAATGACTTCTGAATCGGGGATGAGAACGCAGGATGCCTTGATGGCGAAGAATCGCCTGTTGTAGTCGCGCAGGGACTCGTCTGGCTTCTGTTTGCACGCGCGAAGTTCATATTTGCTGCCAGGGCGCTCAAAAGAACCCTGGTAGTTGGAAACGAAAGCCTTCTTCAGCGCGTGCCAGCTGTCGATGGAGTCTGGATGAAGGGACTCAAGCCAGGTGAGAGGACCTTGCTCCATCGCAACTGGGAAGTACAGCATCTTGGAGATGTCGTCGCCCCCTGATGCTTCGATTGCAGAAGAGTATCTGCGTAGCCAGATGTTGGGGTCTTGCTTCCCGTCGAAGTTAGTGATGCCTGGCGGCTTGAACTTTCGCGGGAAGGAGCTGGAGCGGATGGCGCGTGTGTAACATGGCAGGGCATCGGGGTTGGGGGCGTCGCATCTTCCTGCAGAATTCGCGACGTGGGAGGTAGCTCTCCCTTCCCGGATCCGGAGGATTTCATTGCGGGCATCGTTCGGTGTAATGTGAGAACGAGCCGGGCGGGGTTCTTCGCGGCGGTTGGACCTGGGGGTTCCTCGCGAGGACGGCGGGGTTCCTCACGAGGCCTGGCCATGTCCTTTGTTCTTCCGGCGGAGCTGCCGTAGTGGCTGCTCTGACGCCTAGCTGACGGTGCTTGGTGGCGCGAAGACCTCTTGCTTTTGGAGGCGGAGCGGCCTCCGTCCAAACGATCAACCATGACCGCTGCGGCTTCTAGGCGGGCTTTGGCGAGGTCGCTCTCACGGGTAGCTTGGAACCCCTCGAATACGCTGACCCCAAACATGATGTTGGCCACAGGGGAGTTGAAGATGCCTTCCTTGTCAAATTCGGCGTTGAGGTTTTTCTTCTGAATGAAGCGACGTCGGAGGGCACGGTTGCGGTTGCGCTCAACACGGAGTTCTCGGTCCGCATCGGTCTCTCCTTCCTCGGTTGGAGCGTCGTCGGAGACAACTTCATCGTCGCTGTGATCATTGAGGATGACACAGGACTGGCGATCGGGGTTGTTAGGCCCGTTTTTTCTGTTACTCATGGTAACCAGGAGTTTTCTGCCTTCTTGGAAGGGAAGCAGAGGTAGAATGTCCCGTACCGTGGAGGGTACGTTTGTTTCGAGGAGAGCCACCTCGGGATCCATGTCAGGCCAATGAACGATAACCCCCCAGGGAGTTGAGGTCGTGACAAGATCCGAGGTGGGCCGGCGAGGTTGTTGAAGCTTCCTCGTCAGATGCTTCTGGTAGATCGCGGCTGAGTTCGTTAGCCCGAAGGGAAACTGAGGCACGCGCGATCTACGTGGCGAAGTCTTTGTCCCGCGGGAATCGGATCCAGAGTTCCTGGATGCCCGCGGGGTTGTTGTCACGGTCCTGATCGATGAACCCTGGCAGAAGTCGGAGGTGATCCGGAGTCCGCCCGGGAGTCGTGGACGCGTGGCTTGATCCTGCCGCTTGACAGGGGTCGAGTTGACGTGGTCGGCCCGAGCTTGAATCTGCTTCGGGCGCCATGTACTCCTCCGAGTAGGATACGATCTAGGGATCGTGTCGGAATTTGAGGTTTTCCGAGATCCTCGCGGAGTGGTTTGCGCGGGTGGCGAAGCTGATGCAGCCACCACGTCACGCAGTTGGTGTTGAAGCTCGCCTTCCTGATTTGCAATGCAGAACCAGGAGCCGAAGACGAAGGTGGCGCCTGCCTCGAACTTGGTGACGATGGAGGCGCTGAATGAGGCCATCGACTCTTTAGCGAGTTCTCGACGAGTAGATCCCACGGACGGCGCCAAAATGTCGGCGAATTATGCTAACAACGTTCTCGAGGGGGTGTCCCGAGAGAAGGGTTTAGGGAGAAGTCGTCGAGAATCTAGAGCCGAAGGTGACAAGAGACGATTTAGACAGGTTCGGGTCACCGGAGCGTAATACCCTACGTCCTGTATGGTGTATCTTGTATTGATGAGATGTTTTGAAGGGGGTCCCTGCCTCCCCTTATATAGTCCGGAGGGCAGGGTTACATGGAGACCGTATAGGACTAGGAGTCTTTTACAAGTTAATCTCTAATTCCCTGATACAGTTTATCCAAACCGACTAGGACTAATCCTTGTCTTGTGCGTCAAGTCTTGTACGTGGGCCGGCCCACAGGATGGCCGCCAGGATTGTTTAGTCCGTCAGGACTCTACACCCACAGCTGTTGAACTGCTAAAATATGAATAGATAATAAGAATGGAGCTGGAGTTGTAGGGATCGGTCATATATAATTGGGAACTCAGAGCCATATGCCCTCGTGAGGGGAAGGATGGGACCAAATTGTATCAACCCTAGGTCAGCTGGGGAAAGTAATGACTAATGAGACTTCATGCTTCTGGTACCAAGGTAGATGATGTAAGAACTGCAGCACATTCTCATTTGACATTTTTGTTTTGAAATATTCAGGACATTATGTGGTGCACCTCATTGCTAAAGCCTAAAGGTTTAAGAGTTCTATAGGGAAGATGATGAAAACATTGATCAATACTCTTTTATTGCATAAAAAAAGGGTAAACACATATAGTGCATTGGGAGGAGAAAAATAAAGTGATGGACCAAGCATATACATGAACATTTTTTTCTAAGATAAAAGTCCCCATTCAGATACAAAAATCTTCTCAAAGCATTGATACATGAGGAAATGCAGAAAAGTGGAACATATATTTCTGGAGGGGAATGCAGGCACAAGCACAATACGATCATTAAAATTACTTGACAGAATGATAACATAAAATAAGAAAAAAATTGAATAAAAGTTAAGATGTATGCGCGTGCTGGTAAAGGAACCGGTCACCTATTCCTATCTAGTACTAGGACCATGAACCCCTCACATTTACAAAGTCAAAAGTTAACTTAAAAGGATTTTAGCAGTTCAAGATAACTTCTTGATGGAGTACGCGACTACTCCATCCATTCCAAATTATAGGTCATTGTGGCATATTTGGTACATAGTAGTATATAGTATGTACTTAGATACACACCTACAATCTCTATGGTTTTATGCGTTCTGATGAGATTGCCTAATTTTTTTTAATTACATAGATTTGGTAGTCCAAAAAAAGAGAGAACAAAACATATTCAAGCGTAAAATAATATACTAGTATGTTGTGACAGAAGATAGATAATAACGATGCATTTTGCTGGGTAGGAGTGATCAATACCTAAGGGGGTGCATGTGACGACTCCAGTGAAATAACGGCTATGCATGATCTCAAAAAAGAAGAGAGTTCGTGGAGCAGGCACAAATGTTGAGGAGAATTATGAATTTGAGAACCTCACTCTTGGCCACCTATGTGGTGAATTTGTGGAGGAGGTGATGGATAAGGACAGTGATCACCTAAGTTGTGATTTTCATACTGTCTTTAAGAAAAATAAATAAAAAAACTCCTCGAGAAAGAAGGGTTGTGCCAAGATTAGGGTGATTAAAAAACATAAAGGTAGTGCAAAATGAAACGAATCTTTTGGAATAGCAGAGGTCTTGGAGACTTGGCTAAATTTAGGTTCCTATCCGATACTAGTAAAGAAGAGAAGCTAAACTTCATTGCTTTACTAGAAACCGGTAAAAATGATTTTTCACAGAGCACACTAAATAACATTTGTGCCGGCCGTGATTTCTTATGGCACTGGTTGGAACCTCACGGTAGATCCGGAGGCATCCTACTAGGTGTTAATTTGGAAGTTTTCGACATTGGGAGCATTGACGAAGGTGACTTCTATGTGAAGTTTCGCCTACGGAATAAGGATGACGGCTTTAGTTGGATTCTAGTGGCAGTTTATGGGGTTGCTCAAAACGAATTCAACGAAGCTTTTCTGGCCGAGCTTGTGCAAACTTGTGCCAAAGAAAATTTGCCCCTTCTTGTTGGAGGTGATTTTAATATCATCAGAAGCCCACAAGAAAAAAACAACGATAAGTACAATGATAGATGGCATTTCCTTTTTAATGCTGTCATATATAGCTTGGATCTCAGGGAGCTAGGGCTGTCAAATCGAAAATTCACTTGGGCAAATTCTAGGAGTGTACCTACTTTTGAGACTTTGGACCGTATCTTGGTTACCACCGAATGGGAGGCAAAATACCCTCTGACAATGGTCCAGGCCTTGACTAGGGAAATTTCTGACCACACTCCATTGCTAATGAACACTGGAAGCGGAACCCACTCCAATAAGCAGCCGCTCTTTAAATTCGAGCTTGGCTGGTTCTTGCGAGAAGGTTGCTCCGAAATGGTGGCACAAGTCTGGAAGAATGAGTCTAGAGGCCGGACACCACTGCAAAAATGGCAACACAAAATCCAAAGACTTCGCCAATTCCTACGGGGTTGGGCAAAAAATACCAGTGGTGCCTATAAGAGAGAAAAAGAGAAATTAATCATGAAAGCGGATGAATTAGACAAGAAGGCTGAAACACAGATGCTTACTGCTCAAGAACTTGACTTAAAGCATTGTCTTAAGCAGCGCCTTGTGCAACTGCTAAGGGAGGAAGAAATCAAATGGTATCAACAAGCCAAAACAACTAAGTTGTTACAAGGCGATTGTAATACTAAATACTTCCAGCTGGTTGGAAATGGGAAGCATAGGAAAACGAGGATCTTTCGATTGGGACAAGAGGACTGTGTAATTGAGGGTGATGAAAATCTTAAAAAAATTATCACCAACTACTATAAAGGTCTCTTTGGGACACCGGAACCAAACAATTTCTCAATGATTGAATCGGTCAGAGACGATATTACACAAGTAACGGATTTAGAAAATGAAATTCTCACCTCACCATTTACAGTGGATGAGGTGAAGAAGGCGATTTTCGAGATGGAACACAATAAGGCTCCGGGACCAGATGGTTTCCCTGCTGAATTTTATTAGGTTTTCTGGGATGTCATTAAAGAGGATCTAATGCACCTCTTTCATGAATTTCATAAGGGGAACCTACCTCTGTTCAGTCTCAACTTTGGCATCATCACTTTGCTCCCTAAGCAAAGAGAGGCCAAACAAATCCAACAATTTAGACCTATTTGCCTGCTCAATGTGAGCTTTAAGATTTTTACCAAGGTAATGACAAATCGAGTCGCTCTAGTAGCACAAAAGGTCATTAGACCTTCTCAGACGGCATTCATGTCTGGAAGGAATATTATGGAGGGAATCGTCATTTTGCACGAAACAATCCACGAGTTGCATAGGAAGAAGCTTGATGGCGTCATCCTAAAACTCGATTTTGAGAAGGCCTATGATAAGGTCAATTGGTCTTTCCTTCAACAGGCCTTGCGGATGAAAGGTTTTTCACCCCAATGGTGTAATTGGATTAATCAAGTTGTCAAAGGTGGTAGTGTTGGAATCAAAGTTAATGATGACATTGGACATTATTTTCAAACTAAGAAAGGACTTCAACAAGGTGATCCTTTGTCTCCGATCTTGTTTAATATTGTTGCTGATATGTTGGCCATTCTCATTGAGAGAGCAAAGAACAGCGGCGATTTTGTTGGAGTAGTGCCTCATTTGGTAGATGGGGGACTATCCATCCTACAATACGCCGACGACACTATCCTCTTTATGGAGCATGACCTTGATAGCGCCAAAAATCTTAAACTAGTTTTAAGTACTTTTGAGCAACTATCAGGTCTTAAGATCAACTTTCATAAGAGTGAACTGTATTGTTATGGGATGGCAAAGCACTACGACCAGGAGTACGCGAACCTTTTTGGTTGCAAAACTGGTGATGTACCGTTCAAGTATTTGGGAATTCCCATGCATCATAGGAACCTATCGAATAGTGATTGGAAAATTGTTGAGGAGAAATTTCAGAAAAAGCTCAGTACTTGGAAAGGGAAACTATTATCTGTAGAGGGAAGATTAGTCCTGATTAACTCAGTACTCACTAGTCTTGCCATGTACATGTTATCTTTCTTTGAAGTTCCTAAAGGGGTTCTCAAGAAACTTGATTACTATCGTTCACGATTCTACTGGCAATGTGATGACCACAAAAAGAAATACAGGCTCACTAAGTGGAGCATCCTGTGTAGACCTAAGGATTGTGGTGGGCTTGGCATCCTCAATTTGGAAACACAAAACAAATGCTTATTAAGTAAATGGTTCTTCAAGCTAATTAACGAGGAAGGCATTTGGCAAACCATCCTAAGGAGGAAATACTTGTCAAATAAAAACCTTGCCCAAGTCCAAAAACAACCGGGGGATTCACATTTTTGGTCTGGGCTAATGAAGGTGAAAGACACCTTTCTACAATGTGGTCGTTTTAATGTTCACAATGGTATGGAAACTAGATTCTGGGAGGACACATGGGTGGGGGATAAACCCCTCAAAACCATGTATGCTAACCTCTACCAGATAGTGTGAAAAAAATCTGCTACAGTGGCCGATGTGCTAAGCACTACGGCTTTGAATGTATCCTTCCGAAGGGCGCTAACTGGCTTAAACCTGGAGTCTTGGTACGATTTAGTGGCAAAAGTCCTAAATACTAGACTTACAAATGATACAGATGTGTTCATTTGGAATTTACACAAAAGCGGGGTGTTCTCCACCCGATCCTTCTATATGGCTCTAATCAGCGATGGAATCGTCCCTCGCAAGTGCCCTATATGGAAGATTAAAATCCCTCTTAAGATTAAAATATTCCTTTGGTATATTAAAAATGGAGTCACCCTTACCAAAGATAATCTGGCAAAGCGGAATTGGAAAGGAAACTTAAGTTGTTGTTCTTGTAGTTCTCCGGAAACTATTGAACACCTTTTCATTCACTGCCATTTTGCGCGTTTCATTTGGAATACCATATATATCACCTTTGGAATTCAGCCTCCCTCTAGCATTTCCAATATGTTTGGTTCTTGGCTTGCAGGCATTCGGCCTGCACTTAGAAATCAGATGTGTGTCGGTCTCTCTACTATATGCTGGGCTATATGGTTGAATAGAAATGATATGGTATTTAATCGTGCTAAACCTAACACTTTCATGCAGGTCATTTTCAGGGCGATGTTTTGGACCCGCACGTGGTCATTGTTGTCTAAGGACGGAGAGGCAAAGGAAAACCTGAAGCTTGCATGCCGGTTATTGGAGTCGGTCGTTATGGAGGTGTTTGCAAGATGTGGCTGGAAGTTCTCGAATAGATTAGCGGCATAGCCGTTTACCTTATCGTCAAACTTTCTTTATCTTTGTCAACTCCCAGTGGAGTGGTTGGTGAGCCTCAGTGCTCCGTGGATGTAAACTTTGATGCTGTGTACGCTGTCTCGGATGGCGTAGAAGCCGGGACCTTCTTCCTTGTTCCATTATCTAGGAGCTCTTGCGACGTGCCACAAAATTGCCATGAGTCCAGCGAGTGCCATAGTCCCACGTGGTGTATTTGGTCACTTCACCAGGGGCGGGTTCATACTCATCGTTCTGAACAACCAACCAATAACAGAAAACTAAGTCCATACAGAGAGAAATGTAAAACTATGAAGGAGAAGCATTGGCATAATCAATCTGTTCAATAATTTCATTTAGCAGGTTTCGTCACTCCAAACTCCTGCTGATATTAGTCTAGAGCATGTCGTCTGGGTATTGGTAGCCCAAAATAATCACAAGAGAAAGTTAAATTGATATGCAGGAACGCTGGGCAATGAAGGACAACAAACATGACTAACCGGATGCATGTAGTTGTAGTGCCGCAGGCATTCTATAACAAACTGGCGCTGGATGGCTAAGCGCTTGAAGTGCCCCGGCTCCGTAGCTCTAATTAGAAAAAATGACAGGCGCCATCATGTCATCATCAAGGAGTAGAGTAGGCAAACACGGTTTCCATATGGATCGAAATCGTATAGATAAGCTTAATTTACCAAGGATCTGTATGGACGAAGAGCGAGTGATGATTACCTGCGCCTTTCCTCACGAAGTCTTCTGAGATGTTTGGCGTCCCGCACCTTACAGAAAGGGATGAACGCTGTATCCTTGTTCTGTGGGGAGAAGGGGAGCGGCGGCAGCCACCCGCACGTGCGGCGGGACGAGCGGCGCGCCGCCGCTGCAGCCGCTGCGCTCATCCACGTCGCCCTTGCTTCCGCCTCCTCAGCGCCCGCACCTGCTTCATCAGGCCCAAGCGCTGGTTCGGCTCCGAGAAGACGAGTTTCCTCCGCCGCTGCGGCGGCGCTGATGCTGCTATTCTCCATGCCTCCTGCACAGATCGTCCTCGATTTATTAAATCCGAGGCTGTCCCGGTAAATACAGTTGGCCGACAATCTCGGCCTAAGCCCACACGCTGCGCGTCAACGGGTCGGGCTATTTTTGAGCGGATTAGAAGAGGTAGCCCACGATCAAGCCTGCTACACTGAGCACACGGCCCGACCCGCCGCTTCTTCCTCAAGGCCCAGCTCCACGCCAACCAACCTCGCACGGAGTACACACTAGCCTTAGTCGGTGTCAAAGGAAAACGGAACTGAATTTATGCCGATGGTTATATAGTTAAACTTAACAAGATTAGACTTGCTACTTGGTCAGCCGAAGATCTGCTTTACGGTAAGCTCGTGCAGAGCTCCAGGCGGTCAGTCATCGCTCTGTCATTTGAACCCTCGCAGTCGCTGCATGCCATTCTGGCAACGAGGACCGGGAACAGCGAAATTAGCGTGTGGCGGAAAGCTGACATTTAGGCGATGCATCAGCGACGATGATCACGGCACAGCACACATTATCTGAAGAGGAATCACCAGCAGGAAATTCCAAAGCAGAACAAAACAACTGTCTGCGGACATCCAGTTCCGGTATCCGAGTTAACCATGCCAGCCCGGTTCGAAGTTTTCTCTGTCAAACGGCTATCTAACACCTTGCGAGTTGCGACCAATATCCCTCTTCGCTGCTGCCCAGGTAAACCTACCTCGCCAAGCACTGTCCACTAGCTACCGCCAGACAAAGCAGATCAAACAAAGATGGCAGACTGGCGATCGGTTTACCGAGCTTCCGGTCAATGCCGCAATCAAATCAAACAAGATAACATAAACGAAAAACACACACACAAATCGAATCGGAGTACCCGGCCCGTCTGCTGCTGGTGAGTCCACGCGACGACTTCACAAATCACAACCCACCACGTCATTACCCTCGCGCCGTGTGGCCCACGGCAGCGAGCGCGAGCGCGCCTCAAAGAAGCCCAGTCAAGTCAAATCCCCCACGACGATACGTGCACAGGTGTGCGTACGCAACGCGATACGTTGCCGACGACGTCGACTCGTACACCCCCCCCCCCCCCCCACCCCGTCCCGTTCCGTCTCGGCTCCGCCTGGTGCAGGCGCGTCCTCCACAGCGGACACGGCACGACGCGCCAGGCGCTCGCCAGCAAACTTCCTCGTCTCGGCTCCCCGGCCGTCGTCCCTATCCCCTCCGTCCTCCTCGCGCTATAAATAGCCGCCGTCGCAACGGTCCGCTGCTTCCCCTCCCCGCGCCCCGCCCGCCCGCCGGCCTCGCGTCCCCACACCCACGCGCGCACGCCGCGTCGCATCGCGTGCCCGCTCGGCCCCGTCCCCCCGGACCCCGACCCAATCGACGCCGCCGCCGCCGCCGCCGCGCACGGCACCGGCAGCGGCCATGGCGGTGGACCGGCTGGTGGAGGGCGAGGAGGCGTTCGAGGAGGTGGACCCGACGGGGCGATTCGGGCGGTACGCCGACGTGCTGGGGCTCGGCTCCGTGAAGAAGGTGTACCGAGGGTTCGACCAGGAGGAGGGGATCGAGGTGGCGTGGAACCGTGTCCGGCTGCGCGCGCTGGCGGACCGCGACCCCGGCATGGTGGACCGCCTCCACGCCGAGGTGCGGCTGCTCCGCTCCCTCCACCACGACCACATCATCGGCTTCCACAAGGTATGGCTCGACCGCGACGCCGGCGTGCTCAACTTCATCACCGAGGTCTGCACGTCGGGGAGCCTCCGCGAGTACCGCCAGCGCCACCGCCACGTCTCCGTCAAGGCGCTCAAGAAGTGGGCGCGCCAGATCCTCGAGGGACTCAACCACCTCCACACCCACGACCCCTGCATCATCCACCGCGACCTCAACTGCAGCAACGTCTTCATCAATGGCAACAACGGCCAGGTACCTAGCGCTACGATTGCTTTCCCCCCAACCCTAATCCCCTTCCCCTCCGCGAATTGCTCCCCCCGATTGATAGATCCTTCCTTTCGTCAATTCTAGAGATCGATTCTCATCGTGCTCGAGGCTATCTGCGTGATTCTCTCTACTGTTCAGTTAGAACGCGATAAGACCAAATTTTAGGATTTTATTAATGAGATTAGGATAATGACAGATTGGATTTAAAATTTGAATTGGGCCAGTTTGTTGTTGGTTGTTGGTGCTTCTCTCTACCTCCCCGAGATGTGCACCGACCCGCGCATTAGGGCAATAGAGGCGATTAGCGGCGGGTCCCTCTAGTTGCCTTTTCCGCTCCTTTTCTGTGACCACCTGTAGCTCTCCGCGTCGGGCGAGAGAGATCTGAAAGCATCTCACGAGCTGGAACCTAAGATACGCCTGTTCATGAGCTGCGCGCGCCTTTGGAATAAAGGAGAAGCCCAAATGATGCACGCTTGTACGCGGCGCTTTAATTTCGTTACGTTAATGGCGACGATCGCTTTCTTGCTAATCCAGCTAAGCTACCATCGAAGCAGCCGCAGCGACAAAACAAAGCAAGAGCCGTCGGCGCGCGGGCGCCGCAGCCGCGCGCGCGAGATTCCGCACGCGTTGCTTGCCTGTTGATTTGTTGAATCTCGCGTGCATCCGTTAGTTAGACGTTGCTTTCGATTGGAGCCGGAGCTGATGGGGTCTCGCTAATGGCGCGTGCTTGATGCAGGTCAAGATCGGCGACCTCGGGCTAGCGGCGATCGTGGACAAGACGCACGTGGCGCACACGATCCTGGGCACGCCGGAGTTCATGGCGCCGGAGCTCTACACGGAGACGTACACGGAGTCGGTGGACATCTACTCGTACGGGATGTGCGTGCTGGAGATGGTCACCCGGGAGGTGCCCTACGCCGAGTGCGGCAGCGTCGTGCAGATCTTCCACAACGTCACGCGGGGCGTCCCGCCGGCGGCGCTCAAGCGGCTCAAGGACCCCGAGCTGCGTGGCTTCATCGAGCGCTGCATCGGCCAGCCGCGGAACCGGCCCTCGGCCGCCGAGCTCCTGGAGGACCCCTTCTTCAACGGCATCAGCAGCGGGGACGACGACGCGCTTGCTGACGCGACCAGCGTCGTCGTCGCCGGCACGCCCGTGCCGCGCCCCAGGAGCTACGTCGACGACCTCGCCGGGCTCCGGCTGGACTGACCTGTCCAAGCTTCTGATCACCGATGATCAGTACCGGGATTCTGTCGTTGTGTTAACGTGTTTTAGAATGCAGAGAGGCTGCTGCCTGCTGGTCTTAGTGAATTCCTGGCCGGTGAGCGATTGCAAGTGTGTATAGATTATTTACGTCTCTCTGGCGAGCGATTTGACTAGTTTTCACGTATCTGTACCAATAATTGTTATTGCCTTCGCGCGAGGTGAAGCGCTGTATTTGACTTTTGCCTCGTGGCTCTTCAAATAGAAAGGGGCGCAAATACGAGTTTCCTAGCTCTGAGCTGGATGATGAGATACATTATACGGGAGGGGTGAGGCCAACGTGCTGGATCTCCCGGGGCCCTGGAGGCATGAGCGTATGGCAGCAAGCCAAGCGTCGACTGCTTTCTTGAGTTTGTTTTTCCTTGACGCGTCAGGAACATCATGGGCAGATATGGCTGCAAGATGCAGACAGACTGTCAAGCAAATCCTGAACAGGAAGAGCCTGGATGTGACACCCAAAATCCAGGTCTCAATCCAGTTCACCAAACGTTTCTGGAAATCGAGCCATCTACTTGTGGGCCATCTTCCTCACCGTTGCCCATTCTTACCCTCAGGCAAGACCTGTGAAAAAGCTCAAGGGATCATCCAACTTTGTAAGGCTGGCAGTGGCAATATGCCTTTTGCAGGTCAACTGACTGATGAATTGGGGTAAACTATTGTATATTTCTGGCAGCTGGGCTGAAGATGTGGCATGATTGCATGATTAATTGGGGTAAACTATTGTATACTTCTGGCAGTTGGGTTTGATCAGCGGGACCAGATTAAGTGTTTGACGAGCTAACTGACTGGTGAACGGCAGATCGAAGAACAAACTCGTGCTGGGCCGGTTGAATGGCTTGTATTTCTGTGGGCTGAGGTCATGCCAGGCCCATATAGGATTTTTTCAGGATAAAACTCCAATAGAAGAAAGAATCAAAGTTAGCCTTATCCAGAATTCGCGAGTATAGAAGGACATATCACAGCAATATAATATTGGAGTAAATCAATCATGCATGATATACCAAATTTAGACTGTGTGATTGGACTGAAATGAGGACATATCAAAGAGTACAGCAATATGCGGGTCACAACCAACTACTACTAGTATCTGTGCGTGATTAGCAAGTGATCATTCGCTCTCCCCTCTTATTCTTCCTCTAGCAGCTGGACACGTATTGTCTATATGCATGTACAAAGTACATTGTGGTATATAGGACGTAGAAACAGAGAAGTTACCCTTCTCTGCTTACTTCTAAAATTAGTTGCTTTGTACAAAAAAAAATGGCTGCCTTTTTATCGTAAATATTTTTCCGGAATAATATTATAATACTATGCACCATAAGTTTGGTCGTTTGAAAAAAAACAACAACTACTATGTTCTGTCGCTTACTGTTTGGCCATCGTACTTTGCCACAGGATTCCCACCACTGTCACTCTTAAGCCGAATCCAGATAGCGAAAGTTTGCAAAATTTAAATGAAACAATTTATTGTAACAAAAAAATGTCTAAGGAATCATGATTTAAAATGAAATGAAAGTGTGAATGAATGGTAAGGTTGAACCAATCTAAACGGGCCTTCGACTCTTAGTTCGACATGTTGTCAGATGAGAGGTTGAGTAAGAGAACAATGGTAATAATGAATTTACGGATCATAGCAATATAGCATCGCTTAGGCGAAATATAATTGTAAGTCTTAGTTTTAGATAATGGTATGATTTGATTCATATGTTGAGCTTTACTCGTCGTTGATCGATTGAGATATTGTTGCGTTATCCTCCGCCGACATCCTCATCTGTTAGGGATTATGGTTGGGAGGGGTTGAGGTTTTGCTTGATGCCCAGCCGTAGAGGGAGCCTTGGGCGGCTCGCCGGCGAGCGGTGGAAGAGATGGCGGCGGGGATGCCTGGTCCCAATAAGTTAGCGTTTGAGCGGTGAAAGAGGGCGGAGGCGGAGGCCGCCTTAGCCAGACGGGAGGTGGTTGCATCAGGGGAGTCACGTACAGAGCAAAGTGGACCAAAAAGAAGGGAAACTGAGTCGGAGGAAGAAGAGGAGTCCGGAACCATTGGATTTTAATCCGACGGTGGGTGACGACGATTAATGGTTAAGCAGCTTTTGAGTCGATTGAGGAGGAGACACTGCCTTATATGTGTGTTCGAAGCCAAACTTTATTTATGCTTATTTATTTTGTTGTACTAAAGTTAGTTTAATGTACATGTACCCAAGCTATCTAAGCCACCACAAAGTGTGCGCGCGAGAGATTGAACCGTGGGCATGCTTAAACATTTATACAAAGAAAAAGAAGAAGAAAAACGTAGGCATGCTTTAAAAACAAGAATGGACAAAATACATGCAGCAAGCAGACAACCTCCAAGCCATAGTGGATGATTAGGAATCCTACATCACCCGCAATATGATAGAAAATCCGTTCCAGCATTTATCCATTTATCGATAGCCTTTTATCTCGGAAGTTGAACCGCGATGCCCCTAGTCCCCTATTGTAAGCCATGAAAGTGCTCAGATGTGAAATCACGGGCGTCCCAGCCCTGTCACGACCCGGCGCCTCCTCGGCCAGTCGTTTTCCACCGAAACAAAAATCGACGCCGGGGAAAAAAGGTTCCCTCGCACCGATCTCGACGGCGCCGTGTGCCCATGACCTGCCACGAGCGCCACGAGGCCCCCTCGGAAAAATCCCAAGACGCCCGGGTGGTCACACCACGCGCGGCATCGATCGGGAAGGAGCAGGGCCGCAGGCGCACGGGAGCTTGGGGGCTTCCCGATGCTCTCCGCTCGGGTTTCCACAGCGGAATAGTCGTAGTAGTACGTACCGGACGACGGCCTCAAATTCCCCAGCCCGGCGTCGTCCGGCGCACGTCAACCCCATTGTTTACTACCGACATCCTCCTTTACCCATGGCGGCGATCGCCGTGCCCGTGGCGCGCAGCCGCTGACCGTGCCAATTGGCGACATTTCAGCTGTAAACTATACTCCGCCGGAAACCACGCCCTCCTCCTCTCACACCAACGCTTGGGCTTGGAGGCTGCTGCCAGCCACCGGGCCATCACCCCTGATCGCCGACGCCAGCCGTTCCAATGGGCGACGTCCGGCGAGGTGGCGATCTTGCCGTCATGCTAGCTCGGTCGTCTCTCACAGCGGAGCAGGAGCGCAGCTTGAGCATGAGCAGAAAGTCAGAAACAATTCCGCTACGGTTCCGAGAGTTCCTGGCGTGCGCGCCTGGTGAACGATGGAGAGCACACGTTGAACGGCGCGACAGGGACGTGACCCATCTCGTATTCTCGTCGTCTCCCCGCTATGTTTACTCGTGGTTCCCTTCGTCGTCGTCAATCCGCACGCTCGCTACGTTAAAAAAGAAGAAGAAGAAGAAAAACAAAGCTGTATGGAAGCGGAGCTGTCAGGATTATGCCACCGGACGAGTACGGTGTTGTCTTGAGTTTCCACGGGTGAGTTCGTCAGGTGACTAGAATACGGCGATGCCGAGTCCTGGAGCAGTTTTAAAAAGTGAAGCTGTTTGTTCCCTCCAAGCAACTCCCATGTCCTAATGAACTGCCGGTCGCTTCTTCAGCTCCTTGGACTTTCGTGGCATCTGTTTCGTAGGATCTGCCCGTGTGCTGCGAAAGCTACGGCGAGGATGACCGTCTCTCCCTGCCTACGGTCCAGAAAAAGGCTTTTCTGGTACGACCGGACGAGCATATGTCCTCGACTAATCTCTATCTGGTTGAGAATATTGAACGTCTGAACGACAATAATTCAACATTGTACAGTGGAAAAACGAAAAGCAGCACGCCCGGCCGGCATCAAAATCAGGGTGCAGATCAACATTTTTTTCCCCCGGAACAACACGTCACGTCATCAGATCACAAGTGTTTCACGCCTTGGTGCACACCAAACCAAAGTTTGCGAGTGCAGGAAGCCATTGGAGTTGGATCAAAGGCAGCCTTGAATGTTAAACTAGTGTTGACCCCCCTCGGATCCTTACAAGGCTGCCCCCGTCGCGGCGGGCACGGGCGCGAGAGGCAGCAAATCCGCCAGGGGAACGCCGCCGCCACGGCCTCCTCCCTCCCTCCCCCGCTGCCGCACGCACGCGCACCCAGAGCCGAGCCCCCAGGGAGGTGAGGAATAAGAAAGCTTTGCACGAGGGGGCGATCCGATTTCCCAGCCTGAAAACTGGGGTTCAACCCCCATTCGTGCGCCCTCAGCCATTGTAACCTTTTGCACGCCTCCCTATGTTTCTTCCTCCCACACTCAACGCGCTGTTTGGTGTCCTATAGTACTGCCGCTTATATGTACTGGCAGCGCTGCGTCTGCTACCTAACCGGCGGAGGCTTGCAGTCTGCCGGGACGAGCTGGTACGGGAGGAGCTCGCCGCGATGAAGCTTCAGATGGGGGTGGATTTGGAGACGGAGGTCGAGCTATCGCCGGTGGCCAAGGCGGAGGCCGCCGTGTTCAGCAGCCCGTATTCAAGCCCCAGTACGGCGTTGCTGCTTCAGAGGAAGGTCGTGGCGTGGTATGGTTGCTTGAGCTTCAGTCGCCTGTGTCCATGGCAGATTCTCTCTTTGTTTGTTTGTTGAGTCACCCCACTGATCAGCAGCTCTGTTGATGCAGGGCCAAGGAAACCGGGTCTCCGGCGACGGTCCGTGTACGCGTACGCGTCGCCGAGAGAAGCTTCGATCTGCACAAGGTGAGAGCTTGCTGCAAAATCTGTGATCTTGTTTGGACAAATTTAGCAGGTTTGTGACGGTTACTGGATCATGCAGGATCGTCTGGTGTCCAAGTGCGGGTATTTCAGCGAGGCGTCGCTGGAGTCCGGCGACATCGAGCTCCCGGAGAGCTTCCCGGGCGGCTGCGAGGCGTTCGAGGTGATCGCGCTGTTCTGCTACGGCGACGCCGTGGCGCTCGACCCGTTCAACGTGGCGGCGGTGCGGTGCGCGGCGGAGTTCCTGGACGTGTCCGGCCTGGGCGCGCGCTGCGACCTGTACATCAACCAGGTGGTGCTGCAGAGCTGGGACGACGCGCTCATCGTCCTGCAGCGGTGCCAGCCGCTGCTCCCCGTCGCCGAGGAGCTCCTCATCGTCAGCCGCTGCGTCGAGTCGCTGGCGTTCATGGCGTGCATGGAGATCCTCGACCCGGAGCAGCGTCGGGACCAGCCCGGCGCCGCAGGGGCGCGCAATCTTGTCGGGCGCCGGTGGGACGCCGAGCTCGTGAAGGAGCTCGCCGCGCGCGACCTCTGGATCAAGGACCTGATCGCGCTCCCGTTCGAGTTCTTCGAGCGGATCGTGCAGGCGCTGCGGCGGCAGGGCATGAAGGAGAAGTACGTCAGCCCCGTCGTGCTCTTCTACGCCAACAAGTGGGTGCTCTCCAAGAAGACGCACAAGTTCTGGGCGACCACGGACGACGAGGCCGTCGACGGCGAGACAGACGCGAACAGGAGGGCCGCTGCGATCATGGAGGGTGTCATCGCGCTACTCCCTGTCGAGGCGGCTGTGGTGGCTGCGAGCGGCGCCATCCCCGTGGCGTTCTACTTCGCTCTGCTGTCACGATCACTCACCCTGGAGCTGAGCGACCAAAGCCGGAAAAGATTGCGAGAACAAGTGGCGTCGAACCTGCCGTTCGCTCGCGTGGACGACCTGCCGCTGCCGGAGAAAGAAACCGATCGGTGGTCTGTCGCCGACAGCAGGGAGGTGAGGGCGGTGGAGAGCATCGTGTCAAACCATGTCTCCGCGCAAAGAAAAGGCGCGGAGGCCGTCGCCGAGCTGTGGGATCGGTACCTTTTGCAGATCGCTGCTGATCCGAAGCTCCGGCCGGAGAGGCTATCAGAGCTGATCGGCATCGTTCCGGCAGGCGACCGGAAGAACCACAACCATTTATACGAAGCCATCAACACGTATTTGGTGGTAAGACAAGTTTTAATTGTTGCTAAAAAAGGGGGGGCATTATCACGATTATCAGATCGTGACATGTTTTAACTGTTGCTAACAAAGGGGGGCATGTTAATTTTGTCGTGTCAGGAGCATCGGGGTCTATCCGGGGAGGAGAAGGCGACGCTGTGCGGCCACCTCGACTGCCGGAAGCTGTCGCACGAGGCGTGCATCCAGGCGGTGCAGAACGACAGGATGCCGCTCCGGCTGATCGTGCAGGCGCTGTTCGTGCAGCAGCTGCACACGCACCGCGCCTTCACGGAGTGCTCCGACTCGTTCCGGTGCATGCACTCCGGCGAGCTCGTCCCGGGCGCCGGCGCGTACACGCCGAGCCCCGGGTGCCCCACCGCCATCCCCACCAGCCAGCCTCTCAGCAGCAGCAGCCCGTACGAGAGCCACCACCACGCCCCGCGCGACGCCAAGCTCCGCGCCCGCGACGACGCGTCGTCGGACTACGAGACGGCCAGCTTCCGGATCCAGGCGCTGGAGAAGGAGATCATCTCGCTGAAGCAGACGCTGCAGCGGCACAACACCCTCAAGGGCTCGGCGCGCAGGGACGGCGGCGGCAAGGAGCCGAGCTTCAGGGTCGCGACGGAAGCGAACGCGGCGGCGGCGATCAAGCGGCGAGCCACGGTCTCCGGCAGCTGCATTGGGTCCATGCGATGGGGCTCGCAGCGGCGGTGCGCGAGCAGGATCATGCGCGTCTTCACGAGGCTCGCCGTGTTCGGGAGGGGCAGGTCGTCGAGGGGGAAGCAGAGCAGCAAGTGCAGGGCAGCGACAGAGCAGCTCAATTGCATGTAGAAACAAGTAAGCATACGTGAGGGGGAAGCGATGATGGATCGATCTTTTGCTTGTGGAATAGAAAGTGCAGCAGATGCTACTGTAGATTTGGGAAGCATGTTAGCAGGCAGTGTTTTGACTGTGTACATATTGTTAGCAGTGTCAAAGGTTTGGAGAGGTAGTTAATGTCAGGTGGTCATTCAGTAGAGACAGTCCAAGGCTAAAGTACTTTGTTAGGTCAGCAACTCTGAACATCTGCGTAGTTTATTGGGACGCGAAAGTTTAGGTGTTGTTCACTTGTTTGCATCTTATAGCCTTGGAAAATGGTGTTTCTCGTGGGCTTACAAAAATTGGTTTCTTAAACGTTAACTTTAGGGCATTGAAATTTAGTGTGAAACTACTAGGCAATTGGATTTGGACGTTGCTCGAAAGGGCTAAAAGCGTTTAGTTGGCAGCACAAAGTAGGTCGCACCCTGCACAAAATGACAGCCAGCCATGCGTGGCAAACCCCCACCAGGCCAGACCGACATAGTGTGCTGACTGTGCCCAATTGTCCATGACGATATGACACACAATAAGCGGGATAGTGGTGTGCATGATTGAGAATCCTATTTATAATTCTCTCATCACCGGCACGCATAAAATTTCATGAAAATTTCGCTGGAATTTGAACAAAATTACGTTTCCTCAGGAATGAGTTCACCCAAAAAACCCTTCATTCAGGACAAAGAGGCTGAAATTAATGAAATTTCAGAAGAATTTAGAACATGGTGGTGCTTGGTGCCACTCCACCAATCAACTATAGCTTGCCCGTGAACTGAGCCTAGCTCAGTTGGCAAGGGTCCTTGTGGTGGAACCTGCCCACCCGAGTTCGAGTCCTCGACTCGGCACGACTGTCATATTTTTCCGGATTTATTTCAGAATTTAACCGGCATTGTTCTTTCAGTGGTAGGCGACGTCCCCGTCGATTGCGAGGCGTTGTGGTGACTTCGTCAGTCTTGAGATCAGCCGGCTCAGTCTCTTGAAGGTGCTCATAGAGGTAGGGTTGAGTACATGTATTCATAGGGGTGAGTGTGTGTGCGTTTGTGTGAGAGTGTCTTCGATTGTATTGTCATTCGAAAAAAAACTATTGCTACCCAATTATTACAACACCTCTTATCTCTTCCCCTATCACTCAAACTCCACAAGATCCACCATTATTCTCACATACACACAAACTCCCCCACCCAGTTCCTGATCTGTCAACATGACAATGGCAGCGGCCAAGTATTCTGAGGTCACAAGCACAATTGCTATCGACCGCGTATAGTCCATGCTATCTAATGGTACATATTATCATTGCACACGATCTCGTCAGTCTCCGTTTCTTGACAATAAACATTTACCAAACCATTAATTCAGGGAATGATTTTTATGCAGTCAATTTGCTAACAGGAGATATGCTACCATGCTACTGACTTGTACCAGTATAATTGGGTATTTCTTCTTGATCCATTCCAATATTTACAGTTTTGCTAGAGTCCGACACTGAGGATGGACCCAGGATTACCAGGGGCCACGCAAATTATGTCAAACAAGTTTCTTTAGATATAACATGAGCTAAATGTTTGGAGCATATATATGGTGACCTGGGCGCATGGTCCCTTCAATAGCTCTGTCATTGTTGACATTGTCAATATTATCGTGAAGAAAGATGGTCAAACTATAGTTTTTTGAAGTTTTTTTTTAATGGTGGTCAAGCTATAGTTTAGATGCACCCTTTCTGTTAGCAAATCTTGCAATCAATCTGACCTCAATTTCGCTTGTTCCAAAACTAAAATAGTGGAGTGAACCTTTCTATTTTGCTTGTTGCAAAACTAAAGCTGTACGACGACCCTTTCTCGCAGATCATCAATACCAAGAATAAATTTCACTTATGAACATTGATCGACTCAGGTGCACTGGACAAATCTGGCAAGATTTTTTGCAATTTGCTATACATTAAGTTCACCTTTTTTTTTTTGCTTTTCCTTGGATGCTTTCACGATTTCGTACCTCTAGGTCCAATATCTGGTTCCTATAATCGGCAAATATCAGGGAGGATTGGATGAACTATCCTATCTCATCTTGAAGCTATATTATTTTGCCATTCATACTTTTATCTATGTCACGGGATCATTGTTCGTCTTGAGTATGGAGCCCAACTTTGACTTCACTATGCTTTAGTTTTCTACATCAGACGATCTAACATTCACATAGATGCTACGGACAGAAAATGTACAACTATACATGAGTCCTTTTATGGATGTTGAGTATTTCAAGCTATTTACATCCTTACCAAAAGACATGAGGACAAGTAATGCATATCATCGTGACTGGAAGATTCTATGACCCAACAACAGATGACTGGCAGAAATGGATATTAATTTCATAAACACGTGGTCTTAACCATAGGATTGGGTAGAATCACATTGCATCACATGGAATCGTTATTGTGGCAATAAGTTTGATGCGATTTAACACTTGGCGATATGTGTTATCACTATAGCTCCTGTCAATTTGATTTGCTTACAAGCTGTTATATGTTGAATGATATTAGAATCCACGTTGGTAACTTCAAATGATTAATAAATTCAATAAAAACAGAATAAAGACGATATGAATAAATATGCTCATATTTTGTTAAAGAGATAATAAGAATACAGCAAAATCAAACCATATGCTTCCATTATGAAGAATATATTTTGCTCTATATAGTTTCGAAAGAAAATATTTTGGCTTTTGTATGATGAAAACGAGATTCTACGAACCTTTACTTTCCATACGAAAAAGATGGAAGGAAAGGTAAAGTTTGGTATTCTCGTCTAAAACATGGCAGTCTCCTGAATCTCTAGCTCCACCAAGATTCGGCATAGCTAATAGCCTACTGTCCTTTTATCTATGCCGTTTCCTTGTTTTTTTTTCCTCTCAAGTTGTATTAGATATTGTCACCCGACGTGCATTTCTGCTGAAGAAAACTTCTGTTTCAAGCTCTATATACGTCATGGCCTTAACCTCACACTAAGTTATTCTTAGCTGATGAACAGTACCGCACGATAAAGAAACAGTCGCAAAGATTAAGGAAGCCACTGATATAAAGCAGAAAAAAAGGAAAATTCTTTACGTGCCTCCACGTCTTCCACTACCGGTAGGTCGCTGCCGGGTGGCCCCGCACGCCTCGAATCCTACCGCGGCGCGAGAGCATTGGACGGACGAGGCGGGCCGCGGCGACACGGGAGCCCAACCCATCCCCGCCCGATTCGCCCGCCCGCCTGCCTGCCTCGTCGGCTCCACCTCGCTCACTCGCTTCGCCCTCTTCCCCTTCGCCACAGCCCACCTGCTCCGCCCGCTTCGTCGTCTCCTTCCCCGCGCTGCGCACCACACACGCAGGCAGCAGCCCATCTCGTCGCCCTCGCGCTCGCATCGCGTCGCCTCCAGCGCGGCAGACCGACCTGCCCTCTCCATTATTATTTACTCCCTCCGTCCATAAAAGGATGACGCTATGGGATGCGTGCACGTGTTACTTTCTCAACTTTGACTCAATTTGTAAAAAAATATATGTAATATTTATATCTCTAATAAATTTGTTAAAAAACTAGATTTAAATATCTATCTAATGGTACTAATGATGTACTATAAATATTAATATTATTTTATATATAATTGGTTAATGCTTAAAGATGCTGTTCTTATTGAGAAGCGAGAACGACGTCTATTTTAGAACGGAGAGAGCATATTTTAGAACGGAGAGAGCATGCATTTCCGCGTCCCCCACCCTCCGCTTTCCCAATCCAACCGAGCAGCGCAATCGCAGGGCACCGGGGGCGATTAAAAAAGGCAGCCCTCCTTCCGCAAAGGTAAAAACAAACAACCACCAACGCATCGAGGCAGGCAAGGCATCGCTCGCCAGCCACCGAGCGGAGGGGGGAACGCCAGGGGGAAGCAAAAGCTTCGATAAAAAGGAGAGGAGGAGACGAGGCGTGCCGTCCGAACCCAAGCAACTCCCCCCCCACCACCTCCCCTCCCATGCCCGCATCGAGATCTTAGCGGGACAGCGAGAGGAGAGGCGACGCGGACGCGGGCGCGCCCCGATCCCTCCTCGCCGCCCGTCGCCGACGCCGCCGCCGACCGACCGGTAAGCGTTGCCCCGATCCGACCGCCCGCGCCGATCGGTGCCGGATCGGCGCCGGGGGCGCCCGGATCTGGTACGGATCTCGCCGCGGGCAGCGTAATTCCGTGGTCCTGTGAGGCAGCGTTGGCGTTTTGCGCCGTGTGTGTGGGTGTGGGTGTCTGTGCGCGCGCGCTCGCGACCCCGATCGCGGCGTTGCTTTCGGGTCGGATCTAGCTGATGTCGCGCGTGCGTTTCTGTGGTTAACGACTCAACGCTGTGGATAAGTCGGGGTTTTGTCCGCATTTGCCAGTGGCTGGCTGGTATGAAACTTGGCCTGCTGTTGTGGATTGCAGGGGGAGGAGGAGGGGAGGGGAGGAAGGACGCGATGGAGGCCGACTCCGGGAAGCTCTTTGTCGGCGGCATCTCCTGGGAGACGGACGAGGACCGCCTCCGCGAGTACTTCGGCCGCTTTGGGGAGGTCACCGAGGCCGTCATCATGCGGGACCGCAACACCGGCCGCGCCCGCGGCTTCGGGTTCGTCGTCTTCGCCGACTCGGCCGTCGCGGAACGTGTCACAATGGACAAGCACATGATCGACGGCCGCATGGTACTTGTGTTACACTCTCGCCTTCTTCTCTGCTAATGCATTGGCATGCATTTTGCTGGGAATTCTGTTGTGGAGCTGTGTCTCACTGTGCTAGCTGAATTGCCCAATTATGATTCAGGTGGAAGCCAAGAAGGCCGTTCCCAGGGACGACCAGAGCATCGCAAGCAAGAACAATGGCAGCAGCATAGGGTCACCTGGACCAGGACGTACTAGAAAGATCTTTGTTGGAGGCCTGGCTTCAAATGTTACCGAGGTTGAATTTAGAAGGTACTTTGAGCAATTTGGTGTGATAACTGATGTGGTCGTGATGTACGACCACAACACCCAGAGGCCCAGGGGCTTTGGCTTCATCACCTATGACTCGGAAGACGCAGTGGATAAGGCTCTGCACAAGAACTTCCATGAGCTGAATGGTAAAATGGTCGAGGTCAAGAGGGCCGTCCCAAAGGAGCAGTCTCCAGGACCCATTGCACGTTCACCTGCAGGTGGACAGAACTATGGTATGAGCAGAGTTCATAACTTCCTGAATGGCTTCAACCAGGGTTACAACCCAAACCCAATTGGTGGTTATGGCATGAGGGTGGATGGAAGATATGGTCTCCTTACAGGTGCACGGAATGGGTTCTCTTCGTTCGGTCCAGGTTTTGGAATGGGCATGAACATTGAAGGGGGAATGGGTGGAAATTTTGGTGCAAACTCTGGTTTCATCAATAGCTCCAATGGGAGGCAAATAGGTTCTTACTACAATGGTAGTTCAAACAGATTAGGTAGTCCTATTGGGTATGTGGGCCTTAATGACGATTCGGGATCAATACTGAGTTCGATGTCCAGAAATGTCTGGAGTAATGGAAATCTGAACTACTCAGGCAACCCTACAAACGCGAATGCTTTTGGTCCACCTGGAAGTGGCGGGGGCATTCCTGGTGATGGTATCAGTTGGGGAGGCCTTACTTCTGCTCATGGGATGGGCAGCATGTCAAGCCTTGGGTCGGGAAACATTGGACGTGGAAATGGAGATAACTTTGGCCTGCCTTCTGGCAGTTATGTGAGGAGCAATTCAACTGGTACCATCGGCGAGCCATTTTCTGCATCAGCCAATGCATATGAATCGAACAATCCAGGTGCATATGGAAGCAGCTCTATTTATGGTGACTCAACCTGGAGGTTCACATCATCTGAGGTCGACATGCCTCCTTTTGGTCACGATCTTGGAAATGTTGATCCAGATATCAAAACAGAAATTTCAGCAAGTTACATGGGCAACTATACTGTTAATAATAATCAGACAAGCAGAGGTCAGTTGCTCCTTCAACATTGTGCTATGATCTACACATAGTTTTCCCTTACTTCTAAGATGGAAACATGCTTCATAAATAAGTTGGTTGCTTAAAGGGGCTGAAAAACTTGTATAAATGCTGTCCTCCTTTCCTCAGTTTAGGGGGAGAATGTAGCTATTGTTCTGGAAAAGAAAGTTTGATGGCCTTTCCATGAGTAGAACACGCAGCGGCATAAGCAACGGGCCATTCTTGTGGGACTCTTTAAACTTTATAAGCAACTCAACTACTTATATGCACAGTACTTATTTTGTGAACTCTGTTAGTTTGCGTTGATTAAAGTTCATGTTCTATAAACCTTTGTCCAAATTCTCTACTTGGCTAATTCTCTTTATTCACTACCTAATACTTGGGGCCTGACAATTGATTGCTGATAGCATCATACATATATAACATTTTGTTTCTGGTGTGGCAATGAAAAATTAAAGGCTCATAACTCACTCATATTCAACGCCAGGATGCACCTTGATTTTTCATATATCATAGTGATGCCAAGTTACTCTTCTGCCCATGCATTAAAGATGATTAGTTCATTTTAGTCAGATGCATGCGTTTTCTATATACAACAGCATCTGCGATAAAGGCTTTTAGTCGCAGGAAATTGGGGTAGGCTTGAGATGAAACCCAAATTAGACAAGGGGGATAGAGACCTAACATAAATGCATCAATAATAGTTATTTTATTTGGCGATCTAAAGTCTTGTTCATGGTTCAGGCACAGGAAAGTCTTGTAGTAAATGCTGATAAAAGAAAATTCATATTTTTTATATTCATAGGGATCATATTGTAATTATATAACCACATGTCACAGCCCTTGTATTAGCATTAATTCGAGCACTTCAAATGGACTGGCAGCATTATCAACATGCTGAAACTTCTAAACATGGGTCTGCCTTGATAGAGTCCCCTTGCATTGTGATTTCAGTCGAACTAAACTGGGTAACTCAATGAAGCAATTTGTACATGACCTTTTTCATTAATTCGGTTTGTTAGTATTCAACGGTGTTTGAATACAGTTTGTGTGTGTGTGTGGGGGGGGGGCATACAAACTATAATCATGCCAAATTTTTGTTTTTGAAATACAGTTTGGAAGTGTTCGATGTATTTGTTTACCATTTAATCATGCATTTTTTCAGTAGTATTTATTGACCCAGAATTTATGTATCGAGCATAACCATCATGTTGATGTTTTTCTTTCACTTATAAACTAAACATTTAGTTCAAAGCAACAGTAGGAACAAACCAAAGAACAGTCAAATTTTGGATTACCTGAGTTTGGTTCTTATGGATTTGCATTAGATCCTACATTTTGAGCAAAGTGACAGGTATCCAAGCTGATTCTGTATATTGACAACCACCTCTTCCTACCAAAAATAAGAAAGTGCCAACTAATGATAATACAGTTAGGCAATAATAAGCAGTGCCTACTCTTATGATTTGTTTTTCTAAATTTTCTCAACTGCTTTCCTTTTCTTCTCTTTTATTTTATTTTCACATCACATGGGGCAAGGGAAACATGTTGAGCATACCTCAATGATGGATGATTTAAATATTTATAAATTGTATCTTTTTAAAATAGTAGCTTATAGTGTAATCACAGTTGAGGTTCACTAAAGTAACTCTCAGATGTTTTCTCCTTCTTTGAAATTGTTGTGCCCTACTGCCATTTTGATTTTATCTTCGCAGTTAACCATAAAGTCCACTAAACCAAGGGTTGGATAATTTTTTTCAAATTTTCTAGCATGTTTCTCATTCACCTAGCAGCTGTAGAACATCCTTATCTCTATCTGGCTTTCATTGTATAGTATACATATTAGTTTCACTGTTGTGCATACCTGTACATCAAAATGCAGATTGCAAAGTTACAAATGCTATAATAGGTACCAGTGTTTAAGACTTTAAGTTGCTGTTGCTAAAAGTTGCATTGAAGCTACAGCACAGTTTTGGATCATTTATGTTAAAGAGCATTTCTATTGTGGCAATATCATATTTATAAAACGAGAATATAATGCAGTAAATTTTTTATATAAATTATAATCATCTTACAAACACAAATATAATAAATAATGATTGCATACAAGAAGAATGATGTAGATAACAACTTAGCTTAACTGTGTGTGCCTAAAAATGACCAGCTGACTCAAGATTGGATAATACACAAAGGCCATCTTACATGTTCTTTTTTTTTTTCTGTCTAAATAATAAAGGATGCGAGCGTAGTAAGATCTACATAGCCAGGATTTTTAACTTGTGCTGCCACGCTCACTTGGGGATTAGTATATAGATCATTTGGTTGTGTGAATCTCAGTGTAGTTTTAGCAGTAGTTTCTTGTCTCAAACCCATGAGCCATAACCCATTCTAAACATGAACCTTTTTTACCGTGTCGGTGATGTAATGCACTTGTATATCAACTAAAAAAGTGAATGAATGTGTTATTTTTGAATAAATTGGAACTGTGTGGAGTGCACAAGTATTATATTGGCATTTGGCAATGTACCATTTCATCATTTATCAACCAATACATACGTACTTTTTCTTCTTGAAACGTATATGGAGGAAATACTTTAAATCTGATTAATATTGTTGGATCCTTTTGCAGGTATCACTTCCTAGGGAGAGTATTATATTCATATATGACTTGGGATAGGTGAAAGACCCACTACTATATCAGGCTTTCAGGTGCATGACTGTGAATTGGTGTCAGATTAATATACCGGTTAGTTGCTTGTTTCTAGGTAACCAGAGGTGTGGTTTACGAACACCAAAAATGCTAGAGGAGCGAATACAAACATTTTGTGAAGCTTTCAGATTTTAGTTTAATTTCTACGTGTATTAGGTCTTTGTTTTTTGAATGAGATGTGCAGTGTTGATTGCGGCACATACTTAGAAGTGTTCCAACATAAGCTGGAATTCTGTCATACGGAAGGATAAACTTGTATACCAAAGGAATGCTGTATTATCTTTGCCCATTTATGGCTACATTAGCTCGCTTGTTTTTATTCTCTTTAACCATTCCATTTGTATACTAAAGATTTGCTTGGCTTATTTCAAACTATTGGGGTGCAAAGCCGCCGTCTTGACCCCAGTAATAAAGCCACCCAAAGTATGTACTGTCTATTCCTTTTCTGGCGTCTGTATGCTTTCTTTTGGCCAAATTATGCAGATACCATTTTTCATGCTGTCATAAAGTAGAAGGTATGTAGCTCCAAAAATAGCAGTTCACAGATTTGCCTTGACGTATCTTGCTTCACTTCCTGAAACTACCTTCACAAAGGCCTCCACATGATGGCTTTACTCAATTGCTTTCCCATTTGCTTTGTCAAGAATATATGGCTGAATTTACAATCTCTGGCAAAAGGATCTCATGGTGTTCCTAATGTTTAGAAACTTACGTTTGTTGGCACACCCTTCCTGGCTTCCTCCCTGTCAAGCACTAAAGTAGTTTAGAAAGCAACTTTTCCTTTATTTTTAAACGAAGAAAGAACAATTTCAGCTTCTATCTTCCTAGATACTAAAAATGGAATTCGTCGTGTGTTCATCCAAAGGTATTCCACCAAATGTGTTTGACTGTCGATCATTCAAGCTATAGTTCTTGTTTTCCTGCCTGACGAAAAACAAACTTCGCCTAAGAATTGAATTTAATTTGTCTATATAGGAACATAAGATACATATCGAATTGTTGCGTGCATCGTCTTGTTGTTGTTGGTCATACTTGATTAACGACGACCCTCCTAATTTGCTTAGCTCTGTTAAAGTCTGAGGAAACACCATATTCAACATCTCTTAACATCCCAATTCTCTTTAGGAAAATCCCAACCCAAACACAACTTGTTTGTTTCTATACCATTCCTCATCGTATTCGTTTCCTCTTTGGCCTGCATAGATGACAAACAAAATGGATACCATGTTCTTAATGCTGTGGTTTATTCATAATTAATTGTCATCCAATCCTCTCTTTTCTTTTCTTTTCTCACCCTATCACCTCTCTATCTCTTTTTTGGATGTTGTGTAGACATAGTAGTTTGTTGGGCCAGAAATTATTTCATCTCCTTCCGGTCGTTGGACACGTGGTGGTGCAAGATTACGGCTGAACTTGCTTTGTTTTGAACATGCTTTGTTTCTATGAAATAAAGCGGCGAAACCTTGTTTCTAAAAAAAATATCATTTCCTCTCCTTCGTTAACTCTCATCATCGCATGCCACATCATAATTCTTTTTCTTACATGTCATGGTATTTAATGCTATGGGAATTATCCTAGTCACTGGTTTGGGACTGCCCAGTTGCATATAAGTTTGTGCCGTCTTTTTTTAGGAATATTTGTGCTGTCTGAAGTCTGATTACACACATAGCACGGTTCTTAAACTGGACCGTTCTAATATTCCAAGAGCGAGGCAGTAAATAGCAAAGCTCTGTTGGGCTGCGACGGATACGTTGGGCTGCTTCGCGGCAAACATCAGTTGTGTGCACTCAAATCGTGGGGGTTAAAGGTAAGGAATTTTAGGCTAAGACGAGCAGCCCATTAAGGATATGAAAGGCCTATTGGGTGCGGGCTCCGCGGGCCTGCGTGTTCGCTCACGCGGGCGGAACGTAGCACGCGCATAAAATCTACTCCTGTACAACTTCTAAAGTTGACCTCATATGCTATCCATTAATACAGATCATGTTCTAAAAAAAAAAAACTTGTAATACAAATCTCAGAAACTAGAAGACAAGTTACTACAATAGGGAATATATACCGAGGTTTCCATCCAGGGTTTGACTGGCCTAAGCAACGCCATCACTCAAAAAAATACCGTACGACTAAAAGTTTGTTTCGAAGCAAAGCGTTTGATCGAGTACGAAAATCTTTGCTTACCGATCGAAACAACAATCCTCGCTTGACGAGAAGGGGAATTTGGATGATCCACGCAAGAAAGGGTGGGGACACGAGAGACGGACGGAATCTAAACGAAGCACATTGTACAGTGGATAGGTACTGCCGTATCGTACTGGGTGCTGATTTTGCAGTACCGGGCAAGGTAAATGAAGCCCGAATTCTAACACGGCGATCGAACCATGATGGGTCTACAGGCCGGCGTTACTGACGGAGGCCGCACGAGCCGGCACGCCAGTTTGCATAAGCTAATAGCCGAGCCCAGCCATCAGTGTCAGCCAGCTAATCAACAACAGCGAGTGGATTAATGGCAATCACGCAGCTTGAAATCTCACTGCCATCACGTTGCAATTCCTTCGTGAAATGTAAAACATCAACCTCGCGTCGTTACGGTGCACTAGAAGAAAGAACCACCCCGTTCGAGAAACTCCACGGACCACGATTCCACCACGCACACTCACGCACACGTCAGGTCTTTCGTTGCCACCTCTATATATGTCTGCAGCCTACTAGTTCTGTTGTTCAGGTTCGGGACCAGACAATCTCTGTTGCCACCCTTCTTTTTTTTTAAGACAATTGTTGCCACCCAGCTTTGGACAGGGTTCCCCGACCAAACCGCCCCGGACCGGTAGCGGTTCGGGGCGGTTTGAACAGGTGGAAATTTAAAATTTTTAAATTTGAATTAAAAAAAATGGAAAAATGTCGAAAAAATTTCTAAAAATACTTCAAGGTGCGTGTAATCTGTTGGTGTAAAAAGTTTTCAAATATTTACTCATTTGGTATTTTTTTTGGTAAATACAAGTTAAATCAAAAAAGAAAAAGAAAAAACAGTGGCCGGCCCATTAAGGCCCATGAAGGCCCAATGCCGCCCTAACCCTAACCCCCCCTCCCCCAACGGCCAGCGCTCATTCTCCCCCACCCCCCCGCGCAGCCGCTCCTCCTCCAGGCGAATTTTCGCCGCCGGCCGCCGTAACCGCCGCGCGAGCCGGCTAACCGCCCCTGGAATCCCGGTAACCGGTCCGGTTGGCCGGCTAGCCGGTCCGGTTGCGGGGCAACGGTCGCCTGACCGGTTTCCGCCCGCATACGCCGGCTTACCGGTCGGTTGCGGCTGTAAGCCGACCGGCAGCGGCGGTTAGCCGTCCGACTGAGGTATGGTCCCTTTGAAACTTTGAATCTATTTGTGATTTATGAAATTTTGAAATGGATGTAGTGATGGATATATTTAGGTATATTTTGATTGCAGCCATGTGATTTTAGAATGTATGAACTATGAACTATGAAGCCATGTATATATATTTTGATGTAGGGTATTGTGATTTTGGAAATAAGGAAATGAATGTAGGATTTAAGTATTGTGATATAGCTATGTGTTGTCAAGTTGACATTGATATGTTTATGTTCGTTCCATGTTTGCAGATACGCAATGTCTGGTAGAGATAGAGATGTTGTATGGGAACACGGTGAAAATCTTTACCCCGGTTGGAGATGCAACTATTGTCATAAGTCCAAGGGAGGAGGTGGTGCCACTAGATTGAAACAACATTTGGCAGGGCGCGGGACGGAGGTCGTCCATTGTGAAAAGGTTTCAAATGAGGTGCGTGAGTACTTTCAGCGTGAACTTGAAAGGGCAAAGAAGGTAACTGCTCAACGTGCTCAAGAGAAGTTGAGAAAGGAGAAGGCTGCAGCGGAAGGTAACTATCCTGGTGGAGATGAAGCGTATGATGAGGAGGCTGAGCTGAAGCGTGCCCTGAACCAATCAAGAGCAGAAGAGGAGTTCTGTCGCGGGGTGCAACAGAGAGGAGGTGCATATGAGCATGGAGGCGGTAGTGGTACTAGGGGAGAGGGTGGTACGTTGCAGAGGATGCTTCGAAGGGCAACTTCATCGAGGCAGACTCCTGGGGTGACGGACTATAACTTAGGTTCGGCGCGTGGATCGACGCAGCCAAGGATTGACACAGGCTCATGGACGCAGAAGGGTAAGAATGCAAAGGAAGCTATTGGGAAAGCTTGGTCAAAATTTTTCCATACTGCGGGAGTTCCTGGAAGACAAGCTGACAGTCCATACTTTGTCAGCGCGGTCAGAGAGACACAGAAGTGGGGTATGTTTTCTTTGCAGCCGAAATAATAGCTACGCAACTACATGTTTAGATCTAATCTCATGAGTGCCATATGTTTTGCAGGTGAAGGTATCGCGTCACCCACTGGACGCGATATTGATGGCAAGTACCTGGATCAAAACGAGCGAGACTTGCAGGTTCAGTACGTAAAGTTTCAGGCAGAGTGGGCTATGTTCGGCGTCACGTTGATGTGTGATTCGTGGACTCGGCCGACGAAGATGAGTGTCATTAACTTTTTCATATACTGCAATGGGGTCATGTGGTTCCACAAGTCTATTGATGCGACTGGAAAATCTCAAGATTCTGCATATTTGCGGAAGGTAACCCCGTACCTAGTTCATTTCGATCCAAATATGATTTGGATGTTGCTAAAGAATATGTGTATTTACCAGGAGATTCTGAAGGTGGTGGGCGAAATTGGACTAGAGCATGTCGTCCATGTGATCACGGACAACGGCTCGAACTACAAGAAAGCCTGCAAGGGGATTCAAGATACATACAAACACATTACTTGGACACCTTGTCTAGCACACACTGTCAATTTGATGTTAAAGGATATCGGTGAAAGGTACGAACATCAAGATTTGATCGATCAATGCAAGAAAATATCAGCGTTGAAAGGACCGAGATGTCGCCTAGAGGGGGGGTGAATAGGCGTTACCAACAAATTCTTCGAATTCTTCCCTCTTTTGCTTTGCTGCCAGGCACAGGCGCCTGTCACAGGCGGTCTGACCGCCTGTCACAGAGAGGAACCAAAATCCACCTCGAGCTGCAAAACAATTTCTAGCACAACACAACTTGGGGAGTGGCTTCTATATATGATAAATAGAGTCCCTGCACACAATATAACCACACCCAAGTAGATCGAAGCGGAAGCACAATATTTTGCTAGAAATACACAAGTGAGGCAATGCAAATGTAAATGGAGAGACACAAGATTTGTTTTACCGAAGTTCGGATCCACCACGTGCCTAGCACGAAGGATCCTACTCTCCGTTGAGGAACTCTTTGGGCGGAGTCTTTTTCAACTCCTCCTACTCAAGTTGGGTCTCTTTCAACCGCTCCTCACTTCCACTAGCTTGCTTCTTCCCTTGCGGAGGCGAAGCGCAACCTTCACAGACTTCCCGCTGCTCACCACACCTTGGGAGCTATCCGGCGACGCCTAGCCGTCTAGGAGGATGAACCTCCAAGAGTAACAAATGCACCAATGGCTTTGTTGACGCGAATCACAAGTGCTCAAGCTATGGAATGCTCTTCTCAGCTCTCTATTGCTCACTGAACTCACAAAGCTCACACAAAGCTTACTCTCTCAACCCAACTCAAAGATATGGCTTGAATCTCACAAATCTCACAAAGAGAGGTTGGGGAGAGCTTGGCTGCCTTCTCTAGTGTTCTTGGGCGTGTAGTGTGTCAAGGGAACCAGCTCCATCAAATGAAGGGGTATGGGGGCTATTTATAGAGGTCACTCAAAAACTAGCCGTTATGCTTGTCAGATGACCGGAAATTCCGTCGGGGTGACCGGAATTTCCGGTACACCCTATTTCAAACTCAGTACGGAGAGTCACACCGGAAAATCCTAAATTTAATCCGGTCTCTCTCTGTGACACCCGGAAAATCCGACCCCAAGACCGGAATTTCCGGCCGCCTTTGTTAGTGAGCAAAATGCTCTCTCTCAAAGTTAGGTGATCATCCAAAAATTACTTCTAGGCATCCATTTCTCAACTAGCCGTTGGACAGGCGGTTAGACCGCCTGTATTCGAAAAACTAGCCGTTGCCCTACAGGGGGTCTGACCGCCTGTAACAGGGGGTCTGACCGCCTGTACCAGTTAGCACCCAAAACTCACAAAAGGATTGTTAGTTCATCCCAAAAGTTGAACCAACCATAGTTAGCAGAGCTAGGATGTTTAGTACTCTCATTAAGTCACTCAAAGGCTATTCTCTCATAGGTTTCCTAAGAGCACTTTTGATATTCGTCAAAAAGCAAATGTTGCATCCCTCTTGATAGTACGGCATACCTATACTCAAGTCAAGGAATAAATACATGAAATCCACTTGAGTTTGTTGATCTTTATCACTACCATACTTTGATCATTATCCACTTTGAGGGCTTCCAACATTGCTATCACACTTGAGCAAATCCAATCTTGAGCTAGTGACTTGAGATATTCCATTTTGCATGATTAACAATTCTTTAATCACAAGTCACTCCACTTTACCAATCATAACATATTTTGCTATTCAGAATGATACTCATTTGACCGTTGATCCCTCGGTGATTATCCATTGGCTTGACTCTTCACCTTAGCTAGGTTCTTCGCGGCCAAGTCGTCACTTGCCCTTCACCCTTGCCTCGTCCATCGATTCAATGCACTAGACAATACCTTCACCATTCGGCCAATCAAAGTTTCATATGAATGGCAATATAATATATAAGCATATGAGAGCCTTCTTCATATACTTGTTCTTGATTGATAGAGAATAAACCATATATTGCAAGCTTCCAATAATTAGACCATCAACTAAGATATATCACCATGTCCATGTATATTGAACTCATGAAGCCTTGCAATGTTTGTTTGATAATAAACCCATTATTTGATAAATGATCCCTTTGCTAGTAAATCAAGCTTATCAAATATTCTAGAGACTTGTCAATATGTATCTTCATCATGAAAATCATCTCTATGTATAATTCAATCCTTGCTTGACATTTTGTTCATAATATCATCACGAGATCAAATAATTGCTTGCTTTTCAACATTGTGAGCCATTTAACTTGTATTCAACATATGAGACAATATTTGCAATATAGATGTAACAATCTCAACCTGCTCACAATCTTAGATAAACACATTAGACATTTAATCGTATTGTCATCAACTCACCAAAATCCACTTAGGGGCCTAGATGCACTTTCAAGCGTGGTTACACAATCATGGTCAGTTGAATGCAATGATGAGGCAGGCGATTGGTGGTGAGTTGGTGAAGTGGTGTGCAACTCGCTTTGGGACCAACTACATGTTCCTAGACAGCATGTATCGGAAACGTGATCGTTTTATGCAGTGGATGGCATCTTCTGAATTTTTCAGAGCAAATGGGCCAATTCAAATATGGGTAGATTTACTCGTACGAGATTTTCAAGTCTAGAGTGGTGGGAGGGAATGAAATTTGTCATTGACTCAGTCCAACCAATATACAGCTTACTTCGCTTTGCTGATCAGGACAAGCGGCCGAACATGTGCGAGGTATGTATGACCGTACAGAGTGTGAGAAATGAAATGCAATCTTTCTTTGGCCGCAATGTTTCCACGTTCAAAGAGTATGAAGCGATTTACAACGGAAGGTTGCAGGACATCTTCTTTGACACCTGTGTGGTTCCAGGTAAGACGGCTTCTGCTCATTGTGAACAAAAGTTTATACTTTCACGTTCCATACACCTTATGCTCATTCGTGGTACTTTCTATTTTGCACCTTGTGCCCTGAATCCGAGGTATGCCTATACGTTTATTCCAACTCCAGAAATGTGGAGTACACTGAAGGATGCTTTTCAGCGCATGACGGATATCTCGAGCACCGTCCAGGCATTCCAAGAGCAGCGCATGACGGATATCTCGAGCACCGTCCAGGCATTGCAAGAGGCTGAGCTGTTTCGACAACGGCGTGGTGACTTTGGCACACAATTGGAAGAACACATGGCGCTTGACCCAAAGACAACTGCATCTTCTTGGTGGATGATAAACGGCAACAAAACTCCCAAGCTGCAGAGCCTTGCTTTGCAGCTTGTTTCTCAATGTTGTTCGTCAAGTGGATGCGAGCGGAACTGGAGTACTTTTGCCTTGTTGCATACAAAGGTTCGCAATTGGTTGTCACACAAAAAACTGAACAAGCTTGTCTATGTCAACTACAACCTACGCCTGCGACTTGCGGATGTTGCCGATCCTTCACGGGATCAAGGTGATTTCATTGAGCAGCTGGCCCATCTTTCATTCTATGATCCTAAAAATCCGGTGCGGGAATGGATGGAATATGGAAGGTCAAACAAAGCTCCTGTTCTAGACGAGGACGACGATGAAGGTGACACACCGCTCCCCTCTAATATTGTCGCTGATAAAATAAATCCGGCGGACCTCCGTACTTCTACAGGGGAAGATTGCATCAGTGATTGGGCACGGCGACATGTAGGTAACACTCATGTAGGGAAGCGGAAGTACCACATCACGCCTAGCAAGGTTAACCCGAAGCGCCAACGAGGCCAGGCCACGGGAAAAGGCAAACAGAAAGAAGTAGAAGTCCTGAGCGATGAAGAAACCGATGATGGTGAGGGTGATAAAAGTCCAGAGTATCAGGAGTCTCAGGACAGCAGCTCTGCCGATGATGGTGATGATAGTAATAATGGTGATGATAGCAATGATGGTGGTGGCAGTGGTGGCGGCAGTGGCGGTGCTGCTGGCGGTGGCGGGGGCGGAGGCGTGTCACCTTCAAACCCACCTGCTGGTCTCCATTTTACAGGTACCAAGTGTACGTACATATGAACATGTTTTTATTATTCTGACTTATGAGTATTAATTATACTATATGGTTGATTGCAGGGGAGACTGAGTTCACACATGCAACCCAGGACATTGACCATGGAGCACCGATGTCGCAGAGGAGAACGGTTGGACCGATGGATTACGACTCTCCATAGTTCTCTTCTAGCTCCTCCTACAGGGAATCCTCACAGTCTAGTTATCACTATCCTATACCGGAGTTGAGCATGCAGCCACCGATGAGATGGGTGTACGAATGGCAAGATCCTCATTGGTATAATATGTTACTTCAGGAATGGCAGACGACATCGGCATGGACGGGCCAAACTTGGCAAGAGTTCAAAGCTGAGTTGCTTGTAAGGCAGGGTTTGAATGTGATGTCCACCGCGGAGTATGAAATGGCCTCGCAATGCTACCGTTGAACAATTATTTGTATGAGAGGACTACTAAACTAACTATTTGTATGAATAATTATTTGTATCAGAGGACTACTAAACTATTTGTATGGATATTTGTATGCACAATTATATGTATGGATATTTGTATGCATTTGTGGTCAATTTTTCCATTAATTTGCGGATAGGTCATGCCCATTTTTTTCAAGCCACCAGGCCGGCTAACCGTCCAAACCGGTCGGCTAACCGGCCAAACCGGTCGGTTAACCGGTAAGCGTGTTTTCCAACCAACCGGCCGGCTAACCGGTCTAACCGGTCGGCTAACCGGTCAAACCGGTCGGCTAACCGGTCCTAACCGGTGACACGGGGAATTTGAATTCAAAATTTGAATTTGTCCGGTTTCTAGCGGTAACCGATCCAACCGGACCGGTTTACCGCTACCGCCAGGCGGCGGGGTTCGGCCGTCCGGTTCGGTAAGAAAAACCCTGGCTTTGGATCGATGGGGCGAGAGCCGAGACCGACGCCGCGTGATGGGTTGAGATGCCAGGGACGAGCCCCTCCCCTTTTGAGAGCACGCGCGGCCACGAGGCGTGCAAAGCGTCCACCACCACTCCTGGCACTCCACAACCCCGGGTGCCACCGCCACGCCGTGCCTGCAAAAATCTGCCGAATGCCGCGGCACGCCGCCCCCTGTTCCCGGTGAAAAAAAAGGATCCCGCCTAGTACCTGCTTTATCCGTGCGCTGCCGGACGCTGGACCAAACGTCCGTCCGTTCGATGAGACGAACGCTACCGCCGGAGCCCCGCGCGCGGGTGGGCAGCCTGGCAGGACGAAGGGGAACAAACGGAAAGCGATTCCTTGCTCGATTCCGTCCTCAGCAGCGCGCACCGCGCCCACTCATGGCCACCCGCGCCGGCCACGCCAACAAAAGCCACCACCACCCCGTGGTGGCGCTCGGCGTCCACTGCGCCACTGGCACTCCACTCCAACCCACTGACAGCTCCGCACACCGCGCTTCCGGCCCCACGTGTCATCGTTACAGGCTCGTAAAACTGCGGGTGGTAGCCGCAGGCACGGCCGCACAGCCACCTGTCCTGTCTGCCGTCAACCCCGGATCCCCGCTCTCCACACCGAACGGGCAAAAGCGGCTACAAAGATCCACCCCGCACTCGCATCTCGTTCCGTTCGCCTCGCCCCGCCCCACCCGCGGAGTGCTTGTTTGTTGCGGTGCGCGCGGTCGAACGGCAGACGACGCAGCAGCATCGGCGGCGAGCGAGCGTATACGTGTACACCCGCACCGATACAGCGCGCCCAACCACCTCCCTTCCCCACCTCATCATCACTCGCCACCCGCCAGCCCGCCCGCCGCGCCATGGTGTCGCTCGCCGGCTCCCAGATCCCCTCGCCCTCGCCGGGGCAGAGCCCCTGCGCGGCCGCCGCGGGGCCGCAGCGCCGCCCGGGGCGCTCCATGCGGACCATCCGCTCCGCGCTGCTGCAGCCGGACTCCGCCCCGGGCTCCCCGGCCCCGCGCGATGGCCACGGCGGCGACGACGACTCGGGTGACTCCGACATTGAGAACCTCACCGACTCCGTCATCGACTTCCACCTCAGCGAGCTCGCCGCCACCGCGGGGCCCGCGCACCCGGCGGCCGTCGCCAAGTCGTCCTCCGCCATCAACGCGGCCGCCACCGAGCTGCTCGACCTCTCGCAGGACTTCTCCGAGTACTCCAGCTTCAACTCCGACATCTCCGGGGAGCTCGAGCGCCTCGCCATGGCTGCGGCGGGGGCCGCGCCCAGATCCGACGCGCCGGACGCCGCCGCCGTGGATCTCAACGACCTCGAGTCCATGGATCTGTCGCCGGACACCGCGCCGCTGGAGCGCGTGGAGCCATTCGTGCTGGCGTGCGTGCAGGCGCTGGGCACCGACGCCGCGCCCGACGCGCGCCGCGCGGCCGCCGCCAGGATACGGTTGCTGGCCAAGCACCGGTCCGACATCCGGGAGCTGATCGGCGTGTCGGGCGCCATCCCGGCGCTCGTGCCGCTGCTGCGCAGTACCGACCCCGTTGCGCAGGAGAACGCGGTTACCGCGCTGCTCAACCTCTCGCTCGAGGAGCGGAACCGGTCGGCCATCACGGCGGCGGGCGCTATCAAGCCGCTCGTCTACGCGCTCCGCACCGGTACCGCCGCGGCCAAGCAGAACGCTGCGTGCGCGCTGCTCAGCCTCTCGGGCATCGAGGAGAACCGCGCCACAATCGGGGCCTGTGGCGCCATCCCGCCGCTCGTCGCGTTGCTATCCGCGGGCTCCACGCGCGGCAAGAAGGACGCGCTCACCACGCTCTACCGCCTCTGCTCCGCGCGCAGGAACAAGGAGCGCGCGGTCAACGCGGGCGCCATCGTGCCGCTCGTGCACCTCATCGGCGAGCGCGGCAGCGGGACGTGCGAGAAAGCAATGGTGGTTCTGGGGAGCCTCGCGGGCATCGCCGAAGGCCGTGAAGCCGTGGTGGAGGCTGGTGGGATCCCCGCGTTGGTCGAAGCGATCGAGGACGGCCCTGCCAAGGAGAAGGAGTTCGCCGTGGTGGCGCTGCTGCAGCTGTGCTCCGAGTCCCCGAATAACCGTGCGCTTCTCGTACGCGAGGGCGCCATCCCGCCGCTTGTCGCGCTATCACAGTCCGGTTCTGCCCGTGCTAAGCACAAGGTACGCAACACAAACTCAGACATGATTTGCTAAATTTCAGTGCTAGTATTCGTTAGGTTCTGTAACATCCTATTGGTAGTCAATGGTAGGTTGGAATCAGACATGATTTGCTAAATTCAAATTTGTGAGTAATATTGCAACTATTGATTGGTTGATCAATAGTGAAGCAGCTTGAGGGTTTGATGTGACTGAAGTCACTTCGCTCGTCAGTCTAGAACTGATTGTACCAAACAGTACGCAACGGAGTCATCACTTTGCCCATCAGTTAAGTACTGAAAAGTACACAAAACCTACACGGAGGAAAAGGGCTCCTTGTACATGTACTCGAGATTTGGTATATTTCTACCTGTTCCTAAGAAATGCTCATAATCCATGTTTGTTAAAAGGCGATCGTGCTAGGGTGGAATGCATAAAGTCAGGTGTTGACCTCTGGATTCGGTTCACATTGTGGAGATATGCACTTGGTTTATTTTTTTTACATTTCTCAAGCACAATAAGGACCTGTTTAATCTTCATGGCACAGGAGGATGCTTGCTGTCTTCTGCAAGTCAACACTGCAATGCTTTCGCAGTTTTGCTTGGGCCCTTCGAGGAAACAACATATTTTGTTAAATTAAGAAAGATCCTAGCTTGGACCAAATGTGGCTCATTTGCCAAAGCTTACAAGTTAAAATGCATGTGTTAATCACTTTTAGTAATCCGAAAAGTGCTTCCAAATTATAGAAGTTGTGGAGTCACTAAGGTTTTGTCGTATAATTTGCAGGCTGAGACTTTGCTTGGCTACCTGAGGGAGCAGCGACAAGGTGTTGGCTGCCGAGCTGGATCTGTGGCAGCAACTAGCTTGCCTAGGTAAATCAAGCACACGGTCAGAGTCTGCTCCATTCTTTGTCGGAATTTTGATGGCGGAGCAGCTGCGCGAGGGTGTGATTTGCTGATCATCTGTAAATAACAGCTGGTTTCGGTTGGTTTGGCTGTGTCTTATGTGAATACACATGTGGTTTTGAGTGACGGATGCTTGGTTGGTCAGTGATCACTAACATCAGTGAAGAGGAGGTTCCAGGATTTCAGGGCGATGTTAGCGGAGGATTTGGGGGCTAATGTTAATGATGCTGGATTGTAGTTGTGTACAGGAAGCTAGGGTATGCTTGCTTGGCCTTATCAGGTTATAAGAGAATGTTGGATCGTCAACCATGTCTTTTTTTTGCTTGAGGTTTGTACTCCACATTCCCCTGTTCGTTTACCTAGTTGCACTTGTTCTCGTTATTCTTTTTTGTGCTCTGAATCCATGATTTCGTACTCCTGAATCTAGTGCTTTGAAAGGCTCGTTGCAAGCATTTCTGCACAGATATACGGACTTTTAAGTTTGTGCCCAGCGTTCAGTCCAGGAAAACTCCATGCATTCGACATTTTTGTATGAATGACAGACCTGATGTTTGCCTAATAGCGTACCGTTAGAACTCTGATGTATTCAGGATCGGGCTGCACCATCGACGGGATATTCAATACCACCGGGGATATTCAATACCACCGATGGAAATGGAAGTTTCTGAACCTCTCAGCCAAGCCATATGGTTTGGCAAGCTGTCACGAATGCGACTCCTTTTTATCTCGTCGGTTCTCATCACTGTCAGAACTTTTTAGTTCCAAAAGTTCTTTTGGACTTTACTATTCACCTCTCTCAAAAAACACGTTTTTCAGAAAAGTTTCCCTCTAATTCTCTTCATCTTTTCTATTCATCTCTCTCACAGAACACGCTTTCCAGAAAAAGTTCTTTTCTCTTCCCACCAACTAAACGCAGCCTCAGAAATACAACACATGATCCCAAAATGTGTAAACCCACGCTGAGAATCTCAAGACGGATCCTGGATCTTCTGCCGGATATAATTGCGATCTCCGTGAGACAAGATCGGCATCACCTCCATTCCATTGCACACACTGCTTGCTCTCAAGTCACTGTCCGGACTAGCTGGCCGAGACAAGGGCCAATGGCCCGTGTCCCCGGATCCCGGTACCCTGTTCCTGGGCAGATGATTGGCGCTGTTCTGGAGAGAAAATTTCGCTGCAATCATCTTGTATTCTTGTTTATAGCAGCATCAGAATATGACCTGTCTGACGGAGCCGGAGAAGGAAGCGCTGCAGCCCCGGCTGCGTGAGTATGAGCAGCTGACCCTGGGTGTTGCTGTTGTTCAGCTTTAGTGCATGCCAGTGATGTGACGACGACGTCGATTCAATCGGGTCGATCACTCGCTTTCTATGCCGTTGTGTAGAACAATTGGGTAAAAATGGGGAGAGAGACCAGCGGCGTTAACTGAATCGATAGGCCAGCCAAGCGACAAAGTTTGCCTCTGATTTTGGTGAACAGCTACACAGCTTGCAACTATAGTCTACAGGTTTGGAAATATTCATCCAAACAAGAGGCGTGAAGGAGCTCCGTTGGAATCAAGCAACCATTTCGATTTCAAAGCTTGCTGCTCCAACACTCAACTGCACGGGTCAATGTCCTAGAAAAATTGGAGGCATGGTCAGCAACTATCTCAGCCTACATAGCAAGCACATCTTCAACATCTTCGATGCCGTAGAGCTATCCTGCCGATGACGGATTCCCACAGAGGTCATACTCTACGCAAGAAGCCAAATTTGCTTCTGATTTTGCCCTTTCTCTGTGTCTGAAGTGTTAACAGCTTGCAGCAGCAAGTCTTCAGATATCCGGCAATACTTTTAACGAATATCATATCGTGTACCACTCGTGCAAGAATCAAAAAAACAAGGGGGCACGCGCAGCACGCTTGCCTCGCCAACACCAGACGGTCAGCGTATAGAAAAGCGCAAAGAAAGACGTCACCGTGTTCCAAGTTGGCGACCTATCCTCGCTACCGCCGACGGCCGCACCACACAGCCGCGGCCGCCCTGCCATAAACAAGTACTAGCTGGGACGCTGTCCGGCAACTTTGCGAGTGATTTGCTCCGTGACCTGTAAAAATCGACGGCGTGCTCTGTTCCTTTCCCCGCTCAATGCCATTCGTTCGCTAGCTCGTGTCCTCGTCCCGTTACAGACTGTACGCAGGTCGCAGGTGCAGCAGCGCAACACGAAACCTGTAAAAAAGAGAGAGAGAAAAGTATCAGTCCGGAAAGGAAAGGCTCCCGTTCCGGCACCGGAAAATCTCGGCGAGCGTCGCCGTCGGTGGGACCAGGACGCGCCAGGGACGCGCCGTGTTTTTTTTCTGCGGTTTCGTGCGGTGATCGAGTCACAGAGAGCCGAAAGCGGCTCGTTCCGGTGGCGAGGCGTTGCCGCCCGACGTAAAGCGACGGCCATGTGCGCTGGCCGAGGGGAGAGATGCGGCCGTGCTGAGTGCTGTAGTGTTGTTATGATGTACCATCACCGCACTGTGTGAGCGGCTAAACGCCTTGTAGTTGTAGGGCGAGGGACCATGGAGCAAACCTTGGAGGCATGTCAAGGACCCAACCGTCCGTGGAAATGGAACTTTGGGCGGTCGAGTCCCATGCTTTTGTTTCATGTACTAAACATTGAGGTAAACCCCCTTCATGTTTCAGAGAGACCGGAGGTAAAGATAGACACGCTGGGAGAGGTCCAAAAAGACGTGGTTGCGCGTTCCATTCCATCAGGACAGAAAGAGGCAACGAGCCAAGCAGGGCCCATTGAGCTCGCACCGCCGGTGTCTGTTTCTACTCCACAACGTCAAACGTTCAATCACGACGGCTCCAACGGTTGCGCTTGGAGACAAGAACGGTAGCCGCATAGCATACGCATACCGCATTCAGTGATTCAGATAACTCAATCTTCAGAACAGCGCCCCTGTTCTGCGTCGATCACGCATCGGACGGCCACACAGTATTCCAGATCGGCAACCATTTCTTCGTGACCTAGAACAGGATAAGAGCTGTGCTACGTCGACTTCACCATAGCTACCACGGTACTACTACCTGCCTACCATTAACAGATCGTTGCAGTCAAATTCGCTATAGCAGAACAGCGGCAGCTGGGCAAAACCCGCCGTCTGTGAACTTCTAGTCCCTTGTTTGAGCAGAAATTATTTGAGGGCCATGAACTCTTCTTATTGGCGTTTTTCGGGTGTCGAAATTCTTGATTGAGGGATGATGGATCAGTACTGGCTGTTAGTCTTGGGCCGGGCCCAAATCATTTTTAAAGCCTGAATCATTCCTCGTTGTTCGCATCTGTTGTCATCTGGCTTCGGAGCACTGCTTTGCACATCACTTGTTTCACTTTCAGGAGACGTTGTCTATAAAAGACATACGCCACGTCGCCACCAATATGCCAGGTCTGGCTACCACCCCAAGAGACCCAATGTTTGACATGCACGACTCAGAATAAGGAGGTTACGTGAGCATTGCCGCATCGGCGCATTGGCCTCTGCCTGCATATTCTGTTAGCAATGTTGCCAAGCGGGAGCGCCAGTTTGAAGCCATGGCTAAACTGCCAAGGAAAGGTCATTGCTACTGGAATCTGAGAGCACCTTTCCCCTGTGGTCACAACTATAACAACGGCTGGATCCACAAGCCAGATACTTGCACTCAAGTTGCAATCAAGTACACGTTGATGTGCCATAGCTTACTCTTACTTTCTTTTGGTCAATTCATTACAACCACGCATGTGCGACCTCAACATCATGATACAAGTCGCATGAGCTAGCTTCAAAAGCCAGTTTGTGCTTGGTCTGGGAACGTGGAGATTCCTTTTTTTCTCTCTCTCTCTTTTACCTGGACTAACAATAGGGAGAAGGTTACCTTTTGGAATTGGAGAAAATTCCCTGTGTAAAAGGAAATTCGAGTCATACACTATTTTGCCACCGGCAAACTTTTACTTCCTTATTTATCATAGATTCAAACTTTCGTTTCTTATGTGACATTGCTGTCCATTTAATTTTATCATAAGACCGTCAAACCACGGCATGACATGTTTTTTGTTGTAACATCCATGTTAACATTATCCATCTCTCTGGTTGTTCTATCCCCAAACAATGCCTCTAGCATTCAACTGACACCTCTCTCTCCACTCCTTCCCAACCACCCTTCTAAAACTCAAGTAGATCAAATCTTACTACAACTATAGCAGGTTAAAGAACTTCCATCTCTTTTAGAGAAAAAGAATCGTATCAACTCATTGTCATCCTTTGTCTCTTTCGCTCCCATTTCACCTGGTTACCCCTCTTTCATTGCTGCTTCCGCCTAGACTCCATCGCCGAGGGGTAACAACATTGGCAACCACCATACCTCCCTCTTCACCTTGTCTGCAGCCACCTTCGATTGCCAACGTCCAACAGCATATCGATGCCTTGTCGTGCTACCCACATCCACCATCGTCATTGTGCTAGCCCTGCTCTTCCCTAACCACAACCATTTTTCCCAACTTGAAATTCTAAAACCTGCAAACTCATAAGTCATAACTTAATTGGAGGTTGCCGAAGCCCGACCACACTTGATAGATTTGGAATGAAAGATTGAAGCACCTACGCTCATGATGGATTTGAGGTCGGATTTGGTTTCTTACTCCCTCATGCTTCAATTTCATCCCTATTTACTTTCATTTTTTTTATTTCATCTATCCCAATAAAGTTTTCTTTCAGATAAAAGGCTCTTCATTTAAGCTAAATCCTTGTTTTTTTTAATTTTATTTTAAGTGTACCAAATCAGTCTCAGTCGCGAAGTGTCTTAGTTCGGAATAGTCCCAATTGGGTAAGCGTGTTAATCAGTCTCGACCACGACAAAAAAAACATCGGCCGACACCGCTCTCATCGAGTCCTCCAGCTCCGCTGCAACCTCGGCGGCTCAGGAGTCCGGAAGACCAGTAACTCCGGCAGGGCGGCGGCTAGGACATGGCGTGCAGAAATGCATGTTGGGGCAGCGTTAAACCGCGCAGTCTCCGGCCCTATCGATGGCTGGCTCCTTTCACCCACCAGCACCAAGAACATGCTTTGCAACCGGCACATGCTGACGGTCGCAGGACCATTCGCACGGGGAGGATCGGAGAAACGGTCTAAAAAGCTCGGCTCTCATGGGCGCCACCGCCAACCGCACCCCACCCCACCCCACCCCACCCCACAATCCATCCTTCCATCTCGTGGAGGCGTCAACAAGCACATGCCTCAGATTCGGTCGGTTCCTGCTGCAGTGCTGCTGGCTGCTCCGTCGCCGCAGCGCACGCGCGGCGCGCACCAAAGCGCAGCCAGGCCACGCACGCCCCGATCCCGCTCGCGAACGAACCCGCCCCTCCCGTTCGCGATGATGGCGCGCGGGCGGACGCCGAAAGGCCCCCCCGGCGAGATGATGATGATTATCGATACCCATCTTTGAAAAAACCCCTCTGCGCAAGCGTGCGAGCTCGCGCGGGGCCCGCTGGACCAGAGAGAGACCCTCCCAGACGGACAGCGACGCCAGCCACGGCACGCGCCCACCCACCCACCCCCACCCGCCCGCCCGCGCGCGCAATCCACTGATCCAGCAGCAGCCCACGCCGATCCGGCCAGTTCGTCCTCTCCGTTCGGTTCCGCCTCCCCCACGATTAAACAACTTGGCACTACCCATCAAGGAGATCTCAGGTGGCCTTTCGCGATTGGCCGGCGCCCTCACGCGCGCTGCCGCCACAAGGCACCAAGCCGAGCGCAGCCGCGGCCGCCGCGAAACAGCCTTGACTTTTCGGGCTCGGGAAGGAAAAAAAAAACACCGCGCAAAGTGTGTGCTGCTGCCTCCCCCGGGCTGCGCTCCCGGCCGCGGACTCTGTGTGACCCCTTTCACGACCTTTCCTGGGCCCCTTTATATCGAGCCGGTTTCTTAAACCATTTTGTTTACTCGTGTTACCAACAGTGGGGGGGCTGATCGCTACGTATGCGGCCTGGGGTGGTGGAATACACTAGTACGGCTCGTCGGCTCTCTACTACTACTACGACGAGTCTACGACGCACATGCAGCAGTCCTACACTGACGCTACGGCCGCGGCCAAACAAGGCAATAAAAGCAGGCTTAGTTAGGTAAAGGGGTAGAAAAAAAAAAGGCAAAGCCAGCTGAAAAATCTACTACCCTAATTCCCCCCCCTTTGGTGTTCGTGTTATATTCTCGAGCCCCCCATCCTGCCGCTCCGCTCCCTCGCTGTCCTCCGCTTGATTCCAGTGGCTCTGCTTCGTTCGTCGTCTCCCCGAGAAGAGAGAGCAGCAGCACGGGCGCGCTTGAAAAGGGTAAGCGGCATCGCGAATCTGCTCCAATTCCCTCTCTCCTGCTCTGCTCTGAGATCTCTTGCCTTTTGATTCCTCGGGGATTTGAGCTCCATGTCGCGCTTTCCCCTTCGCTCTTTATTGGGATGGAAACCTACGCATCGTGAACTCCTTTCTTTAGTGCTGGTAGCCAGAGCTTTGGCCGAAGCTCCGGTGAGTATTTTAGCTCCTGTTGCGTGGTTGAGTTCAATCGAGAGTAGTAGGAGTCTGTTCATGAAGCTTGTGAAGCTGCTGGTAACCAGTTCCGGCTTGTTGTTTGGGTCGGCGCACTGGAGTAGTATGCCTCTGCCGACAGTTCCGCTTCACCTACTTCTCCGATTTTGACTATGCAGCTGCCCATCCCACCGGCGCTGAACTCCGTAGAAGATTATGATAATTATTATATGGGGTTCGTCTGATTTGTTGCTTCCTCTTGGCTTGTAGAGTTGGAGGAGTAGAGTGTGGTCTCGCCATGGAGCAGCAGCACAAGGGAGGAGCGGCTTCTGCGCCGGCGGCCAACGGGACCGGTGAGCTGATCGGGTACGTCGACGTGCACGTGCGGAGCGCGCGGGACATCCAGAACATCTGCATCTACCACAAGCAGGACGTGTACGCGCGGGTCTCGCTGCCAGGGGACGGCGCGCCGGTGGCGTCCACGCAGGTGGTCAACGGCGGCGGGCGCAACCCGGTGTTCGACCAGTCGCTGCGCCTCGGCGTGCGCGCCGGGGACGTCGACGCCGCGCTCCGCTGCGAGGTGTGGATGCTCAGCCGCGTCAAGAACTACCTGCAGGACCAGCTGCTGGGGTTCGCGCTCGTGCCGCTCCCGGAGGTCGTCGCCGCCGACGGCGGCACGCTCGCCCGCGAGTTCCCGCTCACCACCAGCGACCTCTTCCAGATCCCCTCGGGGTTCCTCCAGCTCGAGCTGTCCTACATCGGGGTCGTGCCTGAGGTCGTGCCCATCTCGCCGACGCCCAAGCCGGCTCTGGCCGACCCGGAGGAAGAGGAACCGGATGAGAGCAACGCCGGCGCCGGCGCGGGGAACGGGAAGGAGTACGAGAAGATCGAGTTCCCCGACCTGAATCTCGTCGAGGAGAACCAGATCATGGTGTCCGAGTACACCGGGCTGCTGCCGTGCGCGGCCGTGGAGGCGCACAGCTCCGAGAGCCTGGTGACCTCGGAGCACGAGGACGGCGCCACGACCCTGAGCCACGAAGCCGGCGTGCGCCTCGTGGAGAGCTTCTCGACGGACCACAGCACCGCCGACTCGGTGGGCGACACGGCGGTCAGCAGCGTGTCCACCACGGAGTCCCCCTCCTCCGCCGTGGCGGTCCCGGCGACCCCGCAGTCCAACTCCAGCTCGGAGCCGTCCGGGAACGGCCACTCGTCGGCCGAGCCTAAGGAGAAGGCGGCGGCGTCCGAGGCCGCCGCCGACGCGGAGGTCGACTCGTCGTCCCGCACCGTGCAGGAGAGCCCCGCGGCGAACTCGCCCGGCGCCGCGTCGGAGGCCACGGTGGACAAGCCGGTGATCAGCGTCAACATCGAGCAGGAGGTGAAGGTGGACGGGAACCAGATCATGGACATGTACATGAAGAGCATGCAGCAGTTCACGGATTCCCTGGCCAAGATGAAGCTCCCTTCCTTGGATTTGGGCAACGGCAGCAGCGAGAAGAGCAGCCCCGCAGCGGCCGCGTCCGAAGCAGACTCCAGCGGCGCCGACTCGAGCGCGGTGAAGAAGCCGACGGCCAGCGGGCAGCAGGAGAAGCCGTCTCCCAAGGTGTTCTACGGCAGCAGGGCGTTCTTCTGATCACCGCCGGATCACCAGAAGCATCTGATCCAATACTGAAGCAAAGAGATGGCCGTTTGCAGTCGTCTCAGCTGAAATCTTACTAGCGCAGAGGAATAACACCTTCTCATGCTTTTGTTCTAGGTTTGTCAAATCGGGAATTAGTTGCTCTGCCTTAATGTATCAGTCAGTACTTAATGAAAAATGGTTTGGATTATCAGTTTTAGCACTGTGCTTTAGCTTCAGGGTGAATTTAGTGCACCCAACTTCTCCAAAAAAAAAAAATACTATTCATCCAATTTTTCCCTATTCATTCTATCTCTCCCACTCACAGAACACGCTTTCCAACACGATCTATGTTTTTCAAGATATACAGTGTTTTTTCTCCTAATCTAAACTCACCCTGAATAGTTGCTGCTATGCAAGCTAACCATCCGATATCCTCGCTCACTCCTCAGAGGTCGTCGGCGATCATGACCGTATTACACCTACCATCCGTACGGTGCCGGTCGTAGAATGCCGGACTTCTTGGTGTGTTTAGTTGGGAGGGGAGAAAACGAACTTTTTCTGGAAGCGTGTTCTGGGATAGAGATGAATAGGAAATTGAAAGGAGTTAAAAGAGAACTTTTCTGAAAAGCGTGTTTTCTGAGAGAGATGAATAGTAAAGTTCAAACTTTTGGATCTAGACACGACAAAGATTGGTGCCAGTCTGCAAGATCTGATTGTAACAGGACTGGCGGTGGCCGGTGGTTGAATTGCTGTGAAGGTGTGAACCCTGTCATACACTAGCCACTAGAACTATTACACGTGTTTTGTCAGTCTTACTAGTGTGTTAAGACTCCTGGTTGGCTGGGTGCACCTGCTTGTTTTGGCGGTCAATTGGTCTAATCCTTTGATCATCGCGCAGACCAGCAAATTATTCTCATCAAAGACTACACTGACCTTTGTCACACACATTTATTTTCTTTAGGACATACTCATGTACGCATACCGAATTCGGTGGAAATGTACTAGAAAGTAGAAGCGCACCGCTAGGATTAGGAAGTCACAAAGTCATCATGCCATCTCTTTCATTTTCTTTTTTAATTCATGCTCATGTTGTTTCTTCTTGGTCCCATGTCCGGTCGTCCCGTAGACTCCATTTTCGCGGTTAGTATCCAAAGACCCCATTTCGGATGCAGAATGAACTGTTTGCCCAAATCCATGTACGTTTCTTGTTTTTTTAAAACATATCCTGAAACTTGATGGTGTATGGCATATCATGATCGCTCCAGGCTCCACTAAACATTTAGCTAATACTACAAAGGTTGATTTCTTAGAACTTGACAAACACCATGATGCCTTCTTTTCACCTAACCCCTACTAACAGTAAACTCGATCACAAGTACTCCGTAAGCGATAAAAATGGATCCACGAATCATTGTACCGTGTCCTTTTCTGTTTCGTGTATCCGTCCTATGCAACACTTTTCTTGTACCACTACACATGACCTATCGGTTCTGATAGTCCGCGATCGTACGTGCAAACATCAATGCAATCCGCCGCCCCACAGCCCCACACCCTGGACCGCGCATCTCGCAGGACACTAGTAGTCATGAACCAAGGCACCTTTTCTAGCTCAACTGCTCCGTCAGCATCTTTGATCAAGACATGAATTGAACGAAACCTTATCAGTGAGAGCTACGTGTTCGTTGATGCAAAATACCATTGTTGTGACTGACGAAGTGAAGCTTACACCACCTCACTCCTGGCTACACTGCCTTGCTCCTTGCTCGGAAAATCGACGTGCCTAATCCAATTCATCTACAAAATACAAATAATTTGGTCAGGTTCATCCTCAAATCCATTCACTGGGACTGCATGAGCCACAGGAAACAGGAATACAGGATATCCTCTTGCATCTCGTGTGTTCCTCCTAGGTGTATGACTGTAGCAGTAGCAGGACACTTGTGCATCCCGATCAAATTCCGTGTGGGTTCATGCTCGGAAAACCCGTGCTGTGCAAAGAGGAAAAGCACAAAAGGCACCCTAAAATAAGAATCCCAAACAGCGAAAAGCCAAAGCACACTTCCATGAGCCCCGGCTAAATCACCGAGCTAAATACGATCTGACAGGAACAAAACCCGAATGAGGCAAATCACACTCGGGCTCACGTGGCAGGCCGGGGAGCCGTGGATTCCCGCGATCCGTCCGAGGAAGGGTCGATTCATCATCGTCACTGAATCCAATGCGGATCACAAAGTTGGTGTGCGCAGAAAAAAACAAAAAAAAAAAGGCGGAACAATAATAAAGGCCGCGAGCACAGCAGAAGGGAGAGGAGGAGAGTAAAAACTGACGAGACCGGGACAGCGAGACGGTGACAGGCAGGGAGGAAGCGTCGCGAAACGCGACCGGCCTCGTCCTTACCACCGGTCGATTGGGATCTCGGCCTCCTGCCCCACCGCCCTGTCTGCCTCTCTCTGCCTGCCCATCGCCGGATCAGCCCCACCGCCCCCCACCTCACCACCGCTGCGCATCACGGGCAGGACGAGCTCGAGCAGCACCGTACCTCCGCCTCCCCGCTAGCTCGCTCGGTCGGTCAGTCGCGGCGCTCCGATCGGCTCCCACCACCCCCGCGCGGAGGCGAGGAGGGGCCTCCCGGGGCCCTCACGCGCGGCGACCCCGTGGCGCTCCTACGCGGCTGCTTCTCGTTCGGGTCCGCGGGGCGGAGGCGGCCCAAGGCCTCGCCCTTGCCTTCCCCGCCGCGCATCACCGCCTCGGCGGCCGCGGCGGCAGCGGACGACGCGGCCAAGATGAAGGGCCTCTTCAAGTCCAAGCCGCGGACGCCCGTCGACGTCGTGCGGCAGACGCGCGAGAACCTCGTCCACCTCGACCTCAACTCCGGCTCCCGGAGCGGCGACGCCAAGCGCGAGGAGAAGGTGTGGTCGAATCCGAGCCTCTGCTTACTTGTTTAGGGCTGCCGTGGCTTCAATTCCCCATTTCTGCCCGCTAGTTGGCTCCCCCTGATTCCGCGTGGATGTGGGAGCTGTTTGATTTAGTCTGTGATCCATTATACCCTTGCATTCAGCTGATCTCGGAAATGGTGCTGGGAAGCCAGAGCAGTGATACACTGATACGATTCTAGGCTATTTGCCCGTGCCTTGCAACTCCTTAGTTCGTAGTAATAGTGTCCCAGGCTACTTGATGTTATTCATGATTAGATTGTACCATAGAGAAATGGTATAGCTCATGGAACCACGGGAGATAGTTTTTTCGTGTATCAGCATAACTGAGCTACTTAGTTAAGATTATGTTTGGTGCAATTATGAGCGTTTAGTAGGTTATCAACGAACTAACTTGTCATCTTAACTCACTATAACGTTAATAGAGGCTATTAACATCTGTAAGCAACACTATGTAATACTTGGATTTCAGCTTGTTCCTGTTTTATGCAAAACTCGCGGCAAAGCTTTTGTCACCCTTTCGGAAAATACATCTGGACCTAAGTTATGCTGTAGTCGCCACCGGCCATGCACTATGCACATTCAACTTCATGCTCAGAACTATACGCCATAGAAGAACAAAACAGTATTATGAATGTGCAATGTATTATGTCCATACAGTGAGCTGTACATAATACTGAGTTTATGCAGATGGCAGAGCTAAGCAAAAATATCAGGGAATTAAAGTCTATTCTATACGGCAACGGTGAATCGGAACCTGTAACTGAAGCATGCGTGCAACTGACCCAAGAATTCTTCAGGGAGAACACTTTACGGCTATTAATCATACATCTTCCCAAACTAAATCTGGAGGTATATAACTTGAATACTGTTTTTATATGTAGATTGGCAGCACAACCGGAGGCGCATTTTATTATGTATCTCTCCTGCTGTTGTGTTTACATAAAAACATGGTAAATACTTATGGATGTATCTCTATTTTTTATTGTTGCAGACTAGGAAAGATGCTACTCAAGTTGTTGCAAACTTGCAAAGACAGCAAGTATCCTCAAAGATAGTTGCCTCTGAGTACCTAGAGTCAAATAAAGATCTCTTGGACATCTTAATTTTAGGGTAAGATAGTGTCTGATTTAAAACTACTGATGATCACTCCTCTCTTTTAACCAAATAAATCGTGTGACGATTTCATGTCTTGTTTTTTTAGCTCACTTTTGGCCTTTGAGATTGTTAATGCTACCCATGAAATCAATGGTCCATTCATTAAATATCTCTCCACCTGACTCTTTGCTTACGATACTTGTTTGAATGCTATAGTAAAACTGAATATCCAAATGAGGTTGGTAATCCATAGTTCTAATGTTCATAGACTGCTATGTGGGGCTGATGTGGGTGACCTTTCATTTCCTAGATACTTTATAGGTACTTACAATCTGTTAACGAACATATTTTTCTCACTTTTGCTCTTCCTCCCAACATTATCCAGTTATCATCATTTGAGGGATTAGATTACTGAGTATGTTCATGCCAGTGCTTACACGTGAATTTTGACAATACATGTGCAGTGCTGAAAATCACCGTATATAATTGTGCACAAAAAAATTTGATTAGCTTTTTGATATCTCATTAGCTTATTTTTAGGTATATGGCTTCAATTAGCTTGATCTGGAATTAGTTGTGTAATGATTATAATATGGGATAATGTAGTTTAGTTGACTTATTAATTGCACTTCCTCTATGTATTTCTTCACCTTTTTTTTTTCTTTTGAAAGATTATTTCTTCACCTTTCAGGTATGAGAATATGGACATTGCTTTACATTATGGTGCTATGTTGAGGGAATGTATTCGCCACCAAAGCATTGCAAGGTTACACAGCTGAATTTAAATGCTGCTCTACAATATATGCTTTGTCACAATTAACTGATGAATCAAGCATCGCATCATCTGTATCACAATAAAGATAAGTCATACCCATGAAATGCTCATGCAAGAACCACTAATGGAAATACTCAGTTTCAGAGTCACAAAAAGTTAAATGTACAGTCTCGTTTACCATAACAGAAGTACCATCTCTTATGGTCGTTGAGAAGTAGAGCATATTGGAATTGTTGATTCTTAAATGAAACATTTGAGCATTTATGTAGTAGAATGCCTGAATTGCATATTTGCATTATGTTTGGTACTTTCCTTTCATAGCAAATCCATGTGTTGTTCAGTACAAGTCTGCAGCCATTTCAAGAAAGGGTGTGCATATTAGCAGTGTGGCCCTTTGTGCAAATGATTTTTGTATACATTTAGAATCACTGTATGCTTTGTAAAAGGTTAGCAATGTGATTTGAGTGAGCTTTATTTTCCGCCGACATTGTTGAAATTGGAAGCTCCTTTGGAAGTGGTACTATTTTTTTTATAGTATTTGTTCATTGACAGGTATGTTTTAGAGTCTGAACACATGAAGAAGTTCTTCGACTATATACAGCTTCCAAATTTTGACATAGCTTCTGATGCTTCTGCAACCTTTAAGGTGAGTTCACTTCTGTAACTTAAATAATAGTTTTAATATATTATAGTCTTGTCTGATCATATTATGCCACTGTAACCAGGAACTATTGACAAGGCATAAAGCAACCGTGGCTGAATTTCTCACCAATAATTATGATTGGGTCAGTATTTTTACCTGGGGAGCATTTTTGCCAAATTACTTCATATACAAATGATTTTGTATCCTTCCTTGCAGTTTATATGTTCAGTCTATTTATGATCCTCTTAGTCAAGGTCTAGTGCATCCTTCAGTCTTTTTTTTGAGACTATCCTTCAGTCAATACTAATATTCTCTAGTTAGGGCTAACCTGATTAAATTGGTTAGATCAATGACTTGTTGGCACGGTGAATTCAGTGTATTCCTCTCTTAAAGGCTTAAATTTTAGTTGTGAACCACTAGAGGTTTTATGTTGATGAATGTTTGATGAAACATAAGAAATTTATATGGAAAATCCTTTGCATTATCGATTAATTTGTTCCCTAGTTTGGCTGTCATCATGGCCTATTCTGATCTATTTTATGTCTTAATTATTACCATGTTTTTTTCATGCAATTTTACTCTCCAATCTTAACCTCTTGCATTTCCTTCCTTAGTTCTTTGAAGAATTCAACTCTAGGTTGCTATCATCCACCAACTACATAACGAAAAGGCAAGCTATCAAGGTACTGTCTTTCTTTTATGATCGGTTTTGTCTGTGCTTTATTTTTATGTCTACTTCTGAGTGCAAATCTCAGTAGACTTAAAGTCTTTTTCAAAAGGTGTTGCGTTGCCTAGCATTTAGTTGTTTTTTCTGTCAAGGGCAGTTTATGGCATGATCCATGTATGAAAGTGGAACAAATTGGAGATAGGGATTCATAACAAGGAAATACTATGGTCATGGGACTCATGAATGTATGATGATAAACTGATAATGTGATGCTACTCTAGCCACTTACAAGACTACAAAAGGCACACTGCCTACCTGCCGCTTTTTGGAACATTAATGCATTATACTCAGTGAACGTGAAAATTAGTCTCCATATCTCATCCATCTCACTTTGATTTTACAATTTGTCAGTAAAACTTTTGATCAAACAACTCTAGCTTGCGTAACTTGAAGTTCGAATGATCAATTAGCTCGTTGTTGAGCCTGAGGCTTCTCAGTTATGATTGAAGAGAACAACTTCCAAGATCTTATATAATTTTTTTCAACTTTTCCTTTCAGTTGTTGGGAGATATGCTGCTGGATAGATCAAATGCTGCAGTCATGATGCGCTATGTTAGTTCCAAAGACAATCTTATGATTTTGATGAATCTCTTAAGGGTCAGTATACTTCATTTCACTTGTAGCAACTTGAGCTTACAATCTATGTGTTATCCACGCTTGAAGTGCTCTACCCTTCAAGTGACTCTGTTTACTATTGCTGTCAATGTTATCTTTCCCTTTCAACTTTTTAGTATTTTATTTTCTCAGGATTCAAGTAAAAATATTCAAATTGAGGCGTTTCACGTGTTCAAGGTAAGTAGCACAGCCATACCATTTCCTTTTTAAACCCACAGAAGTTTATTTACTCGCACTCATTATTGCATACTATGCACAGCTGTTTGCTGCGAATAAAAACAAACCGGCTGAGGTTGTAAACATACTGGTTACCAATAGAAGCAAGCTTCTTCGCTTTTTTGCTGGATTCAAGATTGACAAAGGTACGTGCTCCACCTTTCGTATGCTATTTGCTTGCGAACGTACTCAGAAAGATGCGGTTCAGTCATTTCATCGCATGAGCTATCTGAACACCGCTATTATATTGTAAATCAGAGGATGAGCAATTTGAAGCAGACAAGGAGCAGGTCATTAAAGAAATATCGGCACTTTGAGTATGTTTCTGAGGATGTAATTAGTCATTGTGACGATTATTTTGGTTTGAGAAAGTGCATGTGTAATAATATACTGTATGTATTATTCTGTTGGACCTAGCGGAACAATATGGCCTAAGTTCGAGTTGAATACTTCCATGAAAATGTGACAATTTCTATAGATTTGTGCAGGTTTTTCTTACCCTTCTTTTATCAGCGCGTTTTGATGATTTATAAAATATTAATATTTTTTTTGTTGTGGTCGACAACGTGGGGCCCGACCTGTAGGCGGCCTCTGAGTTACGTGAGCCACCCGATTGAGGATCACCGACACCGTCCAAAGCGGTTCTGGAGTCTGAATCGCACTGGATCCGAAACAATCAAGACCAGAACGGAAATCAAGAAAAAAAACTCGAACTAATCGATTTTCTTGCACGTTCCTGATGGTACGTGCTCAAATCAATGTTTTCAGGTCGTCCGATTAATCGCGATTAATCGTCCTAGTCGACCACGGGAGCTCGACCAGAGCACTCGACCAGCCTAGGCCGATTAATCGTCTGGTCGTCCGGGTACTCGTCCTGATCGTCGACTAGTCGGACGATCAGGGACTGTCCGGCGACCAGAAGTTGGCGACGGCGTGACGGGCCTCAAGTTCAACTAGGCTGCGGCCTGGCCTGGCCCAGTTTGGCCCACTAGGGTATACCCTTTAGGCCTTTACAGCCATACCCCCGGCACCCCCCCCCCAACAGCCGCAGCCGAGTCTCCCCAGCCCGACAGCCGCCGCTGTGTAGATCTCCGGTCGCCGCCTCCATGAGCTCCTCCTCAGAAGATGGTGCGCCTCCTCTTCCTCCCCTCCTCTCCTCTCCTCTTCTCTTCCTCCCTCCTCTGTTCTTCTCTTCTCTTCCTCCCTCCTCTGTTCTTCGGTCGGCTTGATTCCTGATCTGCGCATGCCGCATGGTGCAGAATTGGAGGTGAGGCGTCGTGCAACCGTGGAGGTTATAATGCCCGATTCTGGTGCTGGTGATGCTGTTGGATCCACCTCAGCAAGGCAGCAGCAAGGATATGGAGAGGATCAGGAGCAAGGCAGCAATTTCTACAAGTAAGTTAGAAACTCACCATTTATATATGCAAAACCTATATGGCTATAGAAACTCACCATTTACGAGACAATAAACAGATTGGATCAGTGCCAAACTATGTAGTACATCACTGTACATGTACATACATACATTTGATACATACATATATATATATATATAATATGCCTGAAATGGTTGGACGATCAGGGGGTCGACCAGCTCGACCAGGGTCGATTAATCGACCTGGTCGTCGACTAATCGCTGGTCGACCCCCTGTCTCGACCGGGCGACCGGGCGACTTGAAAACATTGGCTCAAATACACGCAAAAAAAAAAACACCCCTCTACGATTTTTTACGGGCACCCCTCTACTATTTCGGCGAAACATTAGGTAATTTATTGGGCACCCCTCTACTCACACACAAACAAAAAGATTCGAGCGGTCCTTGATATGCAAACAACTTTTTTTTAATCAAGATATCCAAACAACTGTGCTCGATCGAATTCAATCCCTCGACGTTGTTTATGTTTTGAGGCCCTTTGTAAAAGTAGAAACCCTTCTAATTTTATAGGAGAATCCAAGAGACTAGGGGCTCATTTGGTAGGACTTCAGATTATGCAAAAAAAGAAAAACAGCTTTTACACTATATTCTACAAAATAGCTTCTCTAACTTATTTCAGGTTATCTGTGAAAACCGCTTATCCAGTTAGACCTGGTAAGACACAGCTTATCCGGATTACATGATATACAAGGTCTGTCCACATCTTGTATACCATACTGAAAAGAAAAATATAGTCAAGTGTGATCTAGTTTCGAAAATCTAGTCGCAGCGATTGTAATGGTGTAATCAGTTCACAATTCTGACTTTCGGTTTATAAGCTATCAATTTTTTAAACAAGCGTTGAGTTGTTGGCCCCACCATAATCCAAAAGCTACAAATAGGAGCTCGTGCTTCTACATTGAAAGGTGGAATTGTTTCTCCACTCGTTTTGCTTAAAAGTTGTTTTCATGAGCAACCGTTTGACAATTTGGAAGCAAAAAAAAAAAAAAAAAGCAGCAGAAGGTTGGGTAAAAGTTACGCCAACGACCCCTAGGTAAAAACTAGATAGCTATATTTAAATCCGGTTTCCACGTCATCCCACCTCTGGTATTTCCTTTCTTTTTTTCTTTCGATCCCATACGCGACTGCGCTTTTGCTTGCCACCGCAGCCGCCTCAACGTTGATGCTGGAGGCTGGACGTTTGTTCGCGACGCTGCAGCCTTGCGGCAGCAGCTGGACGGGGCCTCAAATCAATTACAGGTATGTGTGGTTTGATTAGCTAGGTCGTGATTTGACCAGTGATCAGCCGTGATTGGTTTAGCCCGTGATTTGATTAGCCGTGTGTTTTGATCAACTGTGAATTTGGTGCGGGAGCTGGCGCGGAAGCGAGGGATTTCGAGCGGGAGCGACGACCTAGCGCGGGGGATCGACGATTTCGGCGCGGGCGACCGGAATACCGACTTGCCGAGCGTGCGAGGCGAGCCAAAATGCGCGGAGGGGAAATATAACAAACCGGGAAAGCTAGCCATGGATTTGCCTTCTCTGTTAGATTAGAATTTTTTTCATCTTTTTTCTATTTTTTAGCTAGCCTATACAGATACAATAGCGGTTGGAGTTGCTCTTGCTCTTAGTTCTCGTTATCTTTTTTTAATTTATTAAATTAGATCTCGTTATCTCAAACCAGGCCATCGTATAAGAGCAAGGCTTATGCCGGCCGGCTGGCTGATGGGCGGTCTTACGCCCAAACCAGGCCATCGTATAACAGCAAGGCTTATGACCCAGCCGGCCGGCTGGCTGATGGGCGGTCTTACGCCTGCTTCCTCGCCCGCTGCAGGCTGAAAGCTGGCGGTTTGCTTCACCCAGGCCCACAAGCAGAGGTTGGAGCGCTCCCATCAGCCGGCTGTAAGCCACACGTCCACTTTCTTCTCTCTTCTATTATCTCTCCTCCATGTAGGATTTAGCCGGATTACAGCCTCTTATAATACTTGCTCTAAATTGGTGTTGCTTCGTCTAAGGCCCCAGGTCGCAACTGAACACACGGCAAACAGCCAAAACAAACCGTCCCGGCCGTCTCCATGCATTCATAATTTCAGAGATGGTCAGATGGCGCCATCCCACAAGCGCGTCTTTACCTTGGCTACCTTCCGCGGCGATCAAGATCTTTCCACTGACGCCAGCGACGGTGTCGTAGAGTGCGTCGTGCGCGTGTGAATATTCGTGTACACATGTTATTACGTGCCTGGAATCATGCTACATATATTGTGTGTGTATGCCGAATAAAGTTGGGCTATTTTCGAATGTTGGTATTGAAGCGTAGAATTGGTAATTGGAATTTGCAACGTCTCATCGCGTGAGAAATAGACCAAATGACATAGTTTAGATGATAAAATAAACAAAAAAACAATTTAGGAGTTATGTAGATTTTGCTTATAGTTCAGGTGCGCGCATGTGCGCGCAGTCACGTGCGGTGGCGAAGCATGAACAAAATAGAGGGGGTGCGAGATATTATCATAAGTATAAGCCAATTCCAATGCAAACGATGTTTTTCTAATAAAGAGTTACTATATATCTAAATATTATGTGCTACCCCATAGCTTCTGCTTGATTCATTGAGAAAAAAGAGAAAAGAACGTCATTTGTGCGATAACTTCATCAATTTCGAGGATTTATCGGTCTAATGTTTCGTAGGTTCTCATAGAGGTAGGGCTGCATGCGTATGTTTGTACAGACGAGTGTGCGTGTATGTGAGCGTCTAATTTCAGTAATTTATTATTTGTTTAGTTTAAGAATTAAGAAATGGACATATAAGAATACAAAAGCTACAAAATTATATTGTAAAAACCTAAAGACTTATTATTATCTCTATTTGCAATTTCACTTCAATTCTCTAAAACCCACGATAAAAACTCCAGTGTACCATATAAAATAACAACCAATAATAATTTAGCAAATTTTTTTGAAGCAAATCAGATTAAGTGATAGACGCTTAGACAAAAAAAGACCGCATTAGTTTGTCACTTTTTCTCATTTTCCATGGACATTAGATTGTAGAGAGACGAAGTTGTGTGAAGCTGACCGCTTGGCCGCATTTGTTTCTCGGTTCTTCAAATGGCACACAATACTCGGCATGCAGCCGGGGGAAGTGCGGTTGTAACAGGGCACAGGGAATGACTACAGGAGACGCAACAAAGACAGCTGGATTAATTTATTTCTCTCATGGATTGACTGTTCCATCTGTATTCGATTCTTTTTTTTTCTGCGTAGCCTGCTGGGCACTGGGGGTGCATTGTATTAGGCCGAGGGGTTGCATACACGCCTATATGATGTTAAATACAACTAAAATTGATTTTTGAGGGGGGGGGGGGTGCACCCACGGTGCACAACTCAACTTCGCCCCTGGTCAAAGTATCAATTAAGTTTGTATCATATTAGTGCTTTTGCAACCACAGGACAGTGTTACTACACAGAGGGTTCGATAGATCGGTAAACTCACCTCAGACCGGCGGTAGGCCCATGCGTTCGCGTAGGCGTGCCACCTCGGCCATGCGCCTAGCTAATTCAAGGTTTGCCTCGTCGAGACGCTGCTCCTGGCGCAGAACTCGGACCTCGGTGGCGGCCAGGACCGGGGCATCCGCCGCTCCTGCCATGGCCCCGCGCCTAGAGAACCAGCGAACAAGGCGAATTCACGCCCACAGAGCGGTAAAGAAGTCATGAATGCGCCGCCAGAAGCGACCGGTGATCCATCCCGCCGCAAAAATGAGGAGCGTGATACCGACCATCTCCAGCGAACTCTTGACGGTCATGCTTGCTTTCTCTCTAGCTCTTGCTTGCTGCCTGCTAGCAACGATCTTTTTGCGATCTTGAATGCCGAGTGCTACAAAGAGTTTTATCGCTAAATTTCATTCCAAATTTTGCCAAGGCACGGGAAAGGAGGCAAGCAGGGGTGGATCCACCGTGGGGGCTGAAGCCCCCTACCCCATGAACTCAATGGAGCCCTCCCCAAGCCCCCCTCCAGAAGAAGAAAAGGAGGAGGAAGAAGGAGAAAAAGAGAGTAGGGAGGAGGAGAAGAAGAAACTGAGCCCCCCTCTCTTCACAGGCTGATCCGCCACTAGAGGCAAGCGAACCTTTGGACAACAATAGCAACAACTTTTGACTGCAAGCAGCAAATTTACTATAGGTGAAAAAGACCCGATGGCTTTCAGTATATGGTTTTGCAATTGAACCTGTAACATACCCACAAATATATTTTAGATTTGATATTATTGTTTATATTTTCAGCAGAAAAAGATATTATTGTTTGTATTCCCATAAAATGAAAAAAATAGGGCCCAAGTGACCCGACGGTCAAGGCGCCCCCAATTAGAGCACGGGATCAAGGCCCATGGCCTTCGGGCCTTTGAGGCTGAGGAGATATATCCAACAATAGATGCTCACATACACGCACGCACACTTACTCCTATAAAAATACTCACGCAACCTTACCTATATGAGCACCTCTGAAAGATTGGGTTGACAAATCCTCGAAATTGACGAAGTCACCATAGACGTCTCACTATCGACAATCACGTCTCCTACCACTGAAAGAATAGTGCCAGTTAATTCTTAGAATAAATCCTGAAAAATGTTGATTATATAGGGAAGTTTTCCAACAGATATACAAGAGCTTGATTAGGCATGTCGATTTAAGCCAAAACTATCTATACAAGTATCTATCCAAGACATGCTGTTAATTAGCCGAGATGCACAAGCGTACCGATGAAATCAAATTTCATTTGAACGTGCTACAGCAAGAGACAATATGCTTTTAACACTATCGAATCCTCGATCACGGTCCACGGGACACGTCCACACAGGCAGATGCTTTGATCGCGAAACCGAAAGAGAGATTTGCGCGCGCGGCGGCTGCAGAGTTTGTTACGATATTTTTTTTTTTAAAAAAAAGGGGGTCTAGTTGTCCAGATTTAAGCTTAGAATACATTACGAACGATTCTACTGTCGAGATACAGATACAGATTGTGAATGTGGCCTGTGCGGCTGCCGTGTCTTTGACTCTTTGTGTTGTCTTTGCACCGTGAAGCCGTCAAGGTGTAGCGTGTCCTTGGAGCTCTCGACCACAGCCCACGGGACACGGGCGGTTGTTGTTTGTGATCGCAACCGAAAGAGAGTTCCGCGCGCGGCGGCTGCACAGTTGGTTACCTAGTTTGCTGGTTTTATCTCGACCCAAAGCAATGCTATAAATTCGGTCGTCATCTTCGTCAATTGGCCGTACCATACCACGAGGCGACAGCCAAAAACAAACCATCCAGTCCTGAGCCCTCCACGCATCGCCGAGATGATGGCGCCATCCAGCAACAACTTGCTGATAGCTCTGCTCGTCGCCTTGGCCATCTCCCTGCAGCCATCCGCGGCGTTCGAGATCAGGATCCCTCCGTTCCCATGCATCCCAGGCCTCCCTGACATCTGGTTTATCCCCTGTTACAACGCAACCCCAGCCCCGCCGATGAAAGAAATAACCGAGTGCTGGACGCCGGTGATGAAGATGATGCCGTGCGCAGGCTTCCTCACGAACGCCAGCATCACGGAGGCTTCGAGCGACTGCTGCAAAGGCTTCAAGTCGGTCCCCGACGGCGGAGCCGCCATCTGCTACTGCCACATTGGGAACGGCGACATCGCCAAACTTCTGCCGGGGACTTTGAATTTCACACGCTTGTACTCCCTCCCCAAGGTGTGTCATGACATCGTAGGACTGGAGGCATATGCTCACTGCGACCGTAAGTCGTCTACTAATAAGCACTACACCTTCTCTTTACATTATAATTATATATGTATTGCTTCCTATTTCAAATTATAATTCATTAAACTTTTTTAATCTCAAGTTTACTCATCTTATTAAAAAATTGTAATGTAAACTGATGTCTCGAACATTGATTGTACTGAACAGCGGAACGGGCTGGTGTGCCGCCGCTAACGCCTCCTAGCCCTGCACCATCGTCACCAGCACATTAAGGTAATTTTTTAATGTTTTGTTTCTATTTTTTCATCTAGTGAATTGGCATCATTTTCCTAAAATGTAGTACCAGGTTGTCTTCTGATCAATTTTTGGCATCGATCTATTTTGTTTTGCTGCAGGAACAATAACCCAACATAGCCATGAAGATGTTGAGTATTAGCAGCTCTCTTATTAGGAGGAAAAAGAAATAAGTGGATTGCAGATGCCCAACTATCAACTATTTGGTGCGCTGGTTTCTACATAGTCCTAGCCGTGTGTTAGATTTAAGTTACAGCCTCTTGTCTAGGAATAGTCCTAGCAGTGTGTTAGATTTAAGTTACAGCCTCTTGTCTAGGAATACATAAGTTTATGTATTATCATGTCAGGAGGAGCAATGATTATTTTGCTATATGCAAGTTTGGATATCATTATCTTTCGAATTTGTTATCTGGCTAAAAAAAATGTGCTTACTACTTCTCCATTTGTCAGCACCTGAAATCCACGCTTAAACCACCTCCAATATTTAGATGGCAGGCAATGCCGTGTTACGAATTGTTAAACCGCAATCCAAACAACAAACCAACTTGATAGGCATGATGGTAACCAACCGAACAAAATAAAACAAATCAATCTTACAGGTGTATATGTTCAAATCACAAATCTCTACTCCTACAATTTTTGGTACGTCTCGGTTCGCGCCCTCTCCAAACGACCGAACCTTCGTTCGTCTGCCAACCCCTTCGTCCCCCTTCGCTTCAAAGTTCCTAAAAGTTTGCTAAACGCTCGGTCAAAACGGGTCGGCTAACCACCGCCCGCCGGCTCCGCTAATCGCTCGGGAAGGATGGCCGCCGCGACCGTTGCCTGCGCGCCTCGCGGGGCTCCCCGTCACCTCCATCGCCTCTCGCGCCGCTGCCGCGGAGGTCCGCTTCCTCGCCTTCCGCAACGAGCAGTCCGCGAGCTACGCCGCCGCTGCCTGGACCCTGGCCAAATCCCCCACTCTCGGCGGAGCGCTTCTCCAAGGGTCATCCCGGACCCGAAGCACATCGCCGAGCTCGCCAAGGTGCTGCAAGTACGGTCAGTTGCTGGATCCCTTCGACTCCGGCGATCTGTGCTGCCGCTTCCTCCTGCCTAGACCCGCCACTCCGCCGACCAGAACAGACAAAGATGCGAGTGGTTGGGGAAACCAGTTCCGACGCAAAGATCAAGGCCTCCTTCCATCACCTCGGCAGCTCGCGAAGGAGACCCACCCAGACATCGCCGCCGCCATCGCCATCGCCATCGCCATCGCCATCGCCATCGCCGGTTCCCACGGTTCCTTCAGATCCTTGCCGCCTACGAGTACGAGGTATGGCCGAAATTTGACTGACAGCCCAGGCTATACTTGCTAATCCTGGGCTCCTGGGCATTCTAACTTTACCGTAAACCCATTGATTCTGGTGTGAAGCGATGACTAACTGTCTGACTTGGCCTAATTAGTGTGTAACCTCGGTGGCTGGGTAAATAAAATTGTTCCCGTCTAATTCAGTCTGTCAGCAAGTTAACGCTTAGATTGCTTGATGTGCAATCTCGAACCTATTAAGCACCTTGTGACGATTACAAATTTTCATAAAAAGCATCTCATAGCAGCGTGTGTATTGCTGATCCTATCAGATTTGCAGAGAAGGGCTCGCTAGCTACCTCTCAGGTAACTTGTGCATAAGCATCCTAGGTCATCTCAGTTTGTGTATCCAAGTGGTTCAGGCTCACAGGCATTGTGATTTGTGGTACCTAGAGAGAGAAATGTTGTTGAGTTTCTGAAATGGTATAGGTTTACCATTGATGACATTGTTACAACAAGCGGGTTGCCACTGGGTCGTGTTATTTTGGTAGGCTTGAAAGTGGACTACACAGCAATCCACGCTGCATACTATGGCCCTGATGACTTATGCTTGTTATGAGAAACTGACACAATCAGGTTTTAGAGCTTCTGGGTCTACTCCAAAACCCAAATGTTCTAAGAAATGTGAATAAAGATCCGGTGTCTGAATCCTGTTGATATCCACAAGAAGCAGAGGAATACATGAGGGCAAGCTCCCTTCCTTGTCCATGATACTGCATACAATGTGTTTCCAGAAATACTTGTGAAAATTAATGGTTGTCATTCCACACTTCCACTTGGATGGGCTAAAAAAATATAAATAAAATCATGCACTATACCTAATGGTTATCTGGTCAGCAGGTGCAGATATATACATTTTTTTGATATTTTGATCAGAATGTTGTGAATGAGTTTGAGGTTCAGCCTTCTTTTAATTTGATAGAATTTTCAGTGTTATCATTGATATGATTTTAAATTAATACTTAGATTCTTTGATTTTGTATGCATTGCTCTCTGATCAAACTGGGCGTTAAGAAGATTATAGCATTATCATCTCATATCTTAAATCTTCGATGCAGAGGTAAACTGAAGTCTGGAGTTGTGATAAAATGCATTGAGCTTTAGAGCAAGCATGGTCGATGCTCCAGCACTCAGGGATTTAGGGTGGTGCAGATTGTCTAAGATGCTAAAACTATAAACTTCTTGTAATGCTGAAGATTGTCGAGGGGGCGAGTTGGTAGCTGAAAAGTTCCATCTTATATTTTTATGTAATGCTTTTTAGGTCATTTGGCTGTGACACAATAGTAAAAGGCTAAGATTGTCAAAGGCACTGATGATACCGTGTCACAAAATAGTGCACAAGAGTTTGTTGGAGAATGGCCTCATGGTGAGTTGATACTTTGCTTTGTGACGCATGCCATGTTGCTGACGAACTCCAATGCTTTGCACTGCGACATCTTTATTGACAAGGTGAGGAAGAAATATCATTGGTTTACTCCAATCTGTGTCAAGGTGACAGACTCCAATGCTATATTGGAAATTCGTATTTTTTTACTCTAGATGCTGTCGACCGTAATCAGGATATAACCACAAGGGGTGATTGCATGTGAATTGAAGATTGAAGATGCCAATTTTGAAGGACATGACCATACAATCTGTCTTTGTTTTTGTTGACACGTTTGTAATCGAGGCACTGCAGAAGATGGTATGAGGTATATATGAATGTTCTGGCAATTTTTTAGAACCTTATCCGCAATTTTCTTAATCTTGCTAGAAAAGTGAAAACTATCGTTTGGCTCCAGTAACCAAGTGCTTATATGCTGCTTTTGCACAGATGTTAAGGGCAGCTGAGAAAAGAACAGCAATTGTGGGTGCTGTTTTTTTTTTTTTATATGTAGAGGGTGTAGAAACACAGTGAAGAATAGGTCCATATGCTGCATATTATCTATATTGACTATATTTCCGCTCCTTAAATCAGGTATTCAGAGGCCCTGCCCTTCTCTTTTAAGGTTTTGTTGTCTCTTTAATACGTGTTGTTGCCCCCAATCAGTCTGTGTCCTTTTGTTGGACATTTCTTGACAGCTGGTTTATATACCCAATAGCAATTAGTGATTGTGATTACAGATTTATTTTTGTACGTGTAGATATATGGTTTTGGAGAGCATTGCAACCATTTTATTACATAATCTAGCTCCAAATGAAAACAACTTTACAAGGCAAAGGAATTACGAGGGGAGGCAGAATATGCAGCATAAGTTTGCTCTTCCCACTTCATATGCTCGATTATCTGTCAGGGAGCTGAACAGGCTAGCTTACCATTGGTTGTCAACAATGCTAAGCTAGCCTGTTTTTCAGTTTGCATTGGCAGTGAAGTCTCTCTTTGAGCTGAATGTTGGTAGCACAATAAAGGGGATTTTGGTCGCTTGAGATCTCTCCATGGCATGCCGTACTTGCCATTGGAAAAACATAACAATCAGGTTGGCTGTTTCACATCTTTACTTCCAACCAAACAGTACTAGATGTGCATAGCAGATCTTTCAGTTTATTGCCGCTAACAATGGCTTTTTTTTTATAGGTATCATGATGTTTGGAAAAAAAAATATTATGCGCTCTTCTCTGAATCAGCACCTTTCTCCATGCGTGAGCACTTGCAACATATTCTTCTATGTAGTTCTGATTGGTTTTTCTTCTTTCTGAAACTGTTGATGTGATATGGTGTGCATTTGGGTTGCCAACAATGTTGGATGGTTCCATAATATGATTTAGCAAGTATGATTACTAAGAAAAATAATTCCTTTTGTGTTTTCCTTGACCAATTAGTGCTAATATTTGAGTAATGCTTGTCATCCGGTTTCCATAATGTATTTTAGTGGTTATTTGTAGTCTATTTTGATGCTTAGTAATGCATATAATTGTTTCTTTGAACCATTCTAATGTTAACCATTTTCAGTTTAGACTTGGTTCAAATTTTAGCACAAGATGGTTTTTTGCGAATAGGGATAATTATTTGAATTTTTCTTTGTTGCTTTTGTGCAAACACATTAATTCATTCATGAGTAACCTTCATTTGAATCATTGTGGTATTGCTTTCGGACAAGCACAATAGTTCTCTATTTTGCACCACAACCAACGCTTCACTGGTACTCATGATCTGGTGGAGAACAAGAGAGGAGGGAGTACCATTCCTGGATGGCAAGCACTTTTCACAAGTGTTGTAAGATTACCTTAGCTACAATATCTGATGGTGCAGGTAGGAGGCAAAAGGCCTATGAGAGGTACTAGCAGTCTCCCTTCGTGTCCAAATTGAGTCATTCAACAACACAAATATATCGCTTTACACTAGAAAAAAAGATTAAGCATCGTTTTCCTAATGTAATAAACAAGCTTGTGATTATCTGTATGTTGACATTCTATTTAGAACTATTGTCGATGTCCATGTAAACTATGAGCAGAGTTTATATTCTGACGTTGTAATAATACTATTATAATTCCTATGTGATTTTTATACTGCAAACAGTCAGAGACAATCTCATGTGACCGACATAATCTATATCCTGGTTGCCAGTGCACTGTTGATGCTTATGGATCTCAACATGTCCTAAAATACGATTCTATTATGGTCATTTGCCACCCATAGCAATGCACGGGTATCGACCTAGTTCTCAACCAAGTGCACGCTCAATCATAACTTTCTCATTCTCAAGTTTGCTCCAACGAAAATAATTCCTTGTTACATCCTCACAACCATCAAATGGATCGGCAAGAAACAAACTCTGAATATAGAACAAGTATGACGCACAATCTCTGAGTTTACTAAAACTTAAAAGTTCTTAGTAAAATACAATGGAATAATAGACTCACAATAGTCGTACATGATTAGAACAATCTTAAGACAGTGTAATCCGTACGTCACGTACAATGACATAATATCTATAACTCTCTACCGAGAGTGTAGCAGGTGCAAATCAATTAACTTAAGACAGTGTACTCCGTACGTTCAGAGGCACCCGATACGCTGCCGCTCCGGCCTACTTGTCATACTTGCGCTATAATACTTTGTAGGTGTACGATTGCTCTATAATACTTTGTAGAATACTTTGTAGATGTACGATTGCTCTATAATACTTTGTAGAATACTTTGTAGACGTACGATTGCTCTATAATACTTTGTAGACGTACGGTTGCTTCTCGCTTCAGCTTGCGCGACGCCACAGACTCAGCCGTGAACCACCGGCGCCGGCGCCGACGCCGGCGGCGGTGGCATAATAGGCGGGATGGGATCTCCTGTTATATATATATAAAAAAAAACAGCAACAAGAAACAATTAGTGGCAAAAATTTATCTTGAAAAACATAGTTGAACTGTAAAACTTACTGATACAGGTAAAGACCAGCTCGAGAGGGAAGGATGTTCTGCAGAACAATATCATTAGTGGCAGGCGGAATCCATTGACTGGAGCTCCCAGGAAGGCGTCGAGGTCGCCATTTAGTGCGTGGCAGGCACATATATCCGCTGGGCCTTGCAGAAGCGTGCTGAACCCCTCGCAGCAACCGTTTGTCGGTGGAGCCGAGCTCGTGTCATTGGTCAGAAATTCTTTACACGTGTTCAGTTTGCTTAGAGGGCCGAGGCACGCCTCCGGCCGTCCTGAGGGCGGCGGCGTGGCAGCAGGAGGAGGCGGCGGCGGCGGCGTGGCAGCAGGAGGCGGAGCCATCGCTGGCGACCGTGGCAGGAGGGGACGTCGTGGCGCCGGAATGGGATAGCGGCGCACGCGGGGTGGATTGGCCAAGGCCGCCGGGGTGAAGCTGACAAGGAGCAAGGCCAAGATCATCACGGTGGTGGTTCTGTTGGTGGCCATTTCAGCTGAGCTAGCTGGATGTGCTACCATCGAACGAGACTGGTGTGTGGCTGCGATTTATATCTCTCCATTCGATCTCCGGTGCGCTTGGGATGAGACATACCTTGGGGTGAGACTTGTTTCCGTCCACAGTTTGGGATGAGACATACGCTTGGGGTGAGACTTGTTTCCGTCCACAGTTTGGTAGGGCAGAATGAGCTAGCGAGCATCATCTTGGCGACGCTTCATTAGGTTTCGTTGTTTTTTATACACTAGGCAGCCATCGGACACTGCTTCTTTGTCCCTCTCTCTGGACTTCAGCATATTTATATTTGAGGGAGTTAGGTTCCAGGTTCAAGATAACTTTCTCAAGGTCGTTATTTGCCGCAAATGTTAGCCCATCTCTCGCCGCGCATCGCTTCGATCTGTGCAACCAGGATGCACAAGCACGTCCTTTCTGTTCACTTCAACGCGCGGCTTTGCCGCGCTTGGACCTTTTGCTAGGCTAGCATGAATGCCGTGAGCCCGTATTATATTGCATGTTTCTTTTCTTTTTTGTATTGGTTAAGAAAAATGAGAGGCGACCGAAAAATAAAATAAAAGGTGGATGGCAATATTGGATTAACAAGGATGATCTTTACCGTTCTGGTTGCCATCGACAATCAGCTCTGCTTGTAGCTTGTCACCGAACGTGCGATGTGATCAGCAATTTCATCCAGAGGTTTAATTTCTGGAAGCTCTAGATTGGCAAGGATGGATGACAACTTGGATGTCATGATTGCTCTATCACTGAGAGAAACCTTGGCGCCTAGCTATAATAGTAGTGAGAAGTGATTCTCGAAGATAGGGATTATCCCTCGCGGCCCATTAAAGAGGCCGGCCCGCTACTATTATTTGCGTCATGTTTGAGGAAGGGAATTTGGCCCAATAACCTATATGCACTCGGCAAAATGTTCTTCACTTAGGGCGGCCAGTCCTCGGGCGCATACCCCCTATTTCCCCCTAATCGATCTCATTGCCGTCGCCGCCTCCACCAGCCGTCGCCTCCACGCGCCGCAGCCTCCACCCCCACCGCGTCCAACCGCTGCCGCCTCCACCTTCCGTGGACCCACATGACAGTGACTTCCCACAAATTGACGCTATACACAAAATTGTCACACAAATGGTGGAACAACCACAAATTAGTCCCACAAATTACAGCCTTCAGGAATGTGACATGTGAAAACTGAGGGAGCTTATTCAGTTTCAGACATTGAGTTGAAGCAAACAAAAACAGGCTGAGGAAAACCAAAACAATCGTGACCTTATTTGACAGCAAGACCAAGGCCATCATACATAGAAGTTGCGTATTTGGCTGATCGAAGTGCTGACATTGCCTGCCTGAATCCTGCATCCAGAAATCAGTTGCTCCGCGGAGGAAGGTCCAACATCGTATCCACCAACAGAGATAACAGATAAACATATAACTTCTGGACGCGTCTTAATGGGCTTCCACTGTCAGTCCATCCTATGTGAGGAAGATCCAGCATTTTATCCACCAGCATATATATATAGAGAGATACTAAATATATAACTACCCGTCTGTCGGCACCAGAGTCTCTCTTGCAGGAATATTTTCACTTTTATCTACACCAAGCCCTGACAACTAATAGCATTTATCAGCTTCCATATGCCCAACAAGCTATGGTTAGAGCTATTTTTTTTTTCTGTCTCTTATCCTACAAGGGCCATGGATTTGAAATCTATACAATATTTGTATAACAAAGTTCAGAAAGAAATGGTCAAACCTGAGCTGCAAAACGAAAAATGCAAACAATGAATGATATGCTGCCTGATTGCCTGTTCAGAGTTCATCTTGAGATGACTTATGAGTTTTAGGAGGAATGGATAACTCCCAAACTGCTAGAGGGTATGTATGTGCAATCCTCCTAAATGCAATAACAGAATATATTGTTCTGGACTAAAAAAAACTCCAAACCGGACTACCCTGATCACCATAACAATTTAGAGAGTCAACAATGTCACAATTTCTATCAAGAGGATAGAAAAATCTTTCATTTACACTTAATCAGGTAAAGCTTCTCAGACTTTCACCTTGTTAAACTAGAACGCGCACTTGAGATTTAGGTTAGTGTAGACCGTAGAGAAGTCAGTTGTTTCCTTGACTGGGACTATGTTAGCGAGAGGGTTTCTGAATATGTAATTTATCCTGGCTCCCTACTTGACAACAATAATGCGCACAGACAAAGTTGACAATAAAAAATAACACGTTTTGTCTTGCAAAGAACTTCAAGTGCTCTTTGTGAATGGATTCTTGCTTTGACAAATTACCTTGCAGCAAGTACGAACTAACTGTTACAAAATTTTCAGTTTCTAAATGTGTGCAGAGCCACCTTCCAATTTTGGAGAGATTATCAAGTGGAGCTAAAGTATGTCAGCAAACAAAAAAATTTAAGTGAGATCACTGAACATTTTGGCAAGATTCAGGAGTGAAAGGGAGAAACAGTGTAACTGCACCCCGGCGACCATAAATTTGGCAAGATTTCAGATGGTCCAAGAGAAAGGGGGAGACCATAAATCTCAGTGTCGCACCATATCAGACGAGGTACGTTTAAATCAATCTGCAGGTGAATGAGCATTTGGAATAGATCAGCATCCAGCAGATTTGCTAGCAGGAGAAGCATTCCGTCTAGCACTGATACAGTGATACCTTGAGGTTGCAGGTTGGAGACTTGGAGAACATGGTCTCATTACCGAAGTAGTGGCGTGGAGCACCCCGGCGAAAATTCAGCGGATGTGGCTGTGGGGATCTCTAGAGGAGTACTCGGGGTTCATTTGTGACAGTGAGAGGGCCGCCGCCGTCACTAGTGCACTGCCGGACGGGAAGGGGAAGATGGGGGAGCCTGAAGCGCGGAGGATCGCAGGAGCAAGGGAATTCTTTTAAAAAAAAAAGTGTTAACCAACACATGTTTTAAGGAGGTTGTCACCCCGATTTGGGACCATTGAATCTCACATCAGTGACTTCCATGTATTAGTGTGTGCGCTGCAGCGCTACATCTGACGCTGCAAGTTCACCACTGATTACAGAAATAAATGCTGGATGGTAGGTAGTTAGTTCACAATGGTTTTGTTGACATGGTATCTAGCTGCACTTGTCGTGGCAAGCATCTCTATGCATAATTGCATACTGATCTTCCAATCTGTAAGGAACGAAAGATTAGAAAAGGGGAATAATGGTTAAGAGAAGAGGCACAATCAGATAGAACCCCCAAAGCAACAGCAGCTGATTCCTTTGACAGATGAACTAGTTCACGATACGGGATTTTCCAGAAGGAGCCTGTACCATGCTACTACTAGGCTTAGCAGTTCATGCTCATCGATGAGTTCTTACGAGCCTGGAGCCCTGGACCATAGCCTAAAAATACATATGGTTTGGCCAATATACTAGGGAGATGATTAACTCAAAAAAGTACTAGTTAACATCTGATTAATTGGAGCAAATGACACTTAGGCGCTAGATCAGCCATGTTAGCTGAAGCCTGACACAATCCATCCGCGGCAACAGAGTATCCCCTGAATCGTTCTTGGTTCGTGTTTGCCCCCCGAAAAGTGAAAAGTGAAAATAAATCCAAATCCTAGCCTACGTCTGTATAGGAAAGTTGAGAAATAGATGACAAGCATGGCCTGCAACGCAACACGAATGATCAGTGATACGATGCTAGGTAAATCAAAATCACACGGACAAGCTGATACGACGGCGTTGGCAATGGCATAATCATGGAGTTCAGGACTCGATGGGTTCAGAGCTTGGTTCTCTATCACTTGCACTTGAAGCCTCCAGCATCCAACAACAGTCAGGCATCTGAACCGCCACAGCGGATCCGTCTGTGCCAAAAAAGGATCTCTTGAATCATTAGTGATTAAGTTTGCCTCTGAAAACAAAACAAGGGTACTATTACTCAGGTTCTCCAAAGTTCAAAGGGCCAGGGTTTCGAAATCCTAGGGGTAAGTGACAAGTGGAAAGTTTATGCAAGTTTTAGCATGTACAAATGACTGTAGGAGTGGATAGTCAAATCGATATTTTTGCAAAGTTTCTATAAGCTTTAGCATGTAACAAATGCCAGTATGAGTAGATAGTCCATTCAATATTTTGATACAATGATACTAAACTTCAAATATGCACTTGCAGTCTCATCCTCGGTTCATCTTTCATGTTGTATTTTTTAATAATGAATCTATTACTGTTTATCTTGCACTCAAATAAGACCAGGAATACCTTTCTAGCTTGATTTGACTAGTAGTCTTGTGTTATCATTAGCGTGTTCCAATGCTCAACCACAACCATTGTGGTGCTTCTAGTTTTGGTATGGGTACACTGTCTTTTTGCAGTCCATTAATTTTTGTTTCATCTCATTGGTTTGGGATTCTCTTGTGAGGCACATTTAACAATATTTGTGTTAGCAATTAACAGAAGCTCCATAGTCCTCAAATGGTTTTATGCCTGAAATAGGATGTGCGAAGCTTTTTCATTACATTCCAGTCATGAGAGACACATAATTTATTTGACCTATGAGTGTTAGCAAGACACACATGACCAGCTGAACTGAAATTTCTTAATTGCAGAATTCATGTACTTATGGACAGTAGCACTCGCACTTTCGTTCATAGTTCAGAGACATGGGAGTCTTGCAATGCAGGATTACAACATGCAGCTAATGTAAGATGATGCCTTGGATGAGACCTTTGATGGCTATTCACTTATTCTGTTATTCATCTTAACTGTCATATGTAATATAATTTATGATGTTTCATTTCTCTGCTATGTAATGGCAAAGCAAATTTGCAGAATATGTATCAAGCGTCACGTAAATGCCACACACTCACACTGTGCATGTCATACATAAATGCTCTTTCAAAACATAGAAACCGTTAGACAACGCCAACCATGCTGCGTACTGCTCCTCCCATCCTCTCTTTGCGTATCACAAAGGCCAATATAAGTAGTTGAGCACCTCATCTTCTACGAGATAGGAGCGTGTTACCATGAGCCAGAGTTCACCCTTCCCCGTCTCCCCATTTGCTTAGATATTGGAGTAAAACAAAGCAACATCAGCGTATTTTCTGATTGGTCTCCTCTACAACCATGAAGCCACTCTACCTGCTCTACAAGCCAGGAGGACAAGGTACACTCTACCTGCTCTACAAGCCAGGAGGACAAGGTACAGTGACTTCATCTTCATGGTTACTCTACAGAGGATATGCTGCAGTTCAAGGTTCCACAGTGCCTAGCTGCCCTTCTTTAGTAGGCGGTGCTCGTGGTGATCAGCGCCCTCTTCATTGTGATTATGGTGTTCGAACACCATGGCCACCACCTGTGCTCCTGTGCAAGAGAAGGTCAAGGGCAGCGGCGCCGAGATTCTACAAATACCATGGCCTTGGGACTATTACTTTTTCTTTTAACGAAAGCCTTGGTACTATTACTTTCTCGCAGTAGTTCCATGGAAACCTTTAACTCAACGCAAATCAAAATCATGCTTGTTGAACTGGGCAGGTTGCCACTTGCCAGAATCAGAACACAGAATGGTGATATATATCAGTGAGAATTGGAGTCAAGTTGTTTTTGTTTGGTGATGATGCCAGGGAATGCTGATCTTTGGACTTTGGGTGCTACTGGCTACTGCTACCTGTGGGCTACAGTAAATTTACTGCTATTGCTTCTATACTCAATGCTACCAAATGAATAACCTATATAGAGAGAGCTTTAGGATTTGAGTCTCAGAAATGCACGAGGCGTATCTCGGTTTGCACTGAACCCTATTCAGGGGGCAAAAAAAAACTCGAACAACCTGATGGCCTGTATGAGGCTATGAGCTGAAACTTATAGAGCTAATTGAAGAATATAGAGTTACAATTATTCCAGTACCAAGACAGTGCAGAGGAGGTGAGGAAGGGCAGCTCGCCGCACAGCTTATCTCGGTCATTGGAGGCGCTCGATTCCATCAGAGGAGACCCTGTCGCAGACTAGCAGGTATCGTGACCCCCGGGTGTTGACACTGCTCGCCGCCCTCCCAGCGGAAGGTGGCGGTGGGGGTCGTCCAACAATCCAACAATGGTGGCCATGGTTTCCCGATCCGCACCCAGCTTGCACGGACGCACGTTCTCAGGGTTACAAAGTTCAATTTCATCAATTAACTGAATGTTGAAGAAGGCGGCGGGTTCAGACTTCAGAGTACAGACTCAGTTCAAGTCAGAAAATCATTTTCTATATCCATCTTTGATAGTGAAAATGTGAGGATAAGAGCATGTGTGCAAGGCTTATCAGTGATTTTTCATTGCCTTCGTGTGCCTGCACGACTATCAGCTCTAGAAACATGTGCTCTAGTAGAGGGATGCCTTCTTATATGCTTTGTCCCATTGCTTCTAAGATCCAGTTCCTATATGGTGGTATTGTGCGTGGTAAAAGAGCTGATAGTTGTTCCACTTGGGAGTATTTTCCATTGAGCGGCCCTTCCGCAAACATCCCACACATTATCTATAGCTTTTCCATTATCCTCTCCCTACCAGGGTTCACAAAACCGAACCGGTTGGCCGAACCGCTGGCCGGCGGTAGCGGCTAACCGGTCCGGTTACCGTGGGAACCGGTGGAAACCGGACAAATTCAAATTTTGAATTCAAATCCCCCGTGTACTCGGTTACGAATGGCTAACCGACCGGTTTGGGCGGTAAGCCGGCCGGTTTGGACGGTAAGCCGGTTCAATACATAATTTGTCATTTTTTCAAATTTAACTAAAAATTTAAGAAAATAAAAGAAAAAAATCCTAAAAATATTTCAAGGTGCGTAGAATTTAATGGTGTCAAAATTTTTCAAATATTAGTGTATTTAGTATTTTTTGTGTGCATTAGAAGTTCAATGAGCCGATTTTTTTTCTTTTCCTTTTTTTTGTTGAACTTCTAATGCCTGCAAAAAATATCAAATGAGCAAATATTTGAAAATTTTTTACACCAATAGATTACATATACCTTGAAGTATTTTTAAGAATTTTTTTGATATTTTTCCATTTTAAATTTAAATTTGAATATTTTAAATTTAACCGGTTTGAAACCCCCCGAACCGCTACCGGGCCAGGGCGGTTTGGCCGGTTCCCGCAGGAACCGGCCGGTTTCCTCTGGTTTTGTGAACCCTGCTCCCTACACGTGTCTCAAAGATCAGTCGCTTGATTTTCTTGATCCAACTAGTTGTGCTCTGCCAAGTTGTTGGCATAATCAACTTTGCATTCCTTGTGTCCATGTTACGTTCAACATAATGCAGGTACCTATCTCAGCATCAAAGGGATGAAACCCATCCTCTGTTGTAGAATATGTGAAGCTAACTCAATGACAGAGCAAAGAGCATCATAAGTTCAGAACATGTTGTAGAATATGTGAAGCTAACTCAATGACAGAGAGCATCATAAGTTCAGTATCAAAGGGGTGAAACCCATCCTCTGTTGTAGAATATGTGAAGCTATCTCAGCATCAAAGGGCTCTGTTGTAAAATCGTGGTGAGCATTGTGGTTGGGACCCCTGGTCGGAGCAGGCTCAGAAACAGACCCGTGCAAGATGCGGCCACCGCAGTGCCCCCCGCCCGTCCCATGACCATGAAAAAGAAAAAGAAATAACAAACAAAATGAGCAAACAGATCTTCTCTCTGGGTTGCAGGCTGCAGCTGCACAACAAGGCTGCGTTCAGATTGGAAGTGAAAAATACTTTTGCTAGATGAATAGTGTATTGAGAAGCGTGTTCTGTGTGCGGCCCTGTCCTTGCTGCCAGAGTGTCAGCTTCTTTTTTGACTCGACGAGGGGAAGGGAGGGGAGAGAGAGCCAGCCAGGCTTTTGAAGAAGACCTTTTTTAGGTGCCTTATACTACCATTTAGTAGTATGGAGTATAGATCAAATCTAACCGTTTATTAATTAGGGTAGTATAGTAATATATCACTGGGCCAGTTCCCTTGCAGAAGCCCATCGGCCCATTCTTCCACCCGTTTCGTCCTGTGAACGCTCTCCTCCCGTTCGTCTGCTGCCCTGCCGCCCCCGCGACTCCGGTCTGCCGTCCTCCACCGCAGCTCGACTCCCCCGGCACTGCTGCCCTTCACCTGTGCAGTTCTTGTCTGTTATTGACGACAACAACGTCGTGTGCGTGGGATACATGCAAGCACTTTCGATTCATCCAAACATCCATTCTGGACAAGATCACAGATTACATCGTGCTCAATATTTCAATAACGCCAATCACAGACATCATTCACAAAGAAACCGTAGTGCTACTAGCTAACTCGTCTTCTCCCCGGCGGCAGCGACGGATGGAGAGAGGGAGAGGGGTCGCCGGCCTGAGGACGGAGAGAGACGCGACGGGGAGCGCCGCGTCGCCGGCGCACTGCTGGAGGGCCGATTGGATGGGGATTCGAGGATTCACAATGAAGGAGTGTGTCTGCATGTGGAGTGCGGTGGCCTGCGACGAGAAGGGAGAGGCGATGGGGATTTTTTTCGCCCGTGCACCGTCCTCCCTCCATTCGCCGCCGGCCGCCAGTCTCTGATTATGAACGGAAGAGAGATGACAAGAGTGATGTAATCAAATGGCCCGTAATAGTTAGTCACTTAATTGTTACATAAATGTAATTCTTTTTTATCTATACTATTCTATTTTTATTAAAATATTTCATAATTGTCATTGTAATTTTTAGTCCATAATACCCTTATACTACCCATACTTACATGTATATACTACCTATACTATCGAAGAACTTGCAAGTAGTATACAATTATTCTGAACCGTCCCATCTTTTTATACTAGTCCTTTTTTAACAGTAGTATAAGGAAGTATAAGGCACCGTAGAAGGCCTCTGGCCTCTCGAATAAGAGGAGAGCCTGCCTGCCGAGACGAGAGCCCCCTGACCGGCCTTCGCTTCTTCCTCCCCTGCTCCAACTTGGCTTCCTCCGACGAGTTCCCCACCATGGCTTCCCTCGAACCTGAGGCCACCGAGGTGCCCTCCAACGGGGATTCCGCCCACTCCGCCGACGATGCCTCCATGGGGGACCGAGCTTCCGTCAACTCCGGCTACTCCGCCGACGTCGACGAATCCAGCAGGGCTATCTCCAACGCCTCCAACGACGACTCCTTCATCCGGGCTACCTCCATCAGTGCTCTCTCCTCCTCCTACTCCGACTCAGACGACCTTCCCCCGCACCACCCCGAGTACCTGCTGGACAAGCAGTTCGAGGTGCCCGGGTGGCTCCACTCCCCCAAGGAGAACCGGATCGTGTGGCACGACCCCGCCGCCGTGGCCGACGACAACTTCCCCAACCTCACGGAGAGCGGCTACTGGGCCAAGGTCTCCTCCGCCGCCGCCCTCATGGAATACTGCGGCAAATTCAATGGCTTTCCGAATCCCCCGCTCTCCGACAGCTCGATCACCCTCTTCATCCTTCCCACCACTTCCCTGCGCGAGGCCTACGACATCAGCATCCTGCAGCCCCATGATCTGGGAGTCATGGCCATCCGCTTCCTCAACCTCGACGAGCAGCGCACCAGGCTTTACGCGGGCACACAGGTGAGGATTCTGCTCGCGGACATCAACAACGCCAGGGATTCCGCGCGCGTGAGCGAGCACCGTCTCGCCACGGAGATCGAGATCAAGATCAAGTACCGGGAGGAGATGGAGACTCAGTTCCGAGAGGCCGAAGCGGCTTACAAGGCAGCGCCGACGGCCGACACCCACCTGGAGGCGCTGGCGGCCTTGAGCCGTCTCCGCGCCGCCCACCAAGTCGTCGCGGCATTGCTGCTAGCTCGGTCGGCCTTCAAAGACCTCGACGAGTCGCTCAACACCAAGTCCGAGTTCCTCGACAAGGCGATGAACAACTCCACCTTCATTGGCTGCCCCGTGGAACTAACACACGCTGGTGGTACGTTACCTCGTCCAATCGGAAATTAAACCTTGCAATTCCTTGCAATTGTTTGTCCCCTGTCTGTTGCCTAATCGTACCCTGCATGCCATGTATTTTGATGATGCTTCAACAGGGGAGTGGATGGTTGATAAAGCGGGACTGATTACCGAGGCGGTGGTGCCTGCACAGGAGCCTGGCGGCGACGGGGGAGTCGCGGCGCCGGTGGCGGATGACGACATGGACGTGGACAACGCAAGCCAATAAGCAAGAAGCTTTCAGTGTCAGCGTCAAGATTCTCGTCGATCGGAAGAACTGCCTTATGCCCTCATCTACCCTTTTAAGTACTCCTATATGCGTCGTTTACTATTCAGTGTGTTTTGATCGTGGTTGTGGATGCAATGCATTATGCTCCACAACACATCTCCGTTGAATCTGAAAACATATTATCTGCATCGTTTACTCCTTAATCTGTTTTGGTCGTGATTGTGGATGCAATGCATTATGCTCCACAACATGTCTGTTGAATCGGAGAACATATTATCTACGTTGTTTACTCTTTAATGTGTTTTGATAGTGATCGTGGATGCAATGTATTGAGCTCCACAACATCTATGTTGAATGAGAAGACATATTATCATACTATCTCTGTGGTTGCTCTTTAGCGTGTTTCGTTGATCATGGTTGTGGATGCAATGTATTGTGCTTCACAAAATCTCTGTTGAATTGGAAGGCATTATATTATCCTGTTCGTGTTCATGTTGCTGAAACAAGATCTTTCATGTTGCGCTTTGTCTTTGACTTGAGTGCTCGGCAAGAGCTGGTGCTCGGTTTGTTTCTGCTTAATTCTGTAATTGGTGGTTGAGATCTGGTTTTCAGCGTTTCAGATTCAGTGATACCACCTGAATTTCATTGGTTCGGATTTGAAGAAAGAAGATAGTTGTAGTTAAGATTCAGTTACTATTGCAAATACTGTAGAAAAGGATAATTATGTGCACTTTGGCTTGAATATGATGTGGTAAACAGATACCATTTTTGCCATCTAAGTTGTGCGGGCCATATGTTTTGCTTGTTTCTTTGTTGTGTGTGGGAAGTTCAGCACTGTTGAGTTGTCAGATTTGACCCGACATTGTACTGTCTTCTCGTACTGCATGATCACCTCCAATGGTAGCTCGGTGGAAGACGTCTATAATTTCACATAGCTACATATATAAGTTGGGTCGTTCGTTCAAAACATATAAGTTCAATAGTCCGAAAATTGTTGTGATTGCGTTTGTCCAATGGTCCACCCAGTCTCTAATTCTTGTGATTGCGTTTGTCCAATGTAGCAATTGACTCAAAATATAACAATTTATGATTGCTAAAAATACAAGAGGCTTATATTAAACTTCAGATTCTTAATCTTCTCGGTTTGTCAACCTGCAGAAACTGAAGATGCATCCTTTTGAGGTGCTACTGTTATCAATTATCATCGATCCTCAACCCTGCTGCCATTGATCAAACAACTTCTTTTCTATCCTAGATGTTGTTATACAAATCCATTTTGCGGGAGATCGGTCAATCTCATTTTCGCCCGGGCCCCACTGCCTTTACTCCTCGACGAGCTCGTACACTTTCTACGGCGGGTACACTCTGCCGCCTGCCGGCGACCAACTCCCGGGACCGCAGCCACCCAAACCGCAGTCCCGTGGCGCTTGTACGCCAAGAACGGCGCCGCCGCGATGTGCAGTTGTGCCCAAACGCACTCCTTGCTGCCGGACTCCGCATCCAGCACGCACAGAGCGGTCACCATCTCTGCCCACGCCTCGAGCGCGCGTCGCCGTCGCACCCGAGCGAACCAAGGCAGCACACGGCCGCGCCTGGTGGCGGCTGCAGCAAAGCAACGACGCCAGCTGGACGGACATGCAAACGAGACAGGTAGCACAGGCAGGTCACTGGTAAAGAGCAACACAAATATGATACTAGCAGCTAATGATCCACCTGATTCACAAAACCGAGACAAGTAGCACGGGTCACTGCACAGCGTAAGAGCAACACAAATACGAGAGCAGCTAATGATCCACATGATTCGATCACAGAGATACAGGTCCCAAAACAGACGGAAGAACGATGATCCAGGGAAGGTACCAACAGCCAACACGTAAGTAGTACATGATGGTCCCTCGTCAAACAAAAAAGCCTATCCTTATAAGCTCAATTTCACAGGTATCTCACGCGGACTGAACTGAAGGACATCGCTGACGGACTCCAACTGAGCAACGGCGGTGGACCTGACGAGTAATTCACGAGCAGTGAAGAGAACAGCTGATAGACTGCAACGAACCGGCGGTGGTGCTGACGAGTTCCTGTGCCTCGATCCTGGTACTCTCCACGATGGCTTCCCACTGAGCAGCGCTCTCTGTGGCACGGGCAGGCTGCCCTGCGGTAAGGTCCTGCCCCATCAGCTGTGTGCGAACACGGCCAAGAGTACAGCTCTGTAGCGTGTTGAGGTCCGTGACGAGGGTGGCAAGCTCCTTCTCCACTTCCTCAACAAAACTGATCCTGGCGTCCACCACATTGCGGTTCAGGAGGCTGAAGGGTGCCGCGCCGTAGAAGCCAAGGTCTTCTGCGGCCTTGAGCATAACGCATTCCTGGTGGGACACCGTGGGCAGTACATACCCACGGAGCGCACCGCCCGGTGCCATGGTGACATTGGCGTCCAGGCCCTTGACAGAAGAGATGGTGACCAAGATGTTGTCTTCCTGAGGGACAAGCTGGTGGGGATTGCTGCAGGGAAGCCCCGGTCCGTCCAGCAGTGCCTGCGTCTCCTGATGATTGGTACAAAGGGTGAAAAGGTTCACGTAAGAATTTAAGCACACAATAGATTATTTCAGCAAATTCAGCACCAAGGCATGCACACTGTTAATAGTCTACCAATTGAATAGTCAAAGTATTAACACATTAATAACAGGTAGAAGCAATCCAACCAACGTGTGCAATACATAGTCAAAGTATCTCGTGCCCGTTCGTTAAAAAAAAACGTGTGCAAAACTAAGCAGCAGCAATCTGATGAAATGAGTACCCATCCGTTTAAAATCTCATCCAAAACCTGGTGAACAAGCAAACAAACAGAGAATCGGTCTCCATATGGGTTCCGTCAAATCCCTGGTATATACCACTGCAATGATCCTCCGTTGACTGCTGTACTGCTGTGACTAGGCAGCGCTTACTATCCATCACAGAAACAATCAGCAGGAACTAAAAAGAACCCTTCCCCACTAGTGCATCAAAACAAGCTCGGTGTCTATATGCAGTTTGGCAAATAAGGAATAGTGAACAGGCCCTCCCAAGCAAACAAGCCAGGTGCCTTGCAACATTTGTACTGACGAGGCTGGCATCTAGTCCAACATTTATAAATATATATGGTCAATACTTTTGGATGACATTAATTCTGTATCAGAGAGTAATACTAAGGAAGGTTATAACAATCAAATCTAAAGATAATTTGTTTTATGAAACGTACAAGCTAGAATTGGAAAGTTTGAGTGGTTAAATGTAAATACTGGTATGAAAAAAATGAATCTGGTCATTATAATGTAACAATGCCTGTAGAGAACTTCCTAATCAATACATACATAAGTTCAAGGAGTTTAAACCGTGAGTTAGTTATGCCTGTCCAGCAATGGATACTACTAAGGGAAAAAACGGTAATTATCTAATTAAATTACCAGAGAATATAACTGATATATCAAATGTCAAATTCTTATTAAGCAACACAAATATAAAAGCACTGAGCTCTCTAATTTATTAAAAGGGTTATTAGAACCAAAAGGTTTTTGTAACAATTATAGGTGGATTTGTAAAATTGAAAAGGTAAAAACCAATTAGATAATGGATATCACAAATGGTTTGACATTAGGATATCATTTTGTTAAAAGTAATAGCATCAAATTTTATTGCAAATATAATAATTGTAATAAAAAGTAACCATGGGAATATGTATGGTTGGGCTTAGCATTTATTTTTACTTTTTTATGCTGGCTACTATACAGGTTATGAATTATTGATGTTCTGTTTCACGAATGCAAATAGCACCATGCAAATACGTTGCAAAAGTTATATCAAAATGAGCTGCTGTTATGCTACTACTGCTATCACGATAAAAAAAAAATCAGATAGAAGACAAGAGAAAGGTAGTGCCGTGCTGCTAATCATGGAGACAACAATTAACTATAATATGTAACTGAATGTAGCAACTGTAACCGGCCGGCAACTGTATCTCAGCTCATACATTCAGGTCAAGCTGAAATCATTGTTCAATGCTACAAACAGACAGATACAGAGACTGTATTGCTCCTCAAAGTTACATAGTTAAACTCTCTCTCCAAAAAAAAGGAGAGAGAGAGAGAATCATTGACGCTAGCATGAAACAGCGCCAAAAATTATCATTGTAGAAGAAAAAAAATTGCGACTCCCCAGAGGATACAAATTTGAATCTAGCACTGGATCACCAGAAATAATTAGATATGACCCAATCCTGACACGTTACTTCTAAACAGAAGCATGCAAATAATTTATCCAGGTTAATTCTTTGTGTGAACGCATAATAGGCTCGTGAACATTAATTTGATCCCAGAATCTGCTAAACAGCCACGGTGTCATGATACAGAGATCTAAACAAGTACACGTCACAAAAGGCAACTAGTTATGCACGAAACTTGATATCGACCATCTCAACGACTTGGCAGGGGTGGGAAACATCCGGGTACGTAGAACAACAAAACTAAGCGGAACTGACCGATCAAGTGAACAATCAAACACATGCATAGAGAGAGGATCGAGGACATGCGCACATACAGTCTCCATAGTCCTCGCTCCGGCCATCTCGCTCCTTGTCCGATTGCGCTAGACTGCCTGCGACTGCGAGTGCTCGTGTTGCCTTTGGTCTTCAATCCCCTGAATGAAACACACACAAAAAAAATCCATACATGATACGTCCCATTAAAAAAACACGGCAGTTTGATCGAGAAGCCAACGAACGCGAGTCTAATCGAAACCAGTTGATCGATCGAGAAGCCGACGAACGCGAGTCTAATCGAAACCAGTTGATCGATCGAGAAGTCGAACGAACGCGAGACACGAACACAACAAGATCCATATCGAAACCAGGAAACCACAAGATCCAAATGGAAACCAAGATGGAATCGGTTGGTCGGATCCTACCTCGCTCTCCCCGGATTCGAAATGCGGTGCGGGCGCTGTGAGTGTTGGAGAGAGAGACTAGCCACTAGCCGGATGCACTTTTCATCCGAGGGTAGAGATCAAAAAGGAAGGGGAGGAGACGGGGATGCCTCAATGGGTCCTTTCACTGACATGTGGGGGTCGGACCAGCTGTTCCGGAAAACCGCCTCTCGCAGATGGTGGCGCATTGCCTGGAGGCTGCCAGGCTGGGACCGTGAGCGGGCTGTGGGGCCGGAGAGTTTGCTTGAGCCCTACGGAAGTTGCATGGCTGATGTGCGATTCGTGTTTAGCCCCGTTTATTTTTTTTAAAAAAATGTTTAGCTCCTTTTTTTAAAAAAAATATGAGATTTACTACTCATCAATCGGTTGAAATTTTGCTTTTCCATCAATCACAAAAAATCTTCTTCTGATGTTAGGGTTTGGGGGATTTAGAGGTTAGGGATTAGGGGTTTACCTCCGTGCGTGTCCGGCCATAGAAGGAGCTCTGGGTGGCTCGTCGGCCGACGGTGGAGGCAGGAGAGACGGCGGCGGAGCAGAGGCAGCGAGGGCGCCGCTGGAGCCGGGTGGTGGAAGATCCCCAGTGGGCGGTGGAGGCGGCGGGGGCGTCTGGGGCAAATTGGTTAGCGTAGGGCGGCGGCGGGGGCAGGGGCGGACCCATGTAGAGCCCAGTGAGGGCACATGCCCCCACTCAAGTTTGCGAACGCAGTGTAATTTGATATTGTTCTACTGTACAAAATACTATAGCAAGACTATGGGCCCTCGCTCAATTTTTGCAAGCAATTATTTTACACGTGCAGAATGTATGGAAAATGGGCACAACTAACCTGCATTCTGTTCTGCCCGTGTATCACGGGCCGAGAGAAGTGGCTGAGAAAAGGCCAAGGCACATATGAAGACCGAAGACTATCTTCACTTAGGACTGCGGATGGAGTCCCTTCATCAGCACCACCGGCAATCTTCTCAGCGCTCCAATCAAAATAATCAAGGTGTTCGGCTGCTGCGGCTGTTCTGCTGCTGCCTACTAGCTCTGGCTTTTGTCTACAGGGCAGTAGCTGCAGCGCAGCCACCAAGTAGTCCAGCCGAACACCCCCATTTTATCTCAATCAGTCCGCCTTGTATTATCTAGCTATATAAGGGGGTGCATGTTTGTTTCATTGCATAAGAGTTTGTTCGGTTCCATCGGATTCAATCTAGGCTAGGAATGATAAATATAAGAAGAAATTCTTGATAGGTACAGCTAGAGACCGGGATTGATTCCATATTGAAAACTAATTTACTCACGATGGATACAACAAGAGACCCAGAATGATTCCCCACTTCTTGACTAGTGGATTGATTTCCGGTCTTTTGCTGTCATTGTGAGTAAATTAGCTCTAGACCCAGAATGAATCACAACCTCTTATTATATCTGTCATAAATTCCTTGTTACATTTATCATTCCCGGCCCGGATTGAATGTGATGGAACCGAACAAGTCCTAAACAGTTTTAGATCCGCTGCTTCAGGATTTTATCTATACTGCTTTTAGTAGTCAATCGCACTTAAAGAGGGAAGGGGAAGAAAAAAGAGGGAGGGGAGTTGCTCACCACAACCAAATGTTCGCTGCCGGCAGTAGGTTTCCCGCGCTGTTGGCTTATGCATGCTGCACCTCCGTCAAGAGGTTTAACTGATGTATCAGCGACCGGAGGCAGGGGCGGATCCAGCGTGGGGGCAGCGGGGCTGGAGCCCCCTACCCCAAGAACTCCATTGGAGCCCCCACAAGCCTCCCCAAGAAATTTTGGCTATGGATGAAGAGGAGGAAGAAAAGGAGGAGGAAGAAGAAGAGAAAGAGAGAAAGAAGAGAGGAATAAAAAAATCAGCCCCCTTCTTGCATATTCTGGATCCGCCACTGGGCGGGGGAGTCGGGCAGAAGCAGAAGTGGCGTGGGGAGTCGGGCCATTTACGTGCGGAGGAAGAAGACGGGGACGAGGGAGAAAGAAAAGAATAGATAAAGGAAGGAGGTGGATCTGGACTGTTGGATTTAGATCCAATGGTCACAATATGTGATTGATGAAAAATCCAAATCTCAATCAATTGACAAGTATTTAGCCCCGATTCTATTCACTATTTATTCACTCTCTCTTTTCATTGAAAACCATGATCCATTACACAAATTTTTACTATTATAAAATTTTACTGCAGTGGAGTTTTATATACTTTCGTTATCTAAACGTCCTAGGTTAATATGTTGTGGTCTACCTATGTCCATTCATGCCTCAATCTTAGCAACGGAAACAGGTAGGTGGACGCTGCTCTTTCATTCCATTTTAGTACAGAAGCATGCTAAGCTTTGATTCTATATGTTCAATTCCATCAGAAATGTGATTCGAGACATCAATGCATGAAGTAGGCACCAATGAGGGATCAAGGACGGTAATACTAGTACATGCCAAGAAAACAAAATCCTGTGACGGTGACCAACAAACAGTCCAACACGCAGCCTTTTTGCTAAACTGGCTGACCTCTTCCTCGTTTTGGGCCAGCCTCTCCTGCCTTTTGGGCTTGCTTGTGTACATGGGCCTGGCCTGACATATCAATTGCTAGTTTCTATTTTCCTCCACAGAACTCTGTAGTGGTGGCCTTAGACGCCGCAGTACTGCAGTAGTGCTCCATGCCACTGAAGAAATGGCAATGCAACCCGTGCTCTTTTTGTCCTTATCCTCCGAATTCCAAACAACACGTCGTGAGGCCACGCCCCTAACGTCCTCACGCCTCACCCAGTCCAGGCGTTCCGCGTGCGTTTTCGGCAATTGAACGTACCATTTTCGGCAATTCAGCTCAATGTTCGAGGAGCACAGACTCGAAGCAAAGTTAGCGTGTGTTGACGATGACGACGGCCGTAGCAGAAGAATCGCGATGACGAGACGGGCGTTGGACACGGTTGCGATTGCGACTGGCGGTTGGGGTGTGTTAATCCATCGAGGTCTACGCGGCGAAGTGGCGAAACAACAGAGAAATGGCAACATGCATGGCCACCACCAGCTGAACCCGGACGAACCGAGGAAGGCGCTTACCAGCCAGAACCAGGGCCCGGTCCGGCGGTCCAGGTTGCGCTGCCCCCGGCTGACCATTTTAGCCACAATATCCTCGGCGACTCAAAGCTTCCGGTCACATATGTTTTTGGTTGATGGCCTGTTCCTTTCTTAAGAGTTAAGAATAATTATAAGCTACGACGATTTCTCTAGTCACTTCGAACGGCAGCATTGACCAAGTTTCTATGCGTACCGGTGGCCGTATTCATGCCAAATTTCAGCATCCAAGCCTCCATGCTCTGATCTGTGTTTTGTACTACTCTTTTTTTTTCTTTTTGCTACATGTAAAAATTGAGCAAAGTTCCTTTCCATCCCTAGTTTTCGTCACGCCACCTCCTCTTAAAAACAAAATAATTCTGGCACGTATGCTCGCCAAAGTTTGGTCCGGCGGGGCGTTACACCGCCAAAGAATCAGGTTGGCCACACCCCCGGGAACACATCGCCTTTTGCCGAACTCTCTCGTGGCGGCGGCTGTTCCTCGACGCACCCAAGCAACGGGTCAGCACCGAACGGGACGACCGCCGCGCGAGGCGAGTTACAAAGCGGCCCACCAGCAGGGACCAGACACCGATGGACCCACCAGGCCCACCACCCACGTTCGCCGACGCGGTTGCGGGTTGCCAAGCGACGCAAGGCAGGGCAGCCGGCGAAAGCACCAGGAAGAAACACGGCGCGCCCGCACCCGTTCGGCCATTCCCCTCCTCTATAAAGGAAGAGGCCGCCCGACTCGTCCAACCCCGTGTCGTGTCTTGCCCAAACCACCCGAACCGAACCAGCGAAAGCTCCCCTGCTCCCCCCCTCCGATCGCAAGGAAGACGAGAAGATGAGCTACTACGGCCAGCAGCCCCCCGTCGGCGTCCCGCCGCAGCAAGGTTCGGCGGCTTCTCCCCGGCTTCCGACTACTTCTGTTTGCTCCACCCCTTTTTTCGGTTTCCTTTCTTACTTTTCGTGATTCCTGAGGCTAAAATCGTTGGCGTTTGGATCTTATTTCTCCAGGCTACCCGGGGAAGGACGGCTACCCGCCGCAGGGGTACCCACCGGCCGGCTACCCCCCGCCGCAGCAGGGCTACCCACCGCAGGGGTACCCGCAGCAGGGCTACCCGCCGCCGTACGCGCAGCCGCCGCCCCAGCAGCAGAGCAGCGGCCCTTCCTTCATGGAGGGATGGTACGTTCTTGATCCCCTCAGCTCGTCCACTTCTTGCTGCGCAGTTCGTACTCTTTGTTGCTAGATTGGATTGGACGCTATGGAATTTCCTTGCCTAATTAGGCCGAAAGTTTAGGACTATTAGTAGTTTAATTGGCAACTTCGTTTGGATCACCAGTCAGATCCGCTCGACGCGGGCTTCACCAGCGTCGCCCGCGGTGGCCGCCGTGCTCGTGGCTCGTGCGTGCGCACGTTTGCCGCGGTGTGTGGGGCCATGACTTGACGCGCGATGAGTCACCCTTGGGGAAGGTAGCCGCCAGGCTCGTGGGTTGTGGCCTTTGCGACGTGTCGGTCGCTGCACGCAAACGCGCACACGTAACCCATGTCTCCCTCATGTTACCCTGACCGTCCGATCTGAGACGTGCGGTCGCTGCTTCGAGTCCCTGTAGTCCTGCCGTTTCACATGCGTTTGGACTGTATGGTTGCGTCTTGCACGGGCTGTGGAAAAATATCCGAAAAGTTGTTCAGTGTGAAAGGCCTGGCCGGGCTCTCAGATTCCTTCGGGGCGAAGGTACTTGGAATGAGATAATCTTTGCCCCTCTTTTTTTGGTACTAGTATATTTCCGTTGACGCGCTAATACCAATGAGATGAGATAGATGCTCTAGCACTAGCGTTGTACTTTGTACTTGTATATGAGTATGTCATCACAATTTGAGATTGGAATATGTCAATTGATTGCTGGGCATTTTGAATTGAAGAAGCATGTTATTAAAGCTATGCATCATAGTGGTATTTACATTTTGATAACGAATACTTAAGAATTGGCATATTCTTCTTTCCTTCTGATCTTATCTAATGTCCATTCTACTCGTGGTTGAACAGCTTGGCTGCCCTCTGCTGCTGCTGCCTCCTGGACGCCTGCTTCTGAGAGTACCTCGACGACTGCAGGTGGAACTACCTCAGTGGAACAGATGGCCTGAAATGCTAGTGTACTAGACTAGCATTCTTGTGCTGCATTATCGTTAATTGTTTCTCTCTTTTATGAGCCCCCTGCAAAGAGACTTCTAGTACTAGTACTCTGCTCTGTTGATTGGATGATGACTAGGCTGGTGTGTATTATGTGGATTTCCTAGTTTCTGGTGGAATTCAATCTGGGGTTAAGGGTTATGGAGTGCGCAAATTGTTGTTTTCCAAGTATCGCTGCTCTGTTAGCTGGTTTCTACTAGTTTGTCGCTGATCACGTTTTGTTCTGCTTAGAAAAATTTAGTATCCTCGCGTTAGCCGCCGGGTCTCGCTCGCCCGTGATGTTTGACCGTCGCGCGCTTTATTCGAATCAATGAATCATCTTATTTTACCTGACATTTTGCTAAGACCAAGGCGTCGCTTTGAACGTTACCTGAGTCGCTGCTTCCTGCTTGACTTCCGGGAGCTATCCATTTGTTGGTTCGTGCGCATGTGGACGCTCGGCCTTGCGACGCTCTTTGGCCTTTGGGATGAGTCCGTTTTTGCAGCCTGGACACTGGACACGTGCATACGGTACACCAGTGACACGTCCTCTTTCGGGCATGCACAAATAGGAGACGTAGCACGTAGCAGATGTGCGCGTGTGAAAATTAAAATCAGTTTTAGTTTGTTGTTATGTTGGATCGTTGCATTGTTCATGTCCTAACTCAGATCATAACGTGGCACTTATTCGCGAACCCTGCACATGGAGAAGTCTCCAAGCTCTGCACCGCGAGGTTGTAACGAGAAAAGGGGAAGACAAATGCAATGATTGGCCTGAAGATGACATTGTGTTTCTACAGTACTTGGTAGTACCCATGCTTTCAATTCTTGTTCTTCCCATCACCCATCGTCTTTTCACTCGCTGCTTGCGAGTTCGCACATGGTAGACGTTTAGACGAAATGATAAGGCAGAGGCCTGTAAATCTCACCTTGTTTGATGATTTTAGTTCAGTGTTGATGATGATCAAATTCCTGCTGCTTCACGTCTCCACCTCCACCTAAAGGGAACTGATGCAAACAGGCCTCTCTCTTCACGGGTTGTGACGTGTTTCGCAGTAATTACCTAGCAGTGTGCCCTAGCGCATTTGCCGTGTTCATCCGTGAATGTGATGCGACTGGTCTCCGACCTCTTGCCAGCTCCAAATAAAAACATCGATGAGCCCAGCTGCAAACTTCGCCGGCCATGTGTGGTCTGCATCGTTTTGTATAGGTATACGAAACCTGACGCAGAGGACACGTGATCTGATCCATCCGGTGCTCACGACGCTTAATTCTTTCACGATAAGAGTATATTTTGGATGACCGTCAATATTTGTCTGCTGGAAAGTTGACTTATGATGAGGAATGCTGGTGCTACTCCAGGAAATTGTGTGTCCCCAGTTCTTGAGGACCATGCTTTCATCACTTGATGTCTAAAAGAAATATTACACGAATCAGGTATACGAGCCAAAAACGTGCAAGAACTCAATTGTTTGGCACCAGCAGCTCACCCACATGCAAACTCGTCAGGACGTCGACGGTGTGCGTGTGACGCAGCATGATGCGCCTTCAACGCCGCGTTGTGGGCTAGTGGCTAGCTGGGAAGTTCAGGACTCTGCAGTTATCAATGTGATTCCAACTTCCCGTGCTTATCAGCGTTTCGTAAACAAAAGTACGCCCTACGCAGCCTGACGCAAAACGCATAGAATTGGCAATGCCTGGAAGCGCAGTCCGCACCAGAATCTCGGGGTAGAAGAAAAGCCTTGACAATGATTTCGGCATCTTTGTACCACCACACGTAAAATTGATGCCCTCCATGATTGCTCTGTACCAGTGAAGGTACAAAATGAAAAAAAAAAACATTTACCTTTGATCTCAGCAGAACAAAATCACTGTCGGAATAACCCGTTCAACTTTCAGATATTAAAAAACATCGAAGAAAATGAGAGCTTCGCCACTTTTGTCTACACTACTAGTCTTGGATGGCAGCAAAACAAGAAAACCTGCCAATCTAACAGAATGAAATACTTATCGGAATAAGCAGTTCCAATTTCCAAGCTTGACACATACTTTAAAAGACAATCTCTTGGTTGGCAGAAAAACTATAAAATCTGTCAATCCAGCTGGTGGATAACACCTCTGCTGCTTTTCGCAGACCCACACATGCAAAATAAAAGATACTTTTAGCTTTCCAGAAGCACAATAAGTGATCAACCAGAGATAATACTTCACATTAATTTCTTTTCGATAGTACTTTGACAGTTATTATAGATAGAGCCCTACATTGCTAGTTAATAGGATATTTGCCTCAATTATGTTGTCAAACTGAATTCCCTTTACACATGTAAATATGAAGATAATTACCAGTCAAATACAACTGTCAGTAAAAGTTATGTTTCTGTCTGAAACAATTATGCCTTTGGGCAAGGAGCAAAACTGTTATAATCATTGCTGACATCTTCTCAGGTTGTACCAGGTTCCATGAATATTTTGTTATCTGATGACAAAATTGTTGGTAATAACACCAGCATGCTTTGGCTGGAGCTGCTTTATGTAATACTTGGATCCACGTGACAGATTGATACGTTTTCTCCTCTGTTCAGGAATTGAATCAATTGAGCACTCGGAGAAGCCGCGCCGCACAAACCTGAAAAATTTCAAAATTAAGCCCAGGGTTGAAGCACACAGAAAGCTGAAAAAAGTGTACTATTGGCACATAGCTGTACATAAATGTTGTTTTTCCCATATGATGATTGTACTTCAGTATTCAGTAACCGCAACAGGTCCTGTCCTTACATTCTAGCAAAGCCATGTGAATATACCATTCAAGATATTCAAGTAGATTCTCAAAAGATGAAAAGAACATTAAAACAAGAGCCAAGTGGATTAAAGAAATGTTGCACAGAGCAGACCTACCTAGAGACTACATTCAATTCATGATATAGCCATATGCTCAACAAAATGTTGATACCACATGTTGACAGGGAAATGCGGTAATTCTATTCTTTCTTTCTTTTTTAATTGATTGAGGCTATCCCCATTTCCATTACATAAGCAGAAATTCCAGAATTCGATTACAGGAAAATAGGTGGGTAAAAGGAATATGTTCATACGCTAGGGCCCTAACCTGCTTCAAGCTAGCAACCTAGGGATTAGCCTCTAGATTCTGAAGGTATGGAATTATTACATCCAACAGGTTTTTCTCAACGCTTACGGCAACAAAAGTAAACTAAGTCTTTACTAAGGTCTATTTAATTGACCTAAACTAAAGGCTTTTGGAGCATCAATGTAATGAGTCAAGAGAAAAACAAAGGCATACCAGTCTGCAGTCCGCGTAGTAAGCAAGAACAATTTCTCAAGACCAAGGGATAGAGCCACCTTCTCGATGTAATCTGAAGCATAACCACAACCATGAGTAAAACAAGAAATTGGATTGTTTAGCCTGCTCCAGTAAATCTCACAACATTAACTCTTTTAACATCATTTGGGGTGGGGCGGGGTGTGGGGAGGGGCACAATAAATTTGAGGAATAGTGAATAGATAACAGGTATGGATAGGGAGTAGAGACCCCGGCTTTAAAACCATTTATTGGCTGGTCATCGGTGGAATCTTCTCCCGTTCTAGTGTTTAAGGACTGTGTGTGCGCATGACAATGTGGGCATGTGTAGGGAAAATGATTGCACTAAGCCAATAAATATGGCCTGGATTCACATTTGCATTGTGTTTCAGTGGGAATCAAGAAAAATCCTGCCAAACGCCGCACAGCTGACGTGCTTCTTCATACGAAATGCACAACACACTCCAGTATTTCAACTGGCCAACACCAGTGCAGTTCGACACAGGATTCTGGCTAATGCAATTTTGGGTTATGCGCTTCTGCTGCACGTGCCCCCAAACAGGCCCAGTGAAGAGGGAATATATTTTGCTTATCCATGAAGCAATGTACATACCAAGTAACTTGTCCCCCTGACCTCTTCCTCGGCATTCTTCAGATACAGCAATTGCAGCAACTTCACCAGATTTTTCTTCAGGAAATGGAAACAGAGCAGCACAAGCGATGATTGAACCATCTCTTTCAACAACATAGAACGAGCTCAATGCTTCAAGAAGCTGGAGAGAATATGAAAAGAAACAACCCTTTTAGCAGTTGGGAAGCAAAGAGAACAAAATTAAAGCATAGCTCAAGGGGGGCCAATACAAAACAATGTTATGATTTAATGATGTTTATCAGTTAATGCACCTCTGCATCTGTTCTCTGCACCAAAACACCAGCATCCTCCAGCGGTCGAATAATTTTTCTTATACCAGGAAGATCTTCCTCTGTAGCCATTCTTGTTCCTTCATAGACATCCCTGGAAACATATGGTAGGGAATTAATGCTAAAGCATAAATTTTAACTGATGATATCTCCATACTTGAGACATACTAAAGACATTCTATTTCTCACATGCCAATATTTCCAGCAATTAAGAATGGCAAAATGAATGATACTACATGTCTAGGAGATTCTACGTTGATAAAAGATAATGCAGACACTGGACTATTGGCACAAGCATTAAAGTAACAACTTTGAGAGAAAAAATTAGTTGAAGAGCTTTAGAATACCTAGCTATCATCGTTCCTGCACCATCTCTGGTAAACAATTCTAATAGCAGTGATCCATCTACAGTTCCATCTATGATATGAACTCTTTGAACACCACCCTGACATTTGGACAGAACAAGTGGTCAACAGATAGTCAAGCATAAGAAATAGAAGCTTTCACGGAAATAGTAGGCTCAAACCTTCCAAAACAATATAGTTCGGCTGCTCATTGGACAGATATTTCTTGTTTTGTAGGAGAGAAAACTAATCACAAGTTCACAACACATGTTGCCTCATCAAACTAAGCTCAAGTTCTGATCTCCAGGTAAACTTCACAGCTACATGCTACTGTACTATAGTAGTGAGCAAGGTCATACAAAATGCAATAAAATAGTGATACACTAACTCATATCCCACTGGATAAGAGCGGTGTGTTTAATTCTAGCCCACCGTTTTTCTACAATGCAGTATATTGATGCCCATTTCCCACCAGTCTGATATCACAATCCATATTCCATCCTTGTCTCGCACAATCCTGGCCTCCCACTACCCAGATGGCTGGTAAGTTGAGATGATGTGTAAGTATTCTAACATGCCACCTTCCGTACAACTGAAAACACTTCAGGTAGCATGGTTTTCAGTGCATGACCCATTCATGGGAGGGAAAATCTAAGAGATAGCGCATGGCCATGTAATTACATTAATCAATGACCTTTATTGCAGGTAGCATTCCAAACAATGTTTGCTACTGTGTACAGAGTACAGAGTAGCTACTGTGTACAGAGTACAGAGTAGCATACAAAAGCAAAGAATATACACGTAAGGCGTTCTAGAAAACTATTTAATCTTCAGCCAGAAGCACAGAATTTAACAGAGTAAAAAAACAATGTCAAGTATAAGGCGAAACACTTACATGGCATACATATGCTGCTGCTGCCAACTCAGAGAGATAGCCATTTGATCTGCTTAACCGCTCTTCACCACCAATAGCAAACCCTTGCTCGCCAGAATAAATACCATTTCCATTGTTAAAACCCAAACCGTTTTGAAAAGAAGCAGCATACCCATTTACATGAGTCCTGGTATTCAATGATGGTTCACAGTCCCCGTTGTGTAGAGAATTAATACCCTCCTCATCCACAACCTTGACATAATTTGCAGCAATATCACTTTGCTTTGCACGCTTTCTAATCAACAAATCAGCTTCCTCAATAGACATGAAATGAATGACTCGTCCATGCTCATCAAATATCTGACCATCTACAATGCACACAAGTTTATCTGCCTCCATTGCTAAAGCACATGCAGTAGCAACCTCGTAGGTGCTGAATATGTCCAAACAAGGCATAGACATTATGTTTAGTATGCTGGCTACAATATATATCCGAATGATTATTTGCAACTAAATAGGACATTCACACATATATTCCATATCATATTATACATAGACCAAAGTAAAAATAGAACTACAAAATCAGGGGTACAACCATATGAAAAACATGAAAAATATAGAAGTAACAGAGAAAACAACATACTTGCAATTTAACACTTCTCCTGAACTCGAGTATCCCATGTTGCTGACAACAACTATGCTATCACTATCAAGCCTCTCTCGTATACGCGAAACATCTATTTTCTTAACTTCACCAGTGAATCCGTAGTCAATACCATTAACCACCCCCCTTCTCTGCCAAAGGAAGAGACATAAATAAATTCTATATGGCCGTTTTAGGACCCCAAGCCAAGTAAAGTTCAGCAGAGCTAATAAATATAAAAAAAAGAGCAAAAAAAGAGCAAAAAATGAACTAGAACCAAATTCCCAGAGAGGGAACTCCAGGAGGATACAATAAATCAATATTAAGTGGTACGAATCAACGAGCATGTTGAAATAAATAAATAGAAACTATTTATTTTCCCCATTTTTCTTTCTTATAACAATTAACAAACGCAAGAATGAAAACTGGATTACTTCTCATATTTGTGAAGCATATGGTTTCACTTTTGATTAGAGTAAAGTACACCACCGGTCCCTAAACTTGTGTCGTTGTGTCATCCCGGTCCCTAAACTCACAAATCGACCATTTAGGTTCTCAAACTTGTTCCGATGTGTCATCCGGTCCCTAAGCTTGCAAACCACCTGTTTAGATCCTCAAACTTGTTCACTTGTGTCATCCCGGTCCTTAAACTTTGTTTGTAATATCATTTGAGTGAAAATATGACAATCTAAAAACTTCATATCAAAAAAGAATTCATAACTTTTTCAAATGAACTCGAATGAAGACAATTTATATCAAAATTTTAGATCTCGACGTGATCTACAACTTTGTTGTTGAAAAGTTTTTGATTAAAAATATTAAGGGTCTCAAAATATTATTATATGTTTAAAGATTTTGAAATTTAAAATTAAATTTTAGGACAAAAACGTCTTTAAATGAAAAACTTTTTAACTACAAAGTTGTAGATCATGTCGAGGGCTATAATTTGATATATATGTTTTCTTCATTCGAGTTCATATGAAAAAGTTAAATATTTTTTTTGATATGAAGTTTTCAAATCATCCTGTTTTGACTTTTGACTATGATGACTAAAAATTAAATTTAAGGTCCGGGATGACACAAGTGAATAAGTTTGAGGACCTAAACGAGTGATTTATAAGTTTAGGGACCAGGATGACACAACCGAACAAGTTTGAGGACCTAAGCGGTCGATTTGTGAGTTTAGGGACCGGGATGACACAACGGTACAAGTTTAGGGACCGGTGACGTACTTTACTCTTTTGATTATATCACTTTATTATGTTTTAATGAAAAGAAGGAAAGAAAAGTGGAGTCATGTTTCTTATGAAGAGCTATTTACCAAGGATATTGTTTAAAATTAATATAGTAATGAGATAAAAACCAGATGTTTATAAGTGCAGTTGCTAGTACATATTCACCTTAGCACCAAGGAAGTTGCCACTTGCAACGTTATCCACAAGACCATGCCAGCGCCCAATAACACCATGTCTACGTAGATTCAACATGGGAGGACCAGGAGAAAGTTTTGCTTCTATTGTCAACCGTATTCTACCAGCTGCCTCCATTGCAGCCTCTAACGAATCAGAATCAGTAATTCTGTACTGACCAACATACTTGGCCTTCTTCCCTACAGGAATTTTCATAAGCCGAGCATATATGCACTATCAGGAAAAAATGATGATCGATGCAGTACGAATCAAAACCAACCAAACTTAACAAAATCAAAGCATAGATCAGTACAGAATAGTCTGCAAATCATATAGAATAGTGTCCTGGAAGCTTTAAGGGTCAAGTGAAGCGGTCAATTAAATGCCGCAGCAGCTAAATGATTATCCAAATTTTCTTATTGGAGTTAATTTTTATGTTTGGTAGCCATCCTTTACGTTGTAAACTTGTAGTTCGTTCTAAAGTCTGATATATACAGGAATCCGCACATGACGAATTAGAACCAAATTCCAAAATTTTTCAATTTCATAGCCATTTTTGTGTAGCACAAGCATGTGCGTTATTACAGGCTTAAGAATTAATCGTGAAGATGCTGGACATGGGTGTTGCACAGAACCAACCTCTTTCTGACAACAGCTTATCAATTTGAACATGTGTTCCTGGAACAAGAACAAATTTGATCCCCAGACCATGGAGAAGTGAGATGTCCTGCATATTTCAGAAAAGATAGTACGGTTGGTAATTGGAAATAGGAATCTCGGTGGCAAAAGATTAAAGCTGTAAACCTTAAGTGTAAAATTATAATTAAACTAACTCCTAACAGGATTTGATGTTTTCTACACCTTTTTCCTTGGTAATGTTGCTTTTTCTTATGTGTATCCAATTCAAGTTGTTGTGAGGACTGGACACCGCAATTGTCCTACCTAACAAGCAAGCATAGTTAGGGTCTATGTAACACCAATCCATGATACAGGTACTGCGAAACAGCAAAGCATGACACTCAAGAATAACAATATCATGGTATAGAGGAAGTATCAAATACGTTTGTAAAGTATCGGTGATACATAGGTTAGAGTTCCAAATGAGTTTTACTCTCCTCAATTGTCATCCCGATCAATCAAGTTCCATGAAACATATGGCAACCCGATTCAACAGGATATATTATTATGTCTTAACTTAGAATTTCTTGATGGCGATGATTTAATATCTTTAGTCAGATCATCAAATTTTCATAGACAAAACCAAAAGCTAAGCTGTAGACAAATCAGATACAATACACCGAAGGACCTGGAAGGAGGGCAAATGCACTCCGAACAAATAATCAGATGAATAAAAAAATACAACAAATTAAACGACCCGACAAACCATCCCAAATTCCCAATACCTGCAGAACGCGGTCGAAATGTGGCCCCGACATCACCTCGCTGGAGATGACGACCACGAAGGTGCTCCCGCGGTGCCCACGGATGTACGGCCACGCCTCTCGGAAGAACGCCACAAACTCCTCCCCGGGGTCCACGGCGGCGGCGGCGCCGGAGCCTAAGCTACCAACCGCGCAGCACCGGACGCCGCGCCCCCGCCAGCGGCGCGTAACGGCTACCCGCCGCGGTCTTCCGGTGGGAAGTCCATTCGCGCCAGCCTGGACCGCGGGCCGCGAGACCTCGCCGGCGAGGCGCGCCCCGGGTGCCCACGTGGCCATGAAGAAGCTTCGAACCCTAGGGGGTAGTAGGGGTAAGTTGGAGAAGGAAAAGGGCTGTGTTTCATATTGGAAGGGAAAAATACCTTTTTTAGATAAATAATGTACTAGAAAACGTGTTAGGATGAATAGAAAAAATTTGTTCGAGAATACTGAATCTGAACACAGGGTTCGTGTAATGGCGCGTAGGAGCCTAGCCGACCAGTAGCCCCCACTGCTGGTTGACCCGGGGTTTGGGCTTCTAGGACTTACCGAATTAGGCCTAACAAATCCTGCAGCTCGAACAAATATGGGCCATAGTCCGTTGGGCCATATCATTTTGCCCTTCAGATTAGTTGGCCCAAATATTTGCTCTCTATATTTTGGGCCCAGATGTGGTACTCTTTGTGTTTTCCTTTTTTAGCTTACTGACTTGTAGAAATTGGTCGGCCGCAGATGAAGCAAAATCTCCAAGTGAGCAGACTGAAACAGTCTCACAAGTCACGACTACAAAACCTCCTCTTCCTATCAACCACATTAGTCCATGTTACACAAACTCGTTGTTGTGAAAGGTCATCTACAGAAAAAAAACTGCGCGCAAACTAAAACACGAGTAGGTCGACGAGTACTCGTACTAATACTGCAGTGTCGGTCACCAGTGCGCATGAATGAACAGCTAGCAGCAGCCAGCAGCAAAGCTCGCATTAACTGTAGCAGCATGGCTCACTCCGTCACTCCGCCAACAGCTGTAGCGCAGCGCGCACAAGCGGCGGCAGCACCGGATTACGCTACACGCAGCCTGCGCGCGCTGTGTCGTCGCAGCCGCAGGCGCCCAGCCCAGCAGCCACTGCCGCGCCGCGCGCGTCTCCTCGCGACGCGCGCCCCGCTCGCCGGCCGGGGAGCTGCTGGCGCGCGGCATGCGTCGGCCACGCGCTGCCGCGCCCGCCAATGGCAGCGCGGCCACTCGTCGCGCGGCCTTCCTGTCCGCTCGCCACGGCGCGCAGCACATGCCGCGCATGCAGCACAAAACGATTAAAGAGATCGCGCGCCAGTAGCATCCAAAAGGGGGAAGGAAGCTCTCGGTTCTCGGGCCGGTGGAGGAGACGGGCCGAACGGAGAGACGCGCCCCGCTCCGGCTGGTCTCGTGCGGCTGGCTACCGGGAGCTAGCTAGGCCCGTGCGTGGCTGGGTTCCAGTAGGACATGGGACTCTCGCATCGCATGCATCATGCATGCATGTTCCACCTCCACGTGTGTTGCGTGCGTCGTGTACGAGGAGCCTCAAGTTACGTGCCCGTACATCGTCAAGTTACGTGTACGTACGTGAATGTGATGCCAGCTACTCTAGTACGTCATTCCATACTTCCATCCCGTTTCCGTATGCGTACAGTGTGCTCCAGACCAATTCTTCTTGATAGGCAAACTCTCAAGGGGAAAAAACTGTAAAACAGTCAAGTTGATGAGCCTTGCTCTTGCTACAGGAGAGGAGGGAAGCAGATGCATTGCACCCGACGACGACGTATGCGATCGTGTCCCAATCTAGCCTTCCTACACGCCACGTGCTCCACAGCTCAAAGACTGTTCGTCACCAACGTTTAATGCCGTCGAAGGTGTGATGCATTTGCCATTGCATCGCAGCTAGCTACAGATACCCCTCGAGTTTTTGTCCATATGTAGTACGGAGTATGTAGCATAGTATAAACTACTCGCTGTGGTCAACAACACGTGAGGATACGCCCGGGATATATCAACGTTAAGCGCTCGGTGGCAAGGGGCAAACGAGTTTTTGTACCACGGGCGTGGCTCAGAATTACCACGCAGGCAGGATCGGAGCTCAAAAAACATAGAACAAGCACGCATGAGGTTTTGGTTGAAATTCGAGAGAAGCTAAACAACACTAAAGTTCCGTTTGAGGTTCTCAAGAACACAGGTATGATCAGAAAATACGCATGCAAATCCTGATAACACACAAGAGCGAAGTGCTCACACTGGATCTACATGCGTTTGCTGGTTGGTTGGTGATGCCGCAATACTGGCCAATGATAGCAACGCCCCGCGCAACCACGCCACGCCCCCGCAATGGCCCGCGCGCCAGCCAGCCAGCCAGCCAGTGGCCGCGGCCCAGCCGGGGAAACACGCCACGGGGGACGAGGCGTCCGAGGCAGCGCGTCATGGCGAAAGCGAGGGGCGGGCCAAGCGACCCGCATGCAGCTCCTGCTCCTCCTCCCTCGCCTGCCCCCGTCACCTCTCTTCCCACTGGAACCCACCCAACCCAAGCCAAAGCGCGCGCCCCGCGAGGCCGCGACTCACCTCCTCCTACGTGTCGGCCGCGTCCCCGCCCGGTCGCCCACGTACCCCGCCCCGCTCTCCCACGTGCCCCTCCCTCTGCGCGCGTCCGATTGGCCGCCCCACCCTTCTTAAGCCGCGCTCGCCCGGTGACGGACGACGGGCCCCAACGCCGTGCTCCGCTCCGTCTCAGTCTCACTCAGGGGTCGACTACCACTCGACTACTCGAGTGATCGTCTCCACTGACCCCCGGACCCTGAACGAGCCTCGCCATACGCCATGGCCGTGGTGCAGCCGGCGGATCCGGCCGTCAAGGCCAACGAGATCCTGGCCCGGTTCCGGCCCATCGCGCCCAAGCCCACACTGGCTGCTGCTGCTGCAGCAGCAGCGGCGGCGCCGATGGCGCAGGCCGCGGCGGACGGCGTGGTGGCCGCGAACCGCGTGCTCTGCCAGCTGCAGAGCAGGCCGTGCCGCGCGCGGAAGCGTGGCCGCCCCACGGTCGTGCCGCCGCCGGCGATGCCCCCGAAGTCGCCCGGCGCCAAGCGGAAGAGCGCGGCGGCGCCACCGTACCCGCCACTCCGGTGCGCGGCGGCCACCGACGCGGTGGTGGCCACGGCGACGAGGGCGCACGTGTCCGTGGTCGTCCCCGGCAGCAGTGCATGCCTCGCCGGCGAGGGTTTGGTGGGGATGAAGGTGGCGGTGGAGGAGAGGGACGTCCCCGTGGAGCGCGACCTGCTGCGGAAGCTGCTGGAGCCCAAGGTCATCTCGCCGCGGGCGGTGCGTCCCGTCTGCTCCACCATCTACGCCGAGTGCATCCGCCGCCGTCGCACCGACGCGAGCTCCACCGCCGCCGCGGCCATCTCGAAGACCGCGGCGGAGGTGGAGGCGGAGCTGGAGGGGGAAGCGCTACCGGCGGTGGTCTCCGACTCGAGCAACCGCGTCCGGCTGGTGAACGACGCGTACAAGGAGATGGTGGGGCAGCCCGAGTGCCCGTGGCTCGACGCCGTGGCCGCGCTGTCGAGGAGGATCAGCGGGGAGGTAGTGCTGGTGGTGGCCGACGAGTCTTCTCTGCCGGAGTCCTACGACACGTTCACATGCGCGGCGAAGATCGAGTGGGAGTACGACGGCAAGTTGAGCTCCGTCTCTGCACCGTGCGACGTCAGACGTCTGCAGTGTGAGTCCAGGGACTACCTCTTCACCTGGAGGTTCCGCACGGCCGACGCCGACGCATCCGTGGGCCGCCGCTCCAGCGAGACGAGCGATAGCTAGGACGAGTTTTTACTTGGTCTGCCACATCCTGCGTCATGCACTCCTGTGTGCGAAACCTGTGCAGAGGATAAGCTGCATGTCAAAGTAGACCAGCTTCCTCTTCAGCAAAATCCATAGAATGTAGACCAGCTCTGAAATCTCAAGTACATATAAGATGTTGACTGGAGAATGCAATGCAAGGGGTAACCTTGTGTTCATTTTTTTTTTTCTAAATGACTTTCCCGTTTCATAGCTACAGGTTGCTCATGGGCAAGCAAGATTGGTCTGGCCGTTCATGGGTGACCGTTCAAGATTGGTCGTACAGGCAAAAGCAAGTAGACATCATCATTAGATGCGCTACTCTGGTTCAGTTGAAACATCATTTAACACAGAAATGACATGGCCTACTTTCCAATAATACCAACCAGGCAACCACACAGGATTGAAATATAAAGGCATCCTTGAACAAATATTTTGGAAGGATGTGAATTTTGTTTGATTGCACCTCATGCTTATTACAAGTTTGATAGAGACATATTCTAGCTCTTACTTTCACAACGGATACTGATGAAAGCAAAAGCACTCCAGGAGGAAAACAACATCATCTGAATGTCAGGCTCCCAAGCTTGTGGGGTCTTGAGCTCAAGCTTGCTCCGGCTTCGGGGGACCTCTCCACTTGAAGTTCTCTGCGTAAGCCTTGGGCTGCATGGTCGAAAACAATCTGGTTAGTCATGAACAAGCCAATCTGTTCAGCCCTGGACAGCAAATATTATCTCAAAATCTGTGAAAATATTCTGTTAGCAGAAAAATGCCATATAGATCTCATAGATTACAAATATAAAATGTGAAACTTGCTAGACCTTAATGCCAGGTGTCACTTTAGAAACTAATGGGCACACAGAATTACTAAAATTAAACAGAGCAATTGCTAGCAAACTAATAGTTTCTCCAGTTCAAGCATAATCCGGCAACTGTACTGCCTCAAACTGGCACATGTTTCAAATGTCAGCTTGCTCCTGGCAGCAATACGCCCATACCAAAAACAAAAGTCCAGTCAAGCAAATACTACTGGGTGTTGAGCCAGTTCCATCACTGAATTGGACCGACGGTCATTACAACTATGAACCAATAGCATGCACGCTGCATCAAATAATTGATCAGACTTGTTCGCCACTAGGCAAGTACTAGGAAGAAGGATCATGGACCTAACCATCAAACTTTCAGGATATTCCACAAACATGCAAACATTTAACCCCACAATCCATCATCTGTATTTCTGTTCTGTTGTAACAATATTCACTAGCTGCTCAGTCTATAGCTTTGTGAAGGCTGCCACTGTGTCAGCTGTCTTTGTGCTATGGTGTAGTAATTCACTCACTGCCGGTTATTCTAGATCCAGGGGCATAACAAGTGATCGACATATAACTCAAACACTAAAGTAAAATAGCTGCATTAAAGGATGTAACAAGTCTATATATATGTATTATATTTAAGAGTGCATGCACCCATGAATAAACTGCCAAAACAGCAGTCGCATTGCATCAGGCACACTATATTGCAGGTAGCAGTGACCAGATTGTCCTTATCCATATCCATATCCTGCTAACACAAGATAGGGCTTAAGAGTCGACGAGGAGGATGGTAGAACTCTGGCAACTATTCGTAGTTCACACACATTCAGCGCACCTGAAAGGTGGATTCCAAATTTGGCTTTTCCTTGCCAACCTCCGACTTCTCAGTTCTGACAAATATTGAAGCACTCGAACTATTGAACTACTTTTTGAAAAGGGTCATACAAAGTGATCATAAAAAATGTGAACATCAATAAATTGGTCAAGTGCTACCATCAGCAGGCAATCCATTTCCAGTGGGCGGCCTCCTCTCCTTCCAATCAAACCTCTATAATTTCCTTCCCTCCTTTCCCCACGTTGGTGCTACCTGCAGCCGTCTATCCCTCCCTCACCCCAAGCTAACGTAGTTCCCTGCCTCAAAACAAGCACACGAGCACAGGACACACACAAGTTAGCCCGTACATCTACCTACTCTAAATTAACCATCGTCTCAATAGCTGCACAACTCCATGGCTGGGTTGAACACTATCCCTTTCCCACTGCCTTGACCATCCAAGTGTGGCATAATCTTTTATCCTCCCTCTCACCTTAACATTGAACACGTGCCATAGGCTAAAAAAAACACGTGCCATGCTGTTGCCATGCCAAAGATGGATAGTATTGTGTCTACCAGGTGCAAACATGCTGAAACACACCAATTGCAATCAGCAGAGTAACGCTATTTACTTGTGGAATGTTTTTTAATCATGATATGAAATAGTTTATGTTAGATAGCAACCCAGAGTGATTTTAGTAAACAGAATTTCCAAAAGCATTTTTAGAACCCAAAAAAGGTACTTCGAAGGTAACTGAGTTTTGTCACTGTTTGGCATCTGATTTTTTTTCATCAGATTGTCTACTCATGAAAATTAAGTGTTCGACTACAAAACAGAAGTTTGGGTCTCAGATGTTCCCTCAATGGTTCACTAGTAATAATTTGCAGACAAGGTGGCATGTGCAAACAGGGTATATCTGGAAAACAAGATGCCATCCCATTTCATTAAATTGCCACTAGTATTTTCATTAACATGGTAAAATTTTATCTTTTACGAAAAGGTCTCCCCCCCCCCCCCAACAAGTGTCCGGTCCTTGCTCAAAACTTAATGTTAACTACTTTGACTTATCACTTCACTAAGACATACACAAAGAAAACATTACAGTCCCAATATTACAGGTATTTGCACGGATAGAAGATATAGTTGTGAGGGTTGGTACAGCACTGAAACAAAAAAAAAAAATAGGTTGCACTTTTAACAATGTAGAGCTGCGAAATAAATATTGCAAGAAGATGCACAAGCGAACTTTGTAAGACCTATATAGATGGTGAAAGAAAAGGATTAACAAAGTCAACAGAGGATAGAAGGGAGAAATACAGACCTTTAGAAGAGGTGTATGGCGTTTTCGCACCTGCAAAAAAGTGGTAATGTAAGTATGGAATCATGGAATTAAAAAGAAAACTGAGGAGAAACATAACCACAAACTTAAAGACTCATTTCAACATACTTCAGCAATATCCTAAAGTTGAACATCAAAGCTATGAATTCAACATCAAAGTTACAAGTGCCAGTAGCAGTGGAAATTGCACGGTAGATTGTTATCAAAAGTAAAATATCTGTTATGAATGCCATGGGGGCAATATACGTTAAATGATGCTTTAGTGTTGGCAACCTAAAAAGATAGAGCATTAGGGCAAGCAGAACAGATACAGAACTGCAAGCAAATAATTTGTATTAACAAGCATTTCAAGACTTAAAGTTGCGAAAATAGTTGGTCATAAATACAGCAACACTAGATATTGTCACAACTGCATGTTCTACACTGGTTGACTAAAAACAATATGTGAACATGCTATTGAGGGACTAGTACGTAACAGTAGAGCAGTAGCATTTGTTTGGAAATTAACATCACCAAAATGAAAGTATATGCAACGACCACCTTTTCAGTCCATATCCTTCTGTACTTAATAGATGAAGCATGAACGGATCTAGTTTATTTAGCATCACTACTACGTTAGACACTTAAGGATCAAAACACAACATTTGTTTCCTCAAATTTTACATTTAAGACAAATAAAAGAAGTAACAAACCCCCGCATGTTAAAAAGAGGGTGATATTCCTTCAATCATTCCAAATAGCCCAGAAGTAGTCGTCCCAGACAGAGCATCTAAGTTTCCAACTCAGTTTATCTACAAGGAAACATCAGACGCACCACATAATTCCATCCATGTTTCTCAGCAAATGCCTTTGCTGACTCCGCACTGTCGAAAGTAAGTCCTGCTTCACCAACATTGGCATATGGATCCCCAGTAGATGTCCATCCCATCAATGGGTTCTCCCACCTGTCATGAATTTAGTGTTTGTTGATGAGAGAAAGACGAAACAAGCTGCGGACTGACTATGCCATCCTTGGTAGTTTGCATAATTTAGTAAGCTATGACGCAGAAAAAGAGGAGCCTATACAAACATGCATGACATGTAGTCTATATCCAAAAAAAAAAAACACAATGGACCAGAATAATGGCCAAGGGACATGTTGCACTTGCACCGTTTTACAGAGCCATCACCATATGATGAATTTCTACTCATCAGAAGAACCAATGATTACATCAAACAGATGCTTATGCCATAATGGAGTTTCCAAGGGTGAAAATCATCACATGTCGATGATTGTGAGCAGTGGGAAACCAAAAGCATGGCACTTCAACCCCCAGAAAAATAATGTTCCCTCCAATCATTATTAACTGATGTTAGTACAAAAATTTATAACTACTTCCAAGTCTATATTTATGTCCTAACGTCAAGTCGTCAAGTAGAAATGACTATAGGGAATATAAAACAGTTCAAGTATTGACAGATTCAAAATTGTATGATGTTACTGAAGTGAAATTGACTAATAAGAACATGAAAGTTCAAGACAAAGCTAAGCCTCTCCATAAGCCTGGAAAATTGCAATGCATGTTCAGGCCGTCATTGTTGAGAACAGTGTTTTTAAGGCGTCCTTAAGACGTCGCCTAGGCGACAAGGCGGTGGGGAATCGCCTTGCCTAAGGCGGAGCCTTAGGCCACTTTATCCCGCCTTAGCCCGCCTAGGCAATAAGGCGGTGGTGGCTCGCCTCGCCTCAACACTTTAAAAACCATGGTTGAGAAGTAGCATTAATGTCAGGCAGTCATTGTTGAGTAGCATTAATGTCAGGGTATACTCTCATTCCATCTAGAGGCCATATAATTTTGAAGTGACCTTAAGTGATTGGATGTTACATGCAACTGTAAGATAAAGGTATTTTGAATCATATTAGCGCATGGCCCTGGCCCCTGGGTCTTAGCACCTATACATTTATAAGTGAGCACGTAATTCAAAATATGTTTACATGAGGCGTTTTTTATTCATTGAATACCTATTATGGTATAGCTGATCTGACACAACAAAGCCTCAGGATGAATGATTCAGAGAGAACAAAAGAAGGACCCCAAAAAAATCAGAAACAAGAACCATACTTTTGGGTTGACAAAAAGTTAATTTTCCACCTCCCGACTTTGCCTGAACCTTGCTGGGATGCAGTCCTTGCTGGTGAATAAATTACAACCTGACAATTCACAAGGATAAGATGACCAGTTGTGAAGAAAGAACTGAAACATTCCCAGTAGCTAAAATTACAAAAACTAGAGCCAGAACAGTAGAACATAGTTCACATATTGTTCAAAATGACCTTCTTGTTTGAAAACATATTCAGTTCCCTAGTCGCTGGAACCAGACAAATCCATGCTTAGTACAGTCCAGTGTGTCATCGAACCATTTTCCAATTAAAACTGGGAGAATAGTGATTCATTGCCTTCTGGAGTAGACGAGAGGTCACATGCTGTCTGCAGTCCACAAACGCACATGATGCAAAAGAACAGGGCCAGGCATGTTTTTGTCACTTGATTATATATGAGCCTTTAGGCCATTCTCAATGGGAGTTTCATGGACACGGCTACCTAGAGTGACACATCATCTAAAAATGTTTGAAACTATGATGAAATACTCCTCTCTCAATGTATAGTTTCATCTATTGTTGTTCCCTATGTTACATACAAGACACAAGTTGTCTAGGTAACTGTGTATGGAGAGTTTCATCCCCATGAAACTTATTTCACCTCTCTCTTCATTAATGCACATCATAAAAAATGCCTATGTGGCACTGTATTTATTGCCCATGAAACCCCCACTGAGACTGACCTTAGTCATACAAAACTCACAAACATTTAGTCTGCAGTATGGAGATATAAATATTTTGAACCACCAATAGGACCAGTGAAATAGGAACTATTGCTTCATTCACAAGGCCAATACTACAACTTCAATAACTATGGTTATTTTCTGGGTCTCCAGCTTGTGTGATGGGACGATATACCGATAAAGATTGGAAAGTTTAATCTTCAAGCAATCAAGCAACAGCGGTGGTATATAAGAAAAGCTTGAAACATAACAGCGTCGCTTTTTTATAAGAAGATACTAGGCCAATGGCCAACCAAACATAGTGTTCCTAAAGTGAAACTTTCTGTAAGATCCAACTCTAGTTCTGATATTTTATCTCAACACTGATTTCACAAAGGCACATTTGTTGCGCCTTACCATAACATAGCCTGCAGAATACTACATATCCTACTGAAAATTAAACAACTAAAAGCAACACAGCACAATCTAAGCTCTGTAGATGTTGAGTTTCCTGACCAAGACCTGCCATTTCCATCACAAATACTTCTACAAGCAGGTATAAAAGTTTGTATACCTATCACAACAGATGGCCCCCATCTTCCATACATTCCTCTAGGTCACAGTTCTAGCTTCAAACAATCCCTATTAACAAAAAATAAAAACGGTTTTGCATCTCTATCCACTCCAGACTCCGACCACAACCAGTACATCGATCCGCCCCAGCGTCCCCCGTTTTGAATCCCAAATCATCTCTCAAGATGCCAGCATCTATCCACGCGACCTACCATTTCTCAGCCAAGGAAGATGAGAGGGAACGGGTGCGGGGCGTTACCTTACGGCGAAGGTGCTCCTCGGGGATGCCAGAGACCATCCCGATCTCCCCAGGCTTGATCTCGACCAGGGCGTCGGAGGCCTCCGCGGAGAGCATCCGCACCGGTGCCGGCGTTAGAAGCGCGCGGCCCAGGGAGGGGAGGCTCCGCCGGAGCGGGGCGGCCATCTCGTCGGAGCCGTACACCGGAGAGAAGGTGGAGGGGGGAAAGGGGGCAGCAAAGGAAGGAGCTTGTGGGCGTAGCAGCCTGTGCGAGTCTGCGAGAGAACGATCTGGCTGGTCGGATCGAGAGAGGACAACATCGGAAAGGGTTTGGTCTTGGGCTTTTTAGCCCGGTATACTGAGAAACGGGATCCTTTTTTCGCAGGCCGGCCGATCTGGTGTTGGACCTATTGGACAGTGGATCAGATTTTTGCAGGCCGCCGATCCGGTGGTATTGTTGGATCTTCACTGGGGGCTCAACTAGGCCCGCAAGTTCTTTATTTTTTTACATATGAAAGTTTTTATCATCCATGACAATGACATAAATTTCTCAAGATTAATGAAAGATATACTCCATCCAGTCACAATTTGTGATCCTCCGGGCATTGACACGGTGTACATAATATTTTGACCACTAACTATAGTTTTAATATAACAGATATAGCAAATGTCTACAAAGATAAGAGAATTTTTTTTAGTTTGAGAAGGGCTGAATTCAGACAAACAAAAAATAACACTTGTGTGCAACTAGAGGCAGCAGATAGGATACCTAGATCTTGCATACGCATGGTTTGACAAACCATTGTTTACTGTTTTCCTGCTCATACGAAGTCTTGCTGCCACGCAGGGTATCAACTAGTCAATCCAGAAAAGCAAAACCATTGCAGGCAAATTAGTCATTGAAACTGGAGTATGCGTTCTTGATAACAGTATGGTGGCATGCGTGAACAAACGACAGCAACCTTATCTGCCATCTACTATTCTACTCCACTCCAGACGACGACAGAGTCCCTCCAGAAGACTCGAAACAATCAAATCTGCCCTGTACTGCAAGAAACAGGAACCTCATGGTGAATCACCACTTCGCAGCAACCGGCGATATCACCAAATCCAATTAAACAAAAACCACAGCAGCCAGCAGCCGCGTCATGTTAATCAGGATCCTCACGGGAAGCATCAGTCTAGTAGCAGAGAGATGTAAGCCGACGTGACAGCCTCGCCAACTCGATCGATCGCCCAGTGAATTTTCGTTACGTGTTGGGTGTTGCATACATGCACACGCAGGCACGCTGGTCTCTAGCCGCCATCGTTCTTCAGTAGTACGAGTAACTGTCAGCGCTTTCGTGCGAGGCTTCTACGGCTGTTCTTCCGACAGATACTAGTTTTTTCATCGTATCCACTGGTCAGTCAGAAAATGACATAATTCGTTAACCTAACCGCAACAGAAATCCAGGTCGCTGATTTCAGCTCAGGAACTCTGGTTTTGCCTATTCCATGTCTTAATTTGACCTGACGCCGATAACATATATACAATACTGGGAGACTGCAGGGAAGAGTAGTCACGCGCCTTTGATCCGTTCAAGCACACATGGATTTACGAGCCCGTGGTGATCTAACGTGGCCGGCCTCCGGAGTCCACGCCTTGGGCAGCAATCAAAAGTTCAAAACTGGCAAGCTACAGGTCAAACAGTACGATCGCAAGGGCTTAGCAGAGATGCGCCAATTCACCATCATAATCCTGAACAGAAAATTAGGTGAGTGATCACTGGGCGGCACCGATGAAAATCGTGAAAGTGATGCAGCGCTCCCGTGCCACTCGTGAAATAAACCAGTGTGACCAATCCGTGGCCACTTCGGCTCGTTCTAGATGGTGAAACTAAATGCAAGTTGGGGGTAGTTTTGTCCTGACAAGTTTTCATTCCTGGAAATTGAATCCGTACGTGCTTATCTCACTGATCTTGCTGTCTGAAAACCGTTTGCCTAATTAACACACAGATCAACCTTAATTACTACTGGAGGTATGCCTTTTGTTTGCTCGAGCGAGAGCGCGAGGCAGAATCATGCTCTTTAAATTCCTGCAAATTTCACCAAGTCAAACGTGGCAAACAAGCCATGAAGGTGAGTCCAATTGGGCTTGGCACCTCCACGCTTGACCAGCACACGAGCTGCCCTGCAGCCGTCATTACGCGGCCGGGTCGTCCGAGAGACCGGAAGAACGACCGAGCACGGATGGCAAGCCGTCACGAAACCACAAGCCGCACCTTTCTTCAAGCTTGCAGTGCTGTGCCAGCGTCCAGCCTCTATAAAAAGTCTCGGTCATCCCCGACACAGGAAGTCGCAAACGGTATGCGAATTATGTTCTGCGGCGCGGGAAGCTTCAAGGACGTCGACAAGGAGGTGGGCACCGCCGGCGTTGGGAAGCCGGCCGCGGTGGCGGCGAAGGCGATGAAGAAGGCAGGCGGCAAGAAGGGGAAGGACAACCCCTACGCGTCGCGGGGGTTGGACAAGTTCTCCACCGTGCTGTCGGAGCTCGAGTCCAAGAGGGAGAAGATCCTGCGGCGCGTCGGCCCGGACGTCGATGCCGATCACCTCATGGTCCGGTTCGTGCAGTCCGAGGCCAAGGGATGGGTGCCCATCGTTGTCAAGCTCCCGCCCGAGGAGGAGATCAAGGCTTCCGACGCCAAGAAGAGGCAGAGCAGCAAGCCGAGCTCGAGCTCGTCGTCGCCGCCCACGGAGCCTGCAAGCCCCAAGGAAGACGCCGCCAAGCCACCCGCGCACGTTGCCGCGGCGGTGGCGGGGAAGGCAGCTGTGCCGCCGCCGCCGGCGAAGAAGAGGAAGGCTTCCAGCGGCGTGAGGTGGGCCTGGGCGTGGGGGAGGAGTAAGGTGAGACCGTGCCATTACTGGGCGATGGCCATGATCCTGCTGTTGCTGAGCCTCGTGGTGTTTGGGAGGGTGTTCGCCATCTGCTGCACCTCCATTTGGTGGTACCTCTTGCCGATCTTGAACGGGGAGGAAGCCCTGGGCACGACGACGACGACATCGACGGTGACGAAGGCCCGCAAGAACGTTGGGTTCAAGGCAGGCGACAGACTCGCGGTGGCGGCGCCTCCTTCGCATGGCAAGAAGAGCAGCTCCGGCAGTGCTCATGAGGTGATTTCGCCAAGAAGCGAGGCACATCGAAAGAAGGGGTGATTTGAAGGATGTCTTCTGTAATCTATAATTTTTTTTTGTTGTTGTAGGGTGGCCAGAAAGATCAAATTTTCCATGCTCTCTTTCCTCCCTTTTTAGAGTTATAAAAACTCTTATTTTTTCGTGCCTGTAAAAATGTACATCAGCCCCTTCTTTGTGTGGCTACTCAAAAGTGTTTATAAAGCATAGATTATTAGCAATAAATATCAAACATATCGTGGATATATATCTCGAAATGTTCATATATGGTCTGCTTTTATCTCGAGTCATCTTTGTATGATCCTGATTCATTTCAGACAAGTGTGTTGTGGACATATCGTCCTTTTCCCACTCATTTGCCTGCCGTTTCACGCTTGATCCGTCCAAAAAGGACTTCTAGATTTCGGCATGTGCAGCACTCTGCATCAGCGCAAAGAAGGGAGAATGAAACAAAAGTCAGGCATGAGTACTTCTAGATGCTTGGAAATATACTGCCTGGTTGACATTCCAGACGAGAAGATTCAAAGCAATCGATGCATATGCACCTGCCACATCTGCAATCCCACAAGAAACGTTTTCGACACCAATCCCATGTTGCAGGCTTCAGTCAAAACACATGCAGACAGGGATGAGGGATCACATCCCCTATTTGATGTACAGCCTTCGGGTTAGAGAAAACATCTATCCTCTACACGGGCGTGAGTCTATCCAAACTAGAAAGGCTTCAGTTCTGGTATCTAGAATGCTCTACCTCACCACCTACACGGTTGTACTTGTACCCTATCTGCCCTTAAACTCGGCACGTGTAGGCTTACTAGGCTTATCCATCCCTCGAATCTTGTTTCTGATCATTCAATACTCTGAAATCAGATGCCACTGTGACAGAGAGCATGGCCAGAGCCACGGATGCTCAATCTACCAATTCATATAGACAAGAGAGAAAAAAAAAAAGGAGTTTCTTTTTGTTGCGCTGTCCTTTGGGTATCAACCAGGACAGTACTGATAGTCACAACTGCAAACCGGTAACTATCAGAATGATTCTTCCTGTTTGGTTAATTGATAATGAAAGCGAGGGAGAAAAGGTTGAAATCTGGGAATTTAGTAGAGCCGCCGTTTTCACCTCTCTTCAGAACACAGCAAAGTTGCTCATATCATGCTCGTGTCATCAATCCTGAACCAAAAGAAAGGGAAACAGCATGTTAGAAACTTTAAGAGCATATAGACAGAAGGAGCAGATATATCATATTTGCACATGAGACTAATGAAATTGGAAGGATAAAATCCACAATAAAACCTAGCATCTGGATATACTGACCAAGAATTTCAAATGAAATTACTATACAGACAATTAACCTAGCTAGTGGTGACTTCACTAGAACAATGAAAAGTAAGATCCAAAGATAAATTTGGCAGCTACCAACTACCATGCCCACAAATGTTTTACTGAAGCAGACCACACACAACATATAGTGACATAGATAGATCACTTGACACTTTAAACAGAAGACTTGGGCTCTGTTTGGAACGGCTTATTGCCAGCTTCCATTGAATAAAAGCGGACTTACCCTAAACCTCTTCCTATGGTCTGACTCAGTCCGTGAAGTGTAATGCTTCTTCCGGCCATGAACCAATGTTGATGCATTCCTCTCATCTACATTGCCACGAGCTGGCTCATACTGAGCAATACGAAAGAAACCTTCGTGGTCCCAGGCCAAATCATAGTCTACTTTTAACCTTGATCCTTCCTTCAGAAACAAACTAAGGTCAGATCTCAATATATTTTCAAAAGCAGAGTACAAACAATCATGAGATGCCTTGAACCAATTCTACAAAAAAAAAACACTTGCAAACATGCGGGTTACTCAAACTTTAAATGTGTGTCATTGTCAAGGTGGAACAAATATGCTTCTTGAAAAGCTATATCAGATACAACTTGCTAGAGCTGTATATGCAAGGAAATGAGCAAGTGCTGAAAACTGTTGCAATCGTCAATCATCATACAAATACTTCTAACAATACATATAAACATTTTGACTTTTGAGCTTCTTGTGGCTTTGTAGTCCTTGGCTAGTCTATGATATCCTTGGGTACTATGGCTCACTAGTATTTTAGTTCATGCACTACAAAGATAGAAAATTTCAATATCATATTGTAGTCCTTGGCTAGTTTATGATATCTTTGGCTACTATGGCTCGGTAGGATTTCAGCTCATGCGCTACAAAATTTAGAAAATTTCAATATCATGAAATGTCTAAATTTCAATATCATGAAATGGTTCTCCGCAGGTTTCACCAGACAAGAGAGTGACAAAGCAGCTATAAATGTTTCAAAAACTAACAAAGGCAGATAATATCGAGCACTATTTCTGTTAGTTAAGTATTTATGCCGTGCATGAGAACTTGAGAAGAGCACACGCTATGAAACGTCCACACAAATTGCTGGTAGACAAGTGTGTTTTTCCTTTTGGGAAGGGGTCTAACCTTCTCTAAAGAGCGTCCACATAATGCCTTCATTGCATCATGGAAGTCATCATAGCTCTCAAATTGCACCCAAACTTTGCAATTGAGTCCAGATATGAGCTCCTTATTGGAGCCATCTTCTTTTCCTTCTAAGTCACCATCATCATTTGCAATGTTTAGGTTCCTGTCATATGGATTGTAGAATTTTGCATGAAAGTACTATGCAAAATAAGTATTCACAGACAGTAAAACGCCTTGCTGAAACTAGTATTAACAGAGCAAAACCATCATATTACTTTGAAGGCTAGCAAGGGGTGAAACCCATATGAATATAGATACTAATGAAATATGAAAATCGAAGTATCTCAGTTTCAGTAAGCCAATTCACAGGAAGTTATTTGCAAACGGCAAGCTTGTCAGCTTATAGAGAAGTGGTGAACTAATTAAGCTGGGTTTTTTAATCTCCTTTTCTAATTATCATCTAGAATATTCTTCATATGAATTATAGTCATCGCAAATATATATTAACTGTTGTATGTGCGAAGTATCATATTACCATTGTATAGAAAGCAAGAAAAATGGACTAATGCTAACACATACCGAGCAAGCTACTTGCGATACAGGACACATGAGAATAAATGTTGTTTGACAAAGAAAACTAGAAGCTGCTGAGGCAAAAAAAAAAAAATGAATTGAACACTAATGTTTTATATTTCTATGAGGCCAATGTAGATCATGTGCGGTTAGTTTAGATGTCATTTGGCTCTGGCAACTTCCATTTCTTATAGCACTAATTCATTTGGGCTGTAGGCTGTAGCCCACTGACACAAAACCATGAACTAATAATCAATAAAAATGCAGGCACTCAATTATGAGCCAAACAAACTCAAAGAACACCAAAACCCACCTTATTTTACCAAGCGCTGAGAAAATAGTGTGTGTGACCAGCGTGGATGGCTTGGATGATACTCTTGTCTCTGCAAACCACCTGGACGGCACGCCACGGACAATAATTGTGTCCGGCCTTTTCGCAATCTTCCTCACCGGGTTCCCTGATACCAGAAAATCTCAATCCCAACTAGCAGGGAATACCAAGGGAATTCAATACAGTAACAAATTCATACTGCTATTGAGCAACTCGGAGGAGTAGAAATCCTCCCACGACTTCTTCATTGCCCTGAAGTCGTCGGACGGCGGGATCTCGACTGTCATGCGGAACTTCACTCCTTCCAGGTTGAGCTCGATGCCTTCGAGCTTCTCGACCAGGGAGCTGCGCCACTCGTAGTATTTCTTCTCCTCCTGTTCCGCGGTCATCCCCTCGGCCTCGCCGTCCCCCTTGCGGGGGCGGAGGAAGGAGAGGTCGCGGACGTGGAGGACACCGGAGGCAACGGGCTCCTCGCGGCGGCGCTTCTGGAGATCGGGGAGGCGGCGCACGGAGAGGTCGGACTCGGGGAGGAGCGGGAGGGAGAGGGGCGGGTCGCGGAGGAAGGCGAGGAGGGCGGACTTGAGCTGCCACTCGTCGAGGGGGCGGACGGTGAGGTCGGCGCGGAAGAAGGTGAGCAGAAGCTTGACGCGCGGCGCGAGAGAGAGCCCGCTAGGGAGGGGCAGCGGCTCAGTCGGCCGGAGCTCCGCGGCGGCGGACATGGTGGCGCGGCGGCACCTCGCGGCCTGGGGTTTTGGGTGCGTCTTCCGGCTGTTGGGACGGGACGGGGACGACGACTGACCGAGGAAATCGGAGATGGCTAGATCCAAAATCAACGCTCCGATTTTTGGCTTCACGAAGCCAGCTCAAGCACAGATAAAAAGTCGTGACGCTCAGGAAAATACACCGTAGCATGAAAAATACTGTAGCATTAGATGGAAAACGTGTTTTGTGAGGGAGGAATAGTGAATGGAATGAATAGTGAAAAGTTGAAATAAACAGTGAATAGTTAGGAATCTGAACATGGCCCCAGCCGGGTTACTTGCCTAATTTCTACAACCTTTGATTGGAATGATTCCTGGTCCTGGACTGATTCCAGGCTAACCGAACGGGGCCTAATATGTTTTCCTAAAAAAAAAATCACAACGTATCTACCTAACTAAAACTGTTACTCCATGAGATCCAACACCTGAGAAATTGCAGTTTAACGACTGCTTGCCATCTAAACATCGGAATTGCAGTTTGACAACTCGTAATGCAGCATTGCCTGCCATCTAAGCATTGGAGGTGTGGTTTAAGCGTGGATTTAGGTGTTGCTAAATGGAGAGAAATAGCAAACACATTTTTTAGCCAGATAAGAAATTCAAAAGATAATTATATCCAAACTTGCATATAGCGCAATAATCACTGCTCCTCCTGACATGATAATACATAAACTTGGTATTCCCAAACAAGAGGCAGTAACTAAATCTAACACACGGCTAGGACTAGTGCTATGTAGAAACCAACACACCGAATAGTTGATAATTGGGCATCTGCAATCCACTTAGGGTGCGTTTAGATTGGGGAAAGATTCCCTGAAAATATACTGTTCATCAAAAAAACACTGTAGATGAATAGTGTTCTGTGTGTAGAAGGGATGGGATGAATAGTGAAAAGTTGGATGAATAGTGTATTTTTGTGGGAACTAAACGGGGCCTTATTCCTTTTTCCACCTAATATAAGAAAGCTGCTTATACTCAAACGCCTTGATGACTATGTTGGGTTGTTCCTGCTGCAAAACAAACAAATCGATGCCAAAATTTTGTCAGAAGACAACCTCGTATATTTTACGAAATTGGTGAAAAGAATAGAAATAAGATTATTTTTTTAAAAAAAAAACAAACTTACCCTAGTGTGCAGGTGACGATGGTGCAGGGCTAGGAGGCGTTAGCGGCGGCACACCATTCCGTTCCGCTGTTCAGTACAATCAGTAGACATTAGTTACATTACACGTATATAAAGGTATATTAATATATATATATATAAAATATATATAATATATATATATATATATCTTAGTGTTCAATAACTCAATGATAATATCAGAAAGTGCAGGGCTTATAGGCGGCTTACGGTTGCAGTGAGCAAATGCCTCCAATCCTGTGATGACATGACACACCTTCGGGAGGGAGTGCAAGCGTGTGAAATTCATAGGCGCCGGCAGAAGTTTGGCGATGTCGCCGTTCACAATGTGGCAGTAGCAGATGGCACCTCCATCGTCAGGGACCGACTTGAAGCCTTTGCAGCAGTCACTCGAAACCTCTGTGATGCTGTTGTTCGTGAGGAAGCCCGCGCACAGCATCATCTTCATCAACGGCGTCCAGCACTCGGTTACTTGTTTCGGCGGCGGATCTAGGGTTGATTTGTAACAGGGCAAAAACCATATCTCGGGAGGCCTGGGATGCATGGGAACGGAGGGATCCTGATCTCGAACGCCACGGACGGCTGCAGGGAGGTGGCCAAGGCGACGAGCAAAGCGATCAGCAAGCTCTTGCTAGGTGGGGCCATCATCTCGGCGATGCGTGGAGGGCTCAGGACTGGGATGGTTTGTTGTTTTTGGCTGTTGCCTCGTGGTATTGTACGGCCAATTGACGAAGATGACGACCAAATTTATACTAGCATGGCTTGGCGTCGAGATAAACCCTAACAATTTAAACTAAGTAACCAACCGTGCAGCCGCCGCGCGCGCAACTCTCTTTCAGTTGCGATTTTGCGATCACAAACAACAACCGCCCGTGTCCCGTGGGCTGTGGTCGAGAGCTCCAAGGACACGCTAGACTTTGACGGTGCAAAGACAACACAAAGACACGGCAGCCGCACAGGCCACATTCACAATCTAATCATCTCATCTCCTTACGGTGCCATGGAGTCTGTGATCATCTGTATCTCAACAGAAAAATCCTTCGTAATGTATTCTAACATTTCCTAATCTGGACAGCGGTGCTCATTGATGTGATTTTTATTTCCCTTATTACAAACGCGAGGTAGTATACCCCATCTTCGAGCACGCGTGCTCTGTGCTCCTTCAATGTACACTTACACAGCAAGAAGAAGCAACAGCAGCAGCTGCAGCGTCGCCAGCCCGACCAGTGACACACGGCCGGTTCATCGCGCTTTGCTCTGGCATGCTCGCTTCAGCGGCACAGGCGGGTCCGAGAGCGCGCCGGCGACGATCTGGTCGAACACGAACTTGTTCGCGGCCTCGGTGAAGTGCACGCCGTCCCAGCTCACTCTCTTGGAGGGGTCCGCGCACGACTTCCCCACCACCACCGACGTCCCGTTCACCTCCTTCCCGCCGCAGCCGATGCTCAGGTCGAAGTTGTACCGGCCACCGCCATGCCCGCAGCAGGTCAGCAGAGGGTCGTCGAAGCCTGCATTACAAACAACACCAACGCATGAAGTTGTCACGAGCCCAATGTTAAGAGGCTATGTTTGTTTGTTTGTTCATCGGCCGACGATGGCGCCTTACCGAGCTTCTTGGCCTCGCTGATCAGCTTGTACTTGGCGGTGTAGACGTCGACGTAGGTGAACGCGGCATCCGGGTGCGTCTTCCGGAGGCTCGCCACGGTCTCCTTGAGCCTGAGGTTGAAGAGCTGCGCCACCTTGTTGTAGGTGACGGAGCAGCCGGCGCCGTCCGTGGGAGTAGCGAGGTCACGGCGGTGGAGCAGCGCGTAGGGCAGGCAGCCGATCGGCCCCGTGTTGTGGATCCAGAAGTACCTTCCTCCGCGCAAGTACACGCTCTGCAGGTTTGCATAAGATTCAGCTAATGAGAAGAGCATCAATGTGATAGTGTGATCTCTGCTGCTGTTCTGTTTCATGTTCGTGTTCTATGAGCTGCAAATGCACCTGGATTACAGATGTGAGCCTCTCCATCAGATCAGGGATGGTGGCTTCGACTTCTTCAGTTGTGTTGTAAACAAAGTAGCTTGAGGTGATGTCATTTTGACCGATGTCGAAGGTGTAAAGAGCCTGGGAGAAGTATTCTGCCCTTGGCAGAAGCTCCCTGTAGATACCGCCTATTTGCAAAAAACAGAAGAGTAATTAATTCAGAACAGAAATGCTATGTTTCCTAAAAATTGCTGCAGAAAGGAAGATATTATCGAGTCTGAAATGGTGCCTTTGTTGTAATAGACAAACTCGCTTCTGTTGATGAATTGCTCAAATTCCCAGGACTGCACGTCCAAGGAAATGGGGCTGAAACCAGAGAGGAAGAGTGATGTATTCTGCCGTCTGATTGATGAACCGGCCGTCGCAAAATTGGCTCCCTGTGTGAAGTTGCTACCTATTGAGTTGAGGTATGCACTGATGTAGGGTATTCCCAGGCTTTCAGCTGCAGTTGGAAACGGAAAATATTAATACTAGTATGTCGCACAGCGTCATTATTGCATTTGATAAATGGTAATTTCAACACATTTACATTTCAAGCATATATGGCTGAAAGCCTGAAACTGTATACTCTGAAGGTGCCAATCTTGTAATAACCACTTATCATAAAGGACAAAAAGTCATGATGTTACCCTTACCACTCATTACCAGTTGTGACGTGCATCAACTTGGGAAAAACTCTAAGTGGTCATAAGATTGAGCAGAAACATACAACATGGTTCTCATACAAGTGTATGCGTTCCTCGGAAGAAAATGTCGTTCCACAAAAAGTTATGTAGTTTCTTACTGAATTCTTGATTTCAAACAAAACTGGCATGTATTCTGGTTTCTGAATCACTTCCTACTGTGTGCTCACATCACATGCTTCGGTTGTACTCTTGTTTTCCCCCAACCATAGAAATGGGGATAAAAAAACCATTGCCACCCTTTACCCCCTCAAACACTGGTCAGAATCTTTAAAGTGAAGCATCCACATGTGATATTCCTCCACTGCAACCCAAATCTGATTCCCGATCATTCCCTATTCTGCTGTTCATGCCAGTTACATTTCGACGCACCTACCTGAATAAGCTAATGCTTCTTTCTGTCCTTCCCAAAATCAGCATCCTAAAAGTTCTTCCAAAGGAATGCCGACATTCCCATTCCCATTGTGCAGAGCAACAGGACATCTCCATTGATCGTATCTCCCAACAGCAAGGCAGCGCCACTCGATGCCTCGATCGTACGCCGCACCGCAGATGCTTTGCGCGAGTCACTGAACTTTTTGTCAGATTTTTAGGAATAAAAACAAGATCATGCCGGCACGCAGCTAAAAATAAACAACCACGCGTGTTCATCACGTGTTGGATGGAGACGGTCCGGCCGCTCGTGCACGGGGCCGTCGAGTCTCGAATATGGTGGAGAGGCAGAAGCAGCACAAGCAGCCACGGCCATGCCGGGCCATGCTCGTTGCTCGCCCGGCACATGGCATGAGACCGGCGTTTCAGGGTCATGCCAGGGTTGGCTTGGCTGCTTCTGCCTGCAGGAGCTCAGTGACCAACATGTACACGGGTTGGCGGGTCAGGGTCTGATGGTCTCAGGGAAGCAATAGCCTGTTCGCGTCGTCGCGTTCTAGCGTGGAACGGTGGGGAAGCGATTACTACTACTAACACTTGCAGATAAAGTTGGTGTACTATGCTAGAGCCTTAACAAATATGTTACTGCTACTGCACGCACACTATTTTTTCCAAAAAAAATTCTCGCGACTTCACGAAGGGCAGGACGAATTAACGCCGCATTTATTTGGTTCGGGACTTCGGGCAAGTGAAGGTGGTAGGTTTTCGGCTGTATCACACTGTATGGATCGATGGGTCCAACGCGCAGTGCAATCAATCGCGAAGAAGATGCGAGCAGAGCATGTGAAAAGTAAGAAATGGACAGTAACCCACGCAGAGAGCATGACCATGGCGACCAGGCGACGGCTTTAGACAGTAAACCAACGCAGAGAGGATGACCATGGCGACGGCTTCAGTCTTCGGCCATTCATGTAGTCATGTGAGTCAATAGGAGAGGGGGGCGGACGGTTCGGCGGGGCGGTGAACGTGGACGTACCGATGAAGTCGATGACGAGGCGGCCATCGCAGTAGCGGCCGGAGGGCATGCCGAAGAAGGTCCTGCCGTTGGGCGGCGGCGCGGCGCCGAAGAGCGACGACAGCCCGCCCGTGTCCGAGTTGGAGTCGCCGAAATTGAACACCGCCGGGAAGTGGCAGTCGCCACCGCCGGCGCCAGCGGCGCCCGAGCCCCGCAGCGCCATCGCCAGCACGAGCGTCGGGATCACCAGCAGCGCCGCTCTTCTCGCCGGCCCGGTGGCGGCCGTGGCGCCGGCCATTTCCCCCCTCGTCGCGTGTTGCGGCGTGGCGCGCGCGTGCTGCGAGAGACAGCGAGAGTGAGGGCTGCTGGGGCTAGGAGTGGAGTGGCGCGGTGGGGCGAGTTGGAGCCTTGGGAGGCGGATGAGGACACGCGGATCCGTGGTGGATAGGGATATGGACCGCAGGACCGACCGGCACGCACGCGGTGCCGTGCTCGACAGCGAGATGACGTGACGTGACGGTCGGCGCGGCGCTCTTGCCGTCGCGGAGGCGGAGGACGGTGGTGTGCCGGCGCGCTGTGCTTCCTGCGTGTTCCTGCTGCTGCTGGTGGAGCACACGTTATGGCGCGTTCACGGGGTGGGTGCGCGGCGCGGGGATTCGTCGCTGGACCTGCGTCCCCGGAAGCGGCTGTCACAAGGGCCCCAAGCTGACGGGCTCCGTCGAGTAGTTAACGGAAGTTCTACGACACGTACGCTGTACACACGCCTGGATGGCTGGATGAGCATCCCAGAGAGGCATTGAGCAAGAACGCGAAAGGGGAGAGCGAAGAGGGAAACTGGAAACCCAATGCTATCATCTTGCGAGGCTTGGATCTGACGGCAGCCACAAGCAGACAGAGACAGAGTATATGATTGGGTTGCGCACTAGTTGACGGACTCCAGCCAACAACTGTGCAGTATGCCGCGAGGTAAAAAAAAAGGAGAAAAAAACGGTGGCTTGCTATCATTGGGATGCAGAGTCTAGAAGGGAAACTTTCGGTGAAGTGGCTGTCACCCCGAAATAAATCAGTAGCACTCTTTTTTTGTATCTTTGATGCGCCTAGATCGTGTTAGAAGTCCTTCACCTGATGTGATGTTTCAGTGTTTGGGGCATTTTGTTGGACATGAAATGAAATGAAAGTGATGGTCCATTTTAGGCTTCCACTTTGGCAATGCTATAGTACAACTTCACATAGTAAAAAGCATGATTGGTTGAGGGGTGTCGGTGCCTGATTTGGTCACACCGGCACAAACTAGTGATTGCGCTGCCAACCACTCGCTCCGATTGGGGGATTTGGGGTGAAGAGCTTAGGACGCAAGGGTTTATCCTAGTTCCGGCCGTACGTCCAGCAGTGGTGCGTAGCACCGAGTTTCGTGTTGCTAGTAGTAGGGGTCAAAAGCAGGACGGAAGAGGGAGACAGGCTCCAAGTCCCTGGGTCAGGTGTTGATGGAGTGCGAGTGTGTGCGTGGATGTTGGTATGAAGGGCCCCTCCCTTCTCTCGTTGCATGGGCTTCCTCCCCTTTTATAGACTAAGGGTGAGGAGAACCGTACAAGTGAGGTCATGGTGATGATGCTATAAGGTACACTGTGGTGCCATGCCGTGCACTATGCGAGCGGGAATCGCGCCTCCAACTCTTGCAGACGGTATGGATGTCACCGTCGCTGACTTTGGGGTTGCCAGCCGTTGCTTCGAGGGGTGCTTGCTCGAGGGTACGACGGTGTCGTGTCCTTTCCGCCGTTCTTCGGGGGTCCTTCCTCAAGGCTTCGCGTCTTGCTTCGGGAGAAAATTGGTCGTGGGGTTGTTGATGCCGTGGTACGGCTTGTGGCGTACACGGGACGGAACATTTCGTGGAGTAGTTGGCACAGTAGCCTGGACTGTCACGGCCTGTCCGCACAACGTCTTGCGCAGAGCGATTGTGACGAGCGGATTCGACCGATGTCTTCTCCGCGACGTCGGGCGGTGGTGTGGTGCAGTGACTCTTCTTTTTTACCATAGAGGTGAGCTATCATGTCGTGGAATGAATGCGTTGTAGGGCCTCGGCACTGTTATAGGTGCGACGTCTCTCGAGTGCGGCGGGCCTCGAGCGTGACGGAGACGCTAGCTCGAGGGTGAGCGGTACCCTCGAGCTCGGTGGGCTCGATCGTTACGCTACATTTCCGCTCGAGGGTAAGAGGTACCCTCTAGCGGTAATGAAGCTCCCCGTCGTCAGGGGTGTCGTCGTGGTGGGTCTCTTGTTGGGCCGTGGAGCTGGGCTCAACTCGTTCGCCGATGTGGCCTCTCTGTCAGGTGGTTTAGGACCCAAATTGAGGTACCCCTAATTTTGGTACCCGATAAGGAGTGAGGAGACCGTTCAAAGATCCATCCAGCATCGTTTCATGCACTTTGGTCTTGATTGGTTTCTAGGCTCTCATACTTTTCTTGTATGATCTCATACTCATGCAAATTCTCTGCACCGTCCAAGCTCGTAGCACACGCAAAACTTTCCTTCCCTCATGAGCCAAACTAAGATCATACATGTAACATGATGGACTTCACTTACTGACTTACAGCCACACAAGGGCATCCCGTTGCGCATCCAACCAATCAACAGCTCACTCCATCTCGGCCCGATCATATATCTCTGTGCTGCATACGTTGGGTCTGCATCTCCTCACCATCTTGGATGCCTACTTGGATGATAACTAATAATGCCCTAAGTGCATGTCGGAATAGGATAGCTAAGATCTTTCCCGTACTGCTACTATAGCGCTGCATAGTCTATCGTACTTTCATACACGTTGAACTACTAAAGTTTTCTTCTAGTGTTCCGTTGTCAAATAATCGGTCAATACACTTGGTTTTCTCTTTATAGGAGATGCTAAAAGTTAGTTGCTAAAATCATGTTTACTGTGGGTTTTTAAGGAAGAACAGAAAATGAAGAATAACAAGAGACTTTCGATTTCGATGCACAATTTAACAGTTATCGCGATTCCCTCCAAATAGTTTATAGAAATACTTTTCTTTGTTGAGATTTTCATAATAGAATCAACGAACATCATATTCTCCTCTATCTTCTTCTCTTGTGTTATGATTCTGGCATGATGTTGGACTTATAACCTCCCGTCCAGCTCCACCCTCATGAGTGAAAACCATTTTTAGTCAAGTTTCTCCATGTGCACACGGGTGGTGTCCGATGTTGCCACACCCAATCATTCATCACCGCTGCTAGGTTGGCCTAAGGATCATCATGCTCTAAGTTCTCTGGTAGAAAAACCTCCCAAGATAACCAATACTTGATCGGTTATCATAACCATAATGTCTCATGTATTTTTCTCCCATTTCCATGGAACCAAAAAATAATAAAAATGTATATGTTTAACATTTGTATAAAAACACATATTTCTTGCATTTTTATGGAACATATAAATTAATTTACACATTTTGGGATAAAGGAATCTAAAAACTAAATTTGTGCTACATTTTCTCTATGCATCGTGTATATATAGTCACCCCTTAAAAAATTGAACAGTAAGCCATCACAAAATTTCTCCAAATGTCTATCGCGCATTTGCCCCATGTTACTATGACCCTTTCTCTCTTACTCTTTTTATATTACATATTTTAAATTTTAAATGTTGTATTTACTTTTTATTTCAGTCCATTTTATTCCACTACTTTTTTGGTTTTTCCCCACAAAATGATACGGTTACGTTGTCCCACGCGTAAAAGAAAATTTTGATTTCACTTCTCGTGGGAACATTGGTGGTTCATTTTTCCTTTGATTTTTTGGATTTGTTGGTTTTCAAGTCTAATGCCGGGCTGTCTATTTCGCCATTGGTTGTTTGCTAGGCTTCTGGGAAAAAAAACTGTTTGCAAGCCTAAAAATTACAGTCCGTCAGGTAGTAGGACTCGGAAGTCGGAACCGCGGCGTGGTTCAGGCGTTCAGCCGAACAATATCCGAAGCCCAACCGGGTAACGTGGCAAAGAGGAGGGGAGGGAATCAGGGAACGGTCGCCACACGCTCCCTGAGCTCGGCGTCGCCGGGCCAAATGGCGGCACCCTCCGCCCCCCTGCTCCGCTCGCACCCCCACCGCCGAGCGCTCTGCCCCTCGCCGCCGCGCCACCGTCCCGCGGCTGCGTCTGTCTCCCTGCTTGGGTTCCCTCCCCGCAAAGCCGGTTCCTCGCGCAGGCTCCCGTACACCGCGGTGCGGTCCTCGTCCACCGCCTCACCCTCCGTACCGGCGGAAGAGGCGGCCGCGGCCGAGGCCCCGACCAATGATGCAGAGGAGCAGGAGCGGGTGGTGCTCCCCACCAACGAATCCTCCGACCGCCTGCTGCGCATCCGGCACACCGTATTGTTTCTACCCATTCTCTCCCTCCGTTGCAGTGCTTGAACTGGCATAATTGCATGGTTAATCTGGCCTCAATTTTCATCAAAATCCTGCCAATCAGATTCATGTAGTGTTTAGCGTCTCGTTAAAAATACGAGCATGTAATTGTCTTGCGCAATTGTTGGTGCAGTGCGCTCATGTGATGGCCATGGCTGTCCAGAAGCTGTTCCCCAACTCCAAGGTGACCATAGGTCCCTGGATAGACAATGGGTTCTACTATGACTTTGACATGGAGCCATTGACGGATAAGGACCTCAAGAGGATCAAGAAGGAGATGGTGAGCCTGCATTTAGCCTGAGAACGACTGACTTGAATGGAAGTTGTCGAGTATTTGATATGTCAGTGTGGTATGTTGATAGGATCGGATCATCCGGCAAAATCTCCCATTGGTGAGGGAGGAGGTGTCCCGGGAAGAAGCTCAGAAGAGGATCGAAGCACTCAATGAGCCTTATAAGTTGGAGATTTTGGAGAGCATTAAAGAAGAACCTATCACAATATATCACATTGGTTAATTTCGTACTGTTCAATTTTGTGTCGTGATAGTAACTCATCTTATGCTTAATATCCGTGGCTATTGGTTTCTACTAACTTGCATTGATGATATCTGCTGTGTCATGTAGGAGAAGAGTGGTGGGATCTCTGTGCCGGGCCTCATGTGGAGTCTACTGGAAAAATAAATAGAAAGGCTGTTGAACTTGAGTCTGTTGCTGGTGCTTACTGGAGAGGTGATGAGAAAAATCAAATGCTACAAAGAATATATGGGACTGCGTGGGAGAATGAAGATCAATTGAAAGCTTACATTTACTTTAAGGAGGAGGCCAAGCGCCGAGATCATCGGCGACTGGGTCAGGACCTTGATCTTTTCTCTATACAGGTACAATCCTGCATCTGTCATTTCTGAGACAGCATATGATTCTAAATATTTAATGGCGATTCATCAGTAAACAAGCCTCAATCTTTCATTAGCCTACAACTGAACAATATGAGATTTTACGTTTTTTCTGTTATTCTACCCTTAAATGCCTGGTTGTTCTGTGTAGCTTTCATGCATTGGATATATCTAAATAGAACATGGTGAACATGATCTAGTTCAGAACATTGGAATAGCTTATTGGTGCTAGGGGCCTGATTCAGTGTTCGCCTACATGGCCGTTTAGACCGTTTACACGGCGTGTAAACGCTAAACGATGGCAAGCCGTGTAAACCCGTTTCAGCCGTTTAAAGGGCCGTTTAAACGGCCGTGTGGACCGACTTTTTGCTAAACGATGGGTCACCGACCGTTCACCGTTTAGCGTTTAGGCTAACACTGCCTGATTGTTTGAAGAAAAAGTGATCCCTTCACTCTGGCTGGCCTTACCATGTTTAAACTAGTTAGGACAACTTTATTTTATCACAGTTCTGCAATTGCTAGTATCTATTGATGTTTTGTTCATATCTTTTGCTATTATTCCAATTCCAACACCATACTGTCCATGTCCTTGGTTTAACTTTACTACTCTATGGCATAGGTATATATTTATCTTATAAATATGACTTACTATGCATAAATGGTCTTCTTTTTTTCTCATAGTGACCGTAGACTATATATATTTATCAGGAAGATGCTGGTGGTGGTTTAGTATTTTGGCATCCCAAAGGCGCCATCATCAGACACATTTTAGAAGACTCATGGAAACAGATTCACATCCAACGTGGTTATGATCTGCTGTACACTCCTCATGTTGCAAAGGCCAATCTTTGGAAAGTTAGTGGGCACATAGATTTTTATAAAGAGAATATGTACAATCAGATGGATGTTGAAGATGAGATGTATCAACTGCGGCCCATGAACTGCCCTTACCACATTTTGTTATACAAGAGAAAACTACATTCATACAGGGATTTTCCTATAAGAGTGGCAGAGCTAGGAACTGTCTACAGATATGAGCTATCTGGTAGTCTGCACGGGCTATTCCGTGTAAGAGGGTTTACACAGGTAATTTATTTCTGATTCCCTCATACCAGTAATTTATTTCTGATGTAATCATAACCTTTTCATACTTCTCTTTTCTTTTCTGCGGTCACTAGATAAAATGAACAATTGTAAAGGTGGTAATCTGTTTTTAGCCTTTTGAAGGATAAATGCTTTTCTAATACTGCTATCCATTTTTTTCCCCATCCTCTCTTGGGCCTTTTTTTTAATCTTTTTGTGTGCTTAAGTTATTACAATAGATGCAACCAACAGTCAACAGAGTGACATCTTTCTATTTCCAAGAACATTTAGCAGGGATTCTGACACCGGAGTTCATTCTGTTCCTTTTATAAATACAACATCCTTCAGCTATGGAATATGGATACTCTACTCTGTTACATTTTATGACAACAATAACACTAGATGGCTGCTACTGGTTTTAGTTCATCACTATGTTATAATGTTCAAAATTGCACTTGGTACTGTTTTCTAATGTGTATTTATGTAGGATGATGCCCACATATTTTGTCTGGAGGACCAGATACAAGATGAAATCAGAGGTGTTCTTGATCTAACGGAGCAAATACTAGGACAATTTGGTTTTAGGTATTATGAGATAAATCTTTCAACCAGACCAGAAAAATCTGTTGGCAATGATGACATATGGGATAAGGCAACGATTGCTCTGAAGAATGCGTTAAATGATAAAGGCTGGGAGTATAAAGTTGATGAAGGTGGAGGTGCTTTCTATGGTCCAAAAATTGATCTAAAAATTGAGGATGCTCTTGGAAGGAAATGGCAATGTTCCACTGTGCAGGTAAGTTATATATTTTTCTTTGGATAAGAGGTAGTCATATTATTTAGTGGGAAAGAATAGGATATACTAATGCTCTATTTTCATATATGTTATAGGTTGATTTCAATTTGCCTGAACGGTTTGACATTACTTATGTTGATTCAAATAGTGAGAAAAAGCGACCTATCATGATTCATAGAGCTGTCCTTGGGTCTTTGGAACGCTTCTTTGGTGTCCTCATTGAACACTACGCTGGTGATTTTCCACTTTGGCTTGCACCAATCCAAGCACGAATTCTACCTGTTACAGACAATGAGGTTTGATTCATCTGCTTCACATTACCATTTGTCCGTTTCATGCACCATATGTTTAAATTGAAGCATATATCCAATGATATTCTGAATTACATAAATAAAAGACATCATGGACAACCCAACACAGAGAGATCAGATCCGTTCTTGGCTGATTTCATGCAGGAGCATTTTACAATAATTATTTAAAACCAGCATGTTCATTGTGAAAAATCCTGATTCCTGTTTGTCCCATGTATGGCTCTTCCTTTTCTGGTTCCCTTTAGAATTTAGATGTAAGAGATGTTTACCTTAGTGTTATTTATGAAGTCATGACATGTTGGTTTCATATTTTCAGTTGCAATACTGTAATGAGGTGGCCTCAGAACTGAAATCAAGAGGGTTCCGTGTTAAAGTTTGTCATGGAGAGCGCCTACCAAAGCTAATAAGAAATGCTGAAACACAGAAGGTGCCACTCATGGCAGTCGTCGGTCCTAAAGAAGTCCAGGCTAGGGCCCTAACGATCAGGTCCAGGCACAATGGGGAGATCGGCACTATGCCTGTCGATGAATTCATCACGAGACTCCAACTTGCTGTCACAAACAAATCTTCGTTATAGATCCTTTGATCGACATAAGTTTCAGTCCATATTGTAGAGCATTAAATCCCCTGCACATAGATATGTTGCCCCAAAGAAAAATAGCACTTGAGGTCTGCAGGATCAGATACAACAATTTTTGTGCATAGTTGTCACCACAGGTCTCAGCATCTCACCTACAGAAATTCAACATACTACTCTGTACATTTTGATTGAAAGGGATGCTTAGTTAACACATCCAGGTCGTGATCACCGCCACGAGTACCATGGCTTGATCCACCTCCACTCGGTGACCGTGATGCTATTTTTCATGCAATCTTTTTACAGCTCGGCCATCCTCGAGTTCAAAGATTGCACACTTCCGAGGCCTAAATATATCTACAATGACACGGTGGAGTGATGATGCCCTGAAGTATGCATCGTACTACAAAATCCATTTTGGATTTATGCAAAACAGCTCCACTAATGTGTCTGTCCATCCTTAGCATCATATCCCCTTGCACGCATTTAAGTTGGCAATGGGATCGATGTCCGAAGCGATCGATCTTTGTGGGGTGCAGCTAAGGGGAATATGTGGGTCAGCTACATTATTAAAGCAAAGCGAACCTATAAAGCTTGTATTAAGATAGTGTTACGAAACCTAAAATCAGTGTCACCAACCAGTTGGGCATACCTTGTAGCTTAAAGAACTTCATCCAGGTATCACCATTGAGCTCAAATCGTGCTCACCGACAATCTTTTCTGAGTGAGAAGGAATATGATTCTTTTGGTCAAGATTGTTTTTTAATAGAATTAACATTAGTGACTAGCGCATTGCAATTTTTTTTTGTCGTAAGCCGGCAATAAAAGGGAGGTGTTCAGAGGGTTAAAAAGAAGGATGAAGTGCTTAGTTAAAAAGGCAGGTGCTCAATTGCTCAGAGTCGTCGTTCAGACTTTCAGACATGTGAAACAATGCAACGTGTACTGACGGTGACTATGATGCTTACCCAAAAGAACTTTACATGATAATAATTCAGACGATAGGATCTTCCAATTGCCTGATTGAATGGACAAAGCATGGACTGGTCCAACGAAGCCCAGCAATTAAAGGGCAAAGCTGCTCTTAGCAGATCAAGCATTCAAGCCTATATATACGTTGCCATTACTGCAGTCAGCAACCAAGCATAGCGAGTCTGTGGATTTACTGCTCATTCATGGCGGCTGCGCGCGGCAACCATCGCTTTCGCCACTCCATGCTCTCACTGTTCCTGGCACTGGCCACCGTGGTGGCCACCACGCGGGCCCAGCTGTCGCCGACGTTCTACGGCTCGTCGTGCCCCGCCGCGCTCGTCACCATCAAGACCGCCGTGAGAGCCGCCGTGTTGCTGGACCGGCGAACGGCCGCCTCCCTGCTCCGGCTCCACTTCCACGACTGCTTCGTGCAAGCAAGTCCAGCACCACAGTTCACTACGATGCTCGGCTCGGCATGTGCCATGTCGACCCGGGCGTACAAACCTTTGTGAACAGGTCATGTGACGAGCTTTGCGTGTGTATCTGTTTGTGCTTCAGGGTTGCGATGCCTCCGTCCTCCTCGACGACACCGGCAACTTCACCGGGGAGAAGAGCGCGGGCCCGAACGCTGGGTCGCTGAGGGGGTTCGGCGTCATCGACACCATCAAGGCCCTGCTGGAGGCGCTGTGCCCGCGCACCGTGTCGTGCGCAGACATCCTCGCCGTCGCCGCCCGTGACTCTGTCGTCGCAGTACGATCGGCCATCCAACCGTGACCTAAGAGCAGTAGCATTATTCTCTAAGGACTCCGGTAGTCCAGAACGGGATGAACCGTGATTGTTATCTAAATTTTGCCTTTGTAACTTTGTGTGTGCAGGTTGGAGGGCCATCGTGGACGGTGCAGCTCGGCAGGAGGGACTCAACAACGGCGAGCCTCTCCACTGCGAACACCGACCTCCCCTCGCCGGCGTCCAGCCTGAGCACCCTGCTCGCCGCGTTCGTCAGGAAAGGCCTGAGCAGCACCGACATGGTCGCGCTGTCTGGTATGTTCCTCACTGTCTCGTCACTTCAGTCCTCACCACAGCGCATGAGCACGGTGTGCTGTGCATCCTGGCATGGTCAGGGGTCACCGACGTGACCACGCAACTAACAATTCCCTCTGCCTCCAAAAGCGACGGCAGCTTGGCACCAGCGCAGCGTACTGGTCACTGACATGCGAGCGTCGTGTTCACGTAGGAGCCCACACGATAGGGCAGGCGCAGTGCCAGAACTACCGGGCCAGGATCTACAACGACACCAACATCAACGCCGCCTTCGCGGCGTCGCTGAGGTCCGGCTGCCCGGCGACCGGCGGCGGGGGCGCGAGCGCGCCGCTGGACGCGTCCACGCCGAACGCGTTCGACAACGCGTACTACAGTAACCTGGTCGCGCAGCGCGGGCTGCTGCACTCCGACCAGGAGTTGTTCAATGGCGGCTCGACGGACAGCCTTGTCAGGAGCTACGCGGCCAGCTCGGCGCAGTTCAGTAGCGACTTCGCGGCGGCCATGGTGAGGATGGGCGGCATTGGTGTCCTCACAGGGAGCAGCGGGCAGGTCCGCCGCAACTGCCGGAGGGTGAACTAGCTAGCACAACGTTTGCAGAACAAACGGCATTCACGCGAGTACCATAAACTGCAAAATTTATTTGGGGGGTGTTCGTGAGTGCATGCATTTTTTCCCCACTTTGAAGGCGGATCTTGAAGGTAAATCAAGATGAAGCCAGCAGTACTAATGTGCTGCAAAATATACGAATTTATTACATCCTAAGAATTAATTTATGAGTACGACTAAATTTTTAATTTTAGTGTTTTTTTTGGGTGGGGGCAGGAGCCCCTTTGGGCTAGGTGATTGTACTTAACAAATTCTGGTTGGAAACGTGTTGATGTATGTAACTGCTAAATTTCAGCATTAACTTATCTAAACATATCACTAAGGTCATTTCCAATCCAATGACTAGGATCATGTCCATAACATTAAATAGGCAGTCCCAATACAAACTCTATTGTAGAGTCTAAATCCACTAATTATGCTGCCATGTAGGAAAAACGTTGATGTGGCATGACATTTATTGAAGAGGGAGGAGAAAATGAAGAAACCAATTCTTCACACAAACCAAGACCATCTGTGAGAGAGATAAGTGGGTTAGAAACTAAGTCTTGCATTGTAGAAGATAGTTTCTTGACACAATGTCTTAGAGTATAGAAACTATGATAATTTCTAGCATTGGGACTGCTCTAAGCAATTTGATGATGTGGCAGAGCAATTAAGCAGGGGAGAGAAGGACATGATGTCTTGCATAGAAACCATGTCTAAAAAAACCAAGAAAGAAAGCAACATGATGGGAAATTAAGGAGAGAGATTGGATGATAATTTATTTTCAGAAAACTATACATTGGGAGATGGTTTTTACGTGTAGTGTCTAGTTGACATAGATGTATAGACACTGTTAGATGTTGTCTTGGGTTAGGGATGGCCTAATCGATGGGCGAAGCTTTAACGGGTGAAGGAGAACCTGATCAATATAGCAGCTATTGTTCATCTAAATGCATGTAAACAATCATTTTACACGTGTGTAAATACAAATGTGTTATGTGTGTGGTTTAAAGCCTACTCGTCGAATTAAACATTAAACCGGCATGCATGCGTTAAACTGGTCAAAAAAGTTGTAAATGATGAAACTAAAAATGAGATAGACAAAAAAAGTTGTATGTCCTTAGGCCTAAGGATATACTCCCAGCATTGTACGCCATCTCCACCAAGAAGAATCGGAAGGTGGCAGACGCCCTGGACAACCACAATTGGATACGAGACCTAAATCTCGTAGGCGGTCTCACACTAGTCATCTTCCAGGATTGCGCCACATTATGGACTCTCATCAGACAGATGGAACGGGATCCGCAACGGAAAGACATCATATCCTAGAAGTTCACTAAGAGTGGGAAATATACGGCCTCGTCGGCGTATAAAGCTCAATTCTACGCATGCACAAAGGAGCCGGGCCTCCGATCCATCTGGGAAGGTTGGGCGCCTCCCAAATGCAAACACTTCATGTGGTTGATCTTGCAGAACAGGGTGTGGACGTCTGATCGACTAGCTGCTCGAGGCTGGGATCACACACCTGTGTGTCCACTTTGCCGCCAGGTAATGGAAAGTGCACATCACACGGTGGCGGATTGCCGTTTCACAAGACGAATCTGGAGACTGGTTAGTTCCTGGGTGCACCAGACGGCCCTCCACCCGGAGCAATGGAACCACACATCAACCGTAAAGGATTGGCGTAAAGGATTGGTGGGAGGCCATCACCACAACCCCAAGAATCCCCAGAAAAGCTATGCGGTCGCTGGCCACCCTAGTCACCTGGGAGATATGGAAAGAAAGGAACAGAAGAATCTTCCAACGATAGGAGCACCCCACAACCACGATCATGGCGACAATTAAGAATGAGGCCGCCGCCTGGATACAGGCAGGGGCAAAATCACTGGAGTCAGTAGTTTTGGGAGAATAGCGCTCTTGTTGTAACCAAGTAACCGGCTAGCCGGTCTCTGTATACACCTTCTTTATCAATGAATTCGGCACTATCTCGTACCGCTTCGTTAAAAAAAAAACCGAGATAGACACATGTTTAAACGATTTGTAGGCAGTAGGAAACATGATTTAGCACGTGGTTGTTATGTGCTATGTGATGATGTTTTGTAATTTTTTTTATTTTTGTAGTACGTGCTTGCTTCAAAATTACAATTACTAATAAATAGTATAAATATGATATATGCATACATATGTAATGCTGTAGTGTAAATCGTTTCGTCTAAATGCTAAAAGAACTGTGACTAACCATCGGCGATGGTACCTAACGAGTACTAAAATGCCCCCAACTTTATATACTCCTACCAAAACAAATCAATTGATTATTTATTTTTACCCGAGACCTGTTTGTGTAAGATTAATAGTATTCAAAAAGTTAGAAATGTTTTTCTTATTTTCCTTCAAGAAAATTTGTAATCCTTCTGCATATGCCGGATGTCTTATATGACAAGGGATTATGGGCTTAAGCGTGGCAGACAAGGAATTATTCTAAAAAATTAATATATACTAACATGAGTAGATCTATTATTAGCAGGCTTGACAAATGACATAAAGGAAAGAAGAAAAATTATAGAAGGTCAGGAGAAAAGCTAGAAAAAAAAGAAGCAAGTAATTAATACTTCTCAAGAACTTTTGCAATAGAAAATGTGGATTCAAGAGTCGTGCAAATATCAGTATGAATAAAATCAATGCGACTGTTTTTAGAGATAAATTCACCATCTCTGCTTAAAAGCTGCAAGTGCAACTAACGTATATCATGTTATGTGCACGAGTGCATCAACCAACTAGTACATCAAAATTGAAATGTAAAACTTAAAGAAGAAAATGGTAGACAGATGGACAGAAATATTTTTTTTTGAGACAGGAGATGGACAGAAATATTTGACACTGCGCGACAATAACCAACTCATGGTAGTCGATCCATATCCGTGGGCGCAGTCGCGCAGAGAAGGCCAAGAGCCGCCGCCACACCAGCTCGTGTGAAATCACAAACTCCCGCACCTGGGCCACGCTTGGCAGCCCGAAAGCCTACCAGCGGCAGCGAGCAAGGCTGCCCTGGAAGCAACAGAGGCGTCCGATCCCCCTCCCTCCCCCTCCTCGCCCCGAATCAACCAACGGATCGAGCCGTGGACGGGGGAACTGACCACCAGTGAGGCAGCCACCCGGCCGTCCCCCTCAATTTCCACGACGCTTCGCTCCCTTTCCTCAGCCCGCCGCCCTCGTCGTCTCGTCTCCCTCGCCTTCCCAAACCGCTCTTCCCTCTTCCCCTTCCCCCCAAATTCCCATCTGCTCCCCCAAACCCCACCTCACTCAAAACCCTCGCTCCCCTTCCCGCGCGCCCCCATGGCCGCCGCGGCCGCCGCGTCCACGGAGGAGGCCGTCAAGGTGAGTGATGGGTGCCCTAGTTCCTTTCGGATTTCGGATGCGCCTGCGCGCGGGGGCTAATTCGGTAAATTGTTTCCGTGGCGTTCGTGTTCGTCCCGGCGCGGCGCGGCGCGGCGATGCAGGCGGCGAAGGTGCTGATGGTCGGGGCGGGAGGAATCGGCTGCGAGCTGCTCAAGACGCTCGCGCTCTCCGGGTTCACCGACATCCACATCGTGAGTACCTTTGCCTGCTCGCTTCCTCGCTATTGCTGCTCGGCTCCGTGGGTCTAGGGTTGCTGTGCCCCGTTGCTCGAGTTCGCTTTTTCCGTTAAGCCGTTACCTGGTGTGCTACAGGCTGGTAGTGGGATCTGTGATAGGGATAGCGTTGACCCAGAGATGAACAGCTGAGCAGTGTGGCCATGCACTGTTTAATACTCGAGCTGGCTATCCCCTGCACTGTTGGAGCACATATCATAGTGCTGAGGGCTTCAGTGCTCTTACTTGCTGCTGTGCTTGGTGGGGGACTGTATTGCCGTTTTAGGTCACTCCTTGTTTGAATTATGCTAAGGGTCTTGCTCTCAACCAGCTGATCCTTTCCTGTTCTGTTGCTTTTTTTTTCTAAAATAGTTGTTAAGGAAAGTTTCAATTGTTACATTAATTATGTATGGTTGATGTATTTTATAAGAAGTTTATGAATGGACACACTCTAGCCCTTGTTCAGGTACTAAAATACATGAATCAATGTGTTTCTAATGATCAGCTACCCATGATTATTTTTTGTGGGAAGCTTTCTAGGACTATTGTTCTCATCCTTTTCTTGGTCATGATTTCTTCTTTTGACTTATATAAAAAATCTATTTGCAGCAATAAACTATTATCATACTGCATTTGGCACTTGGCATAGAAAAAAAAAAATGCCCACCCATGCCCCACTAAAAAATACCATAAATTATTTTCGTCCCTTTGTAGGCCTTTCACATATAAGAATCTTATTACTTGATTTTGGCATATCACAGGGAGATAAATTGATTTCTCATTCGTTCTACTGCATCTGTTCATTTTCCACATTTCTTTGCCATCTATCTTTTCTCCTATTTTAACCTGGCAAATGGGTAAGCACAAGTTTGTGATGTTCATGTTCCCTTATTGCTGATAGAACTATTAAAAATCTGTCTCTTTCCTCTCAGATGGTGTACCCAAATAATTTAATCTTTCTGTCTGCAGATTGACTTGGATACAATTGAAGTTAGCAATCTGAATAGACAATTTTTGTTTAGGCAGAGTCATGTTGGGCAGTCAAAAGCCAAAGTAAGTTACTTATATATTAGTTTATAATAGCGTGATTTCTGTAATAGTTGTCTTCATTTGGTACTTGTTTTTTTTTCTCATGCTTATTTATCTGCTGGTCTTGCCAGGTTGCTCGGGATGCTGTTTTGAAATTTAGGCCAAATATAAATATAACACCATACCATGCAAATGTGAAGGATTCTAATTTTAATGTTGAATTCTTCAAGCAATTTAATGTGGTTCTGAACGGTCTTGATAACTTGGATGCTAGACGGCATGTCAATCGCCTTTGCCTTGCTGCTGAAGTTCCTTTGGTTGAAAGTGGTACTACTGGTTTTTTGGGACAGGTGAGGAGACCAAATACTACAGTTGCACTATCAGAATCACTCGTGAGAGGATGCTTGTAGCGTTATTCATATTATTGTAACATGTCTTTGTAATCCGTGCTGATGTCACCTTTTGTATGCATCAAGTATTTGAGTATCTTGTTACATCTGCCAGTACCACCTATGGTTGTGTTTCTGACCATGTGACCTTTTCTTTCTGCACAACAGTTTTGAATTGTTAGTACATACCACTTTCTGTCCTTTTAGAAACTTTGGATGACATCTCTTCTTTTTGTCAATGAAGTTGCAATGATGTCTATTACATGTGTTAACCTTTCTGCCTTAGTATTCAAGTTTGAACTATGCTGACTGATGACACACCTGTTATTAGAGGCATGCTTAACGGTGCCAGAGATGTCCCTAATGTTTACTAAATCAACACACCCTGCTTATTACTTGTTGCCCATATATTGCAGGTTACTGTTCACGTCAAGGGTAAAACAGAGTGCTATGAATGTCAGCCAAAGCCTGTCCCAAAATCATATCCTGTCTGCACAATTACAAGCACACCATCGAAGGTTCGTTACTTTTCTGGCTACATTTTCTTATTTGTTTCTTTTGGTGGACTGTCTATTATGTTGCATACTCTCTTTTTTTTGTGTATTTTTTGAACTTGTGTACAACGATTTTCTGACATGTAGTCTTTTGTTAGTCAAGGAATGCAGTTTTCATGATTAACATTAATAAATAAATGAAGGAATATCTATTGCATAGTTTGCATATATGAAAAATGATTATTTCCCCATTATTTATAGCTAGTTAAGCACCTTCAATGGAAGCTGACAGGAGAGTTCAATTAAATGATTCTATTGGATTTAGTTGGACATGACTTGTCATTTTATTCTTTATTTATGTTGTATGTCTCATAAATGAAAAAAATGGTTTGCATGCATGAAAGGGGACTCTCAGACATTGCATATTTTTTGGTATCTCTAGTGCAACTACATAAAATTTTAAATGCCAGCCATTTATATTGTTGGTTTTGAACTTTTTGATAGTACTTTAAGCGTTTGCAGTTATTTTTATTATAGTATGATAAAAATCTTATTGCTTCTCAATTTTAGCATTGGTGACTGATTTCATCTCCTTGCAGTTTGTTCACTGCATTGTTTGGGCGAAAGACCTGCTTTTTGCAAAGCTTTTTGGTGACAAAAACCAGGATAATGATCTTAATGTGCGCTCAAAAGATGATAGCAATTCAAAAACTGATGTTTTTGAAAGGAGTGTAGATGAAGATCTCTCGCAATATGCCCAGAGGATATATGATCATGTATTTGGCTACAACATAGAAACTGCCTTAGCTAATGAGGAAACGTGGAAAAATCGGAGAAAGCCATGCCCAATATACGTCAAAGATGCATTACCTGAAGACGCTGTTCAGCTAAATGGTTCTTCTAAGGACCATAAAAATGAGGAGCATGAACCATCTGCCATGGTATCCCTAGGCCTTAGAAATCCACAAGAGATATGGAGTCTTGCTGACAATTCAAGAGTGTTCTTGGAGGCTTTAAAATTATTTTTTGAGAAAAGGGAGAAGGTTTGTATACATGCTTGTCTGATTTCTATGACATCCTAAGATTTTATTTATAAACTAATTCGAATTTTTCTATCCTTTTGTGTTCAGGAAATAGGCAACCTAATTTTCGACAAGGATGACCAATTAGCTGTTGAGTTTGTTACTGCTGCAGCTAATATCAGAGCTTCCTCTTTTGGAATACCACTGCATAGCCTGTTTGAAGCTAAAGGTGTTGCTGGAAATATAGTCCATGCTGTGGCAACTACCAATGCCATAATAGCTGGTCTAATTGTCATTGAAGCAATTAAAGTGCTAAAGGGTGATTATCAGAACTACAGGTACGAAATTCTTAATTTATCACACTGTATCTTTGCGCCAACAATTTCGACCTCAAGGTATTTCTGTTAATCCCAAGATGCCTACTTTTTGATTATTGCTAGCTTCTGAAGAAACTTAAGCTGTGAAATTGCAAGACCAATGGAACTTGTTTTTCTTCCTGTTATTATTCTACTTTTTGTTCAGTTGCTTAATTGTTTTTGGGTTCGGGTAAGTAAGAGTATTGTGAATTAATGTTCCTTATTTCACAGAATGATGTATTGTCTTGAACATCCAACAAGGAAGATGCTTTTGATGCCTGTAGAGCCTTTTGAACCTAATGAATCATGCTATGTCTGCTCTGAGGTAGTTACTCCTTTCATGTTTTGTTACTGTCACATTTTATCCTTTTTTTTACCACTGACATGAATTAAAACTGAATGCAACAGACCCCACTTGTTCTAGAGGTTAATACCAAGACAACAAAGCTCCGTGAAGTCATTGAAAAAGTTATAAAAAGCAAACTTGGAATGAATCTCCCTTTAGTAATGGTGGGGGCCTCTCTTGTTTTCGAGGATGGTGAAGGTTTGGAGCCAGATGAGGCCGCAAATTATGCTTTAAACCTCGAAAAGGTGCTGCCTAGCTAAATCTCTCTCTCTCTCTCTCGTTTAAGTTTGCAAACCTTGTGTTTTCAAGCTACCTTTTCTTTTTAAGTTTTCAGCCTTTAGTTGTGTTTATGGCAGGTTTTGGCTGAACTTCCAGCTCCAGTTGTAAATGATACAAAGCTTACAGTCGAGGATTTTCAGCAGGAGCTGAAATGCAGCATCAACATCAAACACAGGTTCATATCATTTCTTTCTATTGACCATGCACCCTATGGATTCCATGGTTATATTTTTTAAACCTTGTTGGCTTCTCTCTGTATTTGCACTCTTTAAAGAAACACGAGCCACATCTGCTATTGTTGAACTTATTTCCCCAAATTGTTAGAGAAACGTTCTATGCTAGAAACATAATGCGATATGTACTTGTTGACAAATTGCTTTGTGTTGTATAGAAATTGTAGCTGCATATTGTAATACTACCCGTTGCATGCGCGGCTGTGCGCTTATGTTCATTTATTGAATGGTCAATGCAGGGATGAGTTTGATGAGGAGAAAGAGCCTGATGGAATGGTTCTCGCTGGCTGGTCTGGTCCAGTGGATAAGCAAGTTACCAGTAATGGTAACAAAAGATCAGTTCCATCTTCATCCAGTGCAGATGATGTTAATAGTACTGCCGAGGATGTATCGTTGAAACCTGGAATGAAGCGCAAGCTGAATGAAATACTAGAGTCACATGAAAATTCTGATACCCTCCAGAATAAGTCAGATGTTGGTTCAAGTAGTGCACAACTCGTTGAAGATGACGACGATGACCTTGTTATGCTTGATGAGGACCCGAAGCAAGGCAAGAAGAAGAGATTGCAATAGCAACTTATTCCATAGATAACAGCTTTTGACCCGCGACGTCATGGCTAACACATTATTTGATCGTAACATCTTTTGTAACTTATCTATGCGGTGATGTGCTAGGCTGATGATGTTGAGATGTTGGTTACAATGCCCGGGACACTTTTTTTGGCCATAGATACTGTCTTGTAGGATTGTAATTTGTAGTGGTTAGGCACATGAGCAAACAAATGTTCTTCCGACAGCCTGCTGCAAGATACATGAATTTGTCTCATGAGCCCGAGGGCTTTACGTTGGTGATCTTTTTGTTTAGTTAGGGGTGACCAGGTGAACAATTAAGGTATTCATTCTGAAGTATATTCTCAGGTTCTGAAAAGTCTATACTGATTCCTCAATCTTGTTATCTCAATCTTGTTATCGCCAGTTATTGAGGCAGGGGTAACCTGCGATTCAAGCATCGTTTCTTTGCTCTGAAGCCATATCTAATTCTTTTAGCATCTTGTCAGAAGATAAGCGGATTGGTCATTCATCTTGATGAACTGCGTGCCAAGTTCATTATCTCGCCTAGTAATACAAGCCACATACAGTTCAAAAGCAAATCCAGAATTATACGTAAACAAAACTGTCATTCAAGACAACTCATTCCCAAGAACAGGGTACAGGCCTGTAGTAGCCGATGCAACAACAATCACAGGTAAAAATCTAACTATCAAATCGTATCAACATCTCAAAATCGGCATGCCAAGAACGGTAACGCGCGATCCATCATCTCAAAATCGGCATGCCAAGAACGGTAACACAAGATCCATCCAGAAGAAAAGGCCTAAAAACTCTGATGCAGTGATGCTCAATTCCACTCTGATCCCCTGTCCGGCTATCCCGACTCGTTGAAACGCATCTCAGTATCTCACGCAGACGAACAGGAAAGGAAGAAATCCATCAATGCAGAAAAATCCGCACTAACTTCCGTCCGCCGCCGGAGTTCTGGAGCACGTCCAAGAGTGCCGCGCCCCTCAGGTGACAGACGAGCGCGCAGAACGCGACCCCGAGCAGGAACGCCGCGAGCCGCCGGAGCCCGCCGCCTCGCCTCCTCCGCCCTCGCCCCAACAAAGCGGCCCAGACGCCGAGTGCCTGGCCCAGGCCGGACGGGTTCCAGGCCTCCGCGAGGGCCCCGAGCCTGTCGCCGCCGAGCGCCATGGAGAGCGCGACCATCGCGAGGTCCTCGGCCGGCGTCTTCCTCCGTCTACCCAGCCTGAACCACCCGCCGCCGCCGCCGCCGGGGAGGACGATGGTGAGGGGGCGCGGGCGGGGAAGCAGGCGGCGGAGGGAGGTGGAAACCAGGCGGCGCACGGGCTTCGACGGGAATACGATTGGCTTGGGCTTCGCACGGCGACGGCGGCGGCCGCCGTTGGCGGCGCCACGGCTGCAGCGGATGGCGGTGTAGACGGGGTCGCCGACGGAGAGGCGCGGGGGTCCGATGAGCTGGGGCTGGAGCATCGTGCGAGCACGCGGCGGCGGCGGCGGCGGCGATGGATGGATGGAGCGAGGCCAAGGGCCCAGGCTGTAACCGACTGGTGCTTTTCCGGTGGCCAATGCGGACGCTCCAATCGGGCAGAGAGGCGTGGGGGAGGATAGCTTTCAAATTTTGCATCCGCACGAACACGTGAACATTATAGGGAACAATTTAATTTCTGCAAAATTCGTGGAATTTTTCTGATTTCCAAACGGGGATGTAAGTACCTACATGATTGCATCTGGCAATTGATCTGGGCCATCCAGCCAATCGAATTGACAATTGCTGCTTGGTTGGAATTTAGACTGCTAGAACATTCAGTATGGACTTTCCCTAGGAGACCCTGGTCCTTAACACCTCGTTAGTCGTTATCTCGTATATGCTCGACGAAAGCATGGGTCAACTTTCGAAAGAAAAGGGAAAAGTTTAATTGGGTAGCAATAGCCCAATTCTGCAGCCATGATTGAAGTGCAAAACATAATGTGGAAAAATGTACTAGGAATTAAGCCCATCAGTGGGCAATGTTCAGCAAACCAAATAAGAGATTCATTTTTCTGTTCTCTACGAATCCATCAAATTTACTTACAAAAATGTGGTGTTTTTGGTGCACAAGAAATATGAATAATGAACTTTCAGAAAAAGAAAAAGAAATATGGGGTGAAACAGCTTAAAATGTGTAACACAAAAAACAGCCTAGCTGCAGTGTGAACACAACAACCGTATGAAAAATTCTTAAAAAAAATGGAAACCATCCTGTCTCTTAAACTGATGGTGTAGGGGGGCATGATGCTCTTTGCCCTTTGTGCAATGCACATCTCTTTCTCCCTTCGACAGGCTGATTCATACAAGGTGAACCGTCTGGTGTACGGGCACCACAGATACACGCCCATCCTGAACTTCTTGAAAGCGACGGACCAGCAACCTCTAATCCACTGTCTTCCTTGCATATTTTTCTTCCTCCATTTGGCACCATTTTGCTGGACCCAATATCTGCCATTGCTCCGCAGACAGGTGCTACATGATCTCTTCTTGTCTGAGATTCTGGCCCTCTTGATGGGTGCGGACTTGCTGATTTCTTTTGTGCTTTAAGAAGCTCAAACCACATTCTCCCAGAAGGCTGCGGCTCCTGGGACTCAGGTTCAGAATGGGAAGCCTTCTCTTCACAGATACAAGCATCCCTGACGGTGTTATGTGTTCCATTTTCTGTAGGAGCTTCTCTAGATTTCACCTCTTCTGCTTTGATGCTATTGCCTTGTCTTAGAGATCCCTCCACAGTTATAGAGATATTTTTGGTTAATATTTCACTTTCCTGTGTTAGATCTGAGTTGTGCAAATATTCAGTTAGGCGAGGTATGGATTCAATAACCGGAATCTCAACTTGGCAAGGATAGCTAGTAGATGAGCTTTTAGGGCTGCCTTTGACTCTTCTACCTTTGTGTAAGCTGCATCTCTTTCTTCCTTCCACTGGTTGCTCCAGACAAGAAGAACCATCTTCCAGCACCACTCCACAAAAAGAGTTAGAATCTTGTATCGGCACAGTTCTCCGTTTTGCAACATCAATCTTTTTTACCTTGTGCCCTTCTGACCTCCTTCTATGTGCTTGTCTATTACCACAAGGAATACCAGATATTTTCTTCCAGGGAATATCAATTGCCTCGCCTACGCTGTCGTCTGAGTTAACTAGCCGAGGTCTGAAACCAACAAACGTACTAACTCTTGGGAGCATACTTTTCATAATGCCAGGTGAGGTGTTAACTGGCCCACTTCCCTTTATCTTTATACCTGCTTTTACTCCAAATATATCTTGTTTCATGTACCGTACTCTGCTAAGTAGAGATGATCTATGGCTGGCTGCTCCCTGTTCTAACTTGAGCAGTATTTCTTCACGGCGACAAGGACCATTCTGAAGCTTGTTCCATGCATAGTCAAATACTCTCAGTAGCTGTGCCTCAGTCCTCTCAGCTTCTTGTTTATTATCCATCTGTTTGTTTTGAAAAGTAGAAAAGACATGTAAGAATGGAGAATGCTAAATACATTCAGAGAACCAAATCTTGCTTTCTGCTTGTTGTTAAGCGCTGAAGATGAAATTGACAACTGGAAATTCATATCTGACCCTTTCTGCTTTTATAAAATCAACAAAAGATTTATTGACAGATTTCCTACATCCATTAGACTGACAAAAGAGGCACCTTGATCCTAAATCTTACACCATTCTAATTATGAAATGCCACAATACAAACATTACACCCAAGTATAATTCCATTAACACTGGAATTAGGTAGTCGCTCATGTGGAACAACAGAGTGATAGTGTCAACTGTAGTTTAATGCAATTCTGAATGTAATACTGGAGGAAGTAGTGAAGGCCAGTCTAGAAACCTCTAGGAGGAAATAATGTTATTACTGTATATATGCATAATGGGATAACTAGGATGACTATTAAAAACTGAAGTAACAGCAAGAAACAATGCACAATGAGTATAATGAGCAAACAAAACCATTGGCACCTGAGACATGTGAACAGTACAAGTTTGAAGAATTGAAGAAACTCTAAAACACAGTTATGGACACAATATTACATAATGTTGACTATAGATCAGAGCTACTGCGGACATCTAAATCATAGACATCCTTGCAGTTCAGAAAACTTAAGTCCAGACTACCATTCAGAATTCAGAGTTTCAGACACCATTGGCATGTTTGAATACAATTTTACAATACTACATTTCAACTATTGAAATCGAAGAAAGTGAAAGAATCACAAAGAACACTCACCAGTGCACATCGAAACACTACATAATAGCCTCTGGAGAACACTTCTCTGAAAAGTCCAGGCCCCGCAGCGACAACATTCACCTCGTCTTTACCAGCAGGGCCTAACGAATTCCCAGTGTCCAGATGCGACCCCGAGCGGCCATACTGCTGCAGCCTCGCCCTGACATTATCAGCCTGCCCGAGGTACACCACGATGACGCCTCGTGAATCACGCCTCCGGGACCTGATACCCTCTTCGGACGCGCCGGCGACACCCAGCTCGTAGAGACCGGGGAAGTTGTCCGGGAGGTTGCGGATGCGGTACCTCTGGACCCCTTCCTTGCCGGCGGAGTGGTCCTTCCAGTCCGACGGCCCGACGAGAACCTGGAAATGGGAGAGGTGAGAGCTTGAAGCGCAGATCGGGGACGAATCTTGAACCCAAGAATTTCCCGATTGGGGTTCGGAATTCGATGCGAGCCAATCGTCCGGAGCCAGTTCCTGTGGTCCGTTCGGCCAGCTTGTGGAGGCGACAGGAGCAGACAGCGAGGGGAAGAGGAGAGCGAGTGCGCACCTTCCATGGGGAGAAGAGGGAGTCGTGCTTGGTGCGGGGGCAGTCCTCGCGCTTCAGCCTGTCGGTTACGGGGCCGGCGGCCGCAGGCATAGCTCCGCCGGGCTCTGCCGGAGCTGGCCCCACGGTGGATGGTGTGGGAGTTGGGCTCCCCTCAGCGCCGCCGCCGCTGCACCACCGGCATCGCCGCCGGGAGCGGGCTCGTGTCGCTTTTGAAAAATCCCGGGTTCGTTGGGCGGGGCGGGCCGTGGTGCGCGCACAGGGTGGCCGGGGTGGGTTCCGGACTCGATCCGGGCTTTGTCGCGTTCCGTGTTCCGGCTCCAGGCGCGTCACCAGATCGATATGGTAAATAGCTGGCCGGCGCGTGCGCCGTTGGATGGACGATCCACTGTCCAGATTGAACGCGGCGGGAACAGCGCATTTTTTTTCATTCACCACCACGAGGTTTTACAACTTTCAAAAATCTCAAGTGGAACTATCTTCTTAAAAAAAAGTCAGTAGTACTTAGTATCTACTCCCTCAGTTCTAAAATGTACCCCCTCTGTCCCAAAATAAGTGTCTTTCTCACTTCTCGAGAAAACTCTTCGGTCAATTATATAAAAATATATATTAAAAATTATGATGCAATATAAATATCATTAGATAGATATTTAGATCTAGTTTTTTATAAAAAATATTTGAAGATTTAAAGGTTGCACGTATTTTCTACAAATCTAGTCAAACTCATGACACGGACACCCAAAACGTCACTCTTTCTGGGACGGAGGGAGTAAGTCGGTAAGTTGTTTGACTTTTTTACTCTAATTTTGATGGCTCGTCTTATTTAAAACATTTACAAAATATCATATATTTTTTTTTATAGCTAGCATTAGTAAAAAAAATCTCAATGATTGACCTAAGGCTCTGTTCACATTGCAAACAAAATACTATTCATTCTAATTTTTCACTATTCAACTATTTCTCCCTCTGAGAAAACACGTTTCCAGGACTTAAATTTGACTGTATTTACATAAGTTTCCTTTTTAAATAAGACGAGTGGTTAAACTTGAGACTATAAAAGTCAAATGAATCAGGGCATTCGCTTTCATTTTCAGAACACATATGTTACGAATACGAGCACAGGCGAGACGTGGCTGCGACGGGAAAATGCAGCCTAATCCTAGCTAGCGTACAAGTTTGCAACACGGCCATCTGTCATAACAAAATGTTATGTCACCGATGAGCTAGAAATGTACATGTACGCGACACGCCCGCACGCCGTGTCACATGATCATCTCTTCGGCTAGGCAGCAACAACACACCGCCACGAAGCTGCAATCACATGGCAACAAACGGAGTCGTCGTCAGATAACAATCCCACATTCTCTGTTTGTTTTTTTATCATTCTCGGCAGCAAGCATGCAGGAAATTGACCAATGTCCAATGATGCCCGTAGGCAGCAGCTACGCCGCGCCGTGTGCTTACAATCCGGCCACGAAGCCGCGCGCCGGAGGCTCCGGCGGTTCTCGCGGCGCCGTCGCCGACGGCGGCGTCATCGGCCCATCGGACCCTGCAAAACACAGCGCAAACGCACCACGGTCATTGGGGAAAAAAAAAGGACAGGAAATGTTGCCGTTGGAGCTCGATTCAGATTTCAGATGAGCACAGCACGTACTACTGCTTCCGGAAGGCGATCTGCTCGCGGACGGCGACGAGTTGTTCCTGTGCAGCACGTTGCTTGCCATGGCAGGTGGTCGTCTCGGCGAACGGAAAGAGATCTGGGCAGATTCTTCAGAGGGAATTTTTCAAGAAATTCCGAGACGCGCACTCTCCAATCTCCATTTGTCCAATGCGGCAAGGCAGCCCAAAAATGGTGAACGCTCTGCATGCAACGAACCAGAACGAAGCCGTTACTACATTTCACCTGGCTGTCATCACTGCGTCTTTTCTTGTTTGGGTTTGCTGTTTGCCCATAGCTGTTGCCTGTTGGGCTGTTGGCAACTCCATGTCATCACCGCTAGGCTGTCGTAGCCGGCGCCGCATCCGTTTCTGTTCTGTTCTGTCCTGTCTTCCACCGGCGCCAGTCGCCAGCCAGTAGTCTCCGGCAGGATGCCCGCTGTGGACTTCCCAGAAACGCGCAGGCGGCAAGCGCCACACGCATCCACCAGACCACCATCCCCAATCAGGCAAGCAAAGCCCTCGTGCAGACGGCGCTGACCTGGCATGGGTTTTGGCCGCGTGCGCCCTCGTCTCCGTCTCCCCCCCGCCCCCCCCGGCGCGCACCGGCCACGGCAACGCAGGTGGCCACGTCGTCTCCTCGCCAGCGCAGCGCGCGCGGTTGCGGGTTGCTTCGTCGCGCTTCGCCGTGCGTTCCTCCGTTGTCTCACGCGGGGGCGGGGGAGCTGTGCTGCTCATGCTTTCGCCGGCCGGCCATTTTTTCGTGGGTGCGTTGCATGTGAGCTCATGAACCCACTGGATCGACTGAGCTTGCAAATGGTGGCGGCCAAAAGGAGGGGTCGTGTCCCCACCCACTCGTTTCAGGTGGTCAGTGTAGCGCGGTAGTGCTCACCGACGGGGGCCGGCCCGGTCTAAGGCGTGTTGTCTTTTGGCAGGTGAACACTCGTGCCAAGTGCGAGGGCGGCTACGGTTGGTCACCCGTTCTAACGGAAGAGCGAGCGGCTGGGTTCAGTCCGAAGTTTCCAATGGCACGTTTCTTGATGGTTTCAAGAAAGGTGTAGGCGTTTTTTTTTTGGCTGGACAAATTCTGTGGCTTTGGTAAAAACTCATGTTTCAGAGAAGTTTCAAAACGAATATGAAAAGATAAACAGTAGGTTTCGGCCTGAAAAGATATTTTGGGAGTTTCACCCAAGTTCCAAATGTAATTTCATTGTTCCGAGTTTTGTCAACAACAAAAACAAGCAAAGGTTCAAGGAAATTTGAATGAAGTAGCGCAAAATTGAAAACATAAAAGTATGAAAAAGAGCTCCATAATGGTCTGCACGCCTCCCATGATAGCTGTTTGAAAGCACAAAACCAGCACGAACAATAGGATGCTGCCTCGCCACGATCTTCTGCCGCTCCACCCTTGAGATCCGGCACTTTTGTCCGACATGCCAAGGCTTTGCCCATCTCGATCGACTGGACTCAAAGCTATCAGGGGTGCGCGACAGAGAAAATCGTTCAGGTTCTGTAAACGTGGTGTATGTATGCACATCTTTGTAGTGACATGCATTGGGACCCTTGCAGCAGAGAAAAGCTCAGCCATCATGGAGACTGAGGACTGAACCTTGATGCTGTCTGTCGCGAGACATGCCTTGAGATTCATGATGCAAAGGTTTGGCCCGACGCTCTACAAACCAATCGAAACGAATTTTTGGTAGAAGGAATCTTGTTCCTGTTCCTATTCCTGCCTACTACGATCTTTCTTCTGATCACGGTTTCTTCCGGGTTTCGACAAAGATTGACAATCGATTTCACGACAGTTTGGGCCAAAATCAATGAAGAACAATATATATCTGCTACTTTAATAATGCACAATTCAGACTGTCGATTTTTTTCTCTCTACAAAGCAAAGCAAAGCATGCATGCAAAGCTTTGCATCCTCCGGACAGATGCTTATTCGTCTCCTAGAATTGAATTTCTACAAGATGATCAGATTCATACACACGCACATACACATGGGGATTCGCATAGGTACAGTTTGGTTCTTGCAAGCAGCGGTGTCAGGGTCAGCTAGCATCGACGACGACGCATCATCCGATAGATCCTCACAACCTCCTGCTGCTCTCGAGCCTGGTGTACCCGAGGATGCAGTTCGCGTAGGCCACGTTGCGCAGCGCCTTGCCGTGCCACCTCCCGACGGTCGCCGCGCCGGACCTGAGCGCCTTGAGCAGGCAGTCCGCCGTCTTCACCACGCTCCTCACGCCCATCGGCAGCGACAGGTATGGCGCGTTGAACAGGTGGAACTCGAGCTTTGCCGCCGCCGCCGCCGCGGCCGTCTGCTGCTGCCGCGGCGGCGACGTCGACGAGGAGGCCATGAGCATCCGTCCGACCTGGCGCGCGAACCCGGCGCCGAGGGAGTGGCCACAGACGCAGACGTTCTCGGATCCGAACCTCTCGATGGTTGCCCTGAGCGCCTGCAGCGCGCGGGCGAGGCGGGCCGAGCCGCGGAGGCTGTTGCGCGCGAGGAGGCGGAGCTCGTCCTCGACGTCGCGGCGGATGGTGGGCGCGCGCAGCAGCGTGCCGCGGAACGCGACGACGGCGCTCGGGGCGCCACTCGGGCTGGGCATGGTGGTGGCGGAGGAGGAGGAGTCGAGGTGGTGGTCGCGCTCGAAGATGGCGCCGAAGACGGAGCCGTCGCGGTCGTCGACGAGCTCGTGGGCGAGGCGGTACTGGAACGGCTTCCACCACTGCTGCGCCACGGCCGCCGCGTCGCGGCGCTCCTGGCGCTCCAGCTCGAGGAGGTACACCGCCTCGATCAGGTACGCCATCACCATGCGCCTGTAGTCGTCGTCCCTCCATGTAGCAACAGTGGAGAAGGACAGGCTCGCTTGCTGCGCCATTGCCATGGCCACCAAGCTACTATACAACCGCTCTTGAGTGAGTGAGTCGCTGATGGATCTCCCTTTCCTTTGGCTGTGTTCAGCTGCCGTTGGTGTCGTAGGGAAGGGCAGGCAGGGGAGGGGCGCAATATATACCCCGAGCCGAGGCGGGGAGGTGGCGCAGGCAAGGAAGGATTGCGCCGAATTTGCTTAGCTAGTGGGCAAAGCTTTGGGCCAATTGTTTTTGTAATAGCCGGGAATAAAGGCGGACGCGGCACGGAACAAAGGTCGCACGGACCTGAGCCTCCCTTTTGAGTTCGGGGACTTGGACTGAATCGGGGCGGAGATCGGACCGGGCGAGATCGCGATCGATCGATCGATGAAGCTACTAGCTCGGGATCGTTCGGTGGATGGATGGCAGTGAGCCAGTGACCCAACGTGAGCGCACGCCACTCAGTGGTGAGTTGCCTCCAGCCTGCAAAGGTGTTGCCGAGGGCACGCAGCCAGAACGGACGGGACGGACGGACGGACCACGGCGATGTGCGCTTTTGGGGGAGCATATATTCCTTCACCTCTGGCTGCTTAGGCGTAGAGACACTGAGACAGACAGAGCCTGGACCATATGCGATGCAGGGCACTGTGGCCTAGCCGGATCCCGAGACATAGTAGTAGCTCGTCCTCGGACGATGGTGACGGGACTAAGGAACGAATCGTCCTGCTGGGATGCCTGCGAGGCTGGCTGGTGTACGTGGGCAGGGCACGCAGGGGGTTAGGCGCCCGTGTCCGGTGCCCGTAGATGGTGCGGGGACAGCTTGCTTGACGGCAGGAGCCGCCGGATCGGAGCCCGGAGAGGGATATCTCTAATCCGCCGGTGCTGGAGGATAGCTGGTTCTGTTTTTTTTTTTAGATGGCTGGTTCTGGTAATCCGCTAGCATCTGCGGACTGATCGTTCGCGAGAAGAGAGGCGGTTGGTGTCGTCACGCAACGGCAAGCTAGCGCGCGGGGACGGTGTCACGGTGAGGGGTAGCCGGGTAGGGAGGCAGCGGCGTCGGGTGGTGGAGGACGCACTGGTGCGTGGGGGATTACTGAATAGCGCCGTGATCTGCTGGCGTGCGTGGCGAGGGGGGATGGTAGCGAGCGTGGCGACAATTGGGCACGTTTAACACTACTAATAATCTAGTACTTACTTACTAATCGGGGGAATTTGTTCGCTGCGGACGTAGTGAAATTGAAATCCACGGTCTGAGAGCTCCTAATGGGGGGAATTTGTGCGCCGTAAAGCCTTGTTTAGTCCGGTCTTAAGTCTTAACCGTGCTCCGCGTGTTGATTCGTTCACACTGATGCTGCACTTTTGTCACCTAATTATTTGCTCACAGTGGATGTGGACGTGTGTGATCCGTGTGTGCTTGGAGTGTGCCCTTTTAGACGGGTAAACTTGGCCCTTGGCAGGACCCGCCACGAACGCGGGGGGACCTTGAGATTCAGGATCATATTATTGGGCTTCGTGAGCCGGCCGGGATCCAAATCCAATCCGTTGTTCAAGGCTTAGGGCTAGGATTTCACTCTGGCTAAAACTGAAAGGTAAAATCACTTAATCGATTACCTTAACAAAAACTTCTTGATGGAGGGGGCTCTTGATATACATAATCAGTAGTCACTGCAAGAGGTTGTGATTTATCCACAAATATAAGGACTTATAGATCATTCACAATTAATTCTATAGTCTCATTGTCTCAAATCACATAAAACTTCATTAGAGAAACTAATATAAGGGACATGTTCGAAGCGGTTAGTGGAGGTGGAGTTGGGGGACTAATGGTGGGGTAGGAGCTGGGTGGGCAATGAGAAAGAGGGGCAATGGTTTGTTACATTTGAATGGGTGAGTTGCTCTCGTGTTAACATTAACATACGGGTGAGTTGCATGAATTTGTCATTCGTGGTATGCCACATTATTGCCCATGCGATGGGACACGATGCTGTTTTAGACCTAGGTGTCTTGGTTTTAGTCCGGTTTTCCATATTTAACATGGAATGTAGGGTTTTTTTTACTCATTTCCTTAAAAAATGAGGCCTTTGATCCGTTGTCTACCACGTTTTTATACAATTCAGGTGGGGATACTATCCTCCGGTGACCATTAAAAAAACCGGCCTCTGTGTGATCACTCCCAAAACTAAAATATCTGTGTGGATATTCTAATATTAAGTTATTTTGAACAAAGAAAATATTTATTTTATTATGTAAAGGATGAGATCAATTTCAAAGCATTTTTTTGTTATTCTATTAGCCAACGGAATTGCTTTGATTAGAGCTCTCCAATCATTTTTTTTTTCTTGATCATGGGAGGCCATGTGTGAAGCTAATGTTTCATGTACGGTTTTGGAATAGCGGTGAGAACTGTATGATTATCTATGACATTACTTTTCTGTCTATGAAATCGTTCCCAGAATAATCACTTGCAATGGTCTACCGGTTTACGTGCAAGACTGTCACTAGACTTGATTTTTTGTTTATTCATTATCTTTTGTTCTTGCTGCTGGAATGAAAAAGGGGAGAATATGCTTTGCCAGATTAATCTTGACGTACACAGGTGATCATATATCGGATAGGATCATTTGTGATTATCTATACTAGCCTATCAACCCGTGCTACCGCACGGACTAATTACAATTAATAAAAATTAAAATTTATAGCTAATAATTATAATTATCTATCGTACTCTATCTTTCATCTGTTAAATATCTTAAACTCAGTAATCACAATTTGTTTCACATAGCATCACATCTCCATGTTTTTTTTATTATTTGAGATATGTGAACAATACAAAAATTTATTCTTATGTCTTCTCTCATATATGAATATGACACAACAATATTAATAATGATTGAAATAGTAATTTAGATTTTTATATTGGTGCATCTTAGGATTTTTTTATAATATATATTCTAGATTCATATTTCGGGGAGGCTTGCTACGGCACGCCTCTTTACCTCTAAGGAGGTAGGATTTTAATTAAATATACACCCTTCAATATATATATAGAAAAATCAATTAGAAACTATGAAGCACTTATTAACAGCCTCCTTAACTACGGTCGGCCACATACATGCATGCACAACAATTGCTCCAACTCCCGCCACGATCTTCCAGAGGTTTTGATTTTTTGTTTCCATGTTTCTTGTCATCCACAATCAAGTTCGTATTATACATAAAAAGTAGTCATGTCGATCACTTAGACAATAAAAATATTTAGATTTTGGATGGCAATAAATGGCCATGTCATGTACACTGCACGTAGAGTTCATATAGAGAAAAAACATTCGGGCTATATTTTTTTTAAGTGTACATTCAAGCTATATTAGGCATGTCATATTTATGTTGAGTGAAAAAAATGAAGCATTAGCTGAGAAAAAACATTCAGGCAACAGACATGTCACATTCAGGTCGTGAGACAAAAATACGTTAAGGTACAGTGACAAAAATAAAGATGAAGAATCAGTAGTAGAGAACATGGTTGGGAGATAAAAAGAAAAGAAAAAAAAGAAAAATAACCATATCTCCTTTTTAATTGGATCTAGGAAGATATTTTAATACCTTTTTATTTTTAAATTTGAAAGCGTATAAATAAAAATTAATCTATTACATGCTAAGAGGTAATATATAATCATGTCCATCTTGATCTAATCAAATGGATGTGTCACAGTTATTTTAGAGACAGTAGCAAATCCCTTATTTAGTCACAAATTTTTCACACAACATCACACTTTCATATGTGTTTTTTTATTGTTTGAGCTATGTGAACAATATAAAAATTTATTCTTATGCCTTCTCTCATACATGAATATGACGCAACAATGTTAATAATGATAGAAATAGTAATTTAGAATTTTATATTGGTGGATCTTAAGATTTTTTTTTATAAGGGCAATGCTAGAGTACTACTTTTTAGGTGGTAATAATCGCAAGCGTTGATTTTTAGAATAGATAACATTTGAATAAATAAAAATATTTAGGGGAAAAGTAAAATCCCATCAATCTCACCATGCTGATCTCCACGTAATTCCCTCGTTCCTTATTTGTCAGTTCTATTAGTCGATACTCCTTCTTTATTAGTTGTTAACTGATCCAATCTCACGTATGTCAAGGAAGTCTGTTGATGCACAGCCTTTGTACTTCACGTACACATATGTGGCCGTCAATTATATACATCAACTATCAAAGACTAATCAATCCATTATTAGATCGACCATGCATGTTAGCCTGCCGTGAGACCATGTCAAGTTTTTTCCCCCAAAAGATCCGTGTAAATACATGAGACAAAAAAAGAAAAATGATAGTTAAAACTAACCCAACCAAGTTAGATCTAATAAAAAGATATTTTCCCTATTACATAATAGGAGGTGATATGTCTTTAGATTTTCTTTTATAGTTATTTAGGAGTACCTTAGCAAAATTCTTTTTATAATATATAATCTAGATTCAAATTTAGGGGTAGTTTAGATATGTACATAGGGGCCACTTCATATTTATTAGTTGTAATAGATAATTATTAAATAAAATATATTAGGGTCCATATAGGATCCTAGGTGGATGTTTTGTTTTTTTGAGAGAATTTCTAGGATTTCTCTATTTTTTTAGAGTGTCCACCTAGGATCCTATGTGGCATCACTAGAGCCTTCAAAAGGAGTCTCTGATTAGTAATAGTAAGATGTTACTTTTTGCCAGGGGGATTTGCCTATCTTCGCAACACTCAATCCTGATCTGTACTAGCCTTTATGAACGCGCTGATGATTACGCAAAGAATAGTTCCAGATAGCGATAATGATCTGCTTACAGAACCCATCAAATAGACAAACAAATGCAGTCTTCGCGTGAGCAGAACCAGCTAGTTAATCCACTGGTTCGATCAACTCGGATAGTCTCCGTCGACACAGAATCGCACAAGGGCCGACCGAGGCATAGATGTCGATTTCGATCGGGATGGGACACTGCCATGCCACGTGAAATGAAACAGCCATACGCAGTGCACAGCAGGTTTCTGTTGCCACATCGTGATGGTCTTCGGCTCTTCGCTACTTGGCTCCTTCCTATCCGACTCACTCGCCGTGCAGCCTGTGATTTGCCCTGGACCAAGGAGCCAAGAGGCAAAGGACCCTGGCTGGATATAATTGCCTCAGCCCTCCTCGTGTCACGACTCAGACCATGCATGCATTGCAGATAGCCTGTGAGGGTCGTGCTTGGCGCTGCTGACGCAAGGAGCGGTGACGTTTGTGCTGCTCATCTATGACCTATCGTTGGGCGCTTCACTTCGGATGCCCTGCCAAAGTGCCAAATCATACTGTGCGTGAGAGTTGCGACAAAGCTTGCTTGCGTGCTGCTATCTGCGTCCATGATCCGTCCAATACCAACCAATGTCTGTTTCTGGAAAGAGAAGAGGAAGGCAAATACACTGGAGACCTGTCAAATTAACGTACGTACGTACACCGAAAGGAGATGCCGCGGCGCACATGTTGATTAGCGACGAAGATTTTACAAGCCGTGCGTCTCACGCTAGCTCGATCTCAGGCCTGAGCACGTTTCTTACACTAATCATCAGAGGATTTATCTACTGTCACTACTAGAGGAAAAACGCCCATTCGTCCTCTTCCATTCAGTACCGGTTGGTAAGCAACCAGTACTAAGGTCCATTTAAGTACCGGTTGGTAAGCATAGTACCCCCGAGGATCATTTAGTACCGGCTCGTAACATGGTCCGGTACTAAATCGTGGCATTCAGTATCAGTTGGTGTTACGAGCCGGTACTAAATGGTCCAGGGGGGTTCCCGAGGCACCTTTTGCATTCAGTATCGGTTGGTAACACCAACCGGTACTGAATGCCACCATTCTGTACCGGTTGGTGTTACCAACCGGTACTGAATGCACCACCCAGGGTTACTTTAAAAGGATAGCATCCTTCTCTCAACCATAAATCCTCTGTAGGTGGGGTGGTTAAGGAGGATTCGCGCGAGAGGGAGGTCGCGAGTTCGTAGAATCTGTTCCAGATTACCAGTACCGGTTGCATAACCGGTACTGATTGGGCCTTCCCAACCGGTACTGGAGGCCTTTCTCCCGTAGTTTGTTTCTGGTCGTGCTAATCCACATTTTACACCGATCGTAGAATCTGTTCGCTTGGCTCGATCGTGACATACTAACCCAGGGTTTTTTTATCCGCGTGCTGGTTGTTAAAGCGGATGCCGCCCTTTTCTTACTAAAAAAAAAGAAACGTAAAGACTTGGAAATTACTGGAGTTGTACAGGCAACTTGGATTGAGCCAGCTCAATAGGATGGTTCACTACTTCACTTGGAGCTGAAGTTCAGCCCTAGCTTCGAGCCATCAATCCTCCTGGGCGCTGGTGAAAATACAAATGCGTGATGAATAGGCTAAACACTTGTGAAGGATCTGTTCGTGCCTACTCTAGGACCTTTTTTAGATGAGCGCCTACTCTAGGACTTTGACAGACAGAATGTATACTGCAGTGAAAGCATAGTCAACAGATTTTTTTTTTTTTTTAGAATTTAGGTATTCATATCCAAAATACCGGACTAATACTACACTGTATTGCTTCACTGTTCAAGAGGCTGGACACAGACATCATAGAAGTTTAGGGACACTGTATATACGCCTTTTCTCTTCATACTTTAAGTAGACCATATTTTGGATATAGCCTGCTTGTGAACATCGCTAGTTGGTCAATGGTCTTGATGATTATTGTATTAAATAATAACATGATCACAAATCTAGTAACTGCGATTTAACGCAAGATAAACTTGTTTATTCTAGATAGTGCCTCTCAAGCTCACTGCTCTGCCGGTGAGGGCGTGCTCATCGACGTCAATCTCCATGATGTATTGATGTGATAATTGAAGGATATTTCACCATCTGATGCCTTTTTTTGTTCAGTTGGTAAGGAAGAATCAGTCTTCTGAAGTTATGAAATGGGCGGACGTGATGTTTTTGACATGGGAGTCAAGGTACTACGGAAATGCTTATTCGATGAGATCTATGACTAGAAGATTAACGGAGGCGCATGCCAGACAACATGCATGGTAGAAAAGCAGGCCTAGCTAGAAACTAGCTAGAAGCCGGTAGGAAGGACCTGGTACTCGTGTAAGCTAGGACAAAGGAGAGGTAGAATCATTTCGCAAAAAAAAGAAATTAAAAAGAGAAGAGGTAGAATCATCTAAGTAGACAGCTATGAAGAGATGGAAAGAGAGGGCGAACAATTAAAGATGAGATCCATGTCTAGTTGCTCCTGTTTATCATCACTCAGATGTGTACTGATAATATTATTTTTCTTGCGGGGAATATATGCAAGAGAATATTGGTGATGCGTGCTTGGTCTCGGATAAGATGGCTCAGCTCCAATTCAGTATAAAGAAATTAAAATCAACAAGGTTTTGGTGAAAATTGTGTGGCCACGACACCTTTCTATTGCAATGGCCAAGATCTTGCTTTAGTTAATTACTGTATGTCATGTGTAAATGAAACCACATTTGATTTTCTTTTTTCGAAACAGAAACCACATTTGATTATTAGACGTTGGAACCATACCTACCTCAGGTACTCAGTCACACGTTCACCGCACCTATAAAAGCTTTCCAAGTCCTCTTTTCTATACGCTAGCTCCATCGTTCCTCTCTTCACGTGTATATATAAAAACATTTTTTAAAAAATAAATAAAGAAAAACTGCAGCATCAGTTATTTCTTCACAAGCAGAAAATTGACTACATTGCTAATAATGGATGCTTATATTTTTCTCCTCACCTTAAGTTTCAAGCCAAGCAGCCTCTAACCGTAAAAATGGAACACCACCTCTAGCCGCGCATAAGCAACCTCACCAGAAAGCAAAATTCTTGTGCAACCGAGATATTAGTATAATCACTCCAATTTGCATGACAACCACATGATAGAGAAAAGTGAAGAAAACTGGAGAAAGCAAAAGGAGAAAATGCGGCAGCACTACATAATTTGGTCCTGAGGGCATATCACAGCTTATAATGTTTGTTAGGAAAGCTCCAATCTCCCGCGTAAACCCAGCCTTTTGGCTTGACGAGGACATTAGCCTTTTTTTCCCTGATGGGCTGGAAAATTAATTTATTTTCCATGTACGCATTGTGTGTCTCCTAACCTGTGTCCCCATCCGTGTTTCCATGGAATTAACATCAAATAAATCATCCAAATTTAATTCTAATCACAACATTGTGTTTATTATAATAAGATCTTCAAAACTAAACCACACTTGACCATGTTTGGATTATATATATATATTTAGAATATTTTGTGTTAAAATAATTTGTTTAACCTAAAAAATATTCCAAAAAGAAAATATAGTCCAAACATGATCAAGTGTGGTTTAGTTTTGAAGATCTAATCATAACAAACACAATGGTATGATCAGAATTGAATTTGGATGATTTATTTATCGTTAATTGTCTCGGAGACACGGATGGAGACACGGTCAGGAAACACAGAAGCCGCAGCCTACCCACAGAACCAGTAACCTTTTTCTTTTCTTTTTGCTAGAATGTATAAAAATACAGCGTAGGTACAAAAGGCTTCTGTCTTTTCTGTTTATCTTTTTGGGCAATGTCTAGCAAATCATTAACAACTATACAACATATCTAGTTCAGTTGACAACTACTGTATTTGTCATTCTGGTATACTGTTAGAAGTAAACTGTGATCCGGAAAAAAAAACAAGAAAATTAATTGTCTTTTATATTTCTTGGTTGAGATGTTCTGGGATGTGCTGGTTGGAAGATGTCAAACGGAGATGGCGCAAGGGATCTCCTGGATGCCAACGGTGAATCTGAAAGCAAAGGTTCGTAAACAGAGCTCCTATTCTTGACTGGCGTTACAGAACTGGATACCATCATATTATCTTTGTCTGACCTCAGTTGAGACTCCAGATTCACCAGGGTGTACATTGGCCCCCGTGAACGCTCACCCCTCTGAAGAATGTTGATAGCGCTAGGACTGTATGTATATCTGAAATACTTCAGAGCTAATACAGGTCCCATTCCAACTCCACTGATCAGCTGGAAAATGAAATATGATCACAACGAATGCATGTAGCCTTTTATAGTACCAAGCAAAAAACATATACAGCAGCTTACCACCAATGTGATCCAGTATGACGGTTGTCGGCAAAGGTGAAACATGATGGTGTACATTCCAGAAGCTGGTATACTGCTGATAAAGAAGTTGATGACATAGAAGGCAATGAAATTTCCCCATATGGCCAGAAGTTGCACAAATGTGAAGGAACTGCAAGCGAAAAGACAGGTAAGGATCACTCTGACAAAAAAAATGTAGAAGTTCTAAGTTTGGAGGCTGATGATCCAAGTTTCTAATTCATACTTCATCTCCAATGTCACAACTAACGCCTGCAGCCAAATGCTTCCTGAGAGTGCAACCATTGACAGCTCTTCCATCTCACTTTTCTCATTTGCATATGCATGGATGGTTATAAAAAAAATAATGATGGCCTGCGAAAAGAGAACAGTCACATTAACCACATGAAAACATACTGATCTAACTTCTTTCAAAATACCCAGTTACTATCTTGATAGGCCATCTGCTTAAATAGGTCAATGTGCACAACACGGGTTTCACCAAGATATTTAAGGCAATTCCGAGCCAACTGCTCTCCGGTTTTTACTGATCCAATTTGTTGGTTAATTTTTTGAGTTTTGTTGAAATCTGATGTTTCGCTAGTATTTAATAAGCAATATGTAATTTTAGCGCAGCATTTTGAGATCCTCTAGAAATGCAGAGACTACCATTTACAGACCATGAGCAAAGTGGGTGTAATATACAAAGAACTTACAGCTTTTTAAAGAAAAAACAAAACAGAACAAAAAAGACAAAGAACTTACATGATACAATGATCGACCAAACCAACCCGCGAAAGTACTTGGATTTAGAAGCCTACAAAGATACTCAAATTACTGAAGGTAATTCAAACTGCAACCAAAATAAGTTTATCTAGGATACTGACATAATAATAAATCAGAAAAGAGAGATTGACATTTAACAGGAACATAGAAGGGGTATAGTTTACCTTCCAGCTTGGCAGTAACGAAGTATCTCTGGGTTTTTCATCACTGTCTTTTCAGATAAATCCTTGTCTAGGACGGTAGTTAAAACAGGAATGCTTGTATAGAAAACATTATAAGCCATCAAACTAACTGAGTTGAATAAACTAGTTCCAGCAATGCCTGAGAGAAAAGAAAAACTGCATGGACAGTTTATGAGAATATTAAGAAAAGCAGTGCACACTATACAACTATCCAACTAAAATAACAAAAGTACTGAAGTATGACTTACAGTATCTGAATAAAGCAAATCAACAATGACTTATAGAAAGAATACTGCGAAAGAAATGCAGTTCGATTGTAAGAGTATCGCCCATGGATAAGAATCAGCCTTTTCAGAAACCTGAACTCTGCCAAGTAAAAGCAAAGTGTGAAGAGTTACCAGAAAGATTCTAAAACTGGCATGGTATTAAATAGTTCAGAGTCTGAGTTTATATCAAACTATTATAGAATCTAGACTGAAGGAGACAGGATGTGAATTGACAAGAATTCATGACAAAACCACAACTAAGGAACCTCTGAGACATGTGAAATATTAAGGAGCAATACAGGATCAGATCTTAGGTCTACAAGATTGACCATCTCCATGGACAACATTGTAAGAGGATTTTTCCACAGGAAATGGACATATATTTGAGTTCACAGCTTGATTTGCATGTGAAGCCTCAAAAGAAACTGAACACATATTGGTGTATCACTATTATATCAACAGTATCCAGAACATAGAAAGTAACTGAACAAAACTGGAAATGTTTGTGTCCACTTGCTTGGTGCTAAAAAAAACTCCGTCCAAATTGTATAAGACATTGGTAGAATTACCATAGGCTTTCCTCGTGTTCTAGAAGGTATATACACACCAATTTGACTGTCCATTTTTTCCAATTCTTTTTTCGGTAGAGTGGAGGCTGGTTATTGGTTTGGTACAATCACATTAAATTTCACAATCTACAAGTGAAACTTTCCATCCCCTGAAAACCTAGTAGAAAATCCACCACCCAACCACGGTTGGAGGGAGTCAAACTGTGGTTGTCTGCCAAAGAGCGGAGATGTCACTGTTGGGCTATGCAACAACATTTGCTTTGAGTTTAAATTTTGGTATTCTCGGACTCTCCTATATGCTTCAACAGACACAAATGATTCACTTATAACCAATGATTTCAAATCGTATAATCGAACCTAGTCGTAAGACCCTAATTGTCTTGTCGACTAGGATGGCGTTCATGATTAGTCGTCCAGTGGACATACTAGACCCTACTCGCCATAAGACCGATCAGGCCGACTAATTGCGACTAATCGCGATTAGTCGGACGGCTTGAAATCATTGCTTATAACTGACTTTAAGATGCTTGAAAACTGATAGAGTTGATATACCAGAAAAATTAAACAGGATATTTTGCAATAAAAGCGCAAGGACAAAGAAGTGAAGAACAGAATACTATTACAATTATCTAATATACACAAACCGAAATAACCTGTAACTCTTGTATAGGATGCAGTGAATGCAAGAATAGTGGTAGCAGAAGAAAAATATTAAAAAAGGCTAAGTACTTACTGCCAATGCTATAGTCAGCAGCCCTTGCAGCTTGGAGGCCTTCCCTACCACTAATTCCTACACCAATGTCAGCCTGTTGTATCATCCTTACATCATTTCCACCATCGCCGATAGCCAAAGTTCGATAGTCACATGATTTTAGAAGCTTCACTAGCTATGGAAAAAGGGTGTTTAGGTGAGTACCCAATACAAGGAGAAACAGAGCAACACAAAAGATTAGGAAAAAAAGCCCTAGTAAACCTCTTATGGATACCATGTCAGCTTGAGTATACATGTGTTCAGTTAAAAGGCAATATACCTCGTTTGTTCTTTTGCTAACTCCTTATATAGCCAGCCATGTATACAGCTGGTTAAAAAACATATTTCTATGCTGCTATTTTAATATTTTAAATACTTTATTGTACTTTGAACTTACTTTATCCATACATACAAAATAACTAATGCTGATGAGTGATGAATATATTTGGCATAAGAAAGAAAAGAAAACCGGTGGTAAAGAATCACCTGTGCTTTCTGTGATGGTGTAACACGGCAGCATAATGCAGTTTTTGAAAGAACCGCTAGTTCAGTAAAAGCTTCACTATAGTGTGTCAGAATAATCTCTAGTGCCCAGCCATCCACTACAAAAGCTAACTCCTGTCCCAACCAAATACAAAGTTATTGCAAGTAAGATGCAAACTTTCTTCAGGGTGCTGATATCACTGTAAAGGTAGAAATTTGCACAGGCATCTTAATATTGCATATATTTAAACAGGCCAGTGGACCAACTGGCCACTGAACCATAGCAACTGGCTTGTTTTGATCATGGTATTCGGAAATAGCTAGTCACAAAGGGAACTTGTCTTTTCCCTATCAATGCCTTAACAATGACCGCATCAGAGATCAGAAAGGTAGGCTGGCAAGAAATCAACAGGACATCATGTAGCAGATGAGGAAGTAGCAGTGGCAGGGAGTATTTCACATCTGGTGGAGTGATGGCAGTCGATGGTGGCACAGATTAACAACCATTCTAATAAATTCAACCGTGTATAGATAAGAATTGAGAAAGTGGTATCAGGACCCGCAAAAGCTCACTAGACACTTGGATGTAATTGTAACCAATCAAGGTCAACAACCCAATGATACAGCAGAGATGGATAATCCCTTTTCAATATTTATAATGACAATTTAATGGTGATTGTCACCGCCAGAAGTGCTTCAACATCGCCCAGTGAGAGTTGCTGTTACATTTGCCCATGCCTCATTCCAGCAGGTGATGGGCTTAGAAGAGAGGGCATTTTAGTCCTTTCTATGGTTGACCCAGCAAATAATATAGGCCTGAATCAACAAAGTGCACTATGTGCGAAAACAGACAAGAAATCCAATGACCCACAAAATGATCATGGTTTAGGGTCTGTTTGGCCTCCACATACTTAAGATACCAAATCAAAACATGCAAAAATCAGGATGGAGGCAGGGGCATAATCTCTCTTAACTAACCTTAGGCTCTGATGACGTTATCCGCATGGTAAGAAGAACTCTTTCCAAGCTTCTAGCAACTTCATCTTGAGTTCTCCCATTAATATGCAAGAGCTGCCCTTTAGGTTCTACAGGCATGCGATTAAAGTTAAATTGGTATTTGATTCATTTTCATTATTCAAGAAAAGCCTGTGCAGAACTCCTTTAGATATGTACTTTTGAGGAGCTACTCAGCTGACTGGTTTTGTAAAGCCTCTCTACGAATGCACTTTCAAGTAGGTAAGCCCGCATTCCCAAATTAGTATAGTCAAATCCTTCTATGCATTCAAGTTTATTCATGATTATATTGTACTTGCCTTTTTTAGGTTTAAAAAGGCTTAACATTCTAACACAATAGACTTCTTTAGGACGGAAAAGGAACATCTCTTTTTCAAAGTGACTGCGAAAAAGGTGCCTGAGTTAAAAGAGTTCATGCAACTGCACTACTGAAGTGCAGTAAAGATTTAAAAACTGGCATATAGGAACACGGATACCTGAAGAAATCAAATTGCACAAAAGAGCAATTTGAACGGCAGTGCTTTGTTTATCACCAGTTAACATCCAGAAATTAATTCCTGACTGCCTCAGTAATTCGATAGTTTCTGGTACCCCATCCTACGAACAGATCCAAATATAAGGACCAATGAACGCCAAAAAGAACAATCATGTGTCGTTACATGAGATGAAGAGTTTGTTTAGATTGTAGGAAAAAACACTGTAGCATTCGCTGGGAAACGTGTTTTGTGAGGGAGGAATAGTGAAAAGTTGGAATGAATAGTGAAAAGTTGGGAATCTGAACATGGCCGAAAGCAAAGTAGAACTTAGAACCTGGAGGCGATCTTCTATTGCGCTGACACCAAGAATCTCCAGGCTATGTTCTAACTTTTGGCAAACCTCAGCAACTTTCCACTGAGCAAACAAAATATAGAGGAATTATTTTTTGCGAAATTTTATCTTGAATGGATAAGAAAATATGACAATTACCTCCCTGTCACTCAGTGCACTATTGGCCTCCTTAAATGATCGAGACCATTCAGTGTATTCCTCTGATTCCAGCTCACGCCATCCCAAACAGAGTGTACGTAACCCCAGCTGAGCATATTTGTCAACTGCATCAACAAACGTCTTTGTCTGTTTCCCTGAAAATTAATTGTCAAGATTCTTCAGGTCAAACACAATACACTATGTTTGCCTCAACAAAGTTTATATCTTCTGCTTTATGAAGATCCACAATCAAGAGAAGAGAAAACACAGCCATTTGTTACTTCTGAAGAAGTGTGAATTAAAATTATGAAACAAAACAAAATAAAGGATGATTTGAAAATTCTATAATTAAGAATTTAGGGGATTACCAGAATAAGCACAAGGAAGCATTGCCTCATCAGCGCCTTTGGACAAGAGAAAAATCTTGCCACTCTGACAATCCAAAATGACGACAGACATTCTTTTCCGATCAGATGTAAACTCAAGAATGTCAAGTATCTCATATCGCATCACTCGCCGGTCGAAGTGAATTTCTGCTTAAGTAGATGCCTAATTATTTAGCCAATACAACCATACAAAAAAAGGAAACAACCTAATTTAGGAGCAAGAAAACCTACCTGCGTTATTTCCATTTTTACTTACAAGAACCATATGCAAATTTGCAGCCGCATTAACAAGAGCATCCTCATCCTGGGACTGGGCTTTATACAAAATTGATCCGCTAGGACTGGATGCCGTAGCAAAAAAGACAAGAATAAATGATGAGAGAATGAAAACAAGATGTGGGGCAAAACTGTAGAAGGATGAATGTCTAACCTTTTTATAGGAATTACTGTATTGCAGAGTGTCATGACTGTCAAAAATTTGATGACATGAGGAGAATTATTGGCGATAGCGTTCAGTAGCTCAACATCTGAACAGCGCAACCGATTAGTCAACATAAATGTGAACTGGAACAATATCAAGTAGTTCACATGCTAAATAAGTTCTAAGTACATTTTGGTATCAAAAGTGGAAGCAGTTAACATGCCAAGAAAAGGGGATGTAAAAGAAAATCTTGCAAGAGGAACAATGAAAGCTACCAAAAAGAGGCCAATTTTTTTGTGACCATGCTGTGGCAAGATTAATGCTTTTGAAAGATGGAAACTGGCAACAAAGGTGGCAGAGCAGAACCCACAATATGATCTTGTTCTGAGAAGTCAAACGAGAAAGCACAAAAGGATCCTAGCCTCTTCAACTATTTACAACAGATTCAGGAAGAAAATAGTTAACTGGGCATCAAATATGACCTCTGAGCGCATCTCCACATTCGTTCCCATAAAAGGTACCCCCAATAAAGCACCTTCTGAAGATCATCTTGTTCTCAGTCAATGTCCCAGTTTTATCTGTCAAAATATATTCAACCTGCCCCAAGTCTTCACTAATCGCTGTGCTGAAAATTATTGTGGGAAGGTAGATTTAGCAAAGAAAAAAGGACGAGTGTCCATCTTATTAGGAGAAACATGCATGGTTACTTACTTTGCTGCATGGGCAGGTGTGTCATTTTCCAAGTCATACATATCCTCATCCCAATCTATGAACTTTGCATATAGACTTTTAACAAAGTCCAAAGAAACCTACAAGCCACAAAAAAATATTCACATGTGAATGGTGTGAGTCCGCTCACATGTATCAAATAGAAGCAGTGCTTCATATTGTATGAATAAAATTAGAGTGTATCTACCCTTCAATGTTTCCAACTAGCATTGCATCATTGCCTAGTGAAGAAAAGATAAACAGGTAGCACAACTACGTACACCTAAAGCTACATGCCAGAAGAAAACTATAAATGGAGAGCATCCACAGCATACAGGAAGATGCAGTCCACAGAACTATGCTAAACAAACAAGGGCTTCAATGAAAACCAGTATAAATAGTACTGTGATGTATATGGAAGCTGCTGTTCGTAGGCCAGAGGAACCAAGCATCCAGAATATCTACAATCTGTAAGCGTTTGTGGATCATGAATGTAACTATGCAATCACAAAAAGCTTTTCTTTGCACAATTAAATGGTAAAAAACAGTATGACCGCAAAACCATGTTGTGAAGAGTTTGATGGTTGAAATATATGCCAACGAGTTGTCAGATAATAGTTGTGCCATCACATGAGAAGTGTAATTATATCAAAACCTTTAAACCATGTGAATCGAAAGACTCATAGACATACCTTTATTGAAATGGGAATCATAATAGAACACAATAGTTCAAACCGCAGAGGTATAACCAGAATCTGATACCATGGTTCATTGCCATCATACTTAACATACCATAGCTACAAGAAGACATGAAGACGATTAGACAATCAGCAAAACATAGATGACCCAGAAGAACGATGTGGCCATGTACAATTCAGATAATGAGAGTTTTAAAGTTTTGGAAAGTAAACTAGCATACTGAAAAATAATAAAGTTACATGTCAGATTATTAGGAGTTCTTATTTTGATGTTTGTAACCACATTACCAACCAGTTAAACTCAGCTTACATCACACTCTTGCCTAAGAAAGATGACGCCATGAACATCAAAGATTTCAGACCTATCAGTCTGATTCACTCTGTTGCAAAACTGATTACGAAGATCCTAGCCAACAGATTGGCCCGGCTGAATGAGTTGGTCTCCCCCATTCAAAGTGCATTCATCAAGGGTCGGTTTATTCAGGACAACTTCATGTTAGTGCAGCAAACTACTCGTTACCTGCACCAGCAGAAACAAGCCAGAATTTTGTTGAAGTTGGATATAACAAAGACTTTTGATTCTGTGTCTTGGCCATTCTTATTGGAAGTTCTGAGACACTTAGGCTTTGGGCAGATCTGGTGTGACATTATCAGTGGCCTCCTCACCTCCTCTTCCACCCAGGTGATTCTCAATGGTAATCCAGGAGCAAAGATCAATTATCAGAGGGGTTTACGGCAAGGTGATCCTCTGTCACCAATGTTATTTATCTTAGTCATGGATGTCCTAGGTTTCATGATAAACAAGGCCGTGGAAGAGGACCTGCTACAACCATTGTCTAGAAGGACGTTGCCACATCGTATCTCCATCTATGCGGATGATGCGGTAATCCTTTTAAGGCCTACAGCTGGTGACATTGATATTATTCTGGATATACTACAGCTGTTTGGAAGTGCGAGTGGGTTAAAAACAAATGTCCAGAAGAGCAGTGTGCTGCCTATTCAGTGCAAGGCAGAGGACAGAGAAGTAATACAGACACATCTCCCATGTCAGCTGTTGGAATTCCCTTGCAAATATCTTGGAGTACCTTTATCTATCCACAAATTGACCAAGGCCCAAATTCAACCAATAATAGATAAAGTAGCAGATCGACTTCCTGGCTGGAAGGCTGATTTGCTAACGAAAGCAGGAAGGAAAGTGTTAGTTCAATTTGTGCTCACATCCATGATAATCTATTTAGCTATGGTCATAGATCTCCCAAATTGGGCTCTCAAAGCTCTTGATAAGTACAGGAGGGGGTTTATCTGGAAAGGTAGAAAAGATGTGAAGGGAGGACATTGTTTGATAGCTTGGCCGAAGGTGACCCGGCCTCTGGAATTCGGAGGGCTTGGTATATCTAACCTACAACAGTTAGGATGGGCTCTCAGAATGAGGTGGCTTTGGCTACAGAAAACTGAGCCAACCAAGCCATGGGCGTTTTTTCCCATTCAAGTGCATCCCTCGGTTAAGGCTTTTTTCTCAGCGGCAATGATATCCGAAGTGGGCAATGGCATGAATACTCTCTTCTGGTCGGATAGATGGGTACATGGTCAAAGTCTTGAGAAGCTGGTGCCACATCTCTTTGGTGCAGTTTCAGGCAATGGAAAGAAAAGAAATGTCCATGAGGCCCTTACTGATATGAGATGGTTGGATGACATAAGAGGAGCCAATACCGTGGCTGTCCTGATCGAGCAGCACTTCCTTTGCCTCTTTTGTGCAGAGGTAGTGCTGCAGCCAGAAATCGAGGATTCACACATTTGGCAGTTTGCACCATCTGGTAGATATTCAGCCAAGTCAGCTTATGAGGCAATGTTCATTGGGTCCATTCAGTTCAATCCTTGGGAGAGGATCTGGAAAAGTTGGGCGCCCGGGAAGTGTAAATTCTTCATGTGGCTGGCTGCACATAACAAATGTTGGACGGCGGATAGGCTAGCTAAGAGAGGCCTATCACATCCAGAAGTCTGCCCCTTGTGTGATCAAGAAGAGGAGACAATCAATCATCTGCTAATTTCATGTGTGTTCTCGCATGAGATATGGTTCAAAGTTTTGCAACAGTTGGGTGTGCAAGCTTTAGCTCCTCAACCAAGGGATTATTGCTTTGAAGAATGGTAGGATCAGGCCAGCAGGAAGGTGGCTGACCAAGCCAAAAAAGGTCTCAATTCAGTAATAATCTTGGTGGCCTGGTCCCTCTGGAAGCATAGGAACCGGTGTGTCTTTGATGGACTGCAGCCTAGTCTAATGGGGCTAATGTCAATCATGGAGGATGAACTGAAAACTTGGGAATTGGCTGGGGCTAGAGGAATTACTCAACTCCTCGCCCTGCGGCCTAATGATTAGCTTAGTGCGAATCCACGGTCAAGGGTTGTTTACTTAGTCTTTTTGTAATATAGTGTGAGCGTGTGGGGGGGGGGGTTTTACTGGTTTTTGCCCCTTAAAAAAAAACCTTTGTACTGGTTACTGGGTGCTTACACCCTTTTTTCTTCTTAATATATTGATACGCAGCTCTCCTGCGTGTTCGAGAAAAAAAAAAGATGCATATTAAACTCTTGATAGATAATTTCATTGGTCCTTTGTGAAAATACATTGACATCTTACAAGATGCTGTATCTTTGCAAGAAACCCAGTGCACTAGTAACAGCGGAGCTAACATGTAGGTAAGAAAATTTACAAGCCAAACTACCTTGTGAGCTTCTATATCCTTCCACACATTGCCTGCAGCCCCAAGGACGACAACGACTGTAAGTTGAAATAAGAATATGGCACCAGTAAGCTTATCGATCATTGCATCCATAGCAGTCAGCTTGGGTTCTGGGACACCCCTGCTCATTCCCAGCTTAGTTTCATTGCCTGGAAAATGAAGATTACATCAATAATCAGTCTTCTGGTAAAGCTGAAGCTTAAAATAAATCCAGGTATCAAAATCTGATTCATATGTTGAAAGGACACGACTGAAAAGTGAAAACAAAAGTTTCCACTTATTCTGCAAATTACCATAGCATCATTGAAACTAGATTTATAGGAGGTGTATGAAGTTGTGAACATAAAGACATGACAATCATGTGTTCTACATAATTGTTTGTAAAGCTAAACAACATATTTTTTTTATCAAAGACCTTAAAACTATTTTAATCAGTGCAATCAAGGTGCTAAAGTACAATATCATTGAGTTCGACCCTTGAGTTTTCATCAATGTGCAATGATGCCCTTTAGGTGCAGTGTTGTTTGATAAGCCTCATTGGCTCAAATCAATACCCATCTCGTAGATAATTAGATATATCTGTGGAAATGGTCTAATGAGAAGTTGTGTAGTGAAGGGGCAAAATTGAACAATATCAAATAATAAGATTTGTAGGGACTTATGCATTGTGAAATTCTTTGTGAGTTAGACAAAATCTGCAGCTCACATAAACACAGTACTCTCAGTTTCAGACCGGTTGAGCTGCCAGGTTCTGGCACTTCTGCATCTACTAAGGTAGAATGCATGCTCATTTCGAAAGATGATGAAGAACTAGACACTAATAAAGCGCCCATTCAAAATAATGTAAAACATAACGTTATCCAATCCAGGTTGTCAACTTAATCAACGTTGTCTAAATCGATAACAGCCTAGTTTGTGTCCGAGAGAGCAAAAAAAAAAAAAACAGCCTAGTTTGCATGAATACTACTAGCCTTGTTGTTACATGAAATTAAACATAAGAAGCCAATAGTGTGTGAACAAGTTACCTGTATAAACCGCTACTCCACAAGCCCATTCTGTATTTCTCAAGTAGCATGATTGTAGTAATGTGTTATTAATAGTCAATGGACAAATGTCATTATCAATAAATGGAGGAAACAGACGGATGTTTGCGTCAAATCTCCGTATGTCTTTATCTGGTACTGGGCACTCGATCACACCCTGTTTAGTTAAGACATAAATGTAATGATAAGTTAAATGAAAGCATATCACAGTGGGGTTCCCCCAGTTTTTTTTTTTTTTTTTGCTCAAGGAAAGTCAAATGAAAGCAGAACTGTAAAATAAGAAAGAAAATAAATTATCTAACCTTTATTTTGTGCAACTGTTCAAACTCCAGCCCTACACATGGCTGTGGACTTACTCTTGTCTTCAAATCAGTTTCCCCATCAAGAGCAGCTGTCTACAAACATATTTAGAATTCAAGAATGGGATGATAATATACATTCAATCTGTAAAGTCCTAAGTCCAGTCAACAATAAAATCAAAAGTGTGTCCCATGTAAAGGAGAAAAGGAATCAAGTATGTCTAGTCTAATAATAAAAACCTATTGGCATCAACAATTGTTTTGGGAATAATGTTTCATTAGTTAGCGAAAACAACAGTTAAAAGTTTTATCCACATGACCGATGCAGCAAAGTTATCACCTAAGCAAAACATGCATGCACAACACAGAATAAACAGAATGTATTTTGGGAGTGCTGAATTTATTTACCTCAACATGACAGCGGCCTTGTGGTTCAGATGTTCCCAACAAAACAAGATCACAAGGTACTTCTTCATTCTCTCGAATCCAAACTATGTTACCAACACGGATATCTTGAGCTTGAATCTATGTTGCAGAAACTGAAGAGAGTCATATTCTCAAGTTCAATATTCTCAAAACTGTGAAATGAAAAGGTATATATGAAAGTACAGTGGATACACTTCAATTGTGCCCCCCTTAGGTAAAAGCTACTCATCTAACCAAACTTTCACACCAATTATTGTAATAGTAATAATGCCTCATCAGATTATTGATCATACACAGCAAAACAGTTACATGATGTAGCCATAAATACATATAGCGGCATTTCCAGATGCAACTATGCAAAGTGGCAAGGCTGAATGGCTGGTACAAGAAGGTTTATATGGATATATTTGCATTTTACTTTTCAGATACAGATATGCTTATGATTTTCTCTATCATTTCAAATTAAATGCTTAAGGGCATATCTGAAAGACCAAAGATATGCACATTCCGAAATGATAGAAGATGACATAGGAACATACATGTTTCCGGGCACCATTCTTAACAATCCACACTTCTTTTTCATTCGCTTGTTTGTCTGAAATATACCTGTTGTAATCATCCCATGCCTCTTTGGTTGCGGAAACTGCAAAGATAATTATAAGTGGGCCCCAGGTGCTTGCAGGATTTACAGGAGTGATAAGTGACCATAGTTGCAGACAAGCTATCAATAAGAAATACTGATTCATGAAGCGCCTGAAACACCAAAAGAAACAAGTATAGTAACTCTTCCATTCTTACCAATTAACTTATGCAATTACACCAAGACCTAACAGGCTCGAAGTCATGTGGTCTTCAAGTCAAAGGAATATAATTTAAATCTATAAAAATATGCTCTCTAGTGAAAAACTAGTGATGTTCTTGGGTGGGAATCACACCGTAAATGCCAACCAAAAAAGAGGCAATGTGACAGCATGGAGCATACTTTTACATGGAAACATATAGCAGATGTAACATCCTTTGATCAAAATCCAGTAGGAGAGAAGAGAGCACTAAGCATCAGCACTGTTCCCAACACAAACTAAGGTGTCCCAATCAAACATTGATTGGAATAAGATAGCATCCACATTGCAAAAATCTAAGTAGGGTGTTGAAGTAACACAGCTAAAGAAGATCCCATACCTTAACCTATTCATGCAACACTGTCAAAACCTACTGTCTGCAGTAGTAACAATGGGTCAAACAAATAAGAATGCGTTTGTATCAACTAAATCGTAGCGAGCTGTGAATAACTGACAACTCCTCCCCATCAATCAGACTTCCCGCCAAAGGGTGCTTAGACCAAATGGTCAAGTCACTCCGGCGGCACCCCTCAGGTCCTGAGTTCGAACCCCAGGTGGGGCGAATTTCAGCCTGAGGGTTAAAAAAATCCCCTCGTTGGTCCCGTGTGCCAAAGCACTGGTTTAGATGGCGGCCCAGGTCAGCCTAAGGACCGTGTATGGCCCAGGCAAGTAGTCTCACAGGCTAAGCCTCCCAGTGTCAGGGCGGGGCCGGGGTTCGGGGGTTTTCTTGGCCTGTGTGAGAAGGCCTTCTTCTTACAAGTAATGCCCGGGGGGCGGCTTGCCCCTCGCAGGTCAAGGGTTTTTTTTTTCAATCAGACTTCCCAAGTCTGCCATCCACTTCCCCTCACTTTCAAGGTACTTGTCTTTCTCTGTTTCCCAGCCAGGAGAAAGCAATACTAGCAAGAGGGTTACATGTGCATCCTATGTGTCAAACAGGTAAAAGGAAAATGAACTCATCACTGCTGAGAATCCATATATATGAAACACATCTGGACTTATGTGCACAAACAGATACAGGTAGTCACAAACCTGAATTGTTCCCATAGGTTTTTGGGCAAGAAGTTCAATAAGGTGTACTTTGTATTAGAAATCTGATTATCACAGTAGTCATTCTGATAAGACTCATCATTTATGTAGACAAAACGCTTCATTCCCAAAAAATAACCATGCACTGTATGGCTCTTCAGCTTATCCAGGTGAGATCAGCTGAGCAAAATCCTGCTTAGAAATGTATGTCAGCAAAAAGAAACGGCAGCTAGATGGCCACATGTGAATCAACATTAATATGTGGCCACCAAGTGTTGATGAAACTTCAAGTATACAATGTTGTACAACTAATTGTACCTTCTTTTTTTAAAGAACTGGTAGTAGTAAGGATTATAACACACCCAAAAGTATTAGAAAACCTGTTATGCCAATGCCTTGCAAAATATATACTTAAGATCACAAAATTCTACATCATTTAACCAAGTGTAGAAAATCAAAAGGCTGCACAAGAAGCTTATAGGATCGTGGCTACTGGAAGAAATGGATACTCGATCCCTTCGCCTTTAGTGAATAATATAGCGATGCATCTTGCATCAAGATGACTGGCAATTCAATACGTGAGTGCACAGAAAATTAGTAAAAGTGCCAAACAAGACATGTCATCAACATGTAACTCTAATTTCTTGAGGAAATGATTAAAATAACGAAGCATGGTACTAAGCAAGTACTAATGCATTAATGTGGTCTTCTGAGTCCTCATACATCACTATTGTTTCGAAGACTCCAACTAGAACCACAAATAAACCTCAAGAGTTCAAACAAAATTTGTGTGGACTGTTCAAATCCATGTTGATTGTTGAAGACTAAAGGACCGCTATTACGATCAAGCGCCTGGGGGCACATCCACACGTGCGCTCGAGCGATAGGATCGCGGTGGGTATGCGCAGATCAGGAGAGAAAGGAGAGAGCCGCGATCGTCTCACCTGCAGCGGTGGGGAGGCGGCAGGGGAGAGCCGGAGGAGGACGAGAGCTCGAGGAAGATGGCCCTCCCGGATCCAGGCGTCGGCGGGTGCGGAGAAGGCGCCGGCGATTCCCCCTAGCGACGGCGAGTCGGAGTCACGGCGGAGAGAGATCGGCAGAAATGCTTGGTCCAAGCGGGTTAAGACTAAACCCGTTTGTACCTGGAATTGGACCCGAAAAGACCACCATTAGCACAGTTTTCAAGGCCCAAATACAGCCCACGTGCCGGTTAATAAGCCCAAACCAAATTATCCACACCTACACGGGCAATGGGCTTTGATGGGCCGTACGAACACACAACGCGGCCGATCTGAGCAGCTGCTGGGCAGTGGGAAGCAAACCAGCAAATGTGCCAGGCTTGTCTAAAAAAAATGCGCCAGGCTGCCAGGCGCCAGCCGGCCTAATAAGCACACACCCAGACACACACCGTTCCTAATTTCAGCGTTGCAATCTGCCCAAATGACAGGCATAGCTGCAGACATGTTCCGAGTGTTTTTTTTTCACACGCTTTTTTTCATAACAGATGTGCTAATCGCTCACGCTTTCCAGCTGTTGTTTTACATGGCCAGCGTTTCAGAGACAGACATGCAGCAAAACAGTTTCAGAGAACATGAACTGCATAAGATTTCTGCCAAAGGATTCCTTGTGCAAATAAAGCTACTGACGACTGTTACGACAAGGCGATAGACAAGGTTTCTTGCCAAGCAAATGAAGCCACTGGAGAAAGTTCTGCAAACAGCTCCATATGTCTCGCGCACTACAGTTAATGTTTCTTTCCATGCAACTGTTGCTGACTCAGCCGCCGTAGGACTGTAGGAGTACGAAACCAATCCTAATTTTCCAGGTAGTACATGGGCTGTAGGATCCACTGTAAAGCGTGACAACTTACAGACAGCACACTGAAAGTGAAGCACCGTTGCTCAAGGAGTGAACCCTGTTGTCGCAAGGGATGAACTGGTCTACGGCACTCTGCTGAATTTTCGTTGCGGTGCAGGTATTCAGAGATCGCCGGACCAGTATCTCAAGCATGGAACACCAGTCACCGGCCATATGGAGGCATACCAATGGCACCAAGACCTGTATTTTGTTTGGTTATCCGTAGACAAATGGGCTGCAAATGGAAAGAATATGGTCTGGCATTCTTTTTGCTCATCTCCTTTCCTTTTCTAGCTCACTGTTCCTGGATCTTGTCTGCCTACATGCTATACAGTGGGGATGCATATAATTGCATGCGTATAGAAAACTCGTCCTGCAGGCGGCATGCCAATGAATGGAAGGATATAATGAAAAGGCAGATGAATCCAATGCTTTCGTTTCTGCTGGCCATAGTGTTGTTTGGGTATAATCTCTAAGAAAGTATTGCTTGAGTTGGTGATGAATGAACTGATGATGAGTGTGGGTCTGCATTGCATGGGTTATAGTACAGCGGGAACGAAATTCAGCTGCAAATTGCAAGCACGTGGATAGATCGTTTTGGGATCAGATCAGACGATAACGCAGCACGATCAGCGACCCTACGCCTATGTTAGGGACCCCTTCAACACAATGATTTCACATGAAACAAATTCGTCGCTGCAACTGCAAGCATCGAAATCATTTCCTGCACCCTAGACGGGCATTGTACGGTTGTACCCAGTTTTCAGATTTCTCTCTGAATACTACAGTGGCCATGAAAAATTGTCGCGTTCTAGACGTGCCCCTGGACCTATAGCACCGGTCCAGTATTCCAGCTCGCCATGAGCGCCGGCCGGCAAATCGGAAGGAAAATGGGCGATGGCGCTGGCAACAGTGACGTCTCGAGGATAATAGGGCCGGAGCAGTCGAGCATGCAATGCATGATCCGGCGATGATGGGACGAGAGAGGCTTTGGCAAACGGTCGAAGCGACCAATTGCCGCGCTCCGTCGGATCGCGTCATGGGCGGCAGGGTGGGGCGCCTCGCCGAAGGGGGAGGGAGGCATGGTCCGTCCGGGTCAGGGTCAGGGTGTTGTAGCATCAGAGCACGCAGCGTCGAGCTGGATCTCACTCACCGGGGGCTCACTGAGCGGCGCGCGCGTGTGTGGCGTGGCTAGCTTGACAGCCATGGCCCATCTTCTAGATCTTGGGCCCGGCCGGGCACCACCATCCACCAGGCAACAGAAAATGGAGTGGAAGCTGTCCCATTTCGCAAGGACAGGTAGTGACTAGGTAAGTGAGTGAATGAGACCACCGGAACTTTATCCAGTCATCATCCTAGCTAGGCCTGCTGATTACACGGTAATTAACAACCTTTTTCCTTCAATCTCCGGCCAAAAAGGCGTGCTCGTCGACGGCCACACCATCATCATCATGGACGACACGGAGCCGAGCGCGGCGCTTTTTCCCGCACGGCCGCGGGTCTCCGGCCGGCGCGAACGGGGAAAAGGTGTCGTTGAACCTCGGGGGACGGAGAAGACGGGACAAAACCTGAGAAGAGAAAAGGCACGCTGCGCCGGTGCAGCGAGCGATATCATATACGAGCAGGGGCAGCCGCAGGGGCGAGCGTGGGGCGCCGGGACAGACGCGCGGTGATGATGGTGTCGCCGGCTGGCCGGAGCGCTCCCCCTCCCCTCCCCGCTCCGACCCAGCGCGGTTCAAAACAAAAAGGTTCCCGGCGTGCTGCGTTCTTCATGGGCAAATGAGCAAACAAAAGCTACGCCGGGCTCGCTCGCGCGGCATCGATCAGCGCCGAGTGGAAAAGTGCTCCGTTCCTGCTCGTGAAGATCCTCGCCATGATTGGGGGTCGCAAAGCCGATTTTAGTTTAGTGATGAGTTGCGTTTGTTTGTTCCAAAAAGAGAAAAAAAAAACGCTGATACGCCATGATCTGAACTTTGCGTGTTGATTGGCATCGGCGGACCCTTGGTAGTCAGGGGCGAACGCGAGGGGAGGGTTGCGCACTTGCACTACACGTCTGCACCGGAACGGAACAGTGGATTCAGGTAAGGGAAAATTGTTGCTGGAACAGCTGTCACATTGGAATATTTGCTAGTACTAATTAGCCTTTTGCGTACTTTTTTTCTTTTCTTATTTATGTGATGGTCTTTTATCGATCGTGGTATGGAGACTTTTCTGCCGATCTAAAATGGATTTGGAAGCTCGGACGGTAATGATTGCACGGAAAATTCTGTTTGTTGGGTGTCAGGATATATAGCAGTACACATGATCATCCGAGCATATAAAATCAGGCGAAAATCCACTCACATCACAAGGAGAAAATACAGAGTACGCAGATATGCATATGTGCATGCCATGTGCACTGTGATAGTCATGCCATACCGGGTGCGAATCATACAAAATCAGGCAGAACCCACTCGCATCACACGGCGTGTAGCTCATCGTGTATTATGGGTACGTACGCTACGGAAAAGTACAGAGTATGAGAAGTTTGTCGCGTCTGCAGCCTCATGATCGATCTACGACAGTATCGTACCCCATCTCGGTCCCATAATCTGAATACCGATCGGAGCCGGACACAATTCCAGTATGTGAACTGAACACAGTTTACCATCGCTTCTTGTGCGGATCGGAGCTAATGCAAGTTCTCGCGATCAGGCCCTTGTTCAGCACGAACGGGGAAAGAAGACAAGAGGGGCAATGATTTGCGCAATGTGTAGTTTTCTGTATGATACGACCGATCTACTATGTACACTAGGCCGGCTAGCAGGCAGGCAGACACAAACTGCAGACGACAGACGACTGGCGTAGCTTACGGCGTGTTTAGGACTAAGTGTGTTTAGATTGGAAAAGATTCCCCGAAAAACACTGTAGACCCAAGAAAACACTGTAGATGAATAGTGTTCTGTGAGTGGGAGGAATGGGATGAATAGGGAAAAGTTGGATGAATAGTATTTTTTTTTGGAGAAATTTTTGAATCTAAACGCTCCCTAAAAAGAAGACAACGGAAATCCGGCCCGTGTCCGGTTAATATCTGATCTTTGGTGGCGATGGCCGGTTAATATCTAAAAGGGCACAGGTGGCCGTTAAACAGGAGACTGGCACACACGTAGACCTGGACGCGAGTACCTGGATGAATGCGCGTTTACTGATCTGTAGTTATCTTCCGTGAGAGAGACAATGTCTGGGTCTGAGTCTGATACGGATTAGGAGTACCCTCGACCTGTGCAGTGAATCCATGGCACTACAGTCTTTTCAGGGTCAATCTACATCTCTCTCTTTCAGCTGCTCAGGGGAGAACCGACACGAGCGCGGTCAATCCACAGAGTGTGTCCCGGCCTAGTAGCTCTCTCCCTTTCAAAGCCCTCATGAAACCGAAACCACCATGGCGCGCTGTCGGCCTGCCCGCCCAGCACAGCACTCGGTCTTCAGTCGACTGCAGCTAGCATCATCAGTCCCTCACTCTCACACACACTCAAACATCCCAGTCGTCAGTGCACACCTGACCTACCTAACCGCGCAGATGGAGCCCATGCATCCGGCCACTGCACAAGCCGATGGAAATTAGGTAAAGCGGTGGGAGATAGGCAGATAGTGATAGGGGCGCAGCACCGCCGCAACAGCTGCGGCTGTGCACGGCAGCACCAGCAGCAGCCTGCGCGCGCGGCAGCGGCAGCACCCGGGCCGAAGGAGACAGCCAACATGGATGAACGAACGGGACGCCAAGCATAGCAAAGCAAAGCAAACGAACGCGGCCGAGCGGGCGCTGGCCGGCCGCCCGGCCGGCAGTGCGAGCGTGCCTGCGCTGCGTGACCTGCATGCCCAGCGCACTGCAGACAAGCGCGTCTTTTGGGTCTTCCAAAAGCAGCGAGATTGTATCCTTCTTTTAAAAATTTGCAATTTGTACTGATGGTGCTAGCCAGTATATATAGTAGTTTGTAAAAAAAAAACAATACGAATCTACGAACTTTCTCCGAAATCCTCAAAAGGAGGTGGTGGCGATCGAAATACGCGTGCAGAGACGGCCGGGGTGGTGCTGGGCTTGTGCCTGTGGTGGTGATGATGGCTTGGTGGTGGTGGCCAGCACCCGCATGCACGCTGTGCTCCAGGGCCGCACCAGCTTTTTGCCGCCGGCCGCTTCTTTCTTTTAGCCGGCCTCTCGCGGCCGTGCCTGGGCGTATCCGGCCACCGGTCGACCCGGCGCGGCCGCTCGCTGCGTGGAGGAAAGATGACCAGGAGATGTGGCAAGATTTCCTTCGCGTGATCGATCCTTGACTCTTGAGGGCGACGCATGCGACGGGAAAGGAATATTTTTTTTTCTTCGTCGACTCGGCGCTGGATGCCTGCCAAATCCTCCAAGGTAACGGTGTCGTTCTCGAACGGGTCATTTCAGGCCATGCCGCGTCCCAGGATTGTTGGGGCGGGCTTGTACGTGTTTAGATATATTGCTTTGCTACCACCTTCTCGTCATTTTTTCGTGAAAGTTGGAACGGCCACATGTAAAGCGAAACAGCGATGTTATTGTCTCTCGAGATATCGGTTGTAAGTTATCAATGTGCGGTACGTGTTTGCTAACAACCTGTTGCCACCTGACATTTAGCATAATCTGTCCCTGTTTGATTTCCGTTTCCTCACATTTGGATCAGCACAACGGAGATTCGTGCCACAACACCCTACGACTCCACCGCAGTGGTGTATAGTATTCTCACGATGAATACTGAGAAAGAAAAAAAAAACTACCAATAAATAAATAATGGAATAATAACAATCACTTGCACGATGTTCTGGGTGATTTATATGAAAATCCTCCTCAACATGGGAAACAAAACAAAATGAAACCAACTAGTCCACTTCATCAAGGATAACCCTAAAATCAACAATAGGTATATTTAGTCGTCTTTTGAACGTCTGAAAGATTAGAACAACAATGTATTCGTCATGAATGGTTTGAAAAAAAATGGATTCATCATGATGTGAACTTGGTATTAGTAATAACAACCACAGCCATCTAACTTTGATATAATAACTATCAAATACAAAGTCAAAGATTATTCACCTCAAGATGTGATGAATTTGAACAGACGTTCAAGGCACATTGTAGTCCAAGTTCATGAGAGGTGAATGAAGGATGATCTAGAGACAAAGAATGATCGGTGGCGTGGGTAACACTTTTTGTCGATCTGCTCAAGCGAGAAAATTGGAGTGTCAACTACTATAATAGCCCTGTGTAATACATGACACGAAGGATCATATTCTTTTAAGAAAAGTTCGTTTACACTTTACACCCCTTATCTATGAAAAAAGTCTAATTTTTAACCCTCAATTACAAAACCAGACATCCAACTAACAAAATCAGACAAATTTACTCCTTTAGGTTGTTTTGAATACGGCTTTCCATTTTATGGAAATATTTAAATATTTAAAATCATTATTTAAACTTAAAAGTTCTTCATTTTAAATAAAAAATTATGAAATCAATGCTAATTTTTCTTTAAAAATTTGTAACCAACATATTGTCACACTGTTTAAAGTTATTTGGATATTATTCTTCAAGTTCCTAGTGCTTTTTTATTCTAAAATATTAGTAATATAAATAAATAAGATGCAGATAACTTCAATTTGTTACATTTTAAGAAAAACTGGTAATGCCTTAATATTTATAATTTAAAATAAATGAATTATGATTTTTAGATTAACTTTTTACATTGTTGGAAAATATAAAACCACCATTGAAACCACCTAAAGTGCCAAATTTGTCCGGTTTTGACAATTGGATGTTTTTTGTGTCCATTTAGTTATATGCAAAAAAATCAGCCTTTCGTGACAGTCCCTATTTTTTATGATATGTTTGTACAAACACACCCTCAAAATTCTATTGCGTGGTAATATACAAAACTAACAAGAAGTAGAAATTGGTGGAACATAATCTGAAGTCTGTCAAGTAGGCTAGGTTCATATAGGAAAAATAATGAAGTCTTGAGGGGGGAAATGGAAAGAAAAATAATGGAGGAGCCGAAGAACGGTGAGGCGATCGATCAATGATCATGGATTTGTTTCGGTCTTGTAATCGATCTGGATATACGTCCACATGACTACATCTCATGAGTCTCACTGGGATGAGCTGATGAATCACTCTAGTAGGTCTGTCGTAATTGTAATCCATCTTGAGTCGTTGAGTAGCATTCATGTCAAATTAAAAAAGTGTCTCCTTTTCTTAACTGTACGTACGTATTTATGCCGGTCCATTCATAGCAGAAATCAACCACAATTTGTAGGTCTCGTCCATTCATAGCAGAAATCAACCACAATTTGCAGGTCTCTAATCCCGTACACACTGTCACAACTCACAAACGCAAACAGTCTCTCAGTTCGTTAGCAAATCATGCCAACACACAGGGGGAAAAAAAACCCGTAAAAGCAAGCATGAGAGCCGGGCAGTAAGATCGAGATGAGAACGAAAGCAAAGGCAAAAAGGCGGCCACACCCACTGCACCACCAAGTAAAGAAGCCGTCCCCTCCAATACGAACCATTCCTTCGTCCCTCCCCCTCCCTCCTGGCCTCCTCTCATCTCCTCTCCTCCCTCATCGATCCGGCCAAAAGCGAAGCAAAAGCAGAGCATATTGCTCCATCGGTCTCGCCAAAAGAGCAGTGGAACTGGGGATCGAGGGAGCACCAAGGAAGAATAAAGCGAGGCGAGCGCATCACGCAGGGCTCCCCTTTTCTCGCTCAAAAGAAAAGATCATCGCGCTCTCTCTCTCTCTCTCTGTCGTAGCTAGCCTGCCACACTTGTGCTGTGTGATTGGATCGTTGCCACTCTCTCGCTCATAGCCATAGCCTGGCATCTTAGCTATAGCTGGCTACTGGCTAGCCTCCTCGTCCTGCCCCTGCTGCCTTCTACGGTGCTTCCCTTCCCGGCTCTCTCAGTTCTCACCGCGCTGCCATTAAAACCCCCCTTGCTTGTTACCACGACGACCTTGAGCATGCGCACGCTTCATGTTGCCGCCTCGCCGCCTCAGCAGTAGCAGCTTACATGGATACGTTGTTTAGGTTGGTTAGCCTCCAAGCTTCCGAGCAGCAGCAGCAGTCGGCGTCCTACAACTCGAGGAGCACCACGTCGACTGGCTCCAGGTCGTCTTCTCACCAGACCAACGCCTCCTACAACTACTACTACCACAGCCACAGCAGCAGCGGCGGCGGCGGCGGTGGGCAGTACTACTACGGCCAGCACCCGCATCACCAGCAGTACTACCTGGATCCGTACCAGCAAGAAGAATGCGGCAACGCTCACCACCATCTTTACATGGATGAAGACTTCTCCTCCTCGTCCTCGTCAAGGCAGCAGCAGCACTTCAACCACTCCCATGGCGCCGCCGCGGCGGTGCAGCCGCCGACGTCGTCCGTGACCACGGCGCCGACGCCCCCGCTCTCCACCTCGTCCACGGCCGCGGCGCACCACGCGCTGTTCGAGGCTGCCGACCTCTCCTTCCCGCCAGACCTCAACCTCGACTTCTCCTCCCCGGCGTCCTCCTCCGGCGGCGGCGGTGGTGGTGGGGCGTCTTCTGCGGCGGCGGCCGTCGGTGGTGGAGGCGGCGGGAGGTGGGCCAGCCAGCTGCTCCTCGAGTGCGCGCGCGCGGTGGCCGCACGCGACAGCCAGCGCGTGCAGCAGCTGATGTGGATGCTCAACGAGCTCGCCTCGCCGTACGGGGACGTGGAGCAGAAGCTGGCGTCCTACTTCCTCCAGGGCCTCTTCGCGCGGCTCACGGCGTCGGGGCCACGGACGCTGCGCACCCTCGCGGCGGCGTCCGACCGGAACACCTCGTTCGACTCGACGCGGCGCACGGCGCTGCGGTTCCAGGAGCTCAGCCCTTGGTCGTCGTTCGGCCACGTGGCCGCCAACGGCGCCATCCTCGAGTCCTTCCTCGAGGCCGCCGCGTCGGCGTCGTCGGAGACGCCGCAGCGGTTCCACATCCTCGACCTCAGCAACACGTTCTGCACGCAGTGGCCGACGCTGCTGGAGGCGCTGGCGACGCGCTCCGCCGACGACACGCCGCACCTGTCGATCACCACCGTGGTTGTGTCCCCCGCCGCGGCGGCGTCGGCGTCCTCGGCCGGCGTGCAGCGCGTGATGCGGGAGATCGGGCAGCGGATGGAGAAGTTCGCGCGGCTGATGGGGGTGCCCTTCGCCTTCCGCGCCGTGCACCACGCCGGGGACCTCGCAGAGCTCGACCTCGACGCGCTCGACCTCCGCGACGGCGGCGCCACCACCGCGCTCGCCGTCAACTGCGTCAACTCGCTGCGCGGGGTGGTGCCGTCCGGCGGCGGCGCACGCCGGAGAGACGCGTTCGCATCGTCGCTCAGGCGCCTCGACCCGAGGGTCGTCACCGTCGTCGAGGAGGAGGCCGATCTCGTGGTTTCGTCTGATCCTGACGCTACCGACGAAGGAGCTGACACGGAGGCGGCGTTCTTGAAGGTGTTCGGCGAGGGCTTGCGGTTCTTCTCGGCGTACATGGACTCTCTCGAGGAGAGCTTCCCGAAGACGAGCAACGAGAGGCTGGCATTGGAGAGGGGAGCCGGACGTGCCATCGTGGACTTGGTGTCGTGCCCGGCGTCGGAGTCCATGGAGCGGAGGGAGAAGGCGGCGTCATGGGCGCGACGCATGAGGTCAGCCGGGTTCTCTCCGGTGGCATTCAGCGAGGACGTCGCCGACGACGTCAGGTCGCTGCTCCGACGATATCGGGAAGGTTGGTCGATGCGGGATGCCTCTTTAGACGACTCGGCAGCCGGAGCGGGCGTCTTCCTCGCGTGGAAAGAGCAGCCTCTCGTGTGGGCAAGCGCGTGGAGGCCATGAATCTCTTGAGATTGAGATCGATCGAGGATCGGAGCTCGTCGACGCAAATGCAAGCTCGGTGAGTACGTACGTGGTGGAACAGCATGAACCTGCCAGGAGTAGCAACGGCGCCATACATTTCATGCATTCACGTGCATGATCAGTATGGCTTGCTCGATCGATCTACTCCTTGCTCGTTATAGGTAACTGATGATGAAAGGCTCACGCATGTAGGGCTTTGAAGCAGCGTAAGCGTAGGGTTGCTCACGTACACATTGGTTGCAGGGAGGTGATGGAGGAGGAGGTGTGGTCGATAGCTTTAGGTTTTTAGACTTGTTCTAAATTTAATTTGATGAAATCATCGATCGTCACAATTAAGTTCTTGGCGTGATGATGATTTCGATTTGCTTTGCTTCTTTCTGTTTCATTCCTCTGTGCTTCTTCTTGTAAGATCAACAACTTTCTTGGAGGGAATTACGTGCATGGTTTTTATCATACACCGTCTCGTATACAGAGCTTAATATAGCTACTAGATTCTTGCAAAAATTGATTGATGCCCTTGCATTGCATGGTTGTTGAGATGTTGCTTCCTGTCTTCTTGATGGGAGAGGGTGTCAGGACAGACATTTGCACGGCCGGCCTACTACTTTTTTTCCAAAGACCCGGCCTACTACTTTTGGTTACCACTACCAATATCAAGCATGAAGCACTAAACCAGTAGATCAAATGAGATAGGTATTCTTTATAAAAAAAAATTGTTCTTTTTTTCCACGTTACATATTCATTATTGGAGTTCCTCTTTTCTATCTATTTGAAGTGATCAAAGAAACGTCATCAAGACAGTTTTAGTCTGGTCAATAAATTAAAGTTTATGTCGTACATTTCACCTGATCCACAAGATTATGATTAGGTCGACATTTTCAGGATCTGCACGAGATCAGGCATACAGTAAATATATATGGGCTATTGTAAATGACATTGCTGAGAAATATACTGAAACCCGCCTCATCCGAATAAGTCAGCGTATATGTCATCTTGTAAAGTAGTAATGGTTAACTTCATTCAGCTCTCTGAGAAAATGGACTAGTATAGTTTTTCGAAGTTAGTTCCTAATCTGCATCAAATAATTTAATTTACAAGTTAGTATGAACAATAATGTCCTTATTATTATGTCGCTTCGGCAGGTGATCTTGGAGGCCGTTTATATATTTTTCAGAATATCTAGAGCTCAAATAGAAAGCATGCTGCTAATAGTTTGGTGTCCATATCATTCATTAGTCCAAGAAGCAGCCGGATCGAATTCGTTGCGTCTATTGTAAGGTTGCTGAGACCTTTTGAAATCTGCTGGAAACGACCGGCCTGTCGTTGACAGATTAGTTTCTACCTGCTATTTAATATGGTTTAAGTATAGCTCAACTTTGATCCTGTGCATAAGACAAAGATCTCTGGAGTTGCTAGGAGCTTGCGCCATAGTGGGGAGTGACAACGATCAGCATGTATAATGCATGGCATCATCAAACTTTCAAATCAACAGGCCGATCAATGTATAGGATAATAGAATAGAATTAGAGGTGGGACGCATGGGGGGAGGATATGATATGCCAATCCGCTAGAGGGTTAGGTGATGGGGTGATATCATGACCTCAGAGCGCCATTCCTAGAAAAACCATACTCTCCTACTTTGTAATACCCTCGCGTTGTCGTTTGTAGCAGGAGCAACTGTCCCATTACATGCCACCGCATTTAATTTCATGCAGTCACAAAAGCCGATCTCTTGACGACACATCTACCTCTACGACGTACACATCTCCTTGCCGTCCACGCTCTTGCGGCTCATTTTATGTCGTCGTCTGTTTGACGAGCACTCTAGTCAGCACAGTCAGTGTGAGTCACCGTACCGGTGACAAAGCTAGCTAGCTATAGCCAAATAATATGCATGTATGCGTGGCAACGGCGGCAATGAATTGAGAAAGACAGTCTGAATCATGCAGAGACGCAAGGAAACACACATGCATATAACGCACACACAACGGGTATGATCAATCCCGGCCGGCTGCAACAGGTGACCTCTCTCTGGCAACGTCATATCCCCCAACACGCATATACACCTGCGAATTTCCCCCGAGGAGACCCCAATCCGGCCGGTGCGCGGCCGAAGAGCCTGGCAACCGCAACTAATTAATAAGCGAGATTTCATGTGCCGTCTTCTATAGCCGGCAGATCGCGGCCGCGCGCGCAGGGCGTGCGGTTCGTCTAGGACCCGACGACGACGAGTAGCGCGCGCAACAAAGCACGGGAAAATACGAGCGGGGGAGGCCGCGCGTGGCCATCCGAAACCAAGGCGTGCCGGTCATTATCGCGTGGGAGGTGGGTGTGAAGCTGCTGGGGGGGAGGGGGTGGGGGGGGGGGGGGAGAGCGGAGCGGACGCGGGTATGGGGGAAGCGAATCTGGCGGCGAGGGGGTGGCGGAATCTAGCAAATGAAGGTGGGCTTGGGTTGGGTTGGACCGATCGCCATCCATCACCTGCTGGCCGCGACCGGCTGTCTAGTGGGACGCGCACACTGCTGCTGCGCGGGCACGGGGGGGGGCCCACACGATACAACGCCGCGCGCTTTCCCCCCGACCCCCGTTTCTCCCGCGAAATCATTACGCGCGCCGACCCGGACTCCCGTTCGCCCGCCGACTCGTCTCCATCATATCCTCCTTCCTTCTCTCCCGCAGCTCTCCCTCGCGCGCGGCGGCCTCGCACATCACCGATCGGCACCGTCGCTGTCCTTAAAGCGAGGCGCCGAGCACCCCCGGAAACACACGTGCGGCGCCCCCCCCCCCCCCCCCCGACCCGAGCTGGTGATCGATCGAGCTGCACACGTGTCGTGTCTAGTCTGCGATCCAGGTTTGGGACATGCGTTTTGTTGCAACTTGTAACGTACCGCCGTACCGGATGCATGCCGTCCTACACGGCCACGACCCACGTACAATTGGTTCTGACTATAGGCTGTGTTCACTTTGAAAAGGGAAGATAACCTTTTGGCCCAATTTACTGTTCACAAGGGAGAGAGGCCCAATTGCACTGTAGCTGGTTGGTGGGCTGAATGTGTGTGGGCGGCTCTGACAGGTGGGCTCTTTTGCACCCTACAACTAAACACCCACAAAAGATCTTTTACATGGTTTGAGGCCAAAAAGATCTTTTAGGCCTCAAAGTGAACACAGCCATAGTATCTGGGGCCTCAAGCTTTTGGTTACATCATCTGTCACTGTTCACCTCAGTATTTGAAGCGCTAATCCTCCGATCCTAGATAGGAACTAGTAGCAATGACATGTGTTGATTGGCTACGAATATATCGCTGACGAAGGGCTATACGTCAAGCATTCAATAATTAATACCATGCACCCGTATGATTGAAGGCTTGTTTATCGCTAGTTCGCTACTATACGTCCTAAAAAAAAACCACCACAAGAGGCGACATATATTGCAGGCTTAGATCAAGCCAGCAATATAATTGGCTAATAGCATAGTTAATTAACTGTTCCGAGGTCTTTGCTAATTATGTTCGACAAGGGTGTTTTTAACTCTGCACTCTCTGCAGTGACGAGGACTGTGATGGAGACCCTGAATATAGTCAGAGATATGAACTTGACACATGAAAAAGTTTCCGCTTTCTCTCGAGCGTGGGTCAAACTGGGCCAGTGGGCCACGAACTGAGCCAACTTTCAATCCAATTCTGCGCAAATCATGATACCGGCGGTCCCGTGGCAGCCTTTGTCCATTGTAATAGTTGGGCGTGCACGCCCTTGGTTTTATCCGACAGGAAAATTGTTCGCCTACCTTTGCTCAGGCCACTAGAGAGAGTACTCCTTTCGTTTTAAAATATACTTTATTTTGATTTTTAAATACATAGATTTTTAAATATACTCCCTCCGTTCTAGAATATAGCAACGTTTAGCTTTTTCCAAAGTCAAACATTAATAACTTTGATCATAAATAGTATAAAAAATATACAGATTGGCAAAGTAAGAATTATGTTTATAGATCGGCCACAAAACGAACTATTTTAACATGGACCTTTTCACTCAAAATAAATTATATTTTTAGAAATAGTGTTGGTCAAAGTTGAGAATGTTTGACTTTGAAAAAGTCTAAACGTTGCTATATTCTGGAACGGAGGTAATATATATTTAGATGTATAATGGAATATCTAATAAGTCAAAATGAATTATATTTTGGCTATTTTGGGAAGGAGCGAGTTCCATATATTGAGGGACAAAAATCAAACATCTCAGTTCTCAATTAATATTTTTTAAAAAAGAATGGTCATGAAAACGCATGCTTTTGGCATCATTTAATAAATGTAACATTATTATTCCATGTCCAATCACCGAAGCTGAATTGTCTGTTTATACTGCTCAACTGTTGCGCTGCCTCCTGTGTGCAGTGCAGAGCAATGCTTGGAAGACTGATGGAGTGATGGCTAGCTGCTGGCCTTTATTCAAAAGAGTTCAGCAAGCACAATCGGAGACGGAGAGCCTATACAGAAAAGTATGATCTGAACATTTCTGCAACGCAGGGCATGCGTGACTGATACGGCCGCTCTTTTTAGCAACAACAAATAGAGATGGCTCCACAAGTCCACATACACCAAAAACAGTTTTACTATCTAAAAAAAACTGCAGGACATGCAGGGATTACACTCCATCAAACCTGATCTGAAGTTATCATAGACATGATACAGTTATCAGCAACAGTTTCATTTGCACATTGTGAATAAAGAAGCAATAAGAGAGGAGCAGAAAAGGAAATCGCCTGCTCTTAGTTGAACCTTAGATTGAAAGGTTTGTTGTGCAGAATTTCAAATTTTAAAAAAGGTTTGTTGTGCCCCACTACAAGATCACGTACGTCGTCCTTCTTGCGTTGGTGGCGTTGAGTCGAGGTGCGTGGAGTGGCTGGCAACTGGCAAGCAATGTCTTTGGACCAAAAGGGCCGAGCTGGAACAAATAGTGGGAGCTCCTTTTTAGGGGGTGGGGAAGGTGTGGGCATGAAGAGAGACACGAACACGGCCTTTTCTCTGTCCCAGCAGCAAAGCCAGTAACAGCCCCTTTGCACAGGCCTTCTTTTAGCTACAGGACGGCATGGGGTTTAAGGGTGTGTTTAGATTAGAAAAAGATTCTTTGAAAATACACTGTTCAACAAAAATACACTGTAGATGAATAGTATTCTGTGGGTGGGAGGAATGAGATGAACAGTGAAAAGTTGGATGAATAGTGTTTTTTTAAAGGAACTAAACGCATAGTTTTCTCTGAACTCCGGCTTCCTTTGTTGCATGTGTGATTGATGTGCATGCAGAGCTATATATTCTGCTGTTCTTATCCTACTGTAGATATGTAACCATTGCCTGGCGTGCAGGTCATGTGAAAAGCTACCTAGGTTGATTGGGCTAGTTAATTCTATATATGGAGATCAGATAATGTTGTTTTCTTATTTCACCCCCACAGCCTTCTTCTTGTGTTGATGAAGCCTTGAAGGTAGGACCATTCAAGGTCTGCCTCTGCGTGCATGCATGCACGATGCACTCTTTGAGAGCACCGGTCGAGCACGCACTTGATGAAATTCTTCCGATCCGCGGCATGCAACGTCGTCGTTGATCCAAGCAGCACAGCGAAGACCGCGTATGATCGTCGTCGTTCTTGAGCTTGCCACTCTCTGCAATCTCCAATGATCATGGCCTCATGGTGACATATATATATACTACGCATCAGCAAGTCAAGTGGGTTCAGAAATACTCCCTCTGTCCCAAAATAGATGGCATTCTCGCTTCCCAAGAAAAACAACATCTTTCAATATTAACCAATTATATATAAAATAATAATAATATTTATAATACATCATTAGTATCATTAGACAGATATTTGAATATAGTTTTTTAACAAATTTATTAAAGATATAAATATTACACATATTTTTCTACAAATTGAGTCAAAGTTGAGAAAGTAACACGTGCACGCATCCCATAACGTCATCTATTATGGGACGGAGGGAGTATATAGCTGCGCCCATGAATCATTAGAAGCGGGAAAAGACAGAAGCACTCGCGTGTTTAGAGGTCACTGCCGGCGTGCATGAAGCGATCGGCCTTCAAAAACTGGGCACGGGACTCTGCATATGCATGCATGCGATGCGCGGCCTTTTTGTCAGCGCACTGACCTCAGAAAGACCGACACCCATGCAGGCACGAACATACATGCGATGCGGCACGACATTGGCAGCGTGTCCCCAGCAATGCTGCTGCTGCTGCTGTTGGACTCTGCTAGCGTCTGCGTGTAGATCTAGAATAGAAATGTGTGTTCTATGTGTGTGTGCATGTGCGCATGACTGTGTGTGTGTACTCGTTAAATCCTATAGCTAGGAATGGAATAGGATGGAGGGTTAGGAGTATACCATCCCGGGTCGAGGTATTGGATGGCTCGCTTGATGCCATGGCACGTTCGTCGGTGATGCTCTGCGCTAGGGCAGCGACGGTCGGTGTAGAGGAAGAAGCTGTAGCTCGACGTAGTAGATCTCGACGACCTTCAGGGCGCCACCGGCTTTGTCCAGGAACGGCGGTGAAGGGCGTGGTGGAGCTTCCCGCCTCCGTGGCGCTAACCCTCTAGATCGGACTAGGGTATGAGTGTAGGTGGAGTTAGATCTCAGTCAACTTGGTGATCCGAGCCGTGGCCCCCACCCCCTCTCTATATAGCGCTGGCGACAGGGGCCCACCAACCATTAGGGTTGGGCGCCCCCGATCAGGGCGCGGATCAAGGCCCAAAGGCCTTTGGGCCTTTAGGGTTTAGGAGATCAACCTAACAGCTGCTGCCCATCACCACGGCGGCCATGGCCAGGCCACTGGCCTAAGCTTCAACTTTGGCCTCGTGCTAGCACCACGTCCGCTCATCTTCAAGTACTGGTGAATGGTACGAGTGGCTAGTACGTATTCAGGGGCTGCTCCTGGCTTGTAGTGATCGATCATATCGCAACATGCAACACAAGCACGTCAAGTGAAAGACTTGCTGATAGTGCATTGGCCATGCACCACTTTCCAGTCCATTGACGATTGACCATTTTGGCAATGTAATTGGGGGAAAAGTAGGGAAGGCGATCACATCCACGTACCTATAGCCTATAGGATGAGGAACAGTGCCTGTGGTCGAAAGCGAGCGAGCATGAGAGGTCGGGCCAGCTAGTAGAGCACTGTGCAAAAGTGGCGCATACACACGGACCGGGGCCCCGGGCGGGCCTGCAGAACGATTCCATGCAAAAAGCAGCTAGTAACTGCTTGCGCCATCGGCATGTCCTGCTTCTTCCCTTTCAAATTCCAATTAGAATTTCGACTGTTAACAGGCTCGCACAGGACGTCCCATCCGAAGTTGATGTCTCAGGGCTTTACCTTCTAGTGTACCCCTGGTCCTGTTGTGCACATGGGTATATGCCGCCCGGGATCGAAGGTACAGGCGGTAGAAGTTGTTAATGACTAGGCAGTCGGATAAAATCCTGAATTATATAAAGCATGAAGATGACATAAACTAACATGAATTTCAGAATTTCTCCAACATATACTTTAAAGTTAAAACCACATCATCATGATCTCAACATGACGAACTCCGCAATTATTTGAACAAACCTATTCGTCGGCCTCTCCCTGGTACCAGTTTACAAAAGGCTACAGGTTCTGGAGACCTGTTCACCCATTTGTCCATACATGCATATAGTAGACTAAGGCGTCGAGCAATAGAGAGGAGAGGCATAACTCTAACTCAATTAGATGTGTATTTCTTGTGGTTGGCTATAGGTTGAATATGTAGTGAAACCAATCCGCATCCTCTATTTCTATTGTTGGGACTTATGATGTGAATTACTTCCACCACTTCCTCATGCTGTCATGGACCTTTGAGATTTATTTGTAATTTTTAAAGTCTCAATTAACCAGGCCCATTAATTCCAATAGAAGTTTGGATAAAATGGAGATAGATAATAATAATCTCTCTGCATTTTTCTTTTAGCATTATTTTTTGGGACCAACTATTTGCACTATGGCATATTTTATTAAGGATTTGAAACCTGATCCCACAAATAAAAAAAAACATCTCTAAATGAATCAGGCAACTAGGAATAGAAGTAGACGGCATGGCACATAGGAGAGAGCAATTGTGCTGGAAAACAAACGGATGTAGGGCAAGCAAAGCCGGCGTCGCCATACTACATTCATTATATAACTTGGATGCGGTTATGTAGCTAATAGGGTATGGAACTAGGGTGGTGCCTAATAACTAAACCACCAAATACTAAATGCACTGTATTGAAAATCAAGAGAGAGATATTTAATTTGTGTTTCATCGTCACCAAGGTTTTGCGCCTACAAAGAAAATCTCACCATTGCCTAAACCCCATGGTGAAAATATCTGTACCCTACATGAATAAAGTGGGGATGTTTGTGTGTCAATCAACATAATGTGTGGCACGAGTGGTACGATGATTAGAGGTGGGGTTTGCAATTTATGTACTAGGGGATAGTGATAAGGACCATTGAACCTAGACCGATCGAAGATGGACCTAATAAACCCCATGTGCATATGAGTATATGCACATATCAATATATCATGTTCGAACAATTTATAAATAGAATGGATCCACATGGGTTGGGGAGTGCTCAAGCCCCCACATAAGTATAACATAGGGAACACTCTATTTTTCACCCTTCAACTATTATAAAAGTCTGATTTTCAACCCAGAACTACAAAACCGAACACCGAAGACACTCCAACTATCCAAGACCGTGCAAAATTGGCCCTTTGGTGGTTTTGGAGGTGGTTTTGTATTTTTCCAATAAAAATAAAAAATAATTTTATATTAAAAGATCATAACTATTTTATTTTGAATTATAAAAATATGAATCCAGCGCCAATGTTTTTCTAAAAATGTGACATATATGTTGGTGAACCATTATAAGTTATTTGCATATTATTTGTTTTTATTCTAATTATTATTAGAAAAAACAATAAGACTCTAGTAATGTAACATATAATATCCAAATAACATTAAATAGTGTGCCAATAGGTTGGTTATATTTTAAGAGAACTTTTGGCACTGATTTCATATTTTTTTGGGTACAAATTGAATTAGTTATGGTTTTTTAAAGTTCAAATAATATTTTTGGTATTTCTATATAATCCAAAATCACCATGAAAACCATCCAAAGGGTCAATTTTGCATGGTTTGGATAGTTGGATGACCCTTAGTATCCGGTTTTGTAGTTTGAGATTGAAAATCAGACTTTTGTAACAGTTGAAGGGTGAAAAAACATACCTTTTCCCCCTATAACATACCTCCCACAACAATAGAGACCACCCTTGAGCGCCCATCCCCTATTTATACATGCAGTGAAAATAAGAGTTCGCATAAATATATATTATAAGTTATGACTTGTCTGTGCATAAAGATGAGTCTATTGCTAACTTTCGCCGGTGCTCACTAACAACTACTCCCCGAGTGCTTTCTGTGAATGACTATTAGTTGCTAGCTTTCTTTGGAATTTTCTCAAATATCTAAAAGTTACTTGGAGAATGAGTTATTTACTACTCCGTAGGTGATTAGGTTTTCCCTTAAGAATTTGTCCAAATTAAACTACAAAATACACGACCACTTACTGGGGTCGATTTACTTATATATGCATATAATTCTTTCAATACTCTTTCGCTTCGACGACTGCAAATAGTTATGCTTGCATATAAATTCCTCAAGCAAGTGATCATAATATGCTGGAGTGTTGGCCCTTCTGGCTTTCAGCGGAAATAGTGTCAGCACTGTGAACGTAAACTGAGAGACCGTTTGTCGTGCCTATTCGGACGTACTAGTGTGCGGGAATGCCCACAGACACGGCCGACAAAAGCGGGCACTGGCTCCTGGTCGTCACGCACGTGCCGGTGCTGCACGGATGACCACCCCAACTCTTGCAGAGATCGGCAGCCCGGTCGACGGTCGTCCGCCAGCGTCCGGCTCAGGCACGTGTCTGCGTCTTGGCTTGGTCACTCGAGGATACGCGCGTCCATGACATGCATGTTTTGCAGCAGATAAATTAGCGGCGTGCATGTGAGTGTGTGACCATCGCGGACTTGATGAAAAATCAAGTGAAGCAACAAAATTGTCACTGAAGTCATCCTTTTTGACCCGATGTATATGGTTACTGTGTCAACGATGCAAGCTAGCTAGCTAGGTTGGCACGATTCGGTGGACGCACACTGGCTCACGTTCAGCTCAAATTAAAGGTGTCATGGCGCATGCAACCACGTGCCGTACGGTCATGCCATGAATCGAGATCACCGGCCACCGTCTGCTCGAGAGGCTAATCGAGAGCCATGCGCCGTACAGGCCCGGCAAGGCAGGGCCACGAAGCCTTTGACGAGTGTTACCGTACCTTGCCCCCACATCAAATTATTTTCTTCTTGCTGCTGGAGCCATCTTTGACTTGATTCGGCTTCTCTCTAACTGCCGCCCGGTCTAACATTGATCTGATGATGACCCTCTCATATAACTCTACGAGTCTCTCCAGTCTCCACCCTCTTTGTCCCTTTCTATGTCTCGTTGCCAGGACGGCAGGACAGGACCCCAGGGTATTTCCTTGACTCTTCACACCACTTGTCAACGCTCTCACGGCGCAACAGACTAATAGTAGGTCAAGTTTGTCGGAGAAGTGGTCTGCTAAACCTGCCCGACTCATCCATATACACTTGGAGCAACTCTAGCAAACCCTCTAAACAAACCTTTATCTTAGATTTGGAGGGTGAAGAGAAAAAAAAAAAAGCACCACTCCACCATGCTCTCTACTAGAGCCCCCATATTAGAGAGATATCTAAACCTCTTTCTCCTCCCTCTATATCCATTAACAAATGGGTCTCATGCATTAAATTAAAAAAGGGAAGTGAGGTTTAGAGGCTATTACTAGAGTTGAGCTAAATAATTATCCCTCGAAAAATAGAGAAATCCCTTACTCAACAAGTAGATGGTTTGATTTGAGAGCCATTCCTGGAGATGCTCTAATACCTTGTTTGTTTTTCACCTCAAGTTATATAATCTAGATTATAATATATAACCTAGAGGAGAGCTTATTGAATTATAATAACCTGGATTGAGAATTATTAGAATCTATCTATAATACAATTAGTGTTTGTTTTAGTTTATAGATTATATAATTTATAAATTGAAATAAACATGGCTTCGGATCGGACTTGTTTGGTAGATTATGGTGAAATAGGAGGGTTTGGAACGTTCCCTCAACAGGCCTAAATGATACGATTGCACAAATGTCAGACATCTTACAAGTCCGTTTCTGACGAACATGATCAATACGGAGTATGTGTAATTCCGGAGCTCGATTGCACATATTACACATATTATCGAGCTCTTCAAGCATGCCCCCTAAAGCTATTCGGCCCAGTTCACTGGGCATCGCGGCACACCACGCCTGCAGGCTCCTGGGCCGAAAAAACCCGAGGGCCATAGTTTCGCCGGCACGGAACGCGCTGCAATGCTATAATGCAAGCCACCGGCGCGGGACTTTGACTGAATCCTGCAAAGCTATGATGGGATCTGTTAATCCTGCTCTGCTTAAACAAGCACGGAATGCTTGAGCTTCCTTGGTCGAAATCTCTTGGCGTGTCCAAGCATATATGAGCATATAAACTTGAAAATTTTCTGCTTATACCTCGATTTCGACACCTAAAACGTCGTGATCTAAATATTCAGGGAAAAAATGCCCGCAAAGCAGCCAGGAAAGTTATTTAGCATTGGCTATCAGCTCCCCAAATTTGTAGGTAGAGACTACGAGCTCAATTCTATGTCCAAGCCGACACCTCAAGAACATAGGATTTAAAATGGCAATGCATTGTGTATAAGACAATCTGTGCTTTCATTCAGAGTTTCAAGATGACTAAATACTAAAAGTTTAACATTTTCTGTTCTACAAAAGCTTTTCTCTATCATTCTGACCCATCAGGGAAATGTTCAAGGGCATTTTGTTTCCCATTAACATAAAATTCAATCACTGCTTTCATGCGATCCGACTTGTCAGGATGGTAGTTCAAATGCACAATCACCGGCTTCAACTTCCGAAGATGAGCATCTTTCCTCACGGTCTTGAAGAGAACTTTGCTGTTCATGAAGAGGTAGATGTCCATAGTTCTTTTGGATGCATGAAGACCTTCATAACCAGGACGTGAAGGGAAAAACAACTCCTCATTGAAAACTGCTTGGTCCCATGATTTGGGCTCCCGAGAAAGGCGACCAGCTACCCTATCCAGAAGCTCAATTGAAGGGATTGTCGGCCTTATGAAAAAGAATCCAGAATTATAAACCCATATACGCATTGTATGTGCATATCTTGCCCAGCCCATTGAAGGCTCATCAAAAACATCATTGAATCCATAAGCTGTCATATTGTTGTGGCCGTCACTCATGGACTCTACATCAGAATCTCTGTAAAGATAATCAAAGGGATTCTGGAAGAAAATAATATCAATATCAGAGAGGAGAACGCTGTACCCTAGCTGCAAAAATTCCCTCAGTATGCGAAATTTGAGTCCAGAAACAGCATGGTTTCCACCTGTCTTGCCAATATTATCAATACCATCATCAGGATCCCGGCGGTAACATGGGACATCATTGGACTTGCAGAAGTTCTCTATGGTGTCATCTAATGCAACAACTAAATAGTTTGAAATCCCCACCCGTTTGATGTTGGTGAACCACATCTCAAGCATCTCTTTCACATTAGTGTTTGCCAAGGCAACAATGAGTTCTTTCTTCACAGCAACCTGTTCCAATATCTTTGCCAATCTTGGATTGATGGATAAATCTGGAGTAACTGTTGGATTTGTTCTGAGAGCCTTCACTGTACCAAATGGGCCAGCCTTATACAGGAACTCATTTTTCCCTTGTCCAGCCAACTGAAGCTTCATTGATAGTTCATTGATCTGCTTCCTAAGTTCAGCATTTTTCCTTTCAAATGACAGAAGCTGTGACTTCAGGCTGGAAACCTCCCGAGATGTCTCACAGGCAACTGAGTCAGCCTGTAAGTGGAAAAATATAATTGTAAAAGCAGTATATGAGAACTAAGAAAACGGTCCATACATGAAATATAAATCCAATTGATTCTTAAAAAGATCAACTAGGAAATTTAAACATATGAGCTGTGAATAGAGCTTATAACATTTCAGTTTGATATCTGCATGATACTGAACACAAATGCTCTATCTTTTCCTGTAACACCTAGGCCAAACAGAGGAATGATTGCATCTTGTAATGAAATGATAAACGAATATCAGGCGCAAAAGAAGTTTCAAGATTCCTTGGTTGTCTTCAAGGCATTCATGCAAAGTGGCCTTCCCGCTGTTAATTTTATCTTGCTGCCCAATTGTTTGTACTTCATAAACATTTAGCATTAACCAAGGTAAAGAGAGCAGATACTCTCTTGATGAGAAATTATAATCTGTAAGTTGAAAATAAATTGGCTACAACATCCAAACTAAAATCGTGTTAAAATGTTTTTTTTAAGTATGCAGTAAGACTGCAGGAGGTTATAAATGCTGATGAAATTACAAGACAACTGTTTAGACCAAGACCCACAGTATCTTAAGAGCATGTAATGTGAATGCAGAAGAAAGTCGTTCAAAGCACTGTGTTATTCTGTATATGTCAATCGGTCAAGTGAGAATTGAGACTACAATACGCATCTACGTGGCCACTGTAATGGGGACTAGTGGGATATAACAATGGAAGAAGAACCTTGAGAGCATCCATCAATAAATTGAAGTTCATGCTAGTCCTCTCTATCTTCGCAGGTCAGCTGAAATTTGAAGTTCACAAAGCCAGTTAAGTGCCTCGCCTGATTCTGTTTTTTTTTTTTTTCAAATTATTCCAACTTGAGACGCGCATCTTAGAGCATCTCCAGTGGGGTATGTAAATTTGGGCTCCCAAATCCTATTTTACAAGCCCATATGTATTAGGAGCCCAAATTTGCATCCAGCTCCAGTGGGGCATGTATCCATACACTAGTGAGGCATGAAAAATGGTGGGATCCATGGTTTGAGAAGGAGGATGATGGTTTGAGAGGGAGGATGAGAGGCTTCCAAATCTAGGGGCTTGGAGGAGAAATTTGGGAGGGCATGTAAAATAGAAGGGAGTTTAGGAGCCCCATTGGAGAAGGTTTTTTTACTTTGACTCCTAACTTAGAGTAGGAGCCCATTTAGGAGCTCCCACCGGAGATGCTCCCCCTGAACTCTAAATTACATCTATAGGCACCACAAATCGAACAACAGTTCAAAAATTGTGCTTGGTCCGAGGTGGATAAACAAGACTATAGCTACAAGAAAACATAGTAGCTAACGGGGAAAGGTGTACATGAACTGCTCATTTCATGCAACAGATGCAGCAACATGTGCAGGAAACATTGCAAACAAGCATACAAGGAGCCAATCATTCCAAAAACCAATACACGCTGTATGCAGTAGCCAACCTGACCACTTGTGAATGATCACAGAACATGCAGCAGGCAGATAAAAACAGACCAACCTGTGGTTTCTTCACCAGAGTGATAGCCTTTTCATCTCAAAACAATGTAATGGTCACCTTTTGGGACGTCGTAACGAAGCTAGATCACTTGCTTTCTCTGTGGTAATTGCTTACACAATTTGCTAAAGCTTATATCATCCAAGCACACTTAAACATTTTCTCTGCTTGATCTAGTTGGCTACCGGACTTTCCTATAGAAGAAAGAAATTACCACGCCAGCTTATTAGCACTTGTCAAAGTTTATTCTCGTTTGATCCAGAATCCGAGCTGTCTACATTCCTGACAACTTGGATGATTCATCTATCGCTACAGTCGCATTCGTCCAATAGGAATCTTATTTGCACGAAGGTACCAGGCCACGTGGATTAACACCAGAAACTTTCCCAAAAATGAACAGCCACCGATCCGGCAAAACCTTCAGATCTCTGGCCCTCATCCCCCACCCCACGTACGGAACAGCAAGAGGTACAGAACGAGAGCGAGAGAGAAAGAGAGGGAGCGGAAACGCGAGTCCGTACCCGGCGAGGCCAATGGATGGCGGAGTCAGAGGCGCGGGAGAAGAGGTCGTCGGGGTAGAAGAACGCGCACAGGCACCCGAGCGTGACGCCGACCACGACCGCGGCGGCGATGCGGGACCCGCGAGACAGAGGCTGCCCGCCGCCGCCTCCCCCGCCGCGCATCAGGGGCGCATCGCGCCGACTGGCCATCCCCCTCGGCGCCGCCCGCCGCGCCGCAGTGACGGGATCGGAGAAGGGGGGGAACAAGGGGGGAGGCCGCCTCGGCCCGGCAGATTCCTTGCCGGGGGGTGAAGTTTGGATGGACGCGTGTGCGTGACGGCGACACTGGTTATTTGGTCGTCGTGCTTTCGACTGTGGCACGGCCGGGAAGGAGACGAACTGATGCGAAGTGGGATTTGTTGAAGAGGGAGGGAGAGGTGGGCCCCGCGGGAGCCCAGCGAAATTCAGCTGATTTTGGGGGTCAAACAAGGACAAGCAAGTGCGTTTCCTACAGAGATGCGTGATTTTGCAGTTTGGCACGGAAAACAACGCGCAGCCAAACTGTGGTTCATGGTTGTCTGATCGGTTTGTGGCAGATTTGTGCTATGATCACGCGTGATGACAACGGAAGAGCCGGGGTTGTGGCTTGTGAGGGTATGGTCTCCCACCCACCATCGATGACAACGAAGGTGGGCAACATGTGGATGACACCATGCAAGGTTTGGGATTTGGGAAGGCGTGGTGAACACCGGTGCCCAAAGGGAAAGCGTGGTAGGGATCCAAGTAAGATAGAAATTCTTTATATAGGTTGCAAATTGGAAAAAGTCTATATCACACCCCCACCTATGAAGGGTGGACTACATAAACCCCAACCTATGAAACGATCCATATCACCCCTAAACTTCTCAAAACCGATCAAATTACCATGTAAACCAATTTTAAAAAATCACAATAAATCACAAAAAAATCATAAAATGGAAAATCAAATTGCGTTGGATCCCAAATGAGTAGATATACACACTGAACATATAATATAGTATGCTTTAATGTATTTTTTTATAACTATGGAGAAAAGCATAGATCTAAAGTTATAGTAAAAAAAATGTACTAAAGCATACCATATTACATGCATAATGTGTATATCTATTCATTTGGAGTCCAACACAATTGGATTTTTATTTTATAATTTTTTTATTTACTATGATTTTTTAAAACTGATTTAGGGGATAATTTGATCGGTTTTGAGAAGTTCAGGGGGTGATATAGACCATTTCATAGGTTGGGGGGTTATGTAGTCCAACCTCCATAGGTTAGGGGTGATATAGACTTTTTCCGTTGCAAATTGATATATAGAATTGTAAAATCAACTCCAATCAGTTTGGACAGTCAAGCCAATTACCAATTAATTGCATGACATAAATGAAAAAAATAATCGTATCTTATATGTGAAAGAAATTATAGTCAGTACAGCCTACCCCTTAGAGAACTACCCAATCCTCAATGGTTCGTAGGTATCCAAAGAATTTCATAGAGGAATTTAATACTCTTTTATTTTCCAAATTATATTATATGTAGCTTTAGTTTTATCCTTGATTCAACTCTTTAGATTTATTTTTTGAAATAGATTTGACCAAGTTTATAGAAAGGTACACAAATATGCGCACAACCAAAATAGTTTTATTACATACCCATGAACCGTATTTCATAGTACATTTATTCTTTTGATGTTATAGATGTTAATATATTTTTATATAAAGTTAAAATTTAGACCAACATAGTATAGGAATTGTTAAAACGACCTATAGTTTATTTGTTTTTTAAAATGCATTCCAATGATAGAAAGCTCACAAACATGTATGCACACTAATGCGCCTACGATAAACCATGACGACAAGTCTCATGCCGAGTCAAGGAATCAAACCTGAATGGTTCTATCATAGTGTACGTATGAATTACTAGTATCTCAAGAATTTTTGCCCGTGTACTGTCTCCGATTGAGGACTGCCAAAGTCAATGATATCAGCCGAGAAAAAATCATCTCACCTAGCGGTATTTGTGAAATATTGACTAAAACGTTGACTAAATTATAGATACAGGAATTAGCAAAATGTTGAAACTACTCAACTACCAAGTTTTTTCCCTCCGTCGGAGCTCGTTGCTAGTGTTAAATATTATCGCCAATCGAATTAATGCACCAAACAATTCAGTTTTCCCTTACCGTAACCAAAACACATTTACATCGATCATAAGGCCAAGAAAGCAATGCATGGCGTTTAAAAAGCAAATATGCCTAGCTCTCTCTTCTGTAAGCATCGACAAGTTAAAAACGTGAGGCTGGTTCTTGTCTTCTTGAGCCTTGCATCCAAGAACCATACATCTTCCATCAACACAGAACACAAGCTAACAAATCATCAACGATGTGATACGGCCACGTAGAAACAGTGCCATGATCAGAAACCAATGATCTCTATCGATTCCACCTCTACACGCATCGTTATTTGTCATGCACGCGCACAGCATCAACTCGCTGACCCCTCTGCACCGGGCGGTCAAGCAAGGGAATGGTTTCTCCGGTGAGGCCGCCACCTCTCCTCCATACAGAGCACCTCGTCGTCGTCAATCTCCAGGTCACGTGCAGCGGCAGCACCAGTGGCTTTGTCGCCGAAGCAGCGTGTACGCGCACTGGCCGCTTCCTCGCCGCACGCGGACGGCGCGCCGGTGACCTCTTGCCTCCGGCCGAACAGGTTCCTGAACCCGTGCACCAGCCGCGACTTGAAGCCCCTCCCATTGCTGTCTCTGGATGCGGCGCGCCTGGGGCCAACGGGCGCGAGCTCCTCACCATCCCACAGCCTGCTGCGCGGGATCCTGAAGCTCGCGGATTTCCCAGGCGCGCGGCCGATCGCCGAGGCCCCGGCCGCCGCCTCGGCCTCGGCCTGCTGCTCGGAGCGGCGCAGGCGGGTGCGGAGGCTCGCGAGCTCGCGCTCGAGGGTCTCGATGCGGAGGCTGGTGGCCTGCATCGACGCGCGGATGTGCGCGGACTGGCGCAGCGCGGCGTCGCGCTGGAGGATGTCGCCGAGCGTCATGCTGGCGGCGTCCACCGCGGCGCCGCCGCCGCCGCTGAAGGCGCCCGCCGAGAGGGAAGGCTTGAGGACCGGCGCAGGCAGGGGACCAGGCGCCGGAGCGGCGGCGTGGTGCTGGTGGCTGAGGAGCATGGAGTGGTGGGAGTGGAGCTGCTCCACGAGCATGGCCTGCACGACGAAGCGGAGCGGGAGGCGCGGGTTCTGGACCAGGTGCATGAACAGGTGCTGCGACAGCTTGGTGCAGTTGACGTTGTAGCATAACTTCCCCTTGTCCTCCTCCGTCAGCTTCCCCTTGTGGTTCTGCATAAACACCAATGCATTTGCCAATTGCCATGAATTTTAGTGGCTACTACACAACATTGTGAAACACATACGAATACGATCGCTCAAATTAAATGAAAATCAATTGGTTCTTTATGTAATAAGGTTGCAAGTAGCTAAAGGTTCAAAGACTCAGACATAATCAAACCGAACAGAACGAAAGAAGATTCGTTTCAGCGTAGTACGTACCTCAAGGTAGTGATCCACGACGGTGTACATGAGGTCGTGATCGTGCGCAAAACGCGCGCGCATGGCCTCCACTGCCACCAGGAATTCCTCCACAGGGAGCGCAGCCACGTCCTCGAGCCACCTTCCGCCGTCACCGCCAGAGGCGGCGGACGCCGCGAGCACCTCTAGGCACCGCACGAGCAGATCTGCGGCGGGCCCGGCCGCCTCGCCGGCCAGGAACGCCGTGCAGCACCGCAGCACCTCAGCGGCATGGTCGTGGTCCGTGGCCACCTCCTGGAAGAAGTAGTCCTCCACGGCGCGGGCCAGGCCGTAGGGGTGTCGCCCTACGCCGAGCTCCAACCAGCCTGCCGCCGCCCACGTTGCAGCCAGGCTCGCCGGGGACAGCGTCGCCGCTGCCTCGTCGGAGCCGTAGCAGGACGCGATGGCGTGGACGAACGCGTCGACCGGGAGGCCTGATGGCAGGGCGACGGTGATGTCGCTGTAATCGGAGAGCTGCCGCCTCAGGTAACTGCTCTGCGACGTGATCACGTCCTGCGAACAAAGAAAAGTCATCATCATGGGAAATTCGACTGTAAAAATCACTTCAGATTAAAAAAAAACTAGCCCGTAAAGAGAGAGAGAGAGAGAAATGTCTGCTTCAACAGATGAATTGATCTGTTTCCTTGTAAAATTCCACAGAACCATGATTTAGTCTCGCCAATCTTTCGGCACTAGCAGCAAAGACAAAAACAATGAGTGGACGAACCTACAGCAGGTACTGGCAGATTTTAACTTGACGCGTGAGCTAAAAGCCCCAGCAATTAGGATGGAGCTCAACCATATGATCTGGCGAATGATTAGCCGCGCCCACAACAGGTCCAAAATGTTGCAGGACCAACAGTTAGATCTTGATTATGTGGTCGCACATGACAACACAGTTTTGGAATATTTGTCAAGGTCGTTGTAATGGAAGGCAACTTACAGTTGCTGATATGCGGTGGCCCTTGCCAAACCACTGCAAAATTTGTCCATTAATTTGATTTGCAGAGATTACACATAAAGCGTATCGGTCTCTGCAGGAATTACATGGGCTCCGCAGAAATGCCACTACATTCAGAGCCTCAGAGTTACGTGTAACAGTCTAGTTATCAGCGACTGGTAGCTCTACAACTACTACTAAAAATACAACATTTTGAAATAAACCATACGTCGTCAGTCAGACATGAATGCAATGTGGCCATTGGCCAACGGGCAGTACTTTTGTTTGGTACGCCAATTCCGACACTACGGTCTGGTCCCTATCCAGCATCATCGCCGGCATTCGAAATCCCGGCAGCATCACCTGTACATCGACCTAGACTTTAAGGCACAAACTGACGTGCACATGCCATGGAGACGAAGGGGCCGAACTCCAACTCGCTGGCTCGCCATCTACTCCTCCGCTCCCATCTTAAACTTTACTCAGAAAAAGGGTAACTTCAGAATTCACCAAGGCAACATTCAGAATTCAGAAACTAGTAGAACACTCGGCCATATGCGGATCATAGGCATGCGCCACGCAATACGCGATTAAGGCCATGTTCAGATTTCCAACTATTCACTATTCATTCCAACTTTTCACTATTCATTCTAACTTTTCACTATTCCTTCCTCACAAAACACGTTTCCCAGCGAATGCTACAGTGTTTTTCTTATGCTACAGTGTTTTTTCCTACAATCTAAACACACCCTAACAGTAACTCCAGTGTGCGACGGGCTGACGTTTACAATTAGAGTAGACTTGAAAGTTACGAATCCTCCCGTGCCGATGCGCTAACCAAGGCGGGGACGACGCGTCAGCCGTAAATGAATGAGCTACAGATACGTCATCAATTATTGCCTCTTCGGACGCCATTGTTGGGAGGTGTTCCTCGTGGGTCAGAGCTGGCAGAGACGGGAGAAGGGGAGCTGCCATTCTTGGCTCCAAACCCCAACCAGGCAACCCGCTACCCGCAGAAATCACAGTCCGACGAAAATGGCAAGCAGAGTTTATAGCTGGGAAATGGTTGCTGCAACTTACCATGGCCAGTGGCCACACCGAGTTCTCGTGCATTGCAGGTGCACCAGGAGGAGGCAGAGGCCACGGTGAATCTAAGGAAAATGGGAAACTGGCACTGTCTCCTGGTGCAGGGAGAACGAACGCACAGTAACTAATGCAAGAAAGTAACTCGTTTCTTGCCATCACAGGAGACGCGTGCTGTACAGTGGGTGAGGTTTCATGCGTTGCCGTTTCTGTGTATGCGTCCAGCCGGGCACGCGAGTTTAATTCGCCATGGATGCTAAGGTTTTTGTTTGTAACGGAAGGGATGCAGCCGCGGTACGGTCTATCTTAAAGACGGCGACGAAAAAACTGCTGGAATCACTAATGCTGCAGCAGGACAGAGAGAGGTCGGTTCCGTTGCCATGCTTGAAAAACTTCGATCAAGACGACAGTACAGCGGAGAAAAATTGAACTACAATAATTTTTGACGAGAATTCAGCAGTGAGAAAAAAAAAAGTGTGCTGAATTGAGGATGTTACCCTGTGCAACGGGAGGCGATGCTCCTGGACACGGATGATCACGTCCGGCTTGCGCGATCCGTTGGCCCGCGACCTGCATGGATACATCACAATCAAGGAGGGCGATCAGTCATGATTCAGGCATAAATCAACTCAGTGGATCAAAATTTCTCCTCTCCAATCCAATCCCGTCCGTAATCTACGCGACGGTAGCACACGCGCGAATGAAACGGCACTGGGTGCGACACGTACCACGCTTGTACTGCTCGCCTGAGCGCCGGCGGCAGGGAGCGGTGCGCTGCCGCGGCGGCCTCCTCCTCCAACTCCGGCGAGCACGAGCGCGAGGTGGCCGCCGAGGACGACATGGTGGGCGAGTCGAAGCGCTCTTCCTCCTCGTCGTCATCCTCCTCGTGGTCGTCCTCGTAGATGGTGTCGACGACGCCGAGCTCCTGCCACCCCCTGCTCATCTCCATCTCGCGCTCTCTCCTTCTCTCCCCGACGACTACTCCTCTGGAGGGAGGAGGCGGCTGCGGCCGCGCTTGTGGTAGGGTAGTCGCAGTAGCGGGAGATGCCATCAGCGGGGGTGGGGGCCGGGGGTGTTAAATCAGGGCCGCAATGAATGCGCGCATGTGGAGGGTAAATGCAGTGGCACCCCGCGGCCGGCCGGCCGGCCCGTCTCCTCCGGTCCTCCGATCCCCTGTGTCCTATGCTGGTCCTGGAGCAGGGGACGACGCTGCTACCCGACCCGAGTGCTCGCATGTTTTTGAAGCTCTGCTCTGACGGCGATGGGACATCATCGGCTGCCATCGCGTAATGGAGATGTCTCATGTTGTTCAAACGCCATCGCATGGATGTGGATGGAACGCCCGCCGTTTCCGTAGGAATCTTGTTCCTCCGTGCGACACGGCGAGTCAGCGAGAGAGAGATTTTTGGAGTCTTGCTCTTGCAGATAAGCTACTACCATGCTAATGCCATTAAGAGATGTTGTCCTATGTTTGGATACGATGATCTCCTAGCTCTAGAGTGAAGAAAGCAAGTCTCTCTTTTTTTTCATAAAAAATGCTATTCCATTAATGCATTTGGGGCCAGAATAGATTGAAGCTGAAGGAAGGAATTAGTTGGTCATTACATTTCGCTTCCTCGGCAGAAGCTTCCGTTTCATTTGAGGTTGTAGCACTACTAGGGTTAATTTCACTTTCATGGGCCTCCGTTCTGCTCATACAGTAGTCATACTAAACCGACCACATGGTTTGTCCGCATCGGCGACCGACCACATGGTTTGTCCGCATCGGCGAATTAAAACCCAACAAGCGAGATGGAACCGGTTGCCGTAAAACTACGTACGGGGCCGGCCGCTAGGGTGCACAGGAAGTAAAGCCTGGCGTGCATCTAGATTGGTGCCAGCCGAGCTGTCATCTGGTGGTATTAGGTCATTCCCAACCCAATGACTAGGATGGTGTCCATAGAATTAAATGAGCTGCCACCTAGGATAAAAGAGGAGGAAACTGGGTCTTGCATGAGACATGGTTTCTACACAACCTCCAAGACATAATGAGAGATGAGTAGCATTAAATCTAAGTATTGATTAGTGATGTTTGCATTGAAAGGGTAGTGTCTAGTATTAGTTTCTTGCTGATGTGGATCTTATGGACACTACGACTAGTGTCTTGGGTTGGAAATGGCCTTACATTACATGGCATCTACTAAAACAAACGCCCGCCACTGCACTTAGCCCTTTGCACGGCGGTACGTGTTCACGGATTCACGCGACGAAATGGAGGTCGCGACGTACGCGGCCGAACACGCGTTTGACGATTTTTCCGGTTCGTGCGGTGCGATCTTGCGTGTTCGTGCGGCGCTCTGTGTAGTCTGTGCTCGTCTCGTCCGGCCCGGCGATGGCGGCAGCGACGGGCGTTGACATTTTCACGGCTGTTTCTGCGCGTGCCATACAAACATACGGTACCGTTACGTGTCCCGTGGCAGCCGTTGGATCATGAGTCATGACGTTTATCCCGTACGTGCGAGCAGCCACCTCCTGGATCTTGAGCCATGATACGGGATAGCGACATCGACACGGCTGCAACTTACATATGTCTCTGTCTAAAGAGCTCAGAGATCTCGAAGCCATCCTTAAAAGAAGAAGAAAATGTCTACAGGTTTTTTTTCTTCAGATGAAAGGTCAACGAGGAACGAGATAAGATCGTTTACAAACGCTGTGTGGCCTTCGTGGGCTCGTGGCTCTGTCAGTCTGGAAAGAACATCGCAACTGTTACCGAGTCTTCCATGAAGTTTTGCTGCTGCCGATGCGGTCCTCAGCTGCATTACTGCACGTCCCTGACGCAAAGAAGCTCGCACGTACATCCATCCTCTGAAACGATGGAGGCGATCGCCTGCGACGCTGCGAGGACATGATGAGAATGAGTAACCAAGCGAGGACGCAATGCTAGAGCCAATAAGATCTGTGAGACTGTGACTGACGATCCAGGCTGCAGTTTATGTGCCTCTCTGGCTCTCCAGCCATAGCTTGACGCAGGAACAGTCATGCAACAGGTTCTTCGGTTTGCATCAATACTCATCAATAGTTTCGATTGCGCTATTTTAAGAACATGCAGGTTCGCTGCCATATCATTTAAGACGGAGTTTTGTTTGCGCTCTAATTGCACGGAGGGGACGCTATATATCAGCAGATAAACTTTCTGAACTTTTGACAGCCAAAGGTAAACGCGAGGTTCATGCATGCGTCGAAACACGAACTGCAGAGCCGCGGCAGAGACTTGTCTTCGTTCAAGCTGATATCAGCGATGAGAGCAGAGTTCTTGGCTCCTTGCGCGTGTCAAAAAATCGCCGATCTAGAAGCTATCCAAATTCCGAGCAATGCCTTTATGGCCATGGCCACACAGTATTTTTGGCTTTGCAAACGTGAGCTAATCATACACTGATTGACACATATGTGCATCATGGTCACGGGTCTCGGGTCTGAGTGTTTGACATCTGAGTTTTCGGTTATTCATCATTCTTTTATTCATTTTCAGACATGGTTGGAATATACATGTCAAAAAGATCGGCGAGATATATACTCCCTCCGTCCCATAATGTTAGCATTTATCGATTTACGTGCCAATCTTTGACCATTCGTCTTATTCAAAAAATTTGTGTAAATATATAAACAACTGCTATATACATAAAATATATATAATATATTTTATGTATATGACAGTTGTTTATATATTTTTATAAATTTTTTAAATAAGACGAATGATCAAAGATTGGTACGTAAATCGATAAATGCTTATATTATCGGACGGAGGGATTATATGTACATTTCGCTCGGAACAGCAAAATATAAAAAGGTTGACCTTGAACTTAGTTACAGAATGCGAGCCGTGAGCGGCTTGTTACGCTCACGATGCAAATTCGCGGCTTTGTTTGTTTACATGCAACGCAAAGACTAGGAACGAATTAAACAGAACAGATCGTAGCTAACTAGTACTACTCCCCCAACATCGCTGATGCTCTTGCGTACTCCGAATTTCAGAGACAGCAAGCAAGCAAAGCATGCACTGATGCCCAGCCACGTGCAATCGTGAATCATCCCTCATTTCCGGCGGTAGGCTGAGCCGGCGACCACGGCCGCCGGCCTGCCGTGCTCCTCGCCGCGACGCACGGCCGTCGTCTCCACGAACTCCGACCGCGCGCGGCGGTGCAGCGCGCCGGAGGACGCCCTGTCAGCGCTCGCCGACGCCGCGGCGGAGTCGGGCAGCTCCGAGTAGTCCATGAGGTGGCGCCTGCTGCTACCCCCGCCGCGGGAGCTGCCGCCGTCCGACGAGACGGAGAGGTAGCCGCTCCGCCCGTTGCTCCTCCTGATCGCGTCGATCACGAACGGGATCAGACCCTCCATTGCTGCTGATATGTTGTCGAGCTTCTCTCTTTTTTTTTTCCCTGTCTCTCTCTTTTGCCAAATAGTTCTCGCCGCCCTTGCTTCCAATGCGCTCGCTTTGCTTGCGTCGCTCCGTGCCGTTTACAAGGTCGGGGGCTGCAGGCTTTTATACAGGCGGGTACGAGCCTTCCCGGCATGGCCCTGAGCCGCCTGGGCGTGCGGCTTTGACTGGCCGGGGCTTTGAAAGTTCATCGGCTGGGCTAGCTGCCTATCCTCATGCTGGAATCCATTTCGTCACATGGTCAACAGGCAAAACCTGGGCTGGGCATCTCGGTCTCGGATAAGTATCCCCCGATGCCGCCGATTGGTCTGAATGTCTGATGGCGGCGTTGATGTTGCCGTGCGAAACAGTGAGCGATCGGGGGATCTTCTCGAGCAAAAGGCGCGGCGTGCACACGCAACCGATCGAGGCACCACTGCTTTGACCTCGCCTTCTCTATTCCAGAAGGTGTAGCCGCCGTCAGCTAAGAGCAGATATTTGGATTATCTGACTATCTTGAACCGACTGAAGATTCTAAGGGCCACCACAATGGTGTGGTAAACCAGTTCATAGGGAATTTAATATTCCTTTTAGAGGTGTGCATGGGTGGGTTTACATGGATTTGAATAGTTTTTTGACCCACCCATTTAATCATCAGTTTAGATGGATTGGGTAGGATTGGATTTGGGTAGGTTACTCAGATCCAACCAGATCACGCAAGCAAAGAGGTGGCTCCGTCCAGCAGCCGTTCGCCCGTTCCACCGCTCGTTCGCTAGCGCAGGATGCGTCGCTCCTCACCCGTGCCTCCGCCGCAGCCCTGCTCGTCGAGACGTCGACGCCGCCACCACTGGAGCTCGCTGCCGACACGGACGGGACGCTTTCGCGGGACCCTTCCTCCGCGAGGCGCGCTGCCTCGTGGCCTACCGCGGCCACCCCTGCCTCGTCGAGCTCCGAGCCGCGTGCATCGAGTCGCACCCCACCGGCGACCTCGCTTGCCGACCGGAGCCTCGCGGAGGCCGTACGAGACGACGGCCAACGCCCGCTCGCGAAGGACGACGGGCTGTCACTGCCACTTGTGCTAGCCCCACACGCAGCCTGGGTAGTTGCCGCCGCAGCTACTGGATCCCGAGGTCGCCGGCGCCGCTGCAGCTGCTCCTCGCTGGGCTCGTCACCGGGGAAACACAGATGCAAACTATCCATGGGCTTGATGGGTTGGAACCTTATCTACCCAATCCATATATGATTTTTTCTCACGGTTTGGGTTGGGTAATGGATGGGTGGATCGCGTGACCCATGCACAGGCCTAATTCCTTTCAGCCACTGATCTCATTGTGAAAGTGGGCCATAGGAGGGCAGTAGTAAAAGCCGCCCATTGCTCTATGGGCTGGCCAAAAGAGAATATAATACCATAGATGTACAGTGGTACTGTTTATATACATTAAATAAAGGAATGGTAGTTGGCAGTTGCTAGCTGCAGCAGGTGGCCGCAGGAAGCCGTTGGCTTGCTGGGCTCTCTCCTACGAAACCAAAACTACATCTCCATTCACTCGTATACCAGATTCACTCTACTAGATTCAAATGGATCCCTCTAGAAATTTTACAAACTTCCTGAATCAAGACTCCCCAAACCAGTACTCTGAGAGCAGTGGGCATATCTCTCCAACACCTCAATCTCAGTTTCACTTTGCATCACCCAACCTCCTCCTCAATCTCAGTTTCACTTTGCATCACCCAACCTCCTGCAGAACTTCAACCCTTTTGGTCCTCCAGTAAACCAATCACCATATGGTCATTCTCCTCCAAGATTTCCAGGTGTTTCTAGCCTAGGTTGATGCGTCTTGGAGCTTCTCCTTCGGGTACCCGTTGCAGCCCTCCATGCTCATGCGCAGACCCTCCAAAGCAAGCCTGTGATGCCCAATCGCCAGCGCTGCTTGCCGTCGTTTGCCTGCAGCGCCGCTGCTCAGATCCAAGGCCATCCGCACTACAACGAAACACACAGGATTAAGGAGAGGAGGATGCGGAGTGACAGGGGAGAAGGCCAGTAGAAGGAACAATGGAGCTACCACTTCAGATCTGGCGGGCGACGGCGAGGGCATGCGGCGGCGGCGCGAGAAGAGGAACGAGCAGAAGGTTCGTGATTGCGGGGAGCCGGGAAGGCAACGAGAAGTGGGTTACGGGAAAATTATTTTTACCTTTGGTGGGGCCCAACTTTATGGCTACTATTGTGATCTTTTCTATAGCTATGGACTTCTGCCTGTGGACCCCACCACTATGGACTACTTTGCCAAATACATTGAGGTCGCCCTAATTGCAGTGCTGATCATCATACGTTCCACGTCATAAAGCTGGCGCTCACGGGAAGAGTAAGCCATTGGCCGTTAGTGCTCATCTGATCAGGTTCGGCAACGTGAATGCAACTTCTAAACTTCCTACATGTTAAGTTCTCCAAAATCCAAATCCATAAACACTTGGAGTAAAAGTGTAGAAAGTAAAAAGGGACGTGATTTTGGTAGACGCGAACGCAGATCAGGTGCAAGGAGCGTGATTTTGGTAGACGAGCACGCGGATCAGGTACCCCACAGATATGCTTCGCCCCGCTTGGCACGAGCCTTTTCTTAAAGTACGAAAGTGATGCGATCAATGGCCTGAAATGGTTCAAGGTAGGGGCCCGCCGAAGCGCCCTACCAATTTCAAGAATGGCACAAGAGACGCAGCTTAGATACTCCTTGAACGACGTTAATGAATGTGTGCTTCTCTTCTCGTCAATTCTGTGGACTAGTAAAGTTTTGGCGGCAGTTGCTTCCTCGGAAGTTTCAGGCAGTGTGAGAAAACCATGACGAACACGGGAATCACATGGCTGCCAGGTCGTTTAGGCGATTCAGATATCTCGACAACGAACAAGCGCCAGATACCAAACGCCCAACCCCATCACAATACACAATTAAACCATATTCAATTTCATAACACAATATGGCAAAAACACTACACTGCCATATTTTTAATCCGGGTAAACCTTATTACATTTAATGCAACAGGTGAGAATGAATTTTTCTTCTTTTTTTTGGCAAATCAACTTCAGGAAGAAAAATAGAAGGCAATTTTAAAAATGGTGAAAAAATAATTCAAAACCCAATGGCAAAGAAGCAGCACAAATAAGCAGGACGACACATCAAATAACTCCATATAATACCTCTTCATTGCAAAAACTGCAAGAGTAACAGTATGCAAGCAGTCAGAGGATTACGCAACCAGAATTCACATCTTAGGACACAGTACTTGCAAACGACTCAAGAGACACAAAGGCAACAGATCGCTATATCAAGCGTCAGCGCTCAAACCACGAAGGCAACAGATGGATATAACAAATGTTAGCCTTCAAGTGCGGTAACTTTTTGACACATTACTACCATGACGATTGACCAGAAAATAAATAGCCACTTAAGTGCGGTAACTTCATGACACATCACTGCCATGACGATGATTAGGTATCTTCTTGACACATTACTGCCATGATCATATCATTTTGGTCTTAAGCTCCTCCAGAAGAGGATGATGCTGGCCCATGCCCATTAAGCTTTCGATCTGAAACAAAGGGGGACAAAGTGTCAAGCTAAAGCCAAGTAGTGACTGGAAAAAAAAACGAGAGAAGATATGCTTACAATTGCTATTCAAGTGTTCCTGTGTAGGTGTAGCAAAACTGAGCTGTTGCTGCTGTGGCGTCCTTCCATGGGCCAGCACAGGCATGAGGCTGGCTGATTGCTAATCAGAGTCTTCGTACAAACCCTCATCATCGGAAAGCTCATCAAAAGAGCGGATATCCAGCTGGTAGCGCAACATACCACCAATGCCACCAAATCCTCTACAGAACTGTGATCCCTCCTGAGACTTGTTGGTGACAAACTCAAGCGAGCAACCAAACTTCTTGTACTCATTAGCAAACCATTCCAAGAGAGACATTTTGTCCTGAACTTCCAGCTCGGCATTGGTGGTTGCATCACGGAAATTGCTCTGGTCAGCTTCCTGCTCTTTGTTCAGATGTTTTATAATGACTTCACCAGAGACAGCATTCTTGAGCACATATCTGTTGATATCCAAATTCTCCCAAACTATCAGAGTCTCCACGGCACCCATTTCAAGTGCCTTCAGGGTGTCATCAACGCCAAAAACATATTTCCCAGTGTC